>JARQTG010000334.1:0-714920 GCA_030142615.1 Syrista parreyssii
CAAGACGGCGGGTGTATTGAAATCCATCAGGCCGAAGAACTTTGCCTTGGGGTATCGGTTATACATGTCTATCACGAACTCGGGAAAAGTTTTCTGTCTAAGAAAGATCGGCGCCTGATTTCCGAGAATTGGTATCACTTCCAAATATGGAATCCCACGTTTCTTCCAATAGGTGTACTGACGGTAAATTAAAGAGGCAAGACAAAATCCGACAATTACGAGGACGCATTGCAACGCGTGCCACAGATACTCCATCGCGGGAAGAACTAAATGACTGCTCTCGCTCGCGACCGAACTTCATACTACGCACTGGATGGACTACGTCATTCTTATAGCGCAATTATCAACAAGTGATTAACTTAAGTCGCAATATCAGAAGCATTATTTATCTCATGGTTTAACAGACGATTTCAGAAAATAGCCTCCGTTGCATCATTCGAACTGTACATCCAAAGATAATCGTCGTTATCTGGACGAAGTGCATTATTGTTCCGAAGCACTGTAGTAACATTTGTCACAACCGCGGTCTTACATACAAACCTGATAACATTCACTTTCTCCGTGACGAGAGTGTCCTTGCTTATGGGTATGTTCCGAAATTTACTGCCAGTACTGCGACCAACGTTGTGTCTTTATTCATCCATATGTCTCTGAGAGAGATGTAATTACTTGTGCAGTACTATCAGTAAATTTCGGAACACATCCTATGATACACAAATGTAGTTTGTTGCATCTCCGCATGGATCGCTTCGAGCAAGGGGTGCCTCGCCGCGCATGCGCAGTTTTGCTGTGAGACAGAGGTACATACTTTTCATATTTTTTCTATCTTCTCCAGTCGAGATAATTTGCAATTCCGATAAATAGTACATTGCGCAACTAGATAGGACGTTTCAACCCGCGTGTGAGATCGAGCGAGGCCAACATGCAGATTGTGATGACTTACTTCCCTCCCGTGTCACGCATACTATTTTATACCACATCTGCGCCGCAGGTTTGAATCCCTGCTCTATTTAGCGAGATGAATGTAACACTTTTCTGTAAGATCCATTGTTTGCGTCATAACAGAAAAGTGCCATTTTCTTCTCGCTAAATAAGGCAAGATTAATTTGAACTTTCGCACAGATGTGGCAAAAAATAATATACGTAACACGGGAGGGAAGTAGGCCATCGCAACCCGCGTGTTTGCCACCTCCGTCTCTTCCCTCCCTAGTTGCGCAATAATACTATACATGGGGACCCAATAATTTAAATGTGAAATTGAAATATTTGAAAAATGCCTGCATTATTAATCCTAGTTGGTCACACGTATCCTTCAGCCGTCACACGTGGAGACCGACGATTTAAACTATAATCTAATAGCAAAAATAATTTGTTGAAGTTATAACATTTATAAAAAATCGGTCATGAACAGGAGGTTACCGGCAGACCGGTGGAAATACCAAATTTAATCATTTTTTCATTTTAACCTTTTCAAGATGGGGAAATTTTAAAGAAAATAAATGTTCAAAACCACGATATCTTAAGGTTTTTTTGGGTCAGTGATTTTGATTTTGACCTCATTTCTTTACTTTACTGTGCTATTATGATTATCAGTGCAACAGTCCCACTTTGATCTAATCCTTTGATTAGAAGACAAACTTAAAAAAATTTTTTTCATCCACCATTTTGATTTTCACTTTTTCGACTTCAAATTAAAAAAAAAACACTGTCCAGCACCTCAGCTCAAGTTTCGTCAAAATCGATCAAGTAGTTTAAACAATAAAAGAGGGTAGTTCACATATTAACCAACTGTCCTTCTTCTTCTTGATTCTTGTGTGGCTTTATGCCCTCACCAGAGGAGGGCCAAGGGTCAAAACCAATTCTCCTCAAAGGGTGAAGTGTGAGAGATGTTCATACTGACTCGAAGAAATATTTCATCTTCCATGTGGTCCCATTAAAAGTTATTAAATACATGATATTATGTCAAAATGAAACTTTGTAAACGTTTGCACCGAATTATTACATTGATTATGAAAATTATGTAGGTTAAGTGTTATTGCATAATTATTTTTGATGCTATTTTTTAATAATATATTGTCTGTATTTTGTTGCACTTTAATAATTACTCCTTTCAAATATTAACACTGAAATATAATCCTAGTGATACTTAAACGGAAATAAGAATCAGAAAAATTATGAAATGCCAATTTTTAAAAGTAATCTCGTTATTGAAATGTAAGAAAATGGAATTCATTAGAATAACGTACGAGCATTTTTGATGATGTACTCCGTACAAATAACAGAAAGATACGTATTACGACAGTAGTAAATATATACATGGAAAAAATGATATTGTTTAATACTCGTTAAAAATATAAATTTCATTATTTTCAATCAAATAGCCATTAGGTACACTTTATAATAATATAGTTACAATTGATCTTCCTAGAAACGAATTAGGATAATATTTAACAATAGTTTTCGATGTGTAACATTCGAAAACTGTATGCTATAACATAACGATTTTAGAAAAACGATCGAGAGTCCTTAATCTTGGAATACTTTTACAATTTATATGTGAATATATATATAAATTATTGCGCTGCTTATGATTCATGCGTAGAAAACAATGATTGTGCAAAGAATCTCTAGTGATCAATATACAAGTACATATATGTATGTATGTATATATATATATATATATATATATATATATTACTATTAATATGTCCCATATTTTAAAGAACAGAGATTTAGTATTTGTTTGCGATATTGTCAAATATTTTCACGATATTGTGAAATATATTGATTTAAACTGTCGATCGATTTTATAAAATCATTTTTCGGTACCAAATTGATACCAAATCGATATCTCTCATCTATACAGATTAGAAACATAAATTATATACTGTACTATGTAATATACAGAGTTGCTTATAGTGCCTGAAATAAATTGGTAAAATTGTAACGCCATTTTCCGCCCTTTAACCCCCTAACGTGAAATTCGTACTCAGACGTACTACAGATACTACAGTAAGGAATTTGGCTCAGCGTACGGCTGACCATCCTCTCTGTAGAGAGGGAGAAATTCTCATTCGCGTTAAAGGGTTAATTTACTTATTAATTTGGAGTTCAATAATAAGTATTATTTATCGGTATTGTTCAATTTTCAGTAGTACCGAAAATGTAAGAAATTTATTTTACACTAGCCTTTTCAATGTCCTTCAACTGTATGGATATTTCATAATAATCGTAGAAACATTCGCTCTTCTATTCGTTTCAAACTTTGCAAGCATCTGTATAGCACTGTATTCTATAAACTATGTAAATCCGTGAACATCCTGCAACGATTCAAGTTTCCTGATAAAAATAATATTAATATACTCAGAAGAATGTAATTAATTAACAATAATCGCATTTGGGGATACAAGGGATCCAAAAGCAAAACCAGCATGTGTTATGTCATTGTTTAATGTAAATGAAAGGATTTCATTTGAACTATTTAATTTTCGTGTATATAAGTTTCTAAGGCGGAAAAGTTGGCGATTTTTTTGTTATGTAATATTTCAATCAATATTTTGTTCAAAATGAAAAATTGGAAACAAAACAGTCACGCTGGAATTGGTTTAAGTCCTCTAGTTAGGCTCGAATATTTCGGGACATGACATTCCCGCAATGTATCGTACACGTTTCTAAGTAGTAGCCTTTTTATCATTTAATTAACAAAATGTTAGTATCGCAATTCGTCATAAAACTCGTCCAATTGGTTCAATTATGTGATCGTTACGTGAGTCCAAAATAACTATTTAGTCACTGTCTTCGCGTAGTTTGCATAAGATCAATTTAAAAAAGATTGATAAACTATCCACAATTTCCTTTAAATTGACTCCAGACTAAATTTTGATTACTTACCACGCAAGTAAAATGTCAACGAAAACCATAAAAAACAGGATTTTGACAAAAATTCTTTCATAAAGCGGAAATGACGTCTCGCTTAAAAACAAAACAAAAACTGAAAGTCGCAAGACTGCACTCATACTATCATTCACATTCGCACTGGCAATTGGTCGCTCTCATTGGACATCATATCCATTCATACATACACATTCGCTCACCGTGTATTTATAAATTTCAGTACTCAGTCTTTAGGCTGCAGTCTGTGTCATGGACTCTTTGTACACCAGGACATGTATTTACAGGGGAAGTATCTTTCAACTAGAGGAGGATAATAACAGTTTGAAGGGCTTGCTTTTCTTTCGAGCACTACACGATCTTTATGGCATTGTCAATGTGCAATTTCGACATAGTCTTCTTGACTCGGAGTGCAGTCAAACGCACCACAGGATTCCCATGCCAGCACTCGGTCATTAACTTGCTCAAAGCAAAAAGAACCTATAAATAAATTCAAATGTTATCAATATATTCCACATTTGAAGTACTACGGATTTTCGATAGAGAGAAAGAGAGAGAGAGAGAGAGAGAGAAAGGAACGAGAAAAGAGAAGAAGAAAGAGAAACGAATAAGAAAGTTTAGAGAAGAATCTTTACCGGATCATTTTCCCATCTTGCTGGTACTACGGGTCGTAACCTCTTGACGCAGACAGCTAGTCTCATATCCTCAAAATCAGGATCACAAGGTACGACGTCGTGGTACGGGAGCGCATAAGGTTCAGCCGTAGACACTTTACCCCCTGTTGCACATCGTCTACATACTTCCCATAACACGAGACCAACGGAGTACATATCCGCCATCTTGAAAGAGTCGAATGATGAGGTATTCAAACTTTCATCCAAGACCTCAGGAGCCATGTAACGCCGTGTACCGACTCTCGTATTTGGGGCTATGTCAATTTCACCGCTCTCGCTGAAAGGCACAAAAAGAGTCCATTAAATGTTACAGTCAATATAGATGTGAATGTGCTGCATTAAGTGCACGATGAAGACCATTAACGTTGATGCTCTTCAGCGAATAGACAGATATCGATGGCAGAGAAAAGCGATCGGATGTCACATAAAAGGCAATATCATGGAATCACTGAAGGAATCACATAAATAACCGGTCGTTGCGCAATGATCATACCTTATAAATCGTACTGCAAGTCCGAAGTCTGCTATGGCGCACTCTCCATTCCGTTTCACCAGGATGTTCCGACTCTTTATATCGCGATGAGCTATCGCTGGTTTCCCATGGGTTCCGAAGATCTCAGTGTGTAAATGAGCAATTCCAGATGCTATTGACAAACAAATGGCCAAGAGACCTGGATGATCGAGTACCGTAGTCTGCAAATAGTCATGAAGTGATCCCCTCTCGTGATAGTCCGTGATTAAAAGCATCTGAGTCCATGACCCAGTTCCTTTGATATCGGCTGCAATGAAGCCTAGGATGTTGTCATGCCTCATCAGGACGGTTTGGTATATCTCCGTCTCGCGAAACCACGATGCTTCTTCAAGAGTGAAGAAAACTTTTACAGCGACCTTTTCTCCTCTCCATCTTGCAAGCCAGACTTCTCCATAGCGACCTCTGCCGACACATTGCGACAGGGCCAACTGTTTGGCTATAGTTCTCTGCACGAGAAGAGGTAGTCCCGAACCTGAGCCACTGCTCTGATCTATAAGATCTTTTAGCGTGCCTTGAGATGGCACCAAACAAGGTCCTCTTTCCTTCCTGCGGTAACGGTGATATATGATGACCATAGCCACGCAGAAAACTATCAGGCAAACCGAGAGAGAAGCTGCTAGGACAATCAACGGGGCACCGGAAGCAATAGCTATAGGATCTGGTGCTGCTGTTGGCCTTGGTTTGTACATCGGAAAGATGTCCTTATTGCACAAGTCAGTGTTGTTACAACAAGATATGCTTTTTCGTTGAAGATGGGGCACTAGGTAACCCTTACATTGAATGAGGCCCTGTTCCCCCGGTGGTAAGCAGCCAAACGCCCTGCAAAGAATACATAACAAAGTCAATTGTAAGTACAATAATTTTGACCTAAATAAAGTTATTGCTTCTTAGTAACATGCTAAGGATAGTTAGAAGATTGACGTGATCTAATTGTCCACTAAAAGTGTCTCCGCAAAATCCTTGTTATTTATTAATGCTTTATTACATACCATTCTGGAACATATTCGCCAGTTTCAGGTTCCCAGATTTCTTTGACAGCACTGTAGCAGTGTGCTCCTGGCCTGCCTTCGCAGGTTCCATTCTGACGGTCGTCCGGACAGTCACCATCGCAGTAACAAGTTATTCCCAGAGCTGCGAACAACACGATACATATTTGTTAATTGAAAATAAATTGAAATCTCATCGCAATATTAATATACCAAATAAACAATCATGGAGAAATATATCAAGTAATTGTCAATCACTCACATGTGAAATACCATTGACATGCATGAAGAAATATTCGCGCCTAACGGTCCGAGCGAGGAAAAAGTTAATGAAGAAGACACCGATCACTCAAAGTTTGTCCAGTTTTTCGTCCATCAGTGATCGTCGTCTTGGCTTTCACCGATCATAAAATAAATTTGTACGTTGTGCAACGTTCTTGAAATTCAGGAGCCATAAAAGGCAACGATTTTCGTTAAGAAGTGTTATTGCAGAAGTTACGTAAGCGTCGGGTTAGCAGAAGGAGAAGAGTAGGAGGTGTAAGGGAGGAGAGAACTAAAAAGGAAGTTCGACCAACCGGAAGGGCAAAACAATAAAATAAGAGGTAGCAATGGTGTAAGGAAGCAAAACGAACAGCGTCTGCTTCGGAGTATCCAGAGGGCGACGGTACATTGAGATAAATAATTAAATGATAATTCATCGCAGGAGACGCAATTTAAGTAGGCAACGGCGCATCTATTTGGAGGCTGTTTGACAAGTCGAGATGTTTCGTGTGGGCGGACGACCATTTCCAACCCACGGGAGGAATGGCCAACGAGAAGGTGTGCCTCTGACTTAAAAACGGTATTCTACTACCTTACCGATCGATTTTAGATGTGGTTTTTGGACATTTTTTAGAAGTAAAATACCTTTATACTTTTTAATGAAGTTTTACACATTTATTAATCCCTTGACTATGTTTACACTTTTTTATAGATAAAAATTAGAATTTTCTTGAGTTATGCAGACACGCGCAGAACGGCTTCAAAAGAATAGGTCGCTGTTGGCTGTCACGATTGCAAACGTTTCACTTATCTGGAATACAAAATTCAAATTAATTCTTAATCTAGAATTACATAACTATGATCAGTAGCAATACTTTTCAATAGAAGTAAACATTAACAGTGTTGGCCATCTTCTAAAAAGAAAATCGAATTTTGGCCATTTTTTTAAATTAGCACAGCTACAACAAATATTTACATTTTTGACCTAAATTCAGTCGATTTGAAAAATGTAGTTTTGAGACAGAAGCGTCTAAAGCTATTTCTTGTATTTTTATAGGATTTATACGAATGTTATTCAATTTATACTTACTCTGCTATTCCAGGTCCATAAATGGGACCATCCTCCCATAAGATGTCCTGGAGTGTAGATTTTTCATTACTATAACGGCAATTCTGGCCTCTTTCGCAAGGTCAGACGATCGTCGCTCAAAACACTCAATTCGTTCGCTGTCACAGTAATTTTTATAAACAATTTTTCCGAGATACAAAAAGTATGTACATTTTTAATAAAATGAACAAAAAATCGATCTTCCCACCGCTCAAAGTAAAATACCCCCTTAACCAGTTAGCTGTGTATGACGAATATACTCGTCATGAAAAATGGCAATTCTTTGTATTATGACGAGTATACTCGTCATCCCTTGATTTTAGCGATACAATTTAGATACACACTTTTGAACTAGGGCAACACAGCTAACAGGTTAACGCTCTACAATATATTCGACACATGTTCAGCTATCGAAAGGTTAACGACGTATCCGGTCGAAGGATCCACGCTTGTACCCACCCATACCTACACTTTTGAAAGCAATAGAAAATGCTGAACAATAGTGAGCTACGTCTTTTCTGGATATTCGGATACATGAATGGTCTGAGATGAATGCTGCTTGAGTTCAGATTGCGAAGAGAAGATTTTAGAGATCAGAAGACGCTTTTGACGAGTAGTCTGCCGGAATGAATCAAGATTACCGACAGAGCTGATATGACTTTTTCTTAACCAAAACTCATTCCTAGCATCTGTACACGAGTGAAACCTACGTACGATGGAATTAATAGAATCGTACGACGTCACTCAGAAGTGGAACGCGTTCGGTGCTCTTGAATCTGATAGATGAATACAAAGTTCAACCATCAAACTAGTATTTTTGAACAATAAGATTAGATTCGACGCAAATGAAAAGTATAGAATGGTATCATACGATAGGCATAACCAATAAATACTGTTAACTCGAACCTACTGTCAGTTGTAAGTGACCCAGTGATTAGTTGAAAGAACTAAATTCGCATCATTGTATTTTTCCGTTTAATTACGATCAATAGGGCTGACGAAACAACATCAAGAATGGAAAACAACAACGTATTCATAAAAATGAGTCATTGACTCAATTCAGTGTACTTGACTTTTCGACAGAATCAACTCACCGTCAAGTACAATTAATAGAGACACTTAAAGGAAAAAGATTTCGAGTTTAATAAATAATAGGATTACGTAAATATTTCTATTTATTATTTTGTCGACTGACGAGCTAATACTTGTACGCGAAGCAGAGTAAAAATTTCAAATCAATCGTAGATGACTAAACGTGCTCGATCGACACGAACAGGTGCTTTTGGATAGATTTAAAATCAAAGATTATTACACAAATCAATACATCGATAAAATGTGCCGCAAAGTATGCAAATAGCTTGAAATAAAGTATTTCCTATACTGACACACGCGAACGTATGTTACTGGAAAGCATAAATCTGCTATAAATATGCATTTGAGTCGAACGCTTCAGTTGCGGGTGGATTATTGCACGATCTGACATCTAGCGGACATAGCGCTAACTTGGTCCGTCAACACGACAGGATTTTGGTTGATTGAATCAATGAATTCAAGTAGTGTAACGTGCACGAGTTTGCAACATTTATATATATGTTTACATTAAAATAAATATAATAAAATAAAATTACACATTTAGTTCTTACGTATATCGACTTTAGCAGTTGGTCGAGTCTGATCGCACTGTACACCATACTAAAATTATTTAGTTCAATAAACTGAATCTACCATATGATGGCGCTCACTCAACTAAATCTATATAAGGGCCCAGTTACTGACAAGGGTATCTTCGCCAGAGTTGACTTTACACACCACTCGATAAGCAGCCAACGGCAAGGCAGCGTTAGCCTGGTCAGAAGTAGAGACACTAGTAGCCTCCCTTTTTATCCCTATGAATTTTCACCTTTAGAATGAGACGATTTACTTCGAATGTCAGTAGAGGAGACTGGTGTTGGTTGAAACACGTTGTCGAATTAAATAAAGCCATTCAGCATATCATCTATCAGTAGCGAACATATTATAATTGCCAAATCAGCCGTAACGCTGCTTTAAGAAAAACTGACGGAAATTTCATAAGAAAATTCTGTAAATATCATCTTCAATATTAATTAAATGATATTTCGTTTCTGCATCAACCGACACCAGTCTCCCCTAACTGTAACACGTACCTCAGTAGTGTCGGAAGCTTTAAATCGTATCTCGCAATATAAATTTAGTTGTACAATGTCAATTTTTCCCAACTAAATTACACAGTAATACATTTTTTTCTCAGTGTGCGACTGCCTGGCCGCACTCGACTACAAAGATAGTCTTGAGTTCAATCAAATATTGAATGCTTGCTGCTATAAATAAAAGTCGCTCGTAACGCGTTAATCGCGAAACAAAAATGTAATAAAAGAAAAATAGTTTCCTTCATTTAGAAAATACTGGAACTCTCGATAAATGACAAAATCGTGCGAGCAGTGACGCGACTATTAATCCCGCGTGTCGCAAACAAAAGTCTCAAGACTATAGAAAATAGAAACCTTCGTGCGACCATTTCGGATTGAGACACAGGCGACAATACTACTCGGCACAAAGGTATACACAAAGAGAAGCTTTGTAACTAAAAATATTCACGCGAGTAAACACTACGTGAACCGATTTAGTTATTTGCGCAGCTTCAATGATTAATTACGTCCAATGTGCTTGCACATTGCATTCTACCATTTGCCCGTAAACCAATAAGTCGCAATAACAATACGAAATAGGATAATTCTTTCATTTCAATACACAGCATCGATAAAAATGAAGAAATAATGATAAACATCACTCTCGTTGTGCCAAAGCAAAATTTTACTATATACATTTCAATGTATAAATACGCATACGGTAAATCATGATCTTGCGCGCTTAATTTTTTTCCCCAAAATTTTTCATAATTTGACGATTCGTATACGTTGAATCGACTGCGCCTTAAATACGACGTTTATTGATACACGTGTTAATTCCGACGGATAATTAAGATTGTAAAGTCACAACACGCGTATCTACGAATCCCCGCAACTCGAGTCCATGGAAACGAAAGACTTATTGTATACGTATTTGTAAGCACAGCGACAGATGCAATAAAATCGTCCTTTTTAAAAGCCGTCGTCTACATCAAAATATTCATACATAGCGTTCAGGTCTCATGTTTTATGATGATTTCATTCATTTTGAGTATGCATTATAGCTCGTAAAAAATAATCGTCAAAAAAAAAGTATATCTCGCGAAACGAGCACAATCGTCCGCGGGACTAGCAGTAAATTTATAATCATAACGAAAGCGCGCACGTGTTCCAGACTTACAACGTAACGCGAAGTTTAAAATGTGAGAAGCGTCGTTCATTCAATACACTTGAGCTTTCCTACGATTCTCAACGGCGTCATGTCGATTTTTAGCCGTCGGACCTTGACTTAAATTTCAACCATTCGACCACTTCGCTATTTGCTTACTACCACGTTACTTCACGAAAAAACTAACTCAAAACAATAAGTTGTCAAGGTATAAAGTTCGAAATATTAAATATCAGCATCAGGGTGTTCAATAATAATAATAATAATAATAATAACAACAATTGTCCATTCATCCATGCGAGTTCTACAAAATTTTTCTCTTTTAACGCGTAATACACAGACATAAAATTGATAGCTAAAGTTAACAGGCTCTCTGCGAACGGTTCTCTTCAAATAGTTTAGATTGCGCAGAATATCGGCTGATTGGAGTTAACATGTACAAAGCATGACAATCGTTGATAAGATACTGATAAAGTAAATTGAAAAACTTCCTTTCTTACGAGCTACGTAAAAAAAAAAAAAAATATCAAATAAAAAATAAAGTCATGATTTATCACAAGGTTGTTTTGCTGCCAAGTATCCGTTCATATTGCATTTTTGAAGCATCCATTATTTAATAAATTACGATGACTTTTGACAGTCATGATTCTGATTTACGCGATGTACGCGTTAAAAAAATCTTGTTTCCATTTATTAATACGTACGCGAGAAAATGAACAGAACGCAGTATGTGCTACCAGTACGAGAAGCGTCGGTTATACATGTACATACAGTGTAAGGTGAATTTTCACCCGTAGTGTCCTCCGGCGGGAACAAGGATTTTCAACGGATGGGCTATACCCGTAAACACGACTAGGCTGGATCCATCTACCGCAAGAGCCAGAATATACGTGATAGGATCTACTCTAATTTATTTGATTTCGTTCTACTCTGCCAAAAATATTGTACGTCCTCGCTTGCTGAGGTCGTCATCGATGAAGACGAGTCGTCAGTCAGCTGGAAGCCAGCGACGATATCACGAGAGCTTCCTGCGGTCAACGAAAGAGAGCGCCACCTAAGAATAGCCGCTCACACGAGCCTTGCGGGATTCATCCACGCGACATGGAACGACACCAGCCAGTAGCAGGCCCGCCGTCGGACCAAGGTCCTCGAAAGGGAGTCGAAAAGATTTACGAAAGAGAAGGTAAAATGTTCCTCAAGGACAATCGCGAAGGGACAGAACAATACGTGATCTAGGAATTGAAGATTTAGGCTATTTACTGATTTACTAATTCGCTCGTGTAGCTGCACCTGAATAGAAGAATCGACCAACAGGACCAACCGTCTACTAATAATTCCTGAGATAGACACATATATGTGTCTCAGGAATGTATTGGTTGTACGTTAAAGCAGTAATCGAGTGTGTTGAATTTACTGCGAAAAAATACCCAGGTTGCATTGCGCCTGTGACGAATAAACGTAGTATAACCTTGTAAAGCTCCCAGCCACCTCCTCGAAATGGACTAATCGGTGGATCATTGGTTCATATGAAAATCATTAGAATTGATTCACGAAGGAACCTGACGTCCAATATACATTTGGCGGATTTGTATAGCTTAGGCCTTGGGTCGCCGAACACATAAATTGTATGCACTTATATAACCTCGCATCCATCCTCACATCACAATATGTATTTACTGAAATGCATTTCTCGACATTTCTTCCTGCACTGCACACTCTTAACCCTCGCTGCCTACTGTTGAGCCCGAAAGACCCGGCGAGCATATGAAACCTGGTAAACGTTTGAAAACAGTAGGAAGCGTGGGTGAAAGGATACAAGTTACTGGATTGTCCGATACGTTAAAGACACGTATTGTCCTTTGTACACGCATACGAAACTTCATGGGTAATTATTATCGATTGCACCTGAGCTACACAACAGGTATACACAGGTGTTAAACGAGGTTATCAGTATACCAACAGCAGCTCGCAAAATATATCTGCTTCGCGTGATAGCCGCTTGTCAATAGTAGTCAGTAACGTCTTTCTAGTTAATAAAGAATTGAACAGCGAAGATAAGAGAACACACGACACCAGCACAAATTACCGAAAAATCTGAAGCAAGCTTGCGTTACCTGTAGCTTGTAGTATAAGATTTTGCATCTTCGAATCCACTGACATAGACGGCATATTTGACGATAACACGTAACGAAGCGTAGAACGTAATCGTACAATTTATTATTAGTGCCGTTGAGAAACTCTCGGTTTATTGCGTTGCTATTAATAGAAGACGTAAGGGGAAATAAAAATAAAGAAAGGCTCCCTGACGAGACAGACGACGTATCGTTTGATTCTGTGTCGTTGTAAATGGCAGATGTAAAATTGTTTGGAACGAATATTAACCCTCTGCACTCGGCAGGCGTGCCTCCCGGGTACTGAAGTTTGTACCGATGCTATCTACGGACTTTGTTGTACTATGTAGGAGTTTAAGGTTGTCCTTGAATTCGTAGAAGCAAGTCAAACATCAATACTATAAGTTTTAGGACAACGGATTTTTCACAGCTTTTAAAGCTCCGAAGCTCGACGATCCTTTGGCTGTACCTTTTGGCTGTACAAGACAGAAATTATATACTTCAGCTTGAACCACTGTACAGGTTTTATAAAGCACGAGAGGATAGTACGAATTACAAGCTTCGTAAAAAGAAAATCACAAAAATAAAATACTATACAGAGCAATCGAAAGATAGAGATATTTTTGAAATGTCAAAAAATTCAGTTTCTCTAAGCGTTCGTAAATTTGTGAAAGTTGGCAAGCTTGCGCCTACGTAGCAGACAGCACGCGAATACAATCCGTCTTTCAAATTGGTATGATCATTTTTCGGTTTGACGGATAAATTTCTTCCTTTATTTTTATCCTTCTGCCGTTTCACGCCCTTTTTTTGCATTGTGTTAATGATGACATTATTCAACTTGTGCTTCGTTATTTGTAGCTTCGACTTATCACTCATTGTTAGGAAGACATCTTTGCGTGATGTATAATTTATGAATATACACTTTTTACTGGGTGCGTAGATGTGAATCAAGTCAAGGGCTGAACAAGATTTCTTGACGCTATTCATTCTCAAGAAATTTGTCTTCTAAATCATTTAGGATTTCGTTAAAATTCGTAATTCGATTTAACAGAATATCGAATTATATTATAGCGTGTTATAAAGTTAACTAAAATTAACTGAAATTATCTGTCATTTTTCTATACCTGAACTTAAAGCACACAGGGTATACGTTACACGTGAAATATAAGATACACAAGCAACATTGAAAAATAACATTGTCTCGGCTATCATACACGAAAGTCGCAATACCTGGTGAATCGGTGATTAAAATGCACCTTGTTATGCGCAATAAAAATTCATCACGCTAAACATTGAAAAATATAATCGAAAAGATTCGTCGTCCGATATAAAGAATAAATGTACGAAAACACACGGTTCTAAATTAACATGTCGAGTCGACTAGTAAATTAAGATTAAGCATACGCGTTATCACGCGCGAGAAAGCTACATGCGTTACACAGCCATACGATGTATCGTTTGGACTTGTATATACATATTTCGTATTAGTGTGTAACAAGCGAAGTATTAAAAAAAAAAATATTGAAAGATTCAAAGATTATACAGTAAGTATCCACTTTTGAAGAGGCGACAAAAATACAGTGAAACCGGTACTTTTCCGCCGATAACATTCAGCCAATAAGGTTAATTGTGCTCGCAGCGACACTCGAGTCACGACCAATAGAGTCTGCATTCTCGATTCGTTACGATAGCTAGACGAGTCAACACGGAGGCAGCAGTCGCTCGCAAAGCTACCCGTGAAACGTGATGTACGTCGTGGCATCAACTGCGACGCGTGATAAGACTTTGTTTGGAAAGTCGTTGCCGATAGCGATAGAGTTATTAGCGAGTTTTGGTGGGATCGTTTTGTTATCGACAGAGCTGAACTTTCACCGCACAATCAAACATAGTAATTCGACGCCTGATCTCAATGAACAGTTTCATTCACATGGTAAATGAGGGTGGGGAGAAGTAAAGGATATTTATTTCATTCCTAGATATAAGTGCTGCACAGAAAATAAAGCTACTGCTCCTTTTTGGATGGCTTCGATATACCTATATTGTATGTATGTCGGGCTGTGTGATTTGTGAGAATTTTTCATTGCGAGAATTGTATGACGATTCGAGATGCATTTACGCGAAATACTGTTATCCGGCAGTTTTGAAATCAATTTAAAAAAAAAAAAAAAAACTAAGCAGCGAGGGTTGCTTCGTCTATCAATTGCCCAGCTACGAGATACCTGTTGGCCGTGGCTAAATAAGTGGCTAATAGGTTAATGTTTCCCGTCAAGTTTGGACTAGGACAAAAAGGTACCTCTCGTACCTACGGATGGTAAAGGGGATAATGGAAAACAATATATTTTTAGCCCTAGCAAGCAATTCTGATAAGCAAAGCAGCAGTATCGGCTGAAACGAAGGTTGCAGAAGTGAAGAAGCGGATACCAGTTTTACGAAGGACATGATCGTGGCAAAGTGGTATTTTACTTCACTCGCATCAAGTTGTAAATAGCAGCAATCGTTTGGCCAAATGTAAAAACCGAGGCCGTCGGGATCCCGCAGTATTCGTCAGCTTCGTATTTCAGTATACAGGTGTTATGCAGACGAGAATTTCAACGACTCTTTCGTGCTAGCTGATTTTAGGAGTTGTTCACGTATTACACACGAGAACTAATTACTATGCGTTTTACATATAAACTTTGCACTCATTTGAAATCCGTACACTACTTCATCCGAAGATACTGCTACGTTACATTACTTTACTTGCAATTACGAAAATTACGTTAAGGATATTTTTTATTAAAATTTTCTTATTCACGCATCTTAGTACATGAGAAACATTGGTTTAATTATTAATGGCATTGACTTCTAGTTCTTTTTTTCTCAATACTTTTAACTCTAATAATTTGGCTTCGTATGTCCGCACTAATCGTTTTTACTCGATATTTTATTTTCTTGCCAGCCTCTACAATGAGGAAGACACAGTGTCTGTATTCCTCGCTATAAGACCCTAGTAGAACATTTTCTTCGGCAAGTCCAGGAAGTCTAAGTCCCTATTGGGCTAGTCTAGAACTAACTACGTAAAATTCGTACTAGGGGGATAAAAGAAAACTTGCGATATCGACACAGATGGTACAACGACTTGCAGTAAAAAGTAAAGAAAAGAAAAAGTTGCTTATAAAGAAATGTAGATAGCGCGACCGTTCCCTTAGCAAAATTTACCATTCGCACTGATATGTTCTGTCAAAAAGAATCAAATCAATGATGATAAACGAGTGAAAATCGCCATTAGCAAAACTCCGTCGGTAATAGTAGATCTTGCTGGAAGTTGCAAACGTAAAAACGTAAAGAACGTCTCCCAAAATAACTAAAAACATGAGAAAAATATCACAGACGAATCAAAGTTCGTCGAATCAGGAGGACGTTGCCGATCCAGGAGTTCGATCCGATTTAAACCCCGCAATCTCTATCGGAACAGAAGCCGTCATTAGTCACGACCGTGAAAAATGCACTAAAGTTAACGGAACAAGTGTCGCGCGTATTGAATTATTTTACTCGCTCCGAATTCCACTGCACAGTTTATTTATGCACGTGTGCTGCTGTAAACGTAAATGAATATGCGAGTTGACGCTATGCGAGATGATTGCTAAATTTTAAAAAGCAACAATTTCATTCCAGCCCGCAAAAAAAACTAAAGATCCGATTATGAAATCATTGTAAGACACATCACATCAATCAAATATATAATTTATGCACGCGCTATATTCGCTTTAAAAGAATCTGTCAAAATTCATAACGAAGCAAGCTTCCTAGTTTAACCGATTACAGAGCATACTGATTTATTATTATTATTCTTAATAATTATATATCGAACAGCAATGCGTGTGTCAGTCACAATCAATGTAATTGACAACGCACGCCCTGTTGCCAAAAGGACCATTGATTGTACGTATAAAGATATAGCATTGTGTCGGACGAATTTTTGTTTGCCGACGGCGGGGCTCCGCGTTTGAAACCATTTTACACTTTGGAAGGACTCGAAGGGTCCGAGAAGTTACAAGGCTGTAAACTTAATTAGCGCGTAATTCGCCCAGCGAGCAAGAGACAGCGGTACGAATAATCTAATATGTCGTTTAACTCGTTAGTATTATGGTTATGTTCCGTTTCCTTCAGTTTCGCATGGGAATACCAAATTGTATTAAGCGTCGAAACGAGCATGAAATTTTTAAGTAGAATATTTTGTGATTTTCAAATTATTTTTCATTTAAATTAATACCGCCTTTCGTTTAGTCTACGAAACATGGTCATTCGACAGAATTTCACACAGTCAATGTTAAATGTATTTTTTATTTCAAAGTCGCTCGAAACGTCTTCGTCAACTTAATTCCGGGAATGGCGCGTCTTTTGCATTTACAGGGTTATGAGTGTCAATAATCTCGCGCAGCCATGAAGAAACGGCGGCATTCTAATACACGGCATTGTATGTCGTGATATCCAACAAAGAGCACAGTTAATTGCCTACGCCATTTTTTGGCCAGCATTTATTCTTCTCGAATCTTAAAACTCTATTGTCAAGAGCATACAGAAAAAAAAATCTTGTTTTCCTCCAATTTACGTATAAACGACAATTCTG
The DNA here is from genome assembly GCA_030142615.1 of Syrista parreyssii. Taxonomy (NCBI): domain Eukaryota; kingdom Metazoa; phylum Arthropoda; class Insecta; order Hymenoptera; family Cephidae; genus Syrista; species Syrista parreyssii. The sequence goes on from JARQTG010000334.1 coordinate 17,488, forward strand.
CAGCTATTTCGCGACCGTCGCGACTTGGCAAATATAATTCATGATCTACTATTAATATCAAAGTATCCCTATTGATAGATACGTATTGCATATACGTGCTCGGATAAATTACGTCATGACAGCCAAAATCGACTTTTCTTCATAAATCTATTTCTATAAAGTGCCAATAGAAGAATGAAACTTACTAATAAAAAGTCTAAATCTTAAAAAAATAACTAAGTCATAATGCACATCCAATGCAAGTAATTCCGAAACAACAATAACGTCAACTCAAATATCAATGCAACAGCAATTCCATATTTACGTGCAAATCCTATGTCAATTAATTGCAAATCATTTTCTTCCATCGATTACGCTCCGCCTATACTGCATGATCTTCCAAAGGTCGGATACTACAAGTTTCGAGGAGTAAAAGATCCTTTTGAAATTCTTGTGTAATTTATACGTTTTTTTTTTTCATGTGTAATCAATTGCTGGCCTCCACTGTTACCATTGCCGTTGCATGTGTTACGAAATAGAGAATGATTTATAAATATTAAATTGTCATCGAACGTTATGGAATTTTCAATGGTAAAATTCCAATTGCTACGTTTAAACAGTATTATTATTGTTGTCGTCGTGATTATGATTATACAGCATCATCGCGGTAACGAGTTACACGCGGAATGATGAGTAAACGGCGGAACGTGGCATTAAAGCGGAATCCTACCGGGAATCTGAGACTTGAACTGGGAAACCAGGAACCTGACGAGGTTACGTGATGTTAAGTGCTACCACTCTATGATAAAATTAATAACGCACTCCCCCCTTCGTCATTCGATAAACTTTGACTTCCATACAAAATCTACTTTTCGTATTTTAGCAATGATGCTCTTTATGAAAAATTGCGATAACTCACGAAAAAAAAAAAAAAGATTGATAAAAAATCATATAGGGGAAGGTTGCCCAATTCGTAAAGGGGTCTGAAACGCGTCACCGTGATATTCAAGTATGCTACTTTGACAAGCATTTGCGAATTATTTATGGAATATTATTACGCAAAAGCAGCTCGTTATGGGTTATATTTCGATTGTTTCAGTTGTCAGTTAATAATTTATGAATCGAAATATAAAAAGTGGTACGAATTAAGCAACCTTGCCCTACCTACTATTTTACGTTATGCAATGATATACGATGTATTGAACAAATGACGACTGTATCAAGCACCAAAATGCCTTTCTTGTTTGAACATTAACTACGAATGATGCCGACATGTTTCTAAAATTACGCTATCCCATCGGCATGTCAAAATGGCTCAAGTGCTAGCACTATGCGTATTTGTTCCAGCAAGATAAGAAAAAGTATACAGACGAAATATGTACGTGCGCCTGTGTGGAACCGGAAGTGACAGAAAAACTTTACGAGTGATCTGGACATTTTTGCTGGTTTCAAAAAAGTTGCTGTAGGTGTATATGGCCATGAAAAAAAACGGATACAGGTGGGTACTGGATATCTGACTTGTAAAAAGTTATGCAATAATGTATTCAAGCAAAAAGTAACCAAAGGTCCATTAACTATAGAATTGCAAATGGTCTTGTATTTTTCTTCTATATAAGGTTTAACTCGTGTCATTAATTTATTGGATACATCCAAAATGTCACACTGTCACAGTTGATAATTTCCTAATGTCCATGCGATGCTCATGTACGAATAAAAACATTGTGGAAATCTGTGAGTGAATGGTCGAGGAAAAAGGGGCTGTAGCAAGACTTTTTTATATTGTACGTCGCGTCGAGTACAGCGAAACAAATGGAAATAGTTTTTCATCCTAAGTCAACTGAGTGTCTGTCGTTTTCATGATTTGAATAAAAAATTTGTCAAGTAAAATTCTGGTTCTGACAGAGAAATTCGTAAGATTGACAGAATCGAGAAATTTCTCGAGTGATAGTACAACGTAATCGGCATACAAAAGGATTGTATGTGTAACAAATGAAGTATCGTATTACTTGTTTTGATACTATATAGAAAGATTGCAATTCGAAGACCGATGCGAAGTTCACTGATTTCTTACTTTGCATTTGTTTCCATGTTTCTCGTTGACTAACGATAGTGTTAATGAACCACAGTATGTATCCATTCTAGACTCAAGTCACACGAAGGTGGCACGAGGTATATCGGCCTGTAATAGAACACTTGGAAGTAATCTTGTACGCAGACTCGTCCATAACCTAGATGGACGTGTTTCTTGACGAGAGCAGATGAAGCGACTGGAGCATAAAGAGAGTACGAGGAAACGATATACGGTATTTAGTGTATAGTATATTTCCAAAGTAGCATTAGATACACTAGGGCGTAAATCGAGTAAAGAAACAATTGAAATAGCAGCCGGGAGTTATATTCACTACGACGAGTTCGCGGCACAATCAAGAAAGACAATCAAGAAAGAAATTCAAGTAGAAAGTCAACAGCATCTCAAACTAACTGACGAATAAACTCTTAGGATTTAGCCTTAAATCTGTCGAGATGAACTAGAGGGACCATGCGCTTTGAGAGCAGTAGACATCTGTGTAGCAAGACAAGCTCCACTTTGCTCTCAACGATCTAGCTCCTATCATTCCACCACGATTCACATATGTCGTTTAAACAGTACAACCTCTCGTAAGAGTCACCAAGTATTTCCAAGTACTCACCACCGGTGGTTCTGGCGATTAGCACTCCTAGGCCAATCCACAGGCCGTATTTACATCGCCGACCTGGGTTAGCGGGCAGCGCAGCCATTTTCTACACTTGGGAGCACATACTTCACTGTGACGTAGATTCTCGGCGTCAGGCCGCAAGGCGCAGGCTGCTACGATTTCGGTTCTTTTCGTGTTCTTTGGTGGGGGTTATATCGAGTGGTGAGGGTAACTTCGGCTCGTCTCGGCTCAGTCTTCCGGAAGGGGAACAAGGGAAACCTTTGGGGGCGTCAGCGATGGCGGGAGAGTGCGACGGCGCCCGCTGGGCGCCACTGTGCCGCGACGCCGCAGAAACTCGACCTCGCCGCCTACCCCATATCCCCTTCTCGTCATTCTTCCCCACCATTAAACTTCTTCTCTTCTTCCTCTTACGCTAGGATTGTACGATGGTTCTCTCATCTTCACTCACTAGCGAGGCACTTCCAGGTACCTCGCTACGCTACTCTGGTTTATGTGATCCTTACTACCTAGTCTCTTGTTCTCCAAGGCATGGCATGTTGGATCTTGCATTATATATTTTCAGTAGGGGCATTCTACTCACAATTCTCTGAAATAATCATTGGCGCGTTTCGATACTTGTACAGTCGACGAATTTTAATGGGATTAACGAGAAGAAAAATAGACTGGAGTTTACTTTCCAGCGCACTATGCAGCAATCGTGTCTGCGTTTGGTTCCATCGATCCGAGCTTATTACACGAAATAAACGTTATGACAACCAACCACACTTTCACCAATTAGGTTCAATTACGAACAGAAAATAATAGTGGGATACGTAAGAGATATTCAATCAACATTATTTTTGTAAGCTACAAGTTCATACGTGCTTCTATAATAATATTTTAGTTTACTAGATGAAATCTTATAGTAATAGAAATTCTATTCTATTTTCAGAAATACGTGTAATCATGACCAACTTGAGATTCTAGTTAAAGTGGAACACGATTCCTTTTATGCGCCTTTAGATTGTCACAGTATCGGGTAGTATTCCATAAACATCAGAGCGGAGTGTCCAAGACTGAAATGAGACTCAGTAGTCTTCGTTACTGCAGAAACTAGAGCCCTAAGATTACTCTTATTGTAAGTCTTATTTTACAACGCGAAGATTTAGTCAAGCAGATCGTGTTCCAAAGATTCTGTACTCATGAATTCGAGACTGGAACAAATCTCGACCTTCCAGGATAGTCTCGACCAAAAGGAACCCTACATTCAGCTTTCTGCAGTAACTGACACATGCTCCACGAACCCTACTCAATGGCAGACTGTAGACGAAGCATTCAAATTTTAGGCTTCAGTAAGGATGTAGTTCTAAAGCATCGTTCACACGTTGCCATCTTTAAACATATACATACTTATTCACCGCACTAAGCATTTCCACGGGACATTCCACTACATTCAGTCTGATCTTGCTCCTCACGTCTACGTAACAGCGACTAAAGGACGCCGACAACGATGCGCGATACTTAAACTGACGTCGTACAATTTATCGATAAGATCGATATTTCTCACGCGGCGAAATTACTTTGTTTTACTATAACCACGGGTATCTATTGGTAGGCTGTTGCGCTGTAAAAAGATTTGGCGGAAACGCGCGAATCAATTTTTCAAAAATAACCTTTAAATCTCATATTAAACGAGAATAATATTTTTAAACACGATCGCTTATATTTTTATGTAAAGATGGCCGACGCTGCTGTTTCCACTGGCAATTGTACAAAGGATCCTATTATACGGTGTACGGGCATCTTGCGTGAGCGTCATATGCACTACTCTCTCGTTTAGTTGATTATCAATCGGCTCGATGAACTCTTCTGTGCATCGTGAATTGCATCACTTGACTTTCTACGAATCACGTGACCTATTGTTCCAACGGGATTTGAATTATCATGAGACATTATCCAGGCGTTAGAGGATTGGCTTGGCTTTTAAAATTTTTAATTCATATTACCAGCATATCCAAAGTTTATCCGTGTATAATTAATCATGTGGAGCTAACCCTGTAAAATTATTCCATGCAAAGTTAGGATGCCCCCTTATTATTGCAGCCATATCTTTTAAATAGATGACGTTTCGTTATGGTCAAAAATAATTATAATTTCCAACTATCACACGTTCTTCTTTCTGTTCAACTTTCTTCAACGAAAGAGGCCACGGTAGCAGTAATTAGTACATCGAAACTTATACGTGTCTGCAATAGGTATGCTTGACGTGGGAAATCAAGAGAACGGCAAATTAACGATCCTCTCGATCGATTACCACGCCTACCGTACTCCACAGGGTGCACTGTAGCATCATACGATCCTTACACTTCGATACTTTAGTATTGTATAACAATGGGCATAGGAATTTAGCTTTAGGAAACGTAGTAAAGTAATATGGGTTCATGATACGCCTCGAGCGTGTTTATATAGTTATTGTAGATTGTCAATATATAAATTATTTTACTGATAAATGTTCTATGTGAGATTAGCCGAACTACAAGCAATAGTGAACGCAGTTCAAACCACTGATAAAATGACTTACGGATATGAGTTTTGATTTTTTTATTTCATTTTTTGACATTTTTTATGCACTAAAATCTTGCTCGCCCTCCTACTCCAGGGTATCGTAGTTATAAAACATCTCGCGTACTACTGATATTATACCGATGATTAGAAAAATGACGATGTGTAACTTATTTAGTATTTGCTATATGGAGAAAAATGTATAGTTGCCATTGCTAGAGCAATAATTAATATTTGGACGACAAACTTCTAGTGACAATGACAACAGTTCTAATAAGATTGGCAAAGTCAACTAGTAAAATCTATAATCACAATGGCAAATTTTGACAGAATTTTTGTCATTGCTACAAAAATTTGTTGTTGTCCAAATGCTAATCATTGGCATACATAAGCGTTGGGAACAGTATCAATACTGTTTATTATTGTTACCTAATTATCAATTTCCTAATTTAATATACCCTATAGAAATATTAAGCTGAACCATACCTGAAAATACAATACCATAATTTCCGGTATATCTATCCCACCAAGCATAGTATTACGTATAACGTACATGTGAGCTATAATTTTCGACTCATTTACACAATGTCAATAGAGCATGACTAATATATATACGTTCTCACCACGATTATAAAATGACAATCAGCATCCACACTACACGTAAAATTGTGTTTGCTACGACATGACGTATTTCCGAGCCTCTGACAAACCAGTCTCGCAGGTATATTACAATTTTTCACGGGGAAATCATAATTTCCATGAACATTCAGTCACACTAATTTCTCAAATGGCATAAAGATTCTTTAAAGATTAGGTTATTTGGTACATTAGCTTAATTAGTAGTTTATGATAATTGTTGAATAATGAAAATTCCGAGATTCTGTGCATCTTTACTTTCAAACTAGTTGATTGCTACGATAGTCAACACTAAATATGAGTCTGCGACGAGCTCATAACATGCTGGTCGTTTCTTCGCTTATCACCATTTACACAATTTTGCCTTTGAGTCTATGCCAGTTCGCGCTCAAGTCAAGGATTACGGAAAAATTATATACGTTCGATCTATTGGTACAAACCAACGGGAACTCTTATCACCACTGCCTGCCGACATATGTATAACGTGTATTACTCTTCTTGGAATTTTGCACGTGCACTCGACGTCTGTTGCAAGTGCAACTCACAATCAGTCCCACGCGCAATCGTATTTTACTTCACGTTCTGTTACTATTTATTACATTACTTTCTCCATTAGTCACTTTTATAAATTCCTCTCTTTTTTTACTTGTAATTCTAAACAGGCTGTACCAGTACCTCTTATATGGTATTTTCAGACTCGATAGTTTGTTATAACATATCATACGATGGAATGTCGTATCCGTGAAAGTAAAAAGTTACACGTCTCTTTTTAAGGAGGAATATACATTGACTTTTAAAGTTTCATAGTATTGTACAAATTTGAACTTTAAATAAATGGAGAAATCACAGTTCTGTTTAACATTTATACTACTTGTATATATCCATAGGCAAGTGCTTAATGCTATCGTGCGAACTACCTGATTTATAATTCAAGAATAAATTTTTAATTTAGGGGACTCTTTCATATTGGAACTCGTAGGAAGATGGCCCCTCGAAAACACAGTTTACTCATGGTCAAACTACATATGGTCGTGGCAAAATTTTCAAAAAATTCAAATTCATAATACGCTTTCACATGATGCATCTTTGAAAAATGCAATATAAAACATTGGTTTCAAAGTGCAACTCCGAGAAAAACACTTGTACATCGATATCTGAATAATCGAAGAGGCAGTCAGGTTAAATGTCCGTACATGTCCTGCTGAGCTAAACGGTATCCCAGCTTCGAGTCCACGTGACTCTAGTGTCGCAATTAAAACATATTTGAACAGCAGGCGTGTTTCCATGGAACTGTGTAAGATACATTATAAAGATCCACACATATGTAACAATGACGGCAAAAATGACTGATTCTACGAAAATAAATAAAGAAATATATATTTAAAGTCCATTATAGATTATTATTATAACATATATCATCAGTTCATGAAAGTGTCAATTTAATTGTCACATTTACCAGAATACATCAAAATTAAATTCCCTTAAAAATATTTCATACCCATTTAGCTTTATATTGTGTTACAAACTAATGGCATTATAATTTATCAATCATTTTATTTAATGATACTGGCTATCGCATATAGCGAGTAACGTTCATATGAATGTTTGTCATATGAGAAATATATACGCAGTACTGATATCCAAGTGGATTACAGATCACGTTACAGAAAACTGTTTGGTATAGGGAGACATATAATCTAAACAAGTAGATTAAATAAAACTATGAAATTAATTAGAAACTGTCTATATATATATAATGAAAAAGTTATAGTCGCTATTAAAAATACAGCAACTGCAATGAACAGTGAATATGAATTATAAGGAAGAGTTTTTTTTAATATCACAAACTCCCAAGATTAATGATAATTGCGAAATTAACCTAACCGTACAATTTAATATGTGTGCATAATTGTATGCATATGAAACATTCAATATTGATTACGTCTTAATAAGGTCTGTGTGGTATTAGATATGTAATAAAAAATTATATTACTGTAGATGAATTAGCAGCTGGTATAAGAGTTACAAAACGTACTGACAAAGCTATAATTATTAACATAATCGTAGTTAGTAATTGGCCTGACATAAGAGTGATGAATGAAGCAAAGAAAGTCATCCAAACCTTATACGTGCGTATATGTATATACTAATGCGACTATAGTAATTACCCATATGTTATTATATAACCTTCACGATATTAACGCCAAACTTATTTAGACAGCTTAATGACTTGAGACTTGCAAACGAGGCACGAAAACTGTGCTGTATAGCAAAAATACATGTAACATGCATGTTAATTGTAACTTCGTACTCGTACGGTTAACTTCAGTGTAACATGTTATGTTGACGTTATGAAAATAAATGGGAAATTACAACTGACATGTACGTTACGTGTAATATTGTGTATGCTGGGTGTGTAGGGAGAATGAATAGAGAATTTTACAATTTCTATGTTAATAAATCACGAATAAAAAGCAAAGTCTTGAAGTGACATGACTACAGGCAATATTTTTGTACTGTATATTTTTATAATGTATATTTTAGTATGTATAAAAATTGCCTGCAATCTTGTTGTAAAATTAATGAGTGATCCGACACCTATTCTAGCTCATACAATAAAACGGAAGGTCGCTTAAAGATTCCTCGTGCCTTCGGGAAACCTGTTGAACGAGCTAAAAATAAAAGAGAACGAAGAAGAGCCATGGGGATATAATTAGAGCTAATATGAAAAAGGAAAAGAGGATATTGAACTAGAGGCGCCATGTTAATCACCTAATATTTGATGAAAGCATGACAACCGGTAATAAAACGTAATTCTATACGTTATATGTATTTGTATACATAATAATAATAAATAGATATGTAGCACATGAGAAAAATAAAGAAAAAAATTATAACAATATTTTATTGTTTTTTGTATATTTCTGTACTATATACGACACTAAATCATCGTACAGATTTATTGTACATTGTACTTCAGTCTTTCAGTGGCTACTCTGTATATTTCCTACCTGTATCTTTTATCCTTTATGCCTTAATATATTTTATGCCTCATATACACGACACCAAAACTGAACTGTCTGTGTGAGTTGAGGTTGAGATTCCTGTTTTTCCCATTTTTCATCTTTATCTCAGCCGTGCAGGCGTGAATATTTTATTTGTCATTAGTATATGATTCATGATGATATTCATTAAATCTTTTGTTCACGTTGCCCCCTGTTAGAATAGAACCAGTGAGCACCCAAGAAGCTACCAATTGGGTTGGTTGGTCGGCATTTATTTACTATGCTGCTGGTCAATCGAAACCTGAGATCATCAGGCTTAAGTTCTCAATGCTCTCGTGGGTTCTGCATACCTGCGAAATGTATTATTGCGCTTCAAGCCGATTTGTTGGAATCATTGCAAACTACCTGCCAGACGAGTTTCTATGGGTTAAGTCGAAAGAATGCTTGTGGACTATTGTATGCCTGAGTCGGGCTTAATTTTTTTCTAAAAAGGAACATCACAAAGTTTGTCAATGCCAAACTCGAAAAGTGTACCGCTATCGTCAAAAATATTTACTCAGCTGAACAAATAGTTAGTTTATCATGAATTGATGTATAACGTACTTTTTACGTTTATAACTTTTTTAGGTTATGATCAAGGTTAACTCTGACTTTGACTTATATGAATTTAATATCGTTTTCTGTATTTATACTTATACACACTTTTAATGATTGCTGATTTTTGGAGGAATCGAATAATCTGTTAGAGGAGACTAGTGTCAGTTGAAACAGCGTCGAATGAAATGAAACCATTCACACTGCCATCTATTGGTTGTGAACAAATTGTAATTGCCTGATGAGCTGTAATATTGTTTTAAGAAAAAGTGACGAAAACTTCGCAAGAAAATTCTGTGAGATTCATCGGCAATATTAATTAAGATATTATTCGTCTGTGTTTCAACCTACACCAGTCTCCTCTACCTTAATCAAGTTGACTCGAGGCACACATAAACGACAGCATTATCACTCGTTTTATCGCAATGAGAATTCTTCCCCTGCAAAGAAAGTTTATCGAGTTCCCTTTATAAATGCACGTACTTAAACCATACCATTGAGATAAGATAATGTGCATTCTAATTGTTGTAATGTCATTTAATTAACGAGTCGTTGATCGCAAGTCAGAGAAAAATGATTGACTGACTGATTTACTAACCTCGAAAATATCGAAGCATGCAATTTGCATTACGGTAGTATAAAATACATATCTCAAAGTATTTCCTCGAATTATACAAAATTACATGAATCATATAAAATGTTACAAAGTAAAGCAAGTTATAATAAAAATTGATTTTTTCAACCAAAAAATCAGAAATGTTACTACACGAAAGAAATGTTCGTTGGAAAGGCGTTAAAGGAAAAAAATAAAGGTCTGTTCACAATAGGTAAAAATGTGAGTGTACTTTTATACACGTAAGATACTTGTTTTACTATAAGATTTACAAGATTCAGGGACAGGCGTTTTTTGCAAGATACACGCTTGACTCTGTCCCTTTTTTTTTTCGTGGCTTGTTTAGTCGCCTGCCGTCGCATCGATTCTCAGGGTGGATTTTCAAATACGACCGGATAAGATCGCGGCTTTCGCACTAAGGGTCCAACGAAGGAGAAGGGTCCAATGTGAATTCGTGAGTGTGAGTCTCTTTTGAATACTATAAGTTGTGTCCATAAGCTGTGAAAGTGCCAGTCAAAGGAGCAGACCAATCGGTGAGCAGTGCTCACGACAAAGGCGTCATTTTCATCTAAAAAACACAATGCGCGCCGGCAATGCGAGAGGCTCGAAATCTCAATCTATTCAATGCGGGTCCTGGGAGAAGTAGAAATATATTTCATTCGAAAACGGATCCTGGCCACAAAGGAGCGAAATCTACGTCTGGGTCCTAACACGCCGTAGCCTCCCGGCCTTTAGGTCAGCTTGCCTTTCCACCCTGGTTCTTTCTATTCAACCACAAGACGTCTCAGGATCGTAACCCCTGAAATACAAGCCCCTCCTCTTAGTAAATTTGAAACATCAAACTTATATAGTTTGAAGACGTGCAATATTATTATTATTATTGTGAGTCTATTACATTTTTGTCCTGTTACGTAATAATTACATTTCTTTAATTCATATATTTAAAATCATTTCTAATGCGTAACTCGGCTGATATCTACTGTATGCAGTTGTATAACTATAATGTTAGGAGGAAGCACTGCTCTTATATGATTTTTAGTATACAAATCAGCATTAAGGATAAGTCCATATGGTACACCTCAGTCTACAGAAAGGTCTGTAATAGTGCAAAGTAATTGATTTCTGTGGGAAATCCGAAATGGAGGAGGAAGAAGCTGTTAAAATCTGTTAAAATGAATGGACCTTTAATTCGGCTGTAGGAGCACGGCGACTATTTCTCAGCCGAGATTAGTCGGTAGGCTACATTGGATAATCGATCGTAATTGCGTCTATTTAGAGGGGCCCTGCGGCTCTCGTCGACTCGTTACTCAATTCACTGACTACTGTCTTTCGGATCAAATAAACTCAACGTATATATTACAATGCGATTTTTTATGAATTTTTATTCCCTACCTCAACAAAGGTTTCTATACAGTGAAGAATTTTTTTTCAAAAATTCTTAATTTACTTTTTAATAAATAATATATTATTCTACAATAAAAACACATATACACGTCCCTATACGTCCAAGCATTACATAGAAGATGCAGAAATACATCATGTTTTAGTATTCAATGCGAAGCTGTTTCAGCTGAAAACAGAGCAGATTTTTGTTTCAATGTCAATATTATACAATTTAGTATTGAGATAATTAATTGAATCAGATTCGTATGAGTATTCGAATACCACGTGAGACTCCCTGCAACGATAACAGTCCTTAAGTTGTCCTAGCCTATCGCGAGTCCGAGGAGGATAAGGATATCTTTAGAGGTGGTTTCTTTATCACTAAAAGTCAGGTGTGAATTGGGACGACTGCCGCTCGATCGAAGGACCGTATCCTACGCTAAGGAAGGAACTTTCTTATCCGCCCAGGGGGCAACCAACAAATTGGAATCTTTTTTTTTTTTTCATATCGGCCATTCACTATGTTTGCTACCCGGCAAATTTTCTAATCAGTCGAATTAACCAGTGTGTATATAATAATGATGGGTTTACTAATAGTTTACGTACTATAACGAAATGGTTGAGAAATATGTATATACAAAAATACGAATTTTAGTATGAAATTAAATTCTGATTGATGATATTTTCTAAGTAATATAATTTCTTTCAGACAACTATGCTTTTTCTTGAAATATATTCCTATATACGGACAATTCTTCGAAGCCTGAACCGAGCTATGGGTATGATCCACGACTGTATGCTATACTCGTATTACATTTGCGTAATTTTTTCACTGAATTACATTTCTTGGTATTTAAACCGTATTGAGCTTTAAAAATATATTTTTCTAAATTATTGAGAATTATAGCCCAGAAACATGATCGTGATAAATATTATTAATGGAGCAGGACTAAAAATATATTTGACACGACCGTCAGTCCGAAATAGATGAATGTTTGGTGGTATAAATATACTTTGTGATGTATATTTCTTACGTTGTTAATATTACAAAAATATTGAACGGGGCGCAAAATAGATAAAAGTACGGCCCTGAGTTTAGTCCTTATTCAGAAACGTGAGGCGAGACGAGAGCCGGTATAACAAAGATCCATCGGGACCGGTTTCGTGTTCTGCCCTTTTTTACATTCCCCGGAGATGCCCCGCCGGGCCACGGGTGTGAAAACCGACACCCACCCACTTGTTATTTTGTCAAACACCAGCTTCGAAAATTATAGGAATCATGCTGTTCTACCCGTACGGCAAATTACACCCGATTGCATGCTCTTACTGCGCTCTTCTTATAACCCGTCAATTAAACGTGACACTGGCCAATTGCTACCGATCTGTCGACTCGACTTAGTCTGACATTTACTCTTTTATATAGACTTTGACCAGTTCATTTGAATTGAAAGGACATTTCACTTCCATGAAAATTCCATGTAGCTTTTGAGATTCTTTCCAATGTTATGCAATCATGAGGAAGATGACATTATTTAGTTCTGACGTAATGGACGATGGCATATAAAACGTCAGGGAAATCTTTTGTAATAGATAAATTCTCTGTTTAAAAAAATTTCTGTTATAGGACCTACCATGAAATTATTTTTAGTCATATGTATTGCTGTGATTTGTTGCAATATATATGGATCGTGAAGAAATCATTGATGAAATTTAAACCTGAAAATTTAATTGTTTATAACAGAGATAAGAAAGATCAATTATATTAATTTTTTGAGGCTTTTATATCCGTCTTTAAACTTTGATAAATTTCGTTGAAAAAATGTCTCGTTGGTGGAACAGAGAAATTGTTTGTTAAAAGTAACTTGAGTTAGTTTATGATATTTGTACTGTATGGGCAATTTATTATGAATAAGTAAATTATGATATTTAAAAAGAAAAGGCACAAAGAACAAACAACAATTAATTGTAGTAAGCTAAAGTTTAACAACGCGTAGAACAAATTTACGGTGATATTACGGTGAACTGATATTACGACTCGGTTGTTCAGTCAGAACGTGCCACCTGAACGTAGCTTTACTATGAGAATCAAATGAACGCGCTAACTTCAGGTGGTGAGTTTGGACTGAATGACCCGGTATATGTAGTTCATCGTTATATGTATCTTAATCGAAGAACAGAAATTAATCATGTTCTCATATAATATCGTTACTAAAAGATATCATGACAAATCCTATAAAAAACTTTAATGACATACGGTATCTGATATAATAGGAGCGATACCTGTTGACATTTGTACGATACTGTTATCTAACTCGAGATAATATTGAATGACAGGCAGGAAAATATTACAGAAATATCAGACAGACGTACCTATTCGACGTTTGCTAGGTTATTATAGTCCAATATCCACGAACTGGAAGAAATATTTGATTCATTCTGAAACAAAAGATTCTACGGCAATAGCCAACGTTTTATAATAAATTCTTGTAATATACGAAACTGACAATTGGCGTAAAATTTTATACGTAGTCCTGAAACGGTGCACAATTGAATTCTATGCTACAATGACGTTGCAGTAAATAAACAGTTAAAAGTAATGGAATCGGAACGACGGTCCGTAAAAGAATTCCATGTTCCAACGTTCCAGCTGTCCTTGTTAACCACAATGGTTATTTCAAATCATGAAAAGAAAGGAGAGCGAATTCAAACTTGGAGGGGACGAAAAGCAAAAGAATGATGATGCAGGAGTATAAAATGAACGGAATAGGGAGAAGACCAAGGAAAGGGTAAGATGATTAAAAAAAAAAGGGTTTCAAACAGCGAAGCGGTCGCCGTGAAATTGTACTCGGCACCGCATCCGGTGTAATGTTTTCATCGCAATGTTCTTGCGCCTCACTCATTATTTTCCTTTTTGCTGGCCCATAGGAAGCCTCGATTAGTTCACGAAGCCTTAGTGTATTGAAACAATCTGTCTGCGATTATACGAAACAATAGAATTCTTTCAGATTTGAAGTCTTGACAATTTTACAGAATTATAATATATATATTATAAAAAATAAGTATGCATATAACGTATGGTTTAAGTGAAGTAAAAGCATATAGAGTAAATAATACATTATCCAATATCATTTATTTCTTCCCTACAAACACAAAGTACCAGCTCCATATGGGTAATACTAAAATTCTCTGTTCAAGGATACAATAGTTGTAAAACATTTTATTTATGGAACTATTATATCTCCAAGTAAGAAACTGCAACGTTGCAGATATGCAGCTACTACTTTGCGTTTGTTAAATTCAGTAACATCGAATAACGGAAGTTTGTAACTTTATTTCCCAGAGTTATTTGTTCTTTTGAGTACAGTAAATGTAAATACCCAAATTGCATAGCGAAGAAAAATGCATATAAAAAATGTCTGCAATTTCTCATACAGTTGTCCACAACTTATAAATAGTGTGTTATATCATCCAAATAACATAAAGCGGTAAGGGGGAGTTGCTGAACAAAATGCAAGGGCCGCATTTCTCATACATTGCCGATAAAGAGTGAACGACTACTATTCCTCAAATATTTACGGCATCACCGATTGACAATACATTCCTGCCGTTAGCCGCTTTATTACTACAGATACATATAGTCTAGATGTGAAATGGAATCTAACAGGCAAATGCGGACGCACCTTGTCACCTTTGTTGGTAAGCTTGATTACGGTTACTAGCTAATTTCTAGACACTTTGCTATCAGACATTTATGCAGGTCCTGTTTTACATACCACATTTTACATTTGAACTAAATTCATATAACCAGGTTTAAAAGGTGGTTTAAACTCAACAATATCACCGATGTTCTTTGAAGAATGGCACGACTTTCAATCTCCTTTTACAGTCTCTGTAGATGGGCGTAGATTGTGTCAGTGACAGTTGTGAAGGTTCGTGGAGACAAAACCTGTACGAAACGTAGAGCTAATGCCATTCCCGTACGTTCAAAGCGCTCGCATTCTCATGGGACAAGCCTTTACGACTTTTACGGAGTATGGCATTTCTGCGAGTTGTACTGCTCTACTATATCTTATACCATATACCGGCTGGTACTTATATATACAGACGGAGTGTATTCAACAAATAAGGCTCTTGTCGAGTACACTCCACATGCTGGCTTACACCCTGAGACGGGTTGCACACTTGTTGCCCATATTCGGAATACAATACATCCTTCTGGTATCCCTTCTCTTCTCTTTTCTTCCTTACTATGCCGTAGATCGTTCTCCTGATCTGGAATATAACTATATTAGGAAAATGAATTTTAAGCAGACCGTCCTGTACTGGGATCTTCAAAAGTTATCTAAATGGTACGTTATCTTCTGACGCGTGTGATGATTTACAGTTGCTACAGTAAATAGTTGTGTAACACTAAATAAACAGAGTTATTTTGCTATTGTAACTCATTCATCATATTTGCGTATTTACCACGCTTGATTTCAATTTGTTGTTGTTCTTTGTACTATATGTTTATTTTGTGTGTAGAGCAATGTAATACAATTATAGAATCCATATTATGATTAGTGCAACTAAGAGCACTTATTATTTGTTCCAGAGAAATGCTGAATTTTTTAATACAAATTATTCTTTAGAGAAGTTGTAATGAAGCAAAATTGAGATATATATGAAGCTGCAAGTATCCGGTAAGGGAATGAATTCTATTCTTTTGATATTTGCTTCAGATGCTCCACAGAATTCAAAAGAATCTGTGCTCTTCCGTTATCTTCAAAAATATATTGTCTCTCTGTTGACAGTAATACGAATTTTTAGCTTTGAATCATGTTACATTTCATATATAACAAATATCATTTACAGCTCAGTGTAGAGTTCATTTTGAATCATTGAAACATGGCATGGTATAACATGGCATTACAGATTTGAGGCTACAGTATAGAGTTCTTATAGGTACAAGGGCACCAGGTCGATGATCCAACCTTCACTCCGTGATAATTTCTGCAATGCATTTGTTACAGTTACTTTTGCTGGGGTTCTCTTCGGACAGACTTTTGATCCGCCAGTTCTTTAATGGTGCCAATAAGAGCATGGGAAATGCACTATCAATTTTAACAATTGGCTCCATCACTAATATCACTCGTAGTATAAGATGATTGTGAATTCCTCGGTACAATATTAAGAGTATTCTTCTATTATTGTTTCCAAAAATTCTTCTGATGAACTCGATCATCTTATTCTATAAGTAGATAAGGATCAGGTTGTTTCATGAAGACGATATTTGAAACAAAAAAGTTTCGATAGACTTTTTTTTGATTATTTCAGAAACGTATTAATCATTTGACTTGAAGCTTTACATTTGGTGAATCTTGTTAATTTTATTATGTTTCATTATATATCATTATCATATCCTTAGTCTTCTAATTGCAGAAAGAGATGCTTTGTTTATGATTTCGATATTCCTTTTGATGCCTTTAAAATCTTACATTAAAATCAAAATGGTTGTAGAAGATATTTTTTGAAAATCAAACCAGAATACATTGCTCGTCTCGATGAGTTGTTTCAAAAAAATTCAATGCAGCGATAATTGGGTCGTAAAGTGGCTCATTGAGTTCCAGTTATGGAAATGAGTCATCGTCAAGACTATACATTAGACACAAGTCAACGCAGAAGTCAACACCTGATTGACTTTTGTTCTCACGTTCAGCAAATGAATCTCTGACTAGAGATTAAAATTAGAAATGAAGGAATAGTAAGAATCATAGTAGGTCCGGTATTACCATGACAATATAATAAAGCTAATTTTAATTACCCTATTGGCATGTCTTCAACCTGGTGTGTTGCCCAAATGCATTTTCAGGGCTTAAAACTTTAATATTCGTACATTCTTAGTCATCTGCTTAAAATTCATCATGTGCTGCAAAAACCAAAATTAGAAATCAGCTCTTATGTTGGACCATCATCTTAAATTTAATATTTCTGGTCAAAGGAAGGTCTGGTCTGCTCTAAATATTGTTAAGGGCACTGGGGAGCACGAGTAGTAATGTTCAATTTCCCGTTACTAAAATAGTTAACAACAAGATTTTTACAGAGATTTTTTTCCTTAAGCTGAATTGAGGGTATATTCTGCAAAAGTAACAATCGTTTTTGATACAACTTGATCAATGATTAATATAAAAGTGAAGGAAAGATTGGACTATAAAATTTAAATGTTGAACTTATGCAGGTGAACATTTTTGGATCGGATGTCTCTTTCAATTTTGGATTAATACTTGTAAAAGTGGTGTCAAAATGGTGTGAATCTTATACTGTTCCCTCAACTCTGCTTAAGAGAAGAATGCATACCAAAGTATTTATATGCAAAATATATAAAGTACACCACAAATAAAAATGTCTTACCTAAATAACGCAATTAAATACTGCATGATTAGTAAGCCTTCCATGTATGATATTCTATGAGTAATATGATATTTCCTTTGACCTCAATGAAAGACTGCGTATGTCTTTTCAGAATTTTTAACTTTGGTCTCTATCGTAGCATTGACATACATATTTTTGTAATGATCTTCATGAACAATTTTTTTTTGCAGCAGGTTGAAAAATTACACCATCATATTTTATTATAAATATAAGTGATAGTATCAATTCTTTTGCATATGTCTCATGCCTTTATTTACGAATTATTACTTACGAAAGTGCCATTTTAGTAATTGTGGAAGCTGCACAAACCTACATGCATTAGAGTACAATAAAGATAATGGATCAGATCGGTGTAATTTACAATTTCCGCAATTGTAAATTCAAGATGGCCATTTGCACTCCCCAATCACCTTAAACCCCTTGATTTATAATAACGAATCACACTCGTGGTAAAATAATTTGATTTTCTTTTCGTTGCTCAAACAAATGCCAGATTTAAATAACTAACTTTGGCACACGGAGACGTCGCAAAAATCGTAAAGCAAGTGATTAATTCGTATTCATACCTATGCACTAAACTACTAATAATCGGTACCGATGCGGAAGTTATTATTCTATCAAATATTAGCTATTCACAACACGTGTTAATAAATATAAAAGAAGAATCCACGTTGCAGGTGAGTATGTAAATTCACTAATTATTGAGGCAATTATAAATGGAAGGAATTCAACATCTTTATTGATTATAAAAAAAAAACATTAAATGTAGATGTATGTAGAAAAATTAAATAAAATTTGACAAACTTTAATAACTTTCACTGTAGTAAAATACGTTATATGAGTCATGTATAAACAAATCATTTGGTTCTATTGACTCGTGAAATGGTGTTGAGGTTTGTTCATCATGTATATTTCATATTTCGGACACTATTACTTCCTTTGCTGAAAATATTTTTAATATTTGCATTATTTAATTATATCATATCAATAGAAACTGTACATACATAGATGTTTTAAAAATTTTTAAAACTGCAAATAATCTTTATGAGATTTGAATTACTGTACTCAAAAATATATTTTTTTTTTATCATAACAACTATAAAAATTTTAAAACTGTAGCATTGGTGACGACTATAGTTAATTTAAAATACTTCTTAATCTTACAAGTTGAAAGTTATCTTCAAATTTTTATATTTTTCTTAAATGAAGTATTTATTGTCGTATTATATTTAACTATTATTTCCACCACCATTATTAGGTGGTACATATATATTGTTCCAAGAAAAAATATGTACTTACATCTTATTTTTACATTTCACTTAGTCACTGGCAAGTGGTTCATCTTTCATAATAACTGCTGGAGTTTTTAGTTTCAATTTATTTTCGCTTCACTTTCAGCTGATAATTTTTCATCGTTATTTTGAATAATCAAATTCCTCTTCAAGCTTCCTACTTCTCCAGCCAACCTTCACTAGCCTCAAACACCTTACTTCCATTTAATTCTTCATTTAATTCCAAAGCCTTGTTCTGTAAACATGGTCCAGAAACTGACATTCCATATGTTCGTTCTTGAAGAAACCATGTGCAAAGTACATCATTAACATCTTTGTTCATAGGTAATCTATTTTTTTTAAATACTGAAGATACTCTTTTTTACACATCTGTACAATTTCTTTTCTTTGTATCCCCCATTTGCTCAATGTACGACTGCATAAGTTAAATTCATTGAGTACAGAGTGCTTGGATTTTATTTCTAGTTCATTTAATATTTATAATTTTTCTTTAAAACAAAAACTTTGTTTTTGCTTCTTAGATTTATTCATGGTTACTTTCCTTATCATTACTTCTATAATTACAACTTTCCTTTGTCTCTACCAATATATCGTTAGTGCATATTCTTTTTCTCGGAACCCTTAATGGTTCATCCATTTTTTTTCTAGAAAAAAGTTATTGTCATAGTCAACATATAGTCAGTCCACAAGTTCAATGTGTTTCTTTGACAATTTGCAAACAATGTAATCCTTAGCAAATTACACATACCTTTCCATAAAATCATGGAAATATATACTAAAATATAAGAATAAAATATCTTTAAGTATAAAACAATGAGTATGAATACTTTATAACAAAAATATTATGCAGACCCACATGTGACCTGCTAGACCATTGCTTTTGATCTGTCAATAAAGTCATTGAACTTAACAACTGACTATACCTATGTATTTATTTATATTTTGTATGTAAATTACTGAAGAATCTTTAAAAAATTAAACATATAAGAATAATATCAATTACCGTACAAAGTTTCTATTACGAAACGTATGCTCCCATAGAAACAGTATTTTTATATTTTTTTAAGAAAAATGTAAGCTTACTTTTTTTAATATTTTTGTTGCCAGCGTTTAACACGTTTTTAGGTTAGTTTGTACGTATAGTTGTTTCTCAATGCGTCACATTCTGATTAATTAATTACCATTTTTATAAAATTGTTTACACGTGTCTATTGTGTGTAATGGAATACTAAAAACAACTCAAACTTAAATTCATCCCATGATTTTCTTCTGTTTGGTTCGGCCTCGACGTGACTAGTATCGCTCCAATCTGTGCCACACGGCCATGATCAATCCGGTTATAGCTGATGACAGAGCTGATGATAAGTCAGATTGGTTTGTCAGCACATGCAGCAGACTCTGCTCTGTACTCTATGCCGGTGGGGCTTTCCAAGATTCGCATAGAAGCAGAGTTGGGGGGATTTTCCGGGGGACATTCCGATACCGATGGTTGACCTTAGGGCTGTTACACAATAGATTTTCGTAAAACGTATGAAATAATACATGCGACATAAGTGGATGAAAATTTTATTTGATTGAATCTTAACACGGTAAAAGACGTCTATGTTACTTCTTACGCCTTCCAAAATGCCACTGTGCTAGAGGCCTTAAGGGCAGGTTCCAAGAATATGGTTTATTGCTTAAACTTCGTTTAACTACGGGATTAGTCAATTAGATATACTTGCATTCTGAAGATTAACTGAGTTTAAACAATAAACCGTGCTCATGGAACCGGTTCTTGTTCAATGTTAACTGAGATCTAACTGGCGATATTAGCCAATCAGATGCCTGTATTTCTGGAAATACCTATTCCATTTGGAGATGAAACAATATATTTGTAGATGTTCAACATTTCCTCTTTTAAAATGGCGCATGCACAAATTGTAAAAAGAATGTCATATATACTATGTATTAGAATTTCAAAACGTACCACTGAATTCATCGATTTAGAATTACATTTGTATATGTCCATCATTTCTAGCTTCAAAGTAACTCATGCACAAAATCATGTTTTTTTCAATAGCGATTATATGAGTATTTTGCCTAAAAATGACTGAATACTAAAACGTGGGTTGTATTCCGTAATTAATTATGGTAAGGGTTTTGATTTTTTCTTTTAATTGAACTGATGGACTTGCACGATCGGTCGAAATCACTCAATCCAGTTTGCTGAAAGTTAGTAACCACACCTGCGATTAAGTTATAGAATACAGCCCTAATAGTTCTAAACCATAGAATGAAATTGCCAAACAAGAAAACAAATATAGCAGACAGAAATTACATAAACTTTGAGAAACAATATTAATCTATGCATCAAGACATGTAATAACTTTAGATCTGTTCTATGAAAACATCAAATCTTCCGTCGTATTGCAAGTTATATCGTTTATATTATAAATGTGTAAGAAAAAAAAGGCAAATACTAAGATAAAAATATTTTAAGAAATTCTGATAATGTACAAGTTTTAGACATTGTTCATTGTACCAAGATAGGTATACAATATTTTTAATTTACATATGTTTGATGATTGAAATAATTATGGGAAACAAAGATGAAGTCAATTTTTTCCTTTGATTTTTTATTTATGTTAAATTAAAAGATGCGTACGGATCACTTTTCCTTCTTTGCCTTTGTTGAGGCTTGTTGGGCTTTGATCACCTTAACGACAATCTTCTGTTCCTCAATCAAGAAAGCTCTGACAATCCTGTAAATTTAAGTAGTAATTAACGAATATAATTATGAATTTAATATTTTATATTCACCTTTCTTTTACGCATTTGTGACAGAGCACTCCACCATATACACGCTTGACGGTCTTTTTGCGTTTACACATCCTTGACCGCTCCATTGGTCGTGCAGGCTGAATACCCCTTAGCTTATCTTTGCACTGACCACATCTGGGTATCTTCTTCGGCTTCTTCAGGTATTGGTATACCAATTTACCTCCAGGAGTACGAACACTATACAACAAAAATCAAGTTTTAAAGATTTTGGTATTAACATCTAATAATTCATCAACTAGTTTACTTTGATATTACAAATTTACAAATATAACAACTTAAGAAAATATAAATCATAGGACCATCTTAAGTGTCAAGATGTTAAATCCAAAAATGAAATTACACTGACTTCTTCCTCTAATTTGTGACTCTATACTAATACGTGAAACTATCAGTGCAATTGAAAACAGAAAAATGATAAGTATTTGTACTGTCTAGGTGGAATCGCTGATTATCATACATATAATTAACACACGTGGATAGATGAAAGGATTTGGAACGACAACCAAAACATAACCTCTCTTTCGAGTAAACATCAATGTTTCTGATAATAACAATATTTTTAGCGAATGGTGGAATAATAGGAATCAAAAATATGATTTAATGTATTATAATATCAAATTAGAAAACTTACACACGTCTCCTGTTGCTTTTTGTGTTGTACGACAAGCGTCGTCGATACGTAAGCCGCTGCACCATTTTGGTTCTGCAAAATAAATGTTTTTTATTTGAAAATATTCCAGGGATATCAACATAACAAGCACTTTAAAACATTCCAAAATCTGCACTGTTCCAAATATTGTGCAAAATAGCATGATTGTTTCAAGAATTACAGATTTCTAAAAACCATTAAAAACTCACACGAACCTTTGTCAGAGCCAAACGGAAAAGGAAGCGACGTTCTTCAGGAAATTCTATGGCTGCGCTACGCATGGTTGCCAATAAACTAAAAGTTTCTAGATTTGATTCCAACATCTAATTGTGATAATAAAATATAAAGAAATACTCCTGTTTAATTATACTTTTTAAGGAAATATGTTTTACAATATTTGTATTTACAGCATTATTATTTCAAGGTTACGTTTTAAAATTCATTGCCTGTCTACAAGTATAGCTGTCTCTTTTATATGCGAACAAATAAATAGACATAAATGATACTCATAATACTCATAGAGAATTTTGGATCGTACTACAAGTGTAGATACTTTATACGTATAAATCTGTGTATAAATCTGATGCTGTCTTTACATCTATTACAGTTAGGATTAGTAATTCACTTTGTTTTTCGACTTGAAAATAATTGATTATGGATGAAAATAATAGACAGCAATGATATATCTCTTCTTCCTCTTCTCTAATAATATTTCAAGGCTACTTTAAACATAAACATCAAGTGATCACCAGACGTTTTCATTGCAGTGAATTTCGTGTTTATAAGAAACTGGCCATAATTTTAATGAAATTCTTCTACTCTTAAGTTTCAAATACAATCAGGTGATCGAAGAGAAAAATACTAGGGAGAAAATTCGACTTACGGAAAATGTTGGCGGACATGATGTTATCATATGTCCAATCCAAACGCATTCAATGGGGGAACTGCGGCCTTCTGTGGCCAAGATGGCAATACTCATTGACAATTACGAGCAACAATATGCAGTTTTAACAGCAGATATCACAGCAAAAATCAGCCGAATATCTATTCTCAGTGGTAGTGAGTATGAGTATTTATTGATTGTTCTAAAATGTTTATTGAGTGGTGTATGAAATAATACTTCTTGACATTTTTTGACATCACACTCGACGTAATTTAATAGCATTGTTAGACAACAATAATCGATACATTTAATGTATTTGTAGGTGAAAAACGAGCGCTTGTTCAAGATGTTGATCGACAAGTTGAAGAAGCCCAAGAATTGGTAACTATTTCTATTAAACTTTACTTCCGTACTAACATTTAGTTTGGTTCTTCATTGGCTGCTTCTTATCACATCATACTGTTTCTTGATTTATTTCTAGTACATTTATGATATCTTGAATATACATTATTTTAAATATTTACTTTTCATTTAAAAGCTGGTTAATTTTTGTTTCATAGAATAGTATGATGATTTCTTATAAGTACTTAATTTATTCTTTTGATATATTTATAGATTTGGGCGTGAGATTGTTTTCTTATATTATATTTTTATTTAATATTAAATAAAATTAGTAGTTTGAGAATACGAATATACAATATCAATGTAGAGAATATTACAATTAAAATATTAAATTTGATGCTGATAATATATATTTTTAATATCTTTAATTTGAGTTAAATTGATTTTATTTATTTTTAAAATATATGTATTTCACATTGTGCTACAAGTTACACTAATTGTAAATTTAAAGGAAAAAAATCTTATTCTTAATACATAGCTATTGCACTATGATCGCAGAGACTGCTCTTACCACAGTTCGAGTAGTCACTCATTTCACTGCAGTAACAGCCATTTAAATATTTACTATTTTAACAACTTAGTTAATATTTTTCTCTAGAAAAAACATATATGCTTATTTTTATATTCATTATTAATAGACATATTCTCAATTTATCACGGATAACATTATGTATATGTGTAGTTGGAGCAAATGGAATTGGAGGTACGGGGAGTGACTGGTGCAGCTAGGGATCGACTTGGAAGTCGAGTAGAGAGCCATAGAGCAGAGTTAAAACGATTAGCCCAAGAATTTCAGTCTGCAAGGAACCCTAAGGATGAAACCATTGATGTTGGAGGTGAAGAAAACTGGGACAATGGTATCATGGAGGACCAAAGAAGAAGGTTATTGGATACATCAGAACGAATAGATCGTACTGGAAGAACTTTGCAGAATGGGTATCGATTGGTTCTTGAAACGGAAGAGATTGGCTCCCAAGTACTCAAAGACCTTCATGAACAGAGAGAAACAATCCAAAGAAGCAGAGGAAGGGTAAGTTAATTCTTTCCTCTACATATTAAATTACTAATTGATTGGATTTACATGAAAAGTTTCTAAAATGATTATGATCATTCGCTTTACTTTTTCAATTTAAATTGTTGAAGATACACACATTTATATAAAAATATTCAAGAGAAAAAGTTATACAGTGTTAAGCAGATTTATGTATTGTGCATTATTTTTGTAATTTATTAAAAAATTGTCTCATTTTTTCTACAAATTCTATATATGTAGTCAAGATATACTCGGTAAAACCTATAGACATGTTCCACAATTTACATGATTAGACGCAACATTGTTTTTATCTTTGTTCATTTTTCAAATGTGTTTGACAAAGAGACAAGAATAGTTACATGGTAGTGAGTTTAAAATATTCCCATTAATGATAGGAATTCTTGCCTACATACCTGTTAGTTAATTGCTTACGTATTTCTGTTCTTTTTCTTTCCAAATATAATTATCTGCCATAGAGAAATAAATATCTGTTTACTAATTTTATTTTTAGATTAAGTACTCTAAATCTCATTCTAATATTTATTTTTCTCTAGCTTAAAAAAGTATGTAAGAAAACTTCAACCATAAATTGAGGATCAATAAAAATGTGTTCAATACTTTTCTTTCTGAAAATATAGAATCTCAAAATAAAAAATTACCGATATCAAAGTGTTTCTGGAAACTTGATACACATAGTCTAGAGAGTATTCCATACTTTGATATTTTGAAGCAATTATAGATTACAATATAAACATTAACGTTATAAACTGTATCTGTTATTATGCAAACAAATTTTGATATGCAATTTCCTAAAGTTTAATAGTTATATTTGTTTTGTAGATTTATCATATTTCACGTGGCATAAAAATCCTCATTTTACATATATATTATATTTGATATATGTATTATAAGTACATTTTGTATACTCATATATCTTTTATGCAGTTACGTGAAACGGATGCTGAATTGGGTCGTGGATCCCGATTACTAACAGGAATGATCGTCCGTGCTCTACAGCAAAGACTTATCTTAGCTCTTGTAGCCTTAGTCCTCATTATCGTGGCTTGTTTTGTGATATATTACAGCTTTAGATCCAAGGGTTAATATTGTAATGGAATTAACAAAATTTCTAATTTTTGCAAGTTATAATAATATTTTAGAGCAAATTCGATTTTCTAAAATTTTTTTATTAATGGCTGCGGAATATGTTTTATTTTATGTTAACTATTAGTGTAAATTGTAGGTCGTTGTTGCTGCGCCTTCTTCTTAGTCATAACTTTGTATAAGAAATATTTATTTCAGTTATTTTCACTCGATTGACGATGCATGTTCTGTATTTCATATTCATACAGAATTTGATACAAAATTGACGATGCATGTTCAGTATTTCATATTCATATAGAATTTTAATTATCCAGTATTACGCAAATACATTTCAGAGTTAATAGAAAGTACATTTTTCGTAGAAGAAATGTCTTTCGTTGTGCATTCAAAATCTAATCATAATCATGATTCTTTGTTTTATTTACCCTTAGTCATATGATTGTTGTTATTTAATATAGTAAATGCTATGTACCAAGCAGTGAGGTGTAAAGTAAAACTATAATAAGATTCTCGAAATTATAGGCTTTTAAAAATCATTCCGTATAACTATTTTACCCATTAAGAATTAAAATTAACCAAGAATGATTAGTTGTCAAGTTCGATTGTGTGAGATTATCCAAAATGAATATATTGTATGGATGGTATTGATGAAAGCTACTGAAATGTATATCGATTCGAAGACTGTTGCCTTTGATGCTTATAAGCTTCACACGTTTTTATAATATCGGCATTGGATAAGCGTTATCAAAAAATTATAAGCAGGCATAAAGTTGTATAAGATGCATTTCGAGAGAAATTTGTATTATTTATTATCTATACTATCGGAAAGTTGTTAGTTGAATGTTCCTGCTTAGAGACTTTTAGTAACCTTCAATGTAAAATGTGAAAAGTATCTTTCGGGATCAAATTTAATATTTAATATTTAATATAGTTTAATATTCAAACTTAATTTAACTACCAGATTAGCCAATCAGATACTTGTATTTTGAAAATCAACCGAGTTTAGGTACTGAGCTGTATTAGAGGAATCGAACCGAAGGGATGTTATGAATTTCAAGATTTCGAATTGGTTTCGAAAAACTTACATTGGGCCTCAAGTCATTTATAAAAGTAAAAAGGATAAACAAGAGGCAATTGTAGAAACGCTAATTTCTAATATCTAGTGTGTTTGTGCGACGAAATATAAAAGAAAAAATAAGTAACAGTAGATGAATAAGTTTTAATCTTTTGTTAAATACTTTATTATTACCGAGCGATGCAATCAATTTGGAGAAAACAATCTGCTTAAAATTTTAAACAAATTCTTCATCGGTTCAATAAAATATATTTTAAGTTTCAGTTATTAGCGATCTACCTGTTACGTATTTTCAAACTATTACACACTGTTGTTCGAATTTTGTGCACATTGCTGACATTGAAAAAAAAAACAATGAAACTAAAAATAGTCATGATAGAAAACAAGTAAACTGTACATAATATAAGGAACTGTGAAAGGTGAAATGTTCTATTGAAATAAAGGACGTGAGTCTAACAATAACATGTTTAATGTCCATAATATCATCAGTTACCTTAATAGCTTATTTGCCATGTTATCATAATGAACTATATATCAGTGGAAATGATATAATAAATGTACTGAAAGCATAGAATATACTTTCGGTGGACGAATTGAAAGTCGGTGAAATGGTCTAATGACTGACGAGAGAAAGATTAAGAGCGAGTTTGAAATAGAGAAAGGGAGCTGAAAAAAAAACTAGAATGAGTGTTTAAAAATACTTAGATATAGAAAGAAAGAGCTCGTTGTTTAGAACTCTGATTAATCTAGATGCTGGTACAGATCTTCCAGTTGGGGCTTGAAGTACGCCTTCAGTTGAGGTCGTTTTGTTTTCAATGTCGGTGTGAGTAATCCATTTTGCACCGAAAATGGATCTGGGTGTAAGTAGATATCTTTAACCTGTTAAACAGTGATAATTGTCATTAATAATTACAAAAAATACTTTCTTAGATGCCATAGGTACTTCATGAAATTTCGATAGTTCTATACAGACACATTGGCCGTGACGTTTCTAAACATTGTATATGTTCTTAATATTAAGACTAAATTTAATAAGCAACGAACACGTTGACTGTTAAATGAAAAAATTAATGAACCTGCTCAAATGATTTAAGTCCTGCTTCTTTGCCCCAAGCGAGCATGTCATCGAGTATGAGCCTCTTGACTTCTGCATTTGCACAAAGTACACTGAATGTTCCAGGAATTTTGTTTTCCAGTGCCCAACATTTGACCACATCGACATCCGGTACAACAATTGCCACCACACAGGATTTCAGAGATTCCCCGTGTACAAAAACTTGGTGCACATACTGACTACGAATGTAAATGTTTTCTATTTTCTCAGGGACAATGTATTCGCCCTGTGAAAGTTTGAAGATATGTTTCTTGCGATCGATGATCTTCAGCGTTCCGTTCTGGAAGACAAAAGTAAATATTAAGGAGGTTCGGTGATGCTAATCATAATAGTAATAGGAAAGCATGGGTTAAACAGGGAGTAAAAACCATTACAAGAATTTTGATTAAAAAATAAATGAGTGACAATATATGATAACCTCGATATTCGAGCCAAAAATCATTACACTCTACCGCTCGAAAATGGAATTATTGGATTTTGACATCATTCATTTTATCCATTGAGTATATCTGTATAGTAGAAAAACATGACAACCCGTTACACTATATATATATAGTGGAAATCGACACTTCGATTTTTTATATCTCAAAAACTATACGGTAAATCATATTCAAATTTTCCATAATTGAAAATTTTGTTATTGTCTAATATATACAACAAATGCAGATTTGTATCTTGGATCATGTGTTATCACCGTATCTCCTTAAGCGCTACAATATTCAGTGTCAAATAATATCGACAACTGTTATCTCTACATTTTTGATTATATCTAAAGGTAGAAAATGTCAAAAATGGCCCGTTTTCATTTTTTAAATATTCTTAACTTTATAAAATAATTTCAGTTAAATAAAAATTAATATTTATGAAACATACATGAAAAATGATAAAGAATTTTTTTCAGATATTTGATATTCAACCGCGTTCAAAAGAATTCTTTTCAATACAGAATAATTTCTGAGTGTTAATTTTAAAAAATGTACGCTGAAAATTTATTAATGGACGTTGCAAACAATTTTTATCTAAAAACCAATCCATTACCGAAAGCCACATTCCAATGTCACCAGTGTGGTGCCATCCTTGCTCGTCAACGACTTCTGCAGTTTTCTCCGGGTCTTTGAAATAGCCCACAAAGACGTTCGAACCTTTGACACAAACTTCGCCCTGATTGCTCACAGCAAAATATTCCATTTCAGGGACATCAACCAATTTTATGCAGCAGCAGGCTACTGGTGGTCCTACGTGTTCAGGCACGTGGTCGCCCTGTATAATTTAAAAAGCATATATTAATACGTTTACAATAACATCGCACATAAGATCCGGACCACGTGTTCCCCAACACGTGCTCACACTTTGTTTTTTAAATGTTGAAGCCAACATAAATATATTTGCATCTTCGTTATACTCAAAGTATATTTATTGTTTCGCGCCACCGGCAGGGTTAATGCTCGAAATAGAAACCACGTGTGTATGTCATTCGAATGTTAGTCACCTCAATTGGCTCGTTCAATTATTTACACTGTAAAAATGTCGATCGATACAATAACTGCACAAAATCTCAATTCGTAGAACAGAAAGATCTCTAACGTTATTTTCTCGCGTAATTTTATGTAATCGAAACTCAAAACCAACATTTATTTATATCTCGTGATTTTACGAGAAGCTTCTTTTGCTTCAGTCACGTTCGTTTGTATGAACAGCAATATTTGAGCGTCACTTCAACATTATAATTTACCAGGTTAAATATAAATTTACTGAAAGACCAAGTGCGAGGCTTCTAGTTAATATATTATAATGCGCTTATATAATGTATGATTATTAACAGCAACTGTTTTTGACGTCTTTTTCAGATCCAGTATAAAAAATTTTTCGTCTTTATAAGCCTACGGTAGATTTATAAGTAACGTTAATAGGAAGTTTACTAGCTGGACTTTTTATTGACGTCCTTTATAGATTTACCGTAGATCGACATAAACGGGACGTTGATCATAGTTCATCGATAAGTGATCTGGACAGGTACATTGGACAGTATGTATCATTGCAATAAGTATTCGTGAGATTTCGTATTTCAAATATATAATAATAATGCTTCATATTGTGTACTCTTTAAAAAATTGTATCCCTCTAATGTCAACCGTGTATTTGCTGTTCTGTGTAAATTAATATTTTTGAAGCTCTTCGATATAACATTTTGATTCGTTCTATACGTTAATTTGTTATTTCTCTCACCAGTTATTGTGAGTG
The DNA here is from genome assembly GCA_030142615.1 of Syrista parreyssii. Lineage (NCBI taxonomy): Eukaryota > Metazoa > Arthropoda > Insecta > Hymenoptera > Cephidae > Syrista > Syrista parreyssii. The sequence continues at coordinate 47,962 of JARQTG010000334.1, forward strand.
CTGCGTTATTCTCTTGCGCCTTTATTAAACATCGAGTGCTCTATCCGACGTATGGATCCAGTAGCCGGCAAAATATTTGTACAACAAGAAGGCCGAGGTAAGATGAATTGTAAATTTCTAGGTTAACTTTTATATTAAAATACGTGTAATATTTGAAATTTGTTTATATTCGAGTCTAAATGTAACATACATTTATACGTGTTTGAATACAATAATTAATCGATTTACAGTTCAATTGACTTCAATCTTCTTGTTTTTGTCCTCTACTGCATACAGGGTGGGTTATTTGAGTCATCGCAGTAGAGATCAAAAGAGATTTAAACGTGCCTGACGAAGTACCATTTAGGAATCCATTACTGAAATGCTGCTATTCTAAATCTACGCCGTACGGTTTGGTTGGTTATAACGCGGACTCCATTATTTACATTGTTTGAGTTATAATACCAAAAAAACGCCTTATAAAAATCGTATTAAACTGCAAGTTGTGAAATTCATATTGAATCCAAACGTGACGTACGATAGCACGAATTTTAAACTACAAATTAAAACCTCCACCTCCTTTTATTATCTTAAAAAGAAAGTGGCAGACAAAAATTTGGTTTTTAAGAAAAATATCTATTGACTTGAAAATTAATCCAGTATATTGAATGTAACGAGAAAGTAATAAATCCACTTTCAACGTATTAAGTTTTCCTGATGTTTATTTTTCAGTTATGCTTCAAAGTCCGCCTGCTGAGTGGTGAAATATGTGGTTTATTTATGGAACGTTTATTGACTAGTTCTCAGTTAGAACCCAACGGCTGTTATCCATAAGGGTTTCACATCTTTTTAAAGCTGGCCAATGTAAACGTCATTTAGAAAAAAATGCAAATATTTGAAAGCTGTTTATCCTGGCTCTAATGGAAGAACAGACTTAAATAGCTTGTTAAAATTAACCTTATTTTGTCATTCACCATTAATTTTAATCAATTGTCAATTGTAACTTTCAATTCCTGTCCCAATCCTAATTTAAACATTGCTACCACGTTGCAGAGCAGGCAAACTTTTATGAACATGTGAATTCTTGCGAATTTTTCAAACATTATGCATAGTTACTTCCAATATATCTGTCATAATAAACATGTAACTTTGACGTTCCCTTTAAGACACGCTTAGGATAGAAACGACATTCGCTTGCTTTACTATGCTGCAATGTGTGTTGCAAATGTACAGCATGTCTGAATATTTACACCAATACTGACTAGCTAATGAGATCCAAAAATAGTGATATACAAAGTTAATTCTGCTCGCAGCCCATTTCATACGAATCAAGTCAAGGTTTTCATTAAGCATGTTCTGCTATAATCAGGTGGGAACATAAAACGTAGAAAACTCACTTCGATTTCAAACCCTATGTACTGTTGTAAAAGATACAAATATATCAAAATGAATATTATGTGATGATATAGCACGTAGCAAATTATATAATATGTAATTTATAAAACTGCATACATAGCAGAATAGATATGTTACCATATTTTTACATGATATACATGAAATACGTAATAATTAACATATTTCAGTCATGGTTCATATACAGCAAGTACGTATATACATCTCAGCAAACTCATTTATATAAAGACAATGTACCAGTAGACGTTATATAAAAGAAGGGTGATATTGTAACTAACGTGTGTGTCATATGTAATATTGTTTGCTGGGATGTGTATACAGGTAAAATTTTGTATGACAATTATATTACAATGAATTTACGTTTGCTGAGTGGTTAGTTGAATTAATAGAAAAATTAGTGAACATTTTTAAAAAAGTTGGTGCGTACCATTTAAATCTATATTTGAAAAATCAGATGTGAAATTAGTAATAATAATTCAGTCGTGCATGAACGTTTTGAGTATTTAACCCTGACGTATGTACAGCATTCTAAAAAGTCTATCTAGTTAAAAAAGGATGTATAAAATGCAGAAAAGTGTGATTGTAATGAGATAATATTTATGTGCTGTGTTGTAGTATTACGAGTAACAAACCTGGACAGTAAGCGTGATGGGAGCGCAACATTCTGTTTGGCCGTAACCTTCGACGATGAGACACCCAAGGACACACCTGGTAAAGGTTAATACGTTTCCGGCAAGCGGTGCCGAACCAACCACCATGAGCCGCAGTCTACCACCCATGCTATCTTGGATTTTCTTGAAAGCAATTTTGTCCCAGAAACTGTTATTTCTTATTATGCTTTTCTTGATTTCTGATTCCTTTGCTCGTAAGCCCATGTTGAATAACATTCTTTTTAGGAATGAACTTTGGAGTTCAGCTGAAACCTGAAAAATTCATAAAATAAATATTTTTAATATTTTATAAATATATGATTATCAGATATTTACAAAAATGAAATGATGCTTTAAATGTGCCAATGTTGAGATTTAAGAATGTAAGAAGTGTCAAATATATTATAACCTGTGGTAATTACTAATTACTGATAATTGGAACGGCTTCTTGTCTCACGGGTCAACTTGTACGACAGATTTTTCTTACCAGCTGAGGAAATACGGAAGTACCCACAAACCCATTGACCCGTTGTCAAGATCATCCGGGATAAAATTAGTCACTACGGATTCATCCACCTGCTGGGTTTATGGCAGGAGTTTTGTATCGCATCTGTCGTTGGCACGCTAACGACATTGCGCAGCACGACTATTATCATAAGCAACTATAATTGGGCAGGCATGTGAATGTTCCGGAGTGAAAACGCGAGTCCCGTGAATCTATAATTTTGGACGTGTTCCCACTAGCGAACCAAATCATTGGTTCTTGTAACTTAAACAAACTTGCTACACGAAACCCCGAGAATCACCGAGACCATTCTTTTTCACTATTTGTCCTGGCAATTGCGCAATGCACAGAATATAGTATGAAACCAGTACGATGAAGAAAGATGTATTGCCTAGTATTGAATTTGTATTGTCGATAACATTGAAATCTACCTTGTCGTACAGGCGGTTGAGTAATCTAGGTACAGCAGGCATAACAGTTGGCCTAAGAGCTTTCATGTCATCGGACAACCGTTTGATATCACCACTATAAAAGCCAACAGAACCGCCCACCATATACATGCCGTTCTCGCAACATCTTTCCAGCATGTGAGCCAATGGTAGAAAACTGATCATCGTGTCGGAAGCTGTGGGCTTGTGATCGCCTAGTTGAAGAATAACAGCACAGACTCCTGCCATTACATTCTGGTGAGTGAGCATAACGCCCTTCGGATTTCCTGTTGTACCGGATGTGTAGCAAATTGTGCAAACATCCGTGGGCCTTGGTGGAATCTCAGGATGGTCTTTCTGGGAGCCAAGACGTTCAATATCCTCGAACCTTAATAATTCCACGCCGCGGTTCTTCGCTCTCTGATTCGTTGCAGGTCTTGTCTCCTTTATCACGATTAATTTTCGTAAGCATCTGCGAAAAGAAAAATTGTAAGAACGCTTAACGTCTTGCTACCTTCCTTCATTGAAAAAGACACAATAATCTGTCCAAGTTTGTTTTTGATTTTATAATTTTTTGAAGAATAGCCAAGAAACAAATTTCTAATATAACGTTTTGCATTTACTAATATTTTCTTGTATTATAAATATTAACAAATATTTTCTTAGCTTCAGACACCTAAGATTTAATAATAAAAAGCTGTGGGTGCTATTACTATAGGGAGCATCAAATATTTGATTTATACGTTTTGTCTTATGGAAAGTTAACGTCCATGCTTTTGACTTTAATAATATTATTATACCCTTGTTCAAAATACGTGCGATTCAAATTCGTGCGTTTACTTTCTCCAAAAAAGGGTTCTTTTAAAAATTACCCGCACACCTTGGTGCTTTGTCGAGCAGCAAATTACATTTCTTGTCATCCTCGCAGACGACTAGACTGATTTCCGCCTGGTTGATGATGTAGGCACATGCATCGGGGCCAAGAGTATCATATAAAGGCACTACGACCAAGGAGTAAGTGTAGCAAGCCTGTTCAGTCAGAATCCATTCAGGACAATTTTGACTGTAGAGACCAACGAGGGTCGTTGGTCCTGGTGCGAGCCCGCACGAAAGAAGACCCGAGCCAAGGTTCCTTGCTCTAAGCAGAGTTTCATTGTAGTGGAGCCACTGGTATGGTTTGTTGGGTCCGTCTCGCCATCCAAGACAAGGTCCATTGTCTATAGGTAAGAAGATTGGTTTTAATTGAATCATGATATTTTTTAAATAATAGCAGTCAAAGTTCGTTGCGCGCACAACCTATCTTTTTTTTAGATAGGTTAGATTTTTTAATTCTAGTACGGACGGCCTACGTACGAACTATGTCGTTTCTTCTATAGTCGCAAGCCACCACGTTACCTTTGAGTTTGTGTTTATACTTTTTTGTTGTCTGCCTACGTGTAATTGAAATAAGGAGAAAAACAAGCGCACAACTAAACATAATGAAGATTCACTTTACCGTGCTTAACCGTAATTAGAAAACATGTTGAAATTGTCCTCCATGCATTTGTCAACACACCTGTGTACGTTTCAACATTTCTGGTTGCAAATTCAAATAATGTACACGTGTGATTGGGAATCTTGAATTCATGTGGTAGTGAAATGTTTTAATATTTTTCAGCTATGGATCATAACTGACAAATGGAAAATGGACCAAGTCTCTTTTGCGATGATTTATTTTGATGTTGTCCGTAGCAGGAAGTTAATACGTTCCGAAGTTACAGGTATATTTCACACTATAGGATCTTTGAAACTCTTGATTTGATATTAACGACTATTCAAGTTTATGTATTTAAACAGCTAAGAGATTATCGGTAATATTTTTGGTAGCGAAAAGAAACATTTGTTTTGTCAAAGATTTCCGTGTTTACTAAGACTCAGCTGTTTAATATTAATTTAACGCGGGGGGGTCTAGAAAGAACCAATTGAAATGTAAGATCTAATTGTAAGAAAGTATTTACGCTATACGTTACGATATTTGTGAATCATTCGTTGATTGATGTAAACCTCGTATAACGTATTACTCTTAGTTTAATGGTTCCGAATACAATAAATATATAAATTTAAGTAAAATATTTTGGTGAATTATTCTATATAGATTGCATGTGATGATGTTAATGTCACTTCAATACGAAAATGAATAAGCTGTAAAAATGACATAATTCAAAAATTTTTAATTAGGCAAAAAAATATTTTAAGAAACTCAAACTACGAAAACGTCATAAAGAAGATTAGGAGAAAAGCGGGAGTCGAGCCCAACCACGATAAAAATAGAAATATATAAAATAGAAAAAATATAAAGGTTTCAAATAAACAGAAAATTGTAAGGCCATCAAGTCTATCGAGATATTTAAAGCAGGAATAGCAAGGTATAAAAGTGTTTAAGTTCAATTGGATGATATATAAGGTGGTAATAAATGTTAAGAGTTCGAACAGTTCAATAAGTATATATTACAGAAAGAAAAGAGAAAAGAACAAGGTTGATTTATGTGACAGAGAATTATAGACAAATGAAAAGCGTGAAAAGATAAAAATCCAGGAAAGAACGATGAAATAAACGAGAAAGAAAAAGAGGAAATAATAGCGAAATACCAAAAAGGCATTAAAACGAAAAGGATTGCACTTGAAGATGTGAATCGCAGAAGAGTCCATAATAATAATATACAAGTATAAAATGAAAGTAAAAAAATTGCCAATGAAGACAAAACTATGTTTTATACAGTTCGTCTGTGCAAATCTATATATTAATTAAATCATTTGTATATTCCAAATAATAACCGTTCGACGTGTATCTTGACGTATGTTTATTTTATAGTACATTTAATTATATTGTTTTGTTCTAAATATTTTTTAATTTTATTTTATTTCTCAATATATTAACAGCATATATATGTGAAATCGGATTTTTGCACAAATTTTCTACAAAAATTTGTACTAATAAGGAAATAAAAATTTGTTAACATGTATACTAATTTAGACTATTTAGCTATGCCGTATTGTTTTTGCCGGTATTGTTAAAGTCCTAGATTAATAATAAAACGTGTAGCTGATTAGCAAAAAATACCGTGCTTTAATTACGAAATTGATGTAGCTCAACTAAGCAGTGGTTATTCACTATGGTAGCCCTTCTACCGTATGATAAAGAGTCATTGTTGTGTTTGTCTCTGTTTATTGCGTGGTGCAAGAAATCCCAGCTATTCTAAGTTTATTGTAGTATTTTCCACGTTGACATTGATACAATAACCCACCATATGACTTTTTACGATACGACAATTTAATAAAGAGTAATGTTTCTGTATTTCAATTTCCATGATTAATTCTCATGTAATGACAACAATGTAATTTTGATACTTGTTTCTATGCAATAGACATTCTATGTACTACAATACGGAGTTCTACTCCTAGTACACAACTACAAAAGTTTTATTCAAATTAAATTGTATTCAGGCTATTTATTATTGAAATTAATACACAATACACAAAAGTTATCTTTTCATGCAATATTATAGAATTTTCAAACGTACTAGATTCTTTGGCCCCCTTGCGGAAAGCTTCGTACAGGGTTCTGGTGTCCTCGTGTATGTAGCTGATGAATCGGCCGTCCTTGCTGTCCTTATAAAACTTGGAGACTCTGATCAGTTCCGAACCCTGAAAATCGTTGCATGCCCATAAATCCCGTAAGTAACTGTGTACACATAGTGTTACGTAACATCGAGAAATCACAAGGGCTGCACTAAATATAGCAACACTGTAATGGCGGACATAAGAAAGAAGTAACAATTATTTTTCTCAAATCAATTCCCGCTGCAGGAGATTATGCTATTCTTCATTGTCACATCCACCTTACTTTCGAACATTGAATCATAATTGCATAAATGTATTTTTCCGATCATTATTGGTACGTCGTTTTATTTTCGTACACTTGTGTCTTCGTATAGATTTTCTATTTTTTTTTTTTTTTTTTTCGTAGTTTTATCGATGGGCTTACGGAGAGGTTAAAACCTTGGAGCTCACGCGGTTAAATTTGTTTTTGTATTTTTGGAAGTAACGCGCTCGCAGCTGTGGCTGCGAATAAAAAATCCAACGTGGGACGAAGGAATGGCGAGTATATTTGGTTGAGTTATACGAGTGAAAAAGTTAATAAATTGAGTAAACAACGTTCAGAAAGATTTTATAAGAGCAATGTTTTTTTTAATTTGCTACGCGTCCACTTAAATGTTCATAAAACTGAGGTTATGTGTAATCGCGAAGAAAATATTGAGAGAAAACAGGTTATAAGAATTGTCTAACGACATCGTCAATTACAAATGCATCGAGATGTGATAAAAATAGAAATAGTTACGACCTGTTAGTTTGAAACATTTGAAAGAGAATTTTCAATGAAATCGATAAAATGTCACATACTATATAAATTATCATTTTTCCCAAAGTGTTAAAAGGTCATAGACGAATCATAGAAAATGAATACAAAATACACGAAATTTGTAAAAAAAAAAAAAAGTATACATCAAAAGTATAGTACACGAGGAAATACGTGATACCCAGCAATATCAATAAAATTCTTTATAACTGACATAGCATAGAGTAAAAATCTGTATAAGAATTTTCGAAATTTCAAAAAACTTATTTCAAGCACTAATATTTTTTCCAAGATCGACTACGGTATCAATAATTAAACTGAATCTAATTCAAAATGAAGTCATGGGTTGCATCATTCGAGTTCTTAGACTTCCCGCACGATCGATGAACAATTATTCAGCTCGATCGAGATATCGAATTTGGGTGAAGCAAGAGCAAGGAACATTTGAAAATTTGAGTAATTTGGAAGCAACGATTACTTGCGTCATAGTCAATTGTTAATTAAGAAAGGATAAGTCAGGAATGCCTGGCAGGTATGCAAAGATGTATGGATCGAAGAGTATCGCGATAAGATTGAAAAGTGTAAAGCACCTTAAGAGTTTCGGACTGATCGTTTAGGTCTATCGGTATGCGGATCGGCTCGTGAAAGAAGCAACCCGGCATCTCGGCTGCTCTTCCTTGATTTCTCGCGCGCACTGCCACTGCTCTTCCCTACTGATCACCACTTTTACACTTCAGGAAGAGACGTTCTTGAGCTTCGACCGTTTCTCACGAGGTGCCCCACCAAGCACACGTCTACGCCCTCGTGTCCATCCCCGAATTTCGATTTAAATATAGGCAGGGACGAGCGAACCTCTCCGTCGGAGAATCTGGACTCAGGCCAGCTACCTCGTAAACATACTCGCTGATATACCAGCTGACTTTTTATTCTTATTCCTATTCTTCCGTCTACTTCTATTCTTCTTATTTTGCTCACTTGCTTCATTTTCAACGACACGAAACTATCCTTTGCTTTAGTAGCTTCTTTTTCAGCATGCGTCATCTATCATGAGACACGCGGGCGAGTCGAGTTCATGCTGTAGATACGAACATCTTGGAATGTCCTAGAGCCTTGTGCAGAATTTATTGGACTTTGGCCATTGAATTGGTTTACCTATTTATGAATTGAACGCGATACTCTTCGAGGAACTTTACGTTGGTTCCATCGTTAAAATGAGTAATGTTATAGTTGAGTGAGATGGATGTGATATTTTCATCGCATTCGAATGAGTGTGAGCGAGTGAGGTTAAAATAATTGGTACAAGATTATTCCTTTGAAAGTTTCGAGACTTATCACCGACGTACAACCTTCGCCTTGAACACTGTTTGAATACTGTGTATTTATTTTAAACGTCGACACCCAATTGTATAAATCACTTTTCATGGCCATGGATATCATTTTGTTTTTCAAATAGATAATATAACCGAACCTCAGTTCAGTTGTATAAATGGAATTTTATTAAATGTTTTACGATTCACGAAATGCTGATAGATGACTTTTGCTTTTAAAAATCAGACACCAGTTTTCTTTCATGCAGTAACTAGATTTCAGATGAGTTCAAATGAGATGAACGAGTTATCATTATTGCAAGTCATCTATGAGATGTTAAAACTCAAAACACACGAGTGAAATTGGATTTCAACTCAAATTTCCTTACACCAAGTTACCTTTAGCTTGGACTATCAATATTTCATAAATCCGAAATTCGATCTCTTGATGATTTATTGAATTTAACTGAAATTAGTATAATTATTTCCTTCTATAGTTCGAATATTTATGCTACATAATAACACTTAACACTTTAACAACAGACGTCACGTACACGCGGCTTTGCCGTATGCAATCTGAGGCTGGTTTCACCAAAGTTAATCAAAGTTTAACTGTCGAGATTAGCCAATCAGATTCTGAATGTTTGTAAACACAGGCATCTGATTGGTTAACCACGGCGATAGGAAGAGGGGAGCAGAAAAACAGCAGTGATTTATTTGCACAATTTTTAAAACGATGCTCAAATTTTTTTAACGTTACTATAGTATGCCGTTCCTGAAAATAGTAATACTGTATTATCGATATATATAAATTTAGTTATATCGTTTCCTTTTAGTATATTCGTGCGAGCAGCTCACACTCTGGTTAGAGAGATATAAGTTGGTGGAAATATTTCAAAATTTGTCTTGAAGAAAAATGTCTGTTGTATATATATTGGTTATATAACTTAGGTTCCAATTGTATTACTTGTGTATAAATATTTTTATTTTAGTCGTAAGTATTCATATTCCGCCAAGGATGAGTTATCGTAAAGTAGGTATGCCATTTGTAATTCTGGTATAAATAGTCGGTCCACGTGTTCTATATGTTTTCTTTTTTGACAGTTCGCAGACAATGCAATGCTTAGTACATCGCACGTGGCTCTGTATACAATTTTTGATAGAAACTATGCATATGCAGGGTTTTGCACTGAAATATATTTTATTCTTCTATTTTACATTATTTAATGGATTTCACGCGTTATTTGCTAAGGATTATGTTGTTTGCGAAGTGTCAAAAATACGTTAAAATAGAGGACTGACTATACTATACAATAGTATACTTCATATGTATCAAGTATTTACGCGTGAAAAGAATAACGGAATTGGAATATTGAAAAAAGTGTATATATTCATTTAAAAATAAACGTGCAACTGCATTTCAAAGTTGCATAGTTCAATTGCAGAGAAATGACTTTACAAGAGGAGAACTGATTATACGATTTAATTTTTTATTCTGTAATTTTTTGTGTATTTTTAACATAGTGAGTATAATGGAGGACACTGTAACCAGTCCGGACAATCCTTATGGATGTATGTACAACGTGTGCACGAGGGACGAGAATACAATGTTTTACGGAGCATCTACGACTGGAGCCACTGCCTTAACCAAAAAGACCCAGCGCGACCCAGTTCTGCGATTTATTCGGAATAATCAGTATAAATAATGCAAAAGCTCACTGCCCATTTCAACGACTGTAAATTCACTTTTTTCGTAAATGTTAATTCCTTTTGCTCGACCATCGGACTGACGCAATGACATACCGTGGTAAACGTATTTGACTTTCATTATTATCACGAACTACAAATCTGATGACAAGTATTAGAAGAAACAGAATGATATAGTATGATGTCAAGTTTGTACTAAATGTAATATTAATATATGTATTTTCTAAAAATAATAGTCCAATACTTATTTACTTACTGGAAGGAGTCTAGATTGTGCATCCAAAGGCACTAATGGTTTTTCTGGCGAAGGTCTTGATACTAAATAAGCCGCAATTTCCGTTAGTACCAAAGCACCTGCTGCACCGCCCAGGTAAGGTAGATAATCTTTGACGTATGCCTGCAACACTAAATTTTGAAAATTACATATAAATTAAAAATAACCTCGAATACTTTATTGGTATTATGTTATTAACTACGTTTCCATCTATCGGATTTAGAGGGGATTAACCAATAACGTGTTTGTATTCTTCACAAATGTTGCACATGACTGATTAATCTTTTCTAAATCTCGTAGATGAAAACGTAGTCATTGAGAATTTGTCATATGTAAATCATCAGGCACTTCTAGCGACATCATACAGAAGAACTTCGACGCTTGCTGTCACTAAGAATAAATTCAGTCGGTAATTTCAGTCGGTAATAACTGCAACTGTAGCAATATATACAAAACCGCGGTACAGTACATGCTATTTTAATAATAAAAAGGAATATCGACTCGTGCTTATACATTTTTTATACTGCTGTAGGAAGTTTTATAAGATTTTATTTATAGCAACTCTACTGCATACACACGAATATAGTAAAAAAACTGTGCTATTCCATCTACATTTCGTGTTTGTTAAAGTACAATTTCATATTTTCAATACAAACTGAAGTAGAATTAATTCAATAAAATTTTCAATAAAACTCGCTTGTCGACATCATTCAGTAACAGGTAAATATTGTTACACATGAAATTTATTTCCTCCAATGTAATAACAACATAAAAGAACAGAAGGAAGAAGCATTGCACTCAAGAGGATAAAATTGCATTTCTACAGACTTCTAACATGTCAATTGTTTTACTTACTGTTTTGTTGTCTATTGTTATGTAAATCCTAGATGTTCAGAGTTACGAAAAAGAAATGTCTGGTTTCGTGGAAAAGCTAGAGCAATGCAGAGCTCAGTGACCAAGGCATTTGAAACGCCAAAAGTCGAATGGTCAGTGCTAAAGCATAACACTTAGTTCTTGTTTCTCCGTGCTGCGGTCTTTTACTGGGGTATCTGCGGCGTTGTGACGTCACTCTAGCGTCGAATCGATGGGGCAACCAGAGCACGAGAGGGCGCCGCGACGCCGTCGCCTTCCTCTACTGCCAGAGATAGTAGTCGAGAGCGATGCAGATCCTCGGTCAAGTGGCTGTCTACTATGAATAATTTAACTCCCTTTTGCGCGCGATATTCAAAATTATTTTCGCATATACGACGATCGTTACTCTTATAATTTCCCAACTTTTAACATGTACGAAAATAATATATACAAGTATGAAATAAGTATGAAACTAATATAAATGTACCTACATATAACATATGTAGATATATTATTCACATTAATAATCGCTTTATTTTTTGACCTTTTCCATTTGCAATTATGAAATAGAATGTCAAATGAAAAATTACGTTATGTAATAATATTTTATTCATTTTCATCTATTAAATAATCATTATTCCCTAGTCTTACATCTAGACAGTGATTGATTTCATTATCATTCAGCATAATTTTTTTTAACCATATCATTTTTAGTAACGTATGTAAAATTCTCTGGTAAACGGGCTGGCTTTGAGGCACGTCGATATTTTACTACGTTCGCTTTTAATATCATTCCTTTGCTGCGTCAAGAAGAAATGTAAATGGCGCTGGACGTCAGCAAATGTTACTATTTCATCTGAATCCAAAATTTCATTTCCTCTTATAAACTTCAACACAATCGGTTCACTGTTCCTTATCAATTATGCTCACATAAAGTTATATGTATACATCCACATATACGTTTCTATTTTTGATTAATTATATAGCGAAACCTGTGTAAGATGTGAATGTATGGTGCAGTACAATCGTGTTTTGTAGCAACGCTATCAGACCTTATATATTTTAAGAACTATGTCTTATCAATATACGTGTATAAAGAGCTATTTGTGTACTGCAGCCTATTGGTCGTGGACAAAATTGTATACAGACAATGACTGTGACGCTTAAAATTATAAATCGCCATCCATGCTTTAACAAATGATTTTCATGAAACTTGGTCTTTTGCTAAAGATAGATTAATGGCTGTTTCAAACGGAAATATATTGATTAGGTACCCTAGTTTTGTTCTTGAAATATCTTTGAAAATTCCACCATGTACGGTAATATATTCTGCAAGATAGGAAACCTGAACTGAAACGATTTCAATAAGAGGACTCAAAGTGTCTAAAGAATAACAAAACCAATAAAAGTAAATATCAATAAAAATGTGTAAAAATAGTTCCATGTAATTGTAAAAACAATATTAAATAAAGTTCGGGACATTCTTATAAACGGTGATCGTATCCGATTGCCTTAGGTCGGTTTTAACCTATAATCATTGCTTTCAATATGGGTTTGAAATTCTTGCATGACGCAGAGCTGCCATACTAGCATAAGAAGGTGGATGCTCGGTCAAGTGGGTGTCTGCTGTCGATAACGATTTCCGCGGCAATTTCGAACCTGGCCCTTGATTGGCGGTTATTTAGGGATCGCGAGAAACCTTCGTTGAGAGGAAGTCAAGTGTAGTCCTCAGTTGAAAATGCGATGCAGTGGACGTTCGACGAAAATCGTTCTTCGGTAGATCTAAAACAAATATTCGGGATATAAAGAAGACTGTATCAAAAATGTCCAATCAGTTGAATTTTACAGTGCTGCCTTAGCCATTGTAAAATGAAAAGATTCTGTCAGGAATACTTTTAAAAATGACATTAAAACGTTGTGATAAAATGATAAATTTTCAAGATCATTTTGCTGATACTCAACTCTTCGTCTGTTAATCATGCGGATTACCTCGCAATACTGGTTACTTTCGTTCATCGTTATTTTCGGGTGTTACTATGTTTGGAAGAAAGGATCATTATCCTGGGAAACATCAGGAGTCGTTGCAAAAGCATCTATTGAAGTAAATCTCTCCTTACCATCAGCAACGTCATTGTCAGTGTCTCATAAAATCTACAACAGAACTACAAGAAAGACAAAAATTCATAAGAGGAGTCATAGGGCAGTCTCAAGATATATGCTACAATTATACAACAAAAGAGCAGACGCTGATATAGTGAAGGCACTTCAGCCTAGACACATTTCCAGTCCAGTAGGAAACAAAGGTCGAATTCTTGAATTTTCTATACCGCCAGTTAATTCCGGAGAGATCTTGGAAGCAGCAGAATTACTGGGAACAGCAGGTATGATAATGAGAGTCCGGCCAATGATCGAAGAGACGTCTGGAGTGCAACGATCAAGAAGGGATGACTCTTGGAGAGCTTTTGACGTCACGTCGTCTCTTCTGGCTCGAAAAAGCGACATAGTACGGCTCCTGGTTAGTGGAAAAGTTAGAAGCCAGCCTAATGGAGAAGGTCCGTTGTTGCTGTTGAGCTACAGTAAACCTAGGAAACGTAGAAAAAGATCAATGGACGAGGAACAAGATGAGAATCCATGGGACGAGGATGGTGGTCACCGTCGGCGTCGACATGCTTGTCGTCGACGTCCGCTCTACGTGGATTTTGCAACTATCGCCTATGACGAGTGGGTTGTAGCTCCACCGGGCTACGAGGCATTTCAATGCTCTGGCAAATGTTTCTATCCGTTTGCTGACCATCTTAGTCCCACTAAGCACGCCATTGTTCAGACTTTGGTGCACACGGCTCTTCAAGGTAGTATACCTGGTGCTCATGGCAGCGCGAAAACTGTTGGAAGAGCTTGCTGTGTGCCGACAAGACTTGCTTCTACTAGTTTACTTTATTTGGACTCAACCGGTACGTTAACGTATCAGTATGGTTATGAAGACATGGTTGTGGCAGAGTGTGGCTGTCGTTAATAGAGACTTTCATTTTTACACTGTTTTATTAATAAAATGTTATAGGCTAATCACCTCAAACGCATCAATTGAAGTCCACTCATCCATTTGATTGTCTATGGGACATCCAACTTCAACTGACAGGTTTGAGATGATTGGCCTTATTAATAATATCTACAACGTAGGCTAGTACTAGTCGATATGATACAAAAATACAAAGAAGCTATGTGCTTGGCGTGAGCTCGGCTCTTCGTAATTCTTCTCTTTGTAATAAGGGCTTTCACAGAATGTTGTAGAAGTCTATGTCAACTAGCTAAACACTTTTGAGCACATTTCATTGTTTTTTCTGTTGAGCAGGTAAGACTTTGCTGGTGATACAAGTTTCGTCCTACGTGTCTTTCTTAATCTGTGTCTACTGCCAGGTATCCTCTCTATCTTGTAGATATTGTGCCGTATTGAGTTTTGCGGTTGAGTGAGTCTCATACATAGAGAAAGCGAACCCGAGAAGTCCACATCCGTAGCTAACTCAAGTTTAGGTTCCATGCTGAGTGAAAATTCTGCTATACTTTGTACAAAATCTGAGCGAATTTTACTCGCTCCACGAATAGCTATACCCGATCCCATTTCGACGAGGGATTGTGCGTTTCGTGACCATAGGCTAAGTTGAATTTTTCCAGCCAAATCAAAACTTGCAGCTCCATCCACGTCGATTTCAGTTACGAAGCCTGATGAAAGTGGTATGAACTCTTTATGGCGGTGAAGATTAGTAAGCGTCTGGAATGCTGGAGTTCTTTCCGAAGCTGTTCCAGACCACACGTGACCCATGAGTTCCCCCTGACCAGAAAAGAAGACAAAAGGTCTTATTCCAACTCCGAGGAAACTTATGTCCATTCCAGCTGTGGCTGTTTCGTCTTCATCCGTGGAATCCGAATTGTCTTCAGAGGAGGATACAAAACTCCCAAGACCTCCTGCGAAGAGTCCCAAAGAAAAGAGAGATTGACGATCTTTACCAGATTCTAGAATCACATCAACCACTCCACGTTTAAGAAGTCCGGAACTCACTTCTTGAACCGTAACTAACGAACCATTACTTCCTGGGGAATTTAAGAAACTTCTAGTGAAAGCAGTGCTTAGTCCCTTTAAAGAGAGTACATTGTAATTCATGACTTTCTTTGCCTCAGCATGGAAAGCATCTTTTAAGTTCTTCGAGAACTCACTATTCGTCTCTGCAATTTGTTCCATTCTTTGAGTTAGATATTTTCGCACTTCATATACTGAGTCATTCCTTGACAGATACTGAACGAGACCTTGAAGATCTTCTTTGGAAGGATCAGCTTCTAATATGATATCCAATGCAAGAGTCCTGGCGCTACTATCGCGTTTAGGGCCGCCAATTTGATAAAAAGTTCTGGCTGCTGCGATTTTCACTTCTTTGGTTAAATGCTCCTTTGACAAGACTCCAAGGGCCCGCCAAGCCGCTACACTGATAGCTCTAGTTCCATTGCAAGCATAATTTAACAGAGTAGGAATGGCCACTTTACTTCTTAAGTTACGTAGAGCTCTGAGAAATTTGAGCTTGCATTGTTCGCCTGTGCAACTATCGAGTCCGATTTCTAAGCTTACTCTGGCTCTCTCAATAACCGCTGGGGAACCATGCTGCCTAGCCATTGCAGCGGCAGTCAAAGCTAGAGTTTCGGAAATTTTATCGTTTTGCATTGTCTCCTCTGACCTTCTCAAAATGTCTTTAGCTATATCAGCATGAGGAGTAGCCGACATTGATAGCGCCCAAAGATATCTTTCCGTATCGTCACCTCTCTCATCCTGTTTCAGAATTTTCATAGCTGCCTGATGCGCTGCAGGGGTTCCTGCTGATCCCAAAATATCATATAACTGAGATTTCAACTCTCGATACCGTGGACTTTTTAATATTTTAGCCAGTTCTTCGGGACCAGCGTTCCTGACCAATGGAATTAATTTAAGAAAAGCCACGGCTGATTTCACTGATCCCAACGCAGAACCTCCCAAAGCTTCTCGGTTTTGTTCGAGCATTTCTTCAAGCTGAAACATACAGTACTTAATAGTATTGACAAAGTAGATACCAAAATATAATACATGCATACGCAAAAAGAGGTTACAGGCAAATCTCAAAACCAGATTAATACAAGATATCTTTGTCTGTGTATCTCTCTCAAATACTAAATAAACTATACAAACTCATTTCTTCATTCAAATAATTTCGATAGTGTAACTTACTTATGTTAAAGCACGTAATAAGATATTAATATTGTGCGATTACTGAATTATTGATTAAAAATATAATTGGTAATCTATGATACCGAGTAATTAATTTTTAATGATACCAAATGGTAATAGGACCTAAGCAGGCACGAAGCAATATTTAAATACCAGCAATATTAGAATATCCTATTCAATGATAAAACAGTTATAAAATATCCGATGCACATAATTATTATATCACTGAATAAGAAATTGTAACATCCTAGCAAACACGATATTACATGTAACGCATGCGTTAGTTGCATAATGACCCTCATTTATATAACGTCAACTGATATATTGACTTTACATAAATAATAGGCATGTTGCCACTAATGTGTGCATGACATGCAATATTGAGTTTGTCGAGATTATTGATTGGTATCTTGTGTTTGCTGGGAGGTTACTCTAAAAGTATAATTGTAAAAATGAAGAAAAAGAAAAGGACTGACCGTAACGCAACCAGACTCAGGACAAGTCACAGGCTCAGGTTGCAGTTCGATTTGAGTCTTTCTGAAACTTGGTTCGAGCAGAGCAACAGCATCCTTCACGGAATCTGCTTGCACAGGCGAGGCTTCGAAAGTTTTCGGAAGCAATTTTAAGGTTCTCTGAGACGTAACGGTAGTACCAACATCCTGTTTGCCTCTCAAATTCATTACGTGGCTTTCATAATCAAATACGGAGTTTACCACAAGGGTGTCAGTCAGTTCATACGAAGAACTGCGATTACTAGCGACATCAACATCCATTATGCGATTGGGATGCCTTTGAACCTGGATCGAGGGACTCTGCTCGCAAGTAATTTTCTGTTTCTTAATGGAGCGTGGCCCAGTAGAATCATAAGTGACATTGCAGAGACCGGAAGCATCTCGTTCTTGATATTCTCCATCAAGATGTCTGTACTGAAAGAGACTGGCAAGGCCTCTTTTTAGATTTAGGCTCGATAGTGTTTCTGATGGATCTAAGTAGACTGCTAGAATCTCGCCGTTCTTCCAGAGTATGAAAACGGGGCTTCTTGAGCTGTCATCCAGCTTTGAGCTGTGTTCGACGAAACCTTCGGGTTCTGGTGCTTTCCTGGACTTGATCCATAATTGTGGAGATAACAGCTGTAATAAAAAAAAATAATGAATACAAAAATTATATGAACATCACACATTTTGAATATCATGAAGTAAAGACCAATTCATATTTCTGATGATTATTGAAAACTTAAACATTGTCGCAAAGGGGTTTCTCAAAGTATTCTTATTAGTAATGTACAGGAAAGTAATGATGAAAATTTGCCCCCAAGAAATATTTACAAACAGTATGAATATAAATGTATTAATGCAGAATGAAATAATTGTAAAACAAAATAAGAATTTAAGCAGCGGATATAGTGTGTTGTAATAATCAACATGTTTCTTTCGAATTATGATAAGCAAGCTGATTGCACCAGGATTGAGCTAAGATATTTTTATACTGGAACAGTGGCATAAGAATGTGTTGTATGTCTATTTAGTTAGTATGAATATTTAATTTCTCTTATCATTACAATTAATTAGTATCATTATTGTGCGAAACAAAATCATTCGCGCGACATTGCAAGTTTGTGCTAGAGTAAAATAGATTCTTTTTAGATGGATGTTCTCATTCGTACATTTGTAAAGAGAAGAGTCAGTTATGACGGAATATACAAAGCATGCAAGAGAATTATGTAACAGGTAGTAGTTTATGGGAGACATTTTGTAAGATATTTTGCCCTGATATTTCTTTATAACTTGTAATACTAATACAACATTACCCATAAACCTGTTGTTTCTGTATCATTGATCGTGATACATGACATTAGGAAAAAATTGTGTTATAAGAGAAAAAGAATTTAAAGACGTAAAAATAAAATTGTATGCATAAAATATGGTAATACATTCGTTGTTTTATATACCATTTTCTAAATCAAGTACTTATAACCAGATTAGACTGTATGTTTAAAAATTGTAATCAGAATTGAAACAAATTGAACGATGACTAATAAGCATTTTAGTTGCAATCTAATCCTACAAATATAAAATCAAAGTAGTAATTTATAATTTGTACAATTATTTCAACCCCCATATACAATTTTAGCCAATAAAAAGTATATTTACGACTTCGTGTACTAGGGTAAATAATGGCAAGGTGAGTAGTGAGTCGTTAGGCGCTGTATGGATGAGAGTTTCTTATTCTTACAAACCTGAAGGGTACATTGAAACTGATGTGTGCGTTACATGTAATATTGTGTTTGTTGGCGAGTTTCAAAAATTTTAAAACAATAATACAACCCGAAAAAATTTTAGAAAACGGATTTCAAAATAATCAAATTATTTTTTGAAACCTGGTCCGTCGTATTGGTTCGTCCGAAATTCTGAGATCAGATTCAAATTTAGCGACCTCAAAAGTCTTTAAGCAGTAAATCTTGTATAAATTACTTCATTAGAACACTTCTGTCTGCAAAGGGTTAAATATATGTATATAAAAACGTATATAAGATAATTAAAGTCACTCGAACGAGGATCAGACAAAATATTGAGTCCTACTATTACTTTACAAATAGGTGGTTTCAAGAAAAATATATTTCACTGGTCCTAAGGTATATTTCATTCCAAATTATTTATATAAAGCTTTAAAAGAAAGCTTTTGTTTTTGTTAATCGTTGATTGTAATATTAATAAATAAAACTTTGTCATTCAAAATTGTTTCTGAGCATGGTTCACATACCGTTAAGTATAACCTCAAAAACCATATGACTAAGTTTAAATGGACTACTCTATATATCAAGAGACATTCTGTCCACTTTCATTGACAGCATAAAGTTCAGAGCAATATTCTAATCTACAGAGAATTTTGTGTTTGATAACAATAAAAAAGTGAACTTATAAAGTATTCCGTTTATGTCTACAAAATTGTGGCCAGTTCCATTGTGTTTCTATAAATATTAAGAGTAAGTTTTCAGAACCAACTACTTGTTGCTACTAATCAACTTGATTGCCGTGGTAAAGCTTGGGTTGGACCAACCCTCCTTGATGGATTAAATCGATAAAGTGCTCAAAGTCGTTGAAGGTTGACTTGTTTTCTTAGATTTGTGCATGCACAGAATATACAATGGATATATGAGGCATGCGTTTTACAGAAATTTTAAACAATAACATATATTCCATGGTGGATGTTTACTATAACGAATGTTATTCGTAAATCGAATCTCAAGTCTTTAAGATTCCCACGTACACTGGAATAACCATTGTCCTTACTGCACATTAGATTAAAGGTTATCGACATGCCACTGCTGTTTCAAACTGTGGGATAACTGTCAAGTATATTTAAAATACTATTCGAGAGAACAAAAATCACGAAAAATTTTCAGTTGTTCAATTTCCTTTCGATCGAAGGTATTGTAATCGATAGGTAAACAGAGAAACGATAGTTAATATTATGCAGAATAAATATTTAGTCTTAGCGATACTCATCGTAGCAGTATTGTCAAGCATTAAAAGATGCATTATGGAACTGAGTGATTAATACAAGTTTTTTACTTATATACAGTATACGTTTGAACATTAAATCTACAGTAAAAACAAAGTCGTGATATGTGTATAAATGTAGGGTGGCACAAATAGATGCAATAGAAAAAAGGAAATGATAATATAAATACGTCAAATACACATGGGAGTAAGAACGAAAATATCAAGTTGTTAAAAAGGACTTTGAACTAGAGGCAATGAAGAAACATGAGACGTAGATATAAGTGAGCTCATTGCCAATTGAATATCAAATGAGCAAATGTATAAAAGAGAAAAAGATAAATAAGCTCAAGTCGAACCTCAATTTTGAGAAGAATAGCGTCGACATCGTTCGGATCTTTCCACAATACGGTAACCACAATCTTGCCGGTCAGTTGGAATCCTACATCGCCGAATTTGACTGGTCCGACTTCTTTGAAAAGAACTGTAGTGGTTAACTCATAATTGAATCCATTTCCAAGGTTCCAACCACGGGCGGTGCCAGCGACAGCTACAGCGAACAAACACAGAAACAAGACATTCGTCATTCCGTCGATAACTTTGTGATTCTACGACTAATGAAATTTGAAATCGGACTAAATCTAACAGCCGAGGACCGGAAGTTTCTTGGTCGGCGGTCGCGAGTCGACTGACAATCGTGGCTAGACTGCTCGACCCCACCATTTCGTCCGAAAATCGTACGTTAGCAGTCAATCCCATAGAGTGGAGCACCGTTAAATCCTCTTTCCTCTTTTCTCCTCTTCCTCTACCGACCCTCTCTATACTCCGTGCATACCGGCGCCACCACCACCGCCTCCTCCACTTCCCCTGCACCAGCCATTTCCTTCATCGCTTTCTCAGTCATCGTATAAGCCCCTTGTATTGCATATAATTCCTGATCTATCAGCATTGTTACGGCCCCCATTATCAATATCGTGTAGGAGTGCATAACCGTTTTTCCTAATCAATCTTACATATTTTTATGAATCAATGCTCCTCTTCGCTCATTTGTTACACGATTTAAATAGTTATGATTAAATTTTAGTTAGGACAAAGATTTAATAATTACTTATTAGTTGAGAAAGGGACAGCAGCCTACTAGGTACGAATGGTACAAAATCAATATACTGTACATGCTGTGGAGTAATTCTAAAGATTGGAATTACATTACCACTAATGAAACGTAGTATCAATTTAAAAAATATAGGTTAGTGGTACGTTTTTTTTTTTTCAAATATAATTTGTTCTTTTCTATCTACGCGCGAATAATGCGATGAGTGTTTACTATCTTTAAGTTTTCATTCATTAACAGCGTTTTATCAGGCCAGCGTAAACACAACGAAAACTATCATTGTTTCAAGAATATCCGTTAGTTATAAACCATAGTTCATAAACGCTATTTAGTGCAACCCAACAGTCCACGTAAGTTTCAAAAATTATTTTTTGTTGTTTTTGACCACAATTCCCTATTTTGTGTTATCTCACATTTTACTGCATAATCGAAGGACGAAGCGCGCTAAACTCTGTGACCAATTATTGATTATACGTATGTACTCCATTATGTCTTGGCGATAACGGCATTCTGAATAGGAGGGTCGTTTCCGTATCGCTCCAAAATGATAGCAACCTCGCTCTTTATTTACCTGGTGCCATCTGACAGTAGGATCCTAGAAAAGAAATAGTTGTTGTTGATCATAAGACGAACGAATAATAAATTTTGTTCAGTACCTTCAAAGCCAAGCGAGATTCACGTATTACGGTTAATTCTCTAAATATTGTATTTACCGACGCAGCCATCAGCAGATTACCGACTACTGATTATTGTGAAATTACTCCATCGGTTGGTACGTACAAAGCAAATCGCGCACGCGTATTGCAGATAACTTAGCAGAGCGAAAATGAACTCTTTTTGACCGATAACCATCTTTATCTTTTTCATTACCACCCTGTATTACTCTAGGCGTCGCTACGTAACAATATAACAGCGGAAGTACCAACGGACAATAAGTATAATAAGAAGCGTGTTAATACATCGGCGTATGTACATTAAGTATAACATTACTTGCAATGAATATCTAGTCAATGTTTCGACAGATTACATAATAACTCGATGAAAATTATTACCGATATGTGTACAAACAATGAAGCAAGTTGCATGTTTATCGATGTCGTTAATATTTTTGCAAGATATTCTCGATTACAGTGCTCGAATATTATGTGTTTACTGTACTGTTATATGAGTACGTGCCTATTGTCAAACAAACTCATGCGTGACGAAGTAGTGAATAACATTGCGAGTATATATTACTGTTCAGATTATTGCGAAAGGTTAAGAGACTCTGAAAAGGTAATGTAAAGATATGTCAAACTATTGAGGTTATTCAGATGTAAACTCAAATATGAACAGCTAAGGACTTAGCCTCTGTTTGATATTATAGTATTAATTAAAAGATCATGCAACTGTAGAAATTCAAGGTTACAGAGATGACATAATTTTCAAATATATATTTCCTAATAGGAATATTTACTGTGGTGCTTGAGTACTGGTATTGCATGCAGATTTTCCAATCATTAAAATAAATACTTATCCACGGATGGTAACTAGTTTTTTCAAATGCCACGTATAAAACCATATAAAGATTAAGTAAAACAATGTTCTAGTCTAAACGTTATATTTCGTGTCGTGTACAATGTGACAAAGATACAAAAAAGTGTACACGGCAATGTTACTAAGCGAGAAGATAAAAAAGCAAAGTACAAATAAGGGAATTGATATAATACTGTTCAAATTAGAATGTAAAATCTGTGCAAGGATTCAGGCGACAAAACCAGCAAGCTAAGTACTGTTATAATAAGGAACGGCAAGCTTTGACGAACGTTCCAATATAACAAGCATAGTGCGAGAGACGTTATTGCAGTGTAAACCGACGGAGAAAGCATAGCAAAAGCAGTGACTAAGTGCGAACAGCAAATGAGTCTCCAGGTTGTCAAGTGTATTGTCAGTTCAGAGGTTTAAAATGCTTTGACCATGTGGCCTGGTGTCAGGCGTATATTCGGGAGGGAGAAGGGGGCCAGGATGCGATGGCAAATAATGGGGGTAATAGTGGGGGTGAAGTGAAAGAAAGATTGAAAGTGGGTGGGAAATGATGGGATGAGGTGGGAGTCTTGATTTAAGAAAGAAGAATGTAGAATGTTGGGTATAAAGAGTAGCAGGTGGCAGGGGCCAATAACCGGAAACTTACCAAAGAATGCCAGAAGGCAGAGGAGGGAGATGGTAACGGCGACCGGCCTTTCGGGCCAGGCCATCTTTCCTTCTTGTCGTCCTTCCTCGTTCCCGACTGTCTGTCCGTCCGTCGGTACGACCGTCCGTGGCCTACCGAGCTGTCCTCCTCTCCTACGAATAAACACGAATAATTAGACAGGCCGCGTTATCGTGTACCGCGACTACGGACTGCCAGGGCACAGTCGTGATGGTGGGGGAAGGAGCGTGGGGACAAACGGTAGCTCGAGTCTACTCTGCTCTACTCTGTTCTACTCTGTTCTGCTCTACTCTACTATGTACAACGTACCACACTACACGTTAAACAGCATGAAATGGAACATGAAGCAAGCTGACAGATTTGTATTCTCGTTATATATTTATCGAGCGTGAATGATATTTGTCACTTATTTTACGTTTGTTATTTTAAATCGATCTGTCACGTCATTTTAGAGTTTTCCGTTCTTGTTGTTAGCATTGAATAGTGGGAATAAGTAGCCTTATCGTCATTGAGAGCTAAAGGATTTAAATATATTCGTAATTTAACTGCAACATCCGCACGGCGCTATGCTTCAAATTATATTATATAATTTTGATTGCTGATTTTCCAAATTTTTTATTTTTCAGAAGAAATTTTCTAAATTGGCTTCTAAGTATTAAGAAATGATTTTATTTTTCCTTTCCTCGTGTTGAATCCGACGTATTCGTAGAACAATGTTTACTCCTTTTAAAGGATCAATCAAATACTAAATGAAAACTGAATTTTCTATCATAAACAATGTTGCTCGATGATTATTTTATATCTTCAAAGTGTCAAAACAGCCATTTCATTTCGAATGTAAAAATTTGACGTTACGTAAAAACGGGGATATGTCGAATGATCACATTTATAATGCTGCTATATCCTTTTCAAAACTTTATATTTGAAGTCTGTATCAATGGACGAAGTCACGCATGCACAAGTTATTTTTATTATGCAAGATCCGTAACGTCAAGAATCTAATATTTGTAGTGTATTCCGAGGAAATATCAAACCTGGTTGTGACGTCGATTAGAAACTCGTACACGCAAAGAAGCTACAACACAAAGACAACGTCCGAAACGATTTAATGCACAAGAATGTTTACGAAGTGGACAAGAACAGACTGACGGGGCTCTGTTGTGAGCGATTGAATTTTATGGACACGTCAAAGTAATATTGTGTTTGCTCTTATTGCTCGAACCCTGAAAGTCTTCTTATCAGACTTGACAACGTGGCCTCCGACCCTCGAACGACCCCGTGATCCCGTTACTTACCGACATTCAGCATTTCTATTCCGCGATGACGTCTTTTCCGCCTGATTAGTCGCTTTTTACTTTTAGTATTTGTTTTTAATAAAACATATAATTAATACATTTGTATAATTTTATTTCCTAATTTATTTATTCCACATCATTCGTTCACATCAGTTCTCACTGACACACGAAGAAACATGTACAACTGCGATTACTAGAGCAACGGTTAGTATTTGGTCAACAAATTTCTTGTAGCAATGACAACAATCCTAGTAAGATTGACGAGGTAAACTAGTGAGACTTACAATCACAATCGCAAATTTTCACAGAATAGGTGTTGCCAGTAGAATGTATTCTCAAAGTACTAACCATTGCTCCAGTAATCATTTTTCTGCGTGTAGTGATCGAACGAGCACGTGAACTGTCACATTTGTACCAAGAATGCATACAGGAATACGTGAATCATGATCGCAAACCTTAAACTTATAAAAACAACTTATTCAAATAAAAGTTTCCTTATGTCTTGCATATTACATTTTGCAAGTGAGCCACTAACATACCATTCTATAAGCCTCCCTCAGAATGTTCAGCAACCACACGCTAACTATCAAAAATGCTTCAGTGCGTATTTGACAAGAATAAGAAAAAACAGCATAGAATCATTTTGATCATTACTGTGACAAACACGTGATTTTGGTGAAAAAAAAAATAATTTTGTAGAATGTTCTCTTGAGAAAGATACGTAAGTATAGCTGTTTTATATGATATCTATTTTTTTTAACATTGATTGATAATTATTTAATTTGTTTTGCAATTATTTGTAACGTGTCGTGTTATTTTTAAATTCTGCTCAGATACAGCCGACGGACAAGCAATGCCTATAGGCGATTGTCATGCATCTAGTAATGCTATATTTGCAAGAACACAGCAATTCCTATATTGCGAGTCGACATAGAAAAAGGCATTGCGGGGACTCTTAGCGAAGAATGTCGACATCACTGTTGAAGATAGGCCAGTCATAACAAACAGGGCACGATGTAGGCTCTGACCTTCAAGGAAGGATTATAAGAGTTCTATGCAGTCCTTTTGGTGCGAGAAGTCCATGTGCATTAATTATTGTATGTGTAGTCTGTGTACAGAAAAATAAAATATATTTGAGTGTAGAAATATGTACATAGATATATTGTAACAAGAATTTTATGCTGTACCACATATAGGTGCTATAGAAATTTCATTATCTTTGTTCTGAAAAAAAAGAAAAAAAAAACATTGAACTCGTGGACCGGCTATACTTATGCAACGATTTCAGATGCGTGTATCAATAATGATGATAACATTTCTATTTAAAAGTGTCACTGCCATTATAAGTCTTACTAAGTTACATTGTAGATCTTATTAGAATTATTATCGTTACTGCAACTATTGATGCTCCCCAAGTGCTATTACTGTAGTAAACTCAAGTACACATTTTATGACATATGGGAGTAATTGATTTAAATGATTTAAATATTGTAGAAAAGAATAACTTAGGAATTTTCTGATATTATAATTTTGTTTAATTTACGGGACTACTGATATTAGTCGCGTGCTGGGTTTTGCTGTCAACTCTCGTTTGTTCAATGTCTGATCGCGCGGTGTTGCTAGGAAAGAGGCAAGCAGGACGGTGAGAAAAACAAAAGCGAAAATTATTCTATCCCTACAGTATGTATGATTTTTGTAATTTTTATGGAATACATGAAATTTAAAAATTCAGGCAAATTGTAATGTTGTACGATATGTATTAACAGTGTTAAAGCTCTGTCCCAGCTATATGAGCCATCTTGAATTATGACGTCATTAGCAAGAAAATATTTCTCACGTTTTATAGAAACTAATCATTTTTGGAGACACACTAAATTAATTTTCTTTCTCATATCCACTTACTGCGATCGATGCTCTGCTTAAGGATACTAAATTCTGATTTCTGAATTTAAGATTTAATTTAACCTAATTCAAATTTAATCTTGAAACTAAAAAAAAATTAGGTGACATATCCTTGCACTTCTATTGCAAACCACTATACTTTTTATACTAAATGCAGCATAGATCAGGGGACAGATAGAAAATACACTGTATCTCAATTTCACAATGGAAATTTGTCAAATAGCTGAAAAGGTAAAAGTTACGATTCGTACCATTTATTGCTGTTTTTCTTGTTTAGAAATGTGACCACATTATTCCTTTACTCACTGAAGATCTCAGCCTGATCTTTAGAATTGCAATGAGTGAAAAAGTATTTTTGTGCATCTAATTTGAAATATATTTTCATTGCATCCACAGCGAGTACTACGTTAGACATATGATCAACTACATGGACTGTGGTTGACAGAGTCATAGCCCATGTTACTGAAACCCATAGTTTTTATTGTTGTGAGAGACAATCCTGTAGTTCATTCTTATCGACACGGATCTGCATAGTTTTATATATAAATTTTGTACAACAATTCAATGTGATATAACACGCTTAATTTTGACAAGTCTGAAAACTCCTTAAATAAGCAGAACGACTTATTCATTGGTATATGTATATAATTCTTTCGTTCTTAAAGAGGAGGTACCAAGGAGCAAATGGTCAAATCAATTTCTTTACATTCACAATTTTATTCATGGCAATATTCTTTAGACGATAACTATACTAATCAAATAATTGCTAAAAGGTTATCGATTACGCCCAGATAGCACAACGTGTTCGTGCAAAACAGTTGACTTACTTTCCAGCAAAAGTTTGCTGATAATACGTTTTAAATTTGATATTAAAAAAAATATAAAAAAATAATGCAAGCAAATACAGAGCACACGCTCCACAATCACTTCTTCAAGAGAAGTAGATTCCTTTGCGCTATTATTCTTGGAACATTTTGTTAGCAAAATCCATCAAATTATTCCGAAGAACCGTATCCAAATATATATTTTTGGTATACCGACAATTCGCGGGCATCCGTTTAAAATAAAATGTTTTCATCGTAGTTACAATGTCTTTTTTTATATAACGTCAACTGGTACATTGATGTTACATAAATGAGGATGACATTATAATAAACGTGTGCGTCACACGTAATACTGTATTTGTTGGGCATGAAGTATCTCTGGTGAATATATTTTTAAGTATTCCTCAATAATTTCATTTATTTTTTCTATGCTTTTGGACATAATTTAGAAAATTTTGAAACAAAATTGGGAAAATTGATGTGTAAAAATTGGTGAATACAATGTTCGATATTATTAAAAAATTGACATAATGTTGTAGAAATCGTTGACGAATTTTTTGAAAACTTGTCCAACACCTTTGAGAAACAGATTCATTCGGATATATTATCTATAATGTCTGAGAATGTGTAGTACCTTATAATATGTAATCTTTGCAAAGTCTTTCATAAATTCTGTAAAATTAACTTCGAATATCACTAGGCGTTTTTCTTTTATTCCACAAATCAACACAAGTCGTTCAAACTCGACACCTTATTGGTTGGTTCTAACAGAATTATCCAATAATATACTGTAACTAAAGCAACACTTGCAGCAAACCCTGTAATATACCGCGTAACGTAAATGTGTGACCGTATTTTTGAAGACTAACGAAGGTATATTATACGTTATGTTATGTTACGGGGTTCTGTTGTAAGTTTTATACGCTGCTTAAGAGAAGTGTCTCGATGTGTTTCGATTTGTGTCGTAAAAGAAAAACAGTAAGTAATCCTATTCTCTAACTCCTGGCAACGTTAGATAATGATAACTGCATTTTATTCAGTCCAACATTTACCCTTTTATAGATATAATTCACCATTGGGTAAACTTTAGCCCAATTAAACTGATGCTTGTGTAAACGATGTATCTTTCTACAGGTTTAAATTTGGTGCATTTCAAAACGCGGGAAATTGTGATCCATTGATGGCGGTAGCATCAAAACGACTTACTGTAACTCACTGCTGCGATTTAACGTAATTTTTGTTATTAATTAAGTGAAGCAGCGTAATATACAGATATTTTAATAAATCTAACTATGGATGACGAATTTCCGGATCCCGATGGAGACTTATATGATTTGATTCATGAAGACGAATATGAGGTTTTAAACGAGCTTGAAGGTAAAGATAACCTATGCTGTCACAACTTCAAATGAATGTAAATCTATTTTGAAGTGTAATCAGTTATTGTCATTACAATATTAAGTGTATTCTTATCCATATTTTCCAACTTTGATAATAAAAAATTGTATTTTTAGTTTACAAACGATGGCACCAACTACTACAACTATACATATTTAGCTGTCATATCATTATTGACAATGTTATGTACAAACTGTGTAGAAGTGTATCTGTAATGAATATTAACTTGTATTTTTTTTTATTAACTCGTGTTTATGCTATTCGGTTATGGAAGAATTGTCTTTAATTGGTTTTTAAATCTCGAGTTGCTAAGACATATTCCTGTGCTACTTTTTTTATTGTCTTTGAATAATACATTTATTTAATAATGTAAATGTCTAATTCATCAATTGTATGTTTAATTTTTCAAAGTTTGAATTGAAAAAGCATTTTTTATTGTATAATTTTGTTATTGCTTTTCAGAAGGAATATTCATCTAATATCCGGTGTTGTAATTTAAATTTGGTCCATTTGTTTAGGAACAAGAAAGAAGAAAGAAGAAGTGTCTAAACAGCTGCCTGTACAAAATAATTCAAGTCTACAGAAAGTCCCCAATTCAACTTCAAATAAAGTAATTGACGTTGCTTTACCCAGTCAAAATGGTATTACTACCAATGAAGTCACCAAAAAACGTACTATCGAGGAACTCTTTGGAGATCTTACTGATCTACTTGGTGATGATACACTACGTAAGATAATAAAAACTTATAATGTTTTATCTTATATGATACGCAGATCATGTAAAATATGTGTTACTCAAACCTTTCATATTGTTATGCTTTTTTTACATTTTTTTTAAAGAAGAGTACAGATAGTGTCACTCATATTTACAATTATTTAAAAGTTATTAATAATAAATACTGATAGATAATAAAATACTTCATTTTCTTTTATTTTTAGCACACGCTGGTGAGCATAGAGAAAAAAGACCTCGTTGGGATGAACCAGAAGAAGTCATTGAAAAAGTCCTAGAAGCTCGAAGAATTTTACATAAAAAAAATAATTATGTTTCTATTCATCAGAGAGCACAGGAGTTTGAAGAGTTGGTTTTCCAATATTCAGATTGTTATTTTCGGTTATATGTGTGAATTAAAATAACTTATTTTTCTTTTCTAATGTACTCAGAGAAAAAAGGGAAACAATTTCGTTCAGAGTACCACCATGGAATTTTATGCCTGTGACTCGACCATCGGATTCCGAACGTTATTACGTCAGAGTTCGGTCACATAATAAATTTGCAGTTACTAAAAATCGTCCAAAAATGGTGACTGGGTTACTTTCTGTGTCATACAGCCGACTTAAAGCTGAAGCTGAGGAAATTGTAAGTGTAAATCCTCAATTAGTAATAACATTTTCTTTATGGCATCAGTAGTACAATTTTGTATACTTACAAAACGTGTTTTTATACTTCTTTGCTTACTACAAAATTTGTAAGTATATTTTAACATGTTCAAACTTTATGAATATTATTGCTTTTTAATAAGGTACTGAAAGCACTGGCTCTGAGTATTGTATTTTTTAAAAAACAATCCTCAAGTTTGGATCGAAATGATGTATATTATATTTAGTCATTCGTCTAATGAGGAAAAGACTAATGTATAAAACATACTGATGCCATACATTAAAAATAAAAAAGCAAATCCTGTTATCTGCATGAATTTTGTTCATTTATTTTAGATTCAGGTATTTGTGCAAACTGAAATTGTAATTTTACCGAAACATCTTCCAGATTGTTAAAAATGCAGAGGAGGCATCCTTACTTGCGACTGGATCTGACCATCAAATAGTACCTGATGATAAGTTATGGGTTGACAAATATCGTCCAAAAAAGTATATAGAATTACTTTCCGATGAAGGCGTGAATCGAGGATTTCTTCACTGGTTGAAACTTTGGGATAAAATTGTTTTTAATCGGGAACCGACCACACGACAGAAAGTAACAGAACTGCCAAAGTTTGGTAGCAAAAAATTTATTAATAATAAAGCCGTTGACGGACGCGATAGTAAAGGATTTCCAGAGCATAGAATAGCGTTACTTACTGGCCCACCAGGACTTGGAAAGACGACTTTGGCTCATTTGGTAGCAAGACATGCTGGTTACAATATTGTTGAAGTCAATGCTAGCGACGACAGAGGTCCAGAAAAGTTCAGGTAAAATCAGATATACAATTCGTACTATTACTTTTAGTAAAATAATCGGTAACGAGCTGTGAACATTGGCGTGAAAAATTGCTGAATAATTTATATATATTATTAACCCTAGCTTGTCATACCTGGGTTGGGCGTACCGGCAGAAACACTGCATTTTTCATTTGTTCTTCATGACACATTTTGTTTTTGTAAATATAACTTTTGAACAAATTATTTTTGCTATTAGACTGTAGTTCACCTTTGTTAGTCGAAGTCTGGCGTTTCGGTTGCATTATAATTGAACGTAAAACTACGCATTTGTTCAAAAATTATAAAGTAATGAAAATCGTCGGTCTGACAGACCACGTGTAACGGCCTAAGAGTCAGAAAATATGTGTGACGAGCTAGAGTTAATTGAGAGTAATATGTTTTCAACTGCAACTATCTAAAATATAAACTGTTTATCTAATAGGCAAGCTTTATTAGCATCTACGGAAATGAAAGCTGTAATGGGCGCAGACCCTAGGCCGAACTGTTTAATTTTAGATGAAATCGACGGTGCTCCGGCAACATCTATTGATATTCTTTTAAAATTCATCCACGGAAAGTTGACTTCGAAATCGAAGAAAAGTAAGAATAAGGAGGAGAAAGAAGGAGAGGGTTGTCGGCGGCCAATTATTTGCATCTGCAACGAGTTGTATACACCATCCTTAAGGTATTTCTATTGAAATAGAATAATATAAATATCATGGTACTTTATTCTTTCATACTACCGAGTTAGCATCTATTCATGAAAAATGGTAACAATAGCTGTAACAGAGCTTCTTCAAAATTAGGATCTTTACTTGAAGTACAGCGCACAAATTTGAATATTATGCTAATGGCATTTAGTTACGTAAACTAATGTTACTTAATGTGTCGCAATGTTATTAATGTTTTGCAAAGACTTTAAACTATAATTTTGGATTATGTCTGGAAACAATTATTAGGGAAACCTAGTTTTGTTTTTAAAACTGCTGTGCATTGTTTCATTATAATTAATACTTTCTTGTCTTCATGCTCAAACACTTCATACCTTTGCTTCAAAATGAAAGCATACAGTTATGTTAGAGACATATAGTCTACCTACGAGTTGAATATGTTTTTAGACAGTTTGCAAAGTATACACGTGTATGGTCTTGCACTGAAATATATTTTATTTTTACCGTTCCGTTGCTGAGAAATACGCAGTGAAAATGACGTTAATTGCACAATACAGTTACACTTGCCGTGTTAATTTGATGTCCTGTATTTCGGTTTCTGAACGGTAAAAGTTCGTGAATTTTGACGAGACAATTATTTCACAATAAAAATGACTATCGCAGTTTTTTGTTTGAAACAGTTGGAATTATTTTTTTAACTTTTTACAGCAATGTTTAAACAATAGAGTGAAAAAATTAGAAAATGTATATTCTTCCC
Organism: Syrista parreyssii; assembly: GCA_030142615.1. NCBI lineage: Eukaryota > Metazoa > Arthropoda > Insecta > Hymenoptera > Cephidae > Syrista > Syrista parreyssii. Next base: position 80,563 of record JARQTG010000334.1, read on the forward strand.
TCTTTGACTTGGGTCAATGATGATATTACTTTATCTACCACTCATAATTGAAGTCTTCGCTCACTAACGACCGACTCACAATCAGTTACGCGTGGATTCATTGCCAGTACGGGCCGGTTTTGGCTATCGCGCGGGAATGTATGTCTAAACGGCTAGCGGTTGATAACCGTTGATCATCGAAAAGCTGATGAATCGACTAGCGGTCGATAATAATTGACCACAAAAAAGGTGATTAATCAGCTATCGGTAGATAAAGTCATATGTTGTGTAGCAACTGTTTTTGAGAATGGCAGTCATACTGTTTATTCGTGAAGAGAAAAGAAACCATTATGTATAGGAAGCAGTCGTACCTTTTTAAGTATTGTCTAAAAAAAGAAGTGGGTCATTACATGAACGATTTTCTTAGATTTCATGGTGCAGAAGCATCTTTGTTAAATACTTATTATGTGATCGCTTGAAAACTTTAAAGTATTTAGCATTTGAGGTTCTATTATATTAAGACAATATTCATTAATTAGGCAAATTTTTCTATCAGATTATGTAAAAGAATATTATAGAGAAACTTATTGAGAATATTACACTTTTAATACCGAATTTTATATTTGATAAGTATTAAAGCGTGTCTAAATAGTAATACCTATAATGGTATTTTTAGTTGTCTATTTCATAACATAAAAACTTGGAATTCTGACAATTAAACAGTGTAGTTTTACTGAATTTAGAACACAGAAGTTTAAATTAGAAGATGGCCCTTCAAAAATAATTGTTTGTTCGTCTGTTTTAAACAATTTTTTAAACTAACAAATTTGTTTGATATGAGGAGCAATTGACATTACTTTATGAGTAATTGTATAAAAACTAAGTAAATGTTAAAAGGAATGTCAAAAGTGACCCATCTATGTGTAATAATGAACCGTATAACAATGAAAAGATAGTAATTAAATAAGAAAAAATTCGTATATGCTTGGTCAATTCAAGTTGCTACTTTCGAGTTACAATTATTAAAAAATATTTTTGCAAAATCGCATTTGTCTAATGTACCTTGCTCAAATGTTCTTTTCTGTAATACGTCATAACGTTTAACCTAAAGACAACGCATAAAATGTGAAAAAAAGATCCTTTGATTCTGACAACTATATATGGTGGTTCAATTTCTCTGCACGGGTACTCGGGGAACTTATGAGATCGGTCATTGTTGATTGCTCTGTGAAAACTGTCTCCATAAGTCATAGCCATACCCCATATATGTTCCGTAGGACGTGCCGGGAATTAATTCCACTAATCTTTGTTAACATACTTATTGAAGTAAACCTGTACACTTGTTTGTAATAATGAACTCTAGTATAGATTAATATATATTTATATACGTTTTGAACACATAAAATATTGCAAAAGCTCATATATCCAAGGTGCCGACTATCACTCAATATTATATGGACTAAAATTCTGCATAATTTCACAACCATACAAGGTCAAACTAGAATCTGTATACTTGTATGTGTGTTCCTTTATTAATTAAAATTAATAAACATTTTAAAAAATCAGCTCAAAGAATTTCGTATAATTTGTTAAGACTATAAATATTGAAAAATATTTACAATTGAACAGCAATTAATTTTTCATTTCAGACCCTTACGAATGGCAGCTCTCGTTATTCAAGTTCCAGAAGTAAGTGCCACGAGATTAGCAGAACGTTTAGGAGAAATAGCACGCAGAGAATGCATACGAGCCGATTCGGATGCACTCTTACAATTGGCTGAAAAATCTGGATGTGACGTTCGTACCTGTCTTGGAGCATTGCAGTATATGGGAGGTGCAAAGTCTGGGAACACTTTGAATTTAGGCTTCAAGGACACGAAGAAAGGTTTATTTGATTCTTGGAGGGAAATTCTTCAGGTTCCTTGGGCTAGAAGTAGCGCAATTCCAGCTAAAGAAAGAAAGGAAAGGATTTTAAAAGTTGTATATAATAGTAAGTTTACCGACATATGTAGTTTCTTAAAAAGTATGTCATGATGTAATCTGTCAAATTAAATTAGTGATACATTTATTTATATTTTTCTGAGTAACGATATGAAACTATGATTATTTATTACTTATAATGGCAGTTTCGTAGATAATAGCTTTTAATATTTAATTCTTCAAAGTCTGTGTCGTTGTATCTAATTCAATGTACACGACTGAGGAAAGATCTGTTTATTGTTCCTGATTAATTTGGTTCACAACCTTCTTGTCTTTTTCAGGTGAAATGGATCGTTTAGCTCTAGGAATATTTCACAATTATCCACAAATACAGAATAACAGTATACATCTTCTGTCCAACTCACTTCAGTGGTTTCAATTTTTCGACAGAGTTACAACGTTTGTGATGAACACTCAAATTTGGAGCGCTATGCCTTACGCCAGTTACGCCTTTGTTGCATGGCACTTCTATCTTGCCACCAACAACAATGTACAATTATCATATCCCTCAGCCCTATATGAGGTATGTTTGACTTTGATCCTTTTCTAGTTATTCATGTCTTTATGAAATCGTTTATTTTTTCAGTGATATAAATCTATGTCAGAAATTGTTTAAATCCTTCTTTTTAAAGGATTTCGATGATCAATGTCAGTTTATTTACCTAAAATTCCGCTACTAAATCAGAAGCAAGCTACAGTTTTGAGCATAGATAATTAATATATTTTATATATCTAATTAACTGATTCAGAAATCAGTGTATAGATATCGATGTTATATAATGGCAAAACATAGAGTTCATAGTGGGTTGTACGACTGAAGAATATATAAAAATAGTTGGACTCTAGTTCTTTTCATACTTTCGCAGTTACACATATTTCACATGTTCTGAGTTCTAGCAGAGACTGCGTAACAAGAAATATGTCAGGCAGCATCTAAACGAAATCTTGAATTGTGAATGGAATCCAGATGCATTAAATTTATTAGTTTCCAGTGCCAAACACATATTGAAACTTAATCTCTGAAATTGCCTTCTATGCGATTTCCAATAATTCCATTGAGAAGGCAGAAGAAGTATGACGAGAATTCCGTATAAAGTTTGCAGGAAGCTTTAACTGTTAAAACCCAAGTCTCATCCATGGTGTAGGTAATTCTTGGCAAGTCGCAAGTTGCGAACAGTCCAGCAGGTAAACATAACTCAGAGGGACATTTGTAATGTCGCGAGTATTTATCGCTCTTGTTGGACGGTTTGTTGCAGCAATAACGGTAATGGGCTCGCAGACACTCCTCCTGCCCCCAAACCCTTCCCCAAGCGATTTATCCTCGGGTAATTAGTACGGGTAATAATTAATGCGGCCGCGCATTGTGCTAATTATCAGTGGAGAACCTTTTAAGAAATGAAAGAACATTCGAAATAAAACAAAGCGAGGTTCGAGTCCTGGTGTTTGCTATCCTCGTATACCTATACCTTTTTCGTATACGTATATACATTTATACGTATATACACAACCTACATACAGACTCGTGTACCCGACAAGAGGAGCCAAGCAGCTATCCATCAGGGTGCTTTTGTCGCCCTAATGAGAGTCTGAATTATTCAGCTTAGAGAACCCCCACCGTGATACCACGTACCCCCTTTTTCTATCGTCTTGCCGCTCTCTGCAGACGTAAGAGTTTCTCGCCCGACCTTATATCTATACTTGTCACTGCCTGGACTCTTGGAACGTGCCGCAATTTTGTAAAGTAATACACTATTCAGCTATTAAAAAAATCTGACAAGTTTGAAAAAAATAAAAATAAATTGAAAATTCATCTTTCAAGTTTCTATACAGAAACGTACACTTTTGACAAATTAATTAAATTTTCTCAATATCGTATACTCGTTTATTAATTGTTTTCTACTTTCGTAATATTACTTGTTATTTTGTTAAAAATTGTCCTAACTTTTGTCTGAAGGAATCTTTACGAGACCGCAGCCACTTTCGCGTGTATTACACGCGTACTCTTCTCCTCTATGTAAAGCTCATTTTCACTGAGATAATTGCACTGTGATATGCCGGAACATGCTGTTTTGTTCATCATGGTATCAGCTTTTGAAAATTGCCTGTCTTTACTCAGACTCCTCTTTATGCGTTGTCGACTCTTTCCTTTTCTGCCTATTTTCAATGCCACGCGCGTAAATAAAACTCGAATGAATTTCATGCTAGTTTTCCTTTTGGCACGTCATTGAGATACAACTTCGCATTTTTAATTCTTACAATAAAAATGGATGAGGCTATAGGTATATACTAATACAGTACTAATAATAATGTGTCCATAAAGTAAATTACATGTATATTTAGATCCTGTACATTATAAGTAACTGTGACTGGATTTGAAAAATGATTTTTCTTTTTAAATTGCTTCCAGGCAAACCAAAAATTGGCTAAAAATCGATCGATATTAGCTACAGCCCATCGGGTTTCAGGAATAGAGACTTCAATGCTTGCGATTGACTATTCGCCACTGTTACCCGAACTTTTAACACCAAGGCTTCGTTCTGTTTCTGGCCATCTATATTCTAATATTGAAAAGGCAGAACTTACACGTCTTGTTAACGTTATGCTGGATCTTGGATTGGCATTAGTTCAAGAAAAAAATCAAGATGGTGGCTACGAGTACAATTTTGAGCCGTAAGTATGAATATTCTTCATCCAGTTTCTCTTGCGAAAAATTGTCACATTTAAGCTATCATTAAGCTCTAGACCGTCGCACTTTTTTTCGAGTTTTTTCCAATTTTTAATATATTTAACAAATATGTAATATATTTGAATAAGTAATCAATGTGTAACAATCTATTCCGCGCCTGTATAAAGGCGTCCGACGGTCTAGATGCTAAATATGAATTAGCAAACTAAAATCCACTACTGTAATCCCACGTGGATCGTTAATGTTTAATTGTTTAATTCCCCAGGAATCTCTTGGAAATCGGAATATTCCCTGATTGTAAGAAACATAAGAGTTTGGCATACACAGTAAAGCAAATAGTAGTTCAAGAATTTGAAATGGAAAGATTAAAAAGAATCGAAAGAATGACCAGTGGATCAAATAAAATGACGTCTGCTTCTACGGCTGGCGAAGAAAAGAGAGCAAATGTCGGGGCAACAGAAAATTTGAAAGAAGCAAAAGAAATTTCAAATACCGAAAAAAGTGTAGCGAATCATCTTAAGAAATTGGAACCCGTCGCCCTGCAGCCAGAGAAAATGGTGAGCCCTCAAAAATGTGCTTTTCAATTGGAATTTCAATTTCCTTAATTGTCCACAGTTCATTATTAAGCTCGCTAAATTGTTTGAATAATTTTAAGCTGCTAACACGTTTTCGAAATAGACTCGCACCTCTCAGCTTTGATTACGATCGAGAATTTCAGTAAATTAATTTCTGACCAACTCCCCGAAGCACAATAACTCACTGCCATTTGTTCCCATTACGCTACTGGCTATATGGGCGATAAATCATCAAGTGACAACGATTTAATCAAAATTAATTACACAGCGAACAAAGTTATTAGACTCATCATATTCTATGCTGTCTTTCGCGTCTTTTTGTGTCTCTATCTATTTGCCTTCATCAATTAATTATAATAATCCTGGACCAATTTTTCCTCATTTGCACTCGTCTTCAACGAGGTACCCACGTATTGAAACTTGTCACAGATTTATTCTTACAATACTAGCAGCATGCTAAATATATTACAAGTAATGCTTTGGTATATTTTCCATTTAAAAACATTCCCTTTTACGTTGTTCAGATAATTTTATACGGCATAATAATATATTTTATAGTTTTTCCTGAATCTGTTAAAAATACGTGCTATTCAGAGACATTATTTTATCTATTGACTTAAACATACTAGCTGATCCTAAGCATACAATAGATCTATTACTCTATAATATACTAAAATGTATTGAAGTTATGTAAGTCAAACGGTATCTTCGCACTACTAACAATAAGACGTATTCTCATTCCATTCCATAATTTCCATCAGTCTCTTATATACATTATTGAATGACAGAACTACCACGTGCTTCAGAATTTCACAACACTAAACTAATTTATGCTCTTTATTGACCGTTGTCATCTTTTTCGAAGCAAGTGCATCCTCAACTATAATACAGCAAACAGTTGCCGCACTCTGCTTGAAGAAACTGAGATGCAGTTAAGAAAAGAAAATGTTGCAAACAATAAGTACGAGAGTGAATCGAGAAGGACATTATAAAAGGAACGAGATGTGTGAAGTAGCAAGACGGTAGAAAAGGGGAAAAAAAGGTTTGCGAAAAAGAGGAATTCAGTGTAGCCAGGAGCAAAGACTCAGGGATCAGGAGCGTCGAGTACGGGGGACCAAAACGGGACGGGCTGGTACATCCGCAAGGCTATTATAACCGCTCGAGCGAATCTCTATTAAAGCGTGTTTACACTGGCTTAGGGGTTGACTCAAGCCAGCCCTCTCGTTGGTTCCCAGTCGAGCCAACTCCGTCGGGCCACCCTCCCCGTATATACGGAGTAATGCCTATCTAATTGTCGCGTGTATGAATAGTGAATCCCGGAGCACTCGAGGCTATGAGCCAGATCCGAGCTAACACAAGGGGAGCACCATATGAGCTAATCTATATTATGATAGCCCGACCTCCGGGACGCTCACCCTATACATACCCCTATTTCTCTATTTCTCCCTCTCTCTTTCCCTCTCTCTCTATCCCTCTCTTTATATCTTTGCCCTTCTCTCTTACCATCCTACCTACTCGTTGCCTTGCTCCCTCGCTTAGCATCTACCCGGCCCATGCACCTGAGTAACTTGTACGCGTGCGTGACTAACATCCCCTGCTCCATTGTTACCATCCACTTTTTTATCATGAGGTTACCCGCCATGAATTGACTTTGTAACAATCGACCTTCTTGCACGAGTGAATATCAATTACTGTTAGCTCGTACCACTTGAAAGTTTTAAGACAGTGTGGTTGCAGGTGTTTGGTACAGCGGGGAGCAAAAATGAACGTCTTAAATACTATTGTAAATTAATGCTATTTACACTATAAACACTTAGGCCATGGTTCCTCCCTAGAATACCTTTTTATGTGACTATTAAAAATATGTCAATTCAATTTAAACGTGTACGAATGGGTTCACCATTCTGGCTTTAGGATTTCTAACTTTTCGTCAAGTAGTTTTATACGATATCTACACTATCGTTTTTAGTTATGAATTAAATAAAATAATCGATTTTTTTTTATCATATACATCAAGTATCTGTATATTAGAAACAAAAGTTTGATAATATTTTTGTTGTCTTGATATAGTCGAGAAAACGTGTTATGTTTGAAGGGGTCGTATTACATGTAATCAAAGACATGACTTAAATTCAAATTAATTTTCTTCAGACGAGAGGCAGAGGGAGAGGAGGGGATGTAGCACAGGCAGGGAGATGTAGTGTATCAGGTCGCATAAAATAGCATTAAATGCTTATGGATGGCGCAGCTTCCGTTTCCGGTTCCGAGAGGTCCTACCTCGTGAAAACGTCGTAATAGCGGCTGCATTAGGGGTTCTAGAAATTTCTGGACTGAGAGAGAATAGATGGCACGTGTCAGTGAGGACGGTTAAGGCGAATGTATTTGTAAAGGCACGTAATCGCAGGGGCGGTGGATGGCGGCGTTTGCAGCGTTGGGACGCCGGACGTCGCAATCTGGCCGCACCGCCCTCGACGTCCACCATTGTGATGGTAATGCCCCCACTCGCCAGGGCCGTCGCTATTGCGACAAGACTCTCGAATCCTCTCAAATATTATTGTTCTCTTCCGCAAATCTGGGTGGTATCAACTTTCAAAGGATCATACATTGGTATAAGTTTTATTTTGAGGGAATTTATTATATTTTTGTTCGCAGACATCCCAAGTCTTTTTCTATGAATTTTCCAGTATTCCCAAGGGTGAAACTAAAGGAATGTTGAGCCGAGGTTGGTTCGAGGGCGCCATTGCGTCCAGCCACCCTTCGGTCCTCCACTTACCCCTAACGACGTTCCCGGCAAATAAAAGTTGATTTTTTCCCTCTTTGTCTCCCCCCCCCCCTTGTTCTTTCTTCATTTATCTCTACTTTCGTCTGCTCTGCTTCTCTGGACCTCTTGCATCTTCTCTTGTCCTTTTAGATCTTTAGGCGCCTTCTGCCTCATCAACCTCAGTTCTACTTGTGTATCCACGCATCAGCCTTTCTACATCCTCCTGCACTTTCTTACACTTTGTTACCATCCTTTTTCGGCCTGCCGCTAAAATAGTATCTGCGTCTTTCCATGTTAGCCAATAAGAAGATTAAGTTGTATGTCGTATGATGCTGGAAGATTCGCATTCCCATGATTAATAGTCTCTTTCGCATCGGTCATTTTATTATTCGTATGCCCGATCTGCGTCCATTACTTTCTTATTCTTTCTTCTGAATTTTCCTATTGTGCCTTCCATTGGATTTTTGCTCGCTATCGGAAATCCACCAAATGTAATTTGACGTCCATTAAAGTAGGAGCTTTTAATTGAAACTACTTGATACAAATATTTTTAATTTCTGAATTCTGCATTTTTAAGATTAATAATCTTTGTTTTTAGGATAATCTTAGTACGCGATAATGTTATTGTACCTTAATACCATGTAATAACGTGCATGTCGATCAATGTGAATGATGATGATGCGACGACCAATATTTTTATGTTGTTCGGTTTATTCAATTCAAACGCTTTTCTTATAATCTCTACGTACTTATTACTTGGTTCGGAGGATCATAATCAACTTTATTTTATTTTCTTTACAGGAATATCGGGATTTCTTCGGAAGAATCATCAACAATGATCGCCAACAACAATCCGCAAACAAAGTTTCGCCGAGGACAGCTCGATTACAAGAGATGGTTAATAGTAATCGCGTATGGTACAAATATAAAGAAGGATTCAGTAACGCAGTGCGTCGTACAGTGTTAATGAGAGACCTTTTGTGATTTTAAATATCTTTTAATGCTTTATGTACATAACTATTCTGATTAAAAAATCAAAGTGTTTTTTCACGTTACATTGTATTATAATAATATAAGAAAGTAGCAGTTAAATTATAAATCGATATAAGATGATTGATTACAATAGAACTAGATCTTGATATTTATTCAATTCATATTGTGCCAGGTTGCTGTTTAATAGTTTTATAAGTACTTAGTCGAACAGAGTGACAAGTTCAAGAACGAAAAGAACTTTCAAAAACCTTCATTTTCTACATTTTTATCTCATCCAAAATGCCTGTTAAACAGACATTCTTAGACATTTATGCGAATGTGTCAGGTCGACTTAGAATTAAAAAATGTTCTTTTCGAAAGTGATGTCTTTAAAGAAATATATTTCTCTATCTTTCTAGATCAGTAATGTTCCATTTTTATGTTTTTTCTACAAATTACTGTACACGCTGAATGTAAATGGTGCTTAACGAATTCCGACCGACTTACTGATTGTCCTAATAATTATTTTGATAGATCAATTGAAAAAAGTAGAGCAATGATTGTAAAGTTTTATTTAATTATGACGTAATCGCTCCACAAGCACAGAATCAGGACAGCTTTAGTTAAATAACAATTTTTCATTTTACATACAGAATATACTAATTGAATACAGATTCTTTTTAATACATTAGTACGTCATAATGGTGATTACACCAGCGCACGATTACATTCTAAAAGAAATATTTGCATTAATGTGTAGTCAGAATAATTATGCGATATGCGAAAACATAGCGCGCGTAACTCATCAAAATTATGCACTTTTTCTCTTTTCACACCAGTCGTTTCAAGATTGGCAATATTTTTTCAGGACTTTAAAAAATGTACAAAAAATTTCACGCGCGAGATGACATCTCGTCTCCTATCACTTTTGATCACTGACATTTTGATGTGAATAAATTGACATTTACACGCGTGCATATTTAATGAAGGGAGAAGATGCTGCGTCCGGGGAAAACGTAACGCCACGCATAACAACAATAACATAATCGTAACGGTACGGTTGGCAGGCCCGGCACGTGCGGCTTCTGTCAATAAGTTGAATAAAGCAACCGGTAATGTTACTCGAGTGGAGTCGGCTCCCTCGAAGGGTGCGTCCGAGTAGCCCTATAAACATTTCCGGGCTGTCCACAATCCCTTGCACTTGCTTAATGTATACGCGTGCTCCGCCCTTACGATTCGACATTGATGCACGGATTCACTAAGAAGAGGCACGATAAAGGTCCATTGCCTTTCCATTACCACGCACTAAATATCTAAACGATCCGTTCAATCTGTTAAGTTGTAAGGAATTGAATAGCCATAATGATTGCGTGAAGAGAGAAAAGCGGCTTTGTTTGTCTGCACAGGAAAAAGAGTCTAACAATAATAAAAATTTTGGTTTTAACTCGTGAAACTATAAATACTATTTAAAGAACGGATACGCAGGAGAGTTTTGTTATTTTCTACGCGATTGAAACGAGCGACGAATCAAATGAGGAAAGTAGTGATAAACTAGTAAAGAAAAACGTGAAAGTCAATACTTAAAAAATTGCTATGACTTTATTTTTACTTGAATAAATAGCAACGATCGTGAATTTGTGTCTTTACGAAAATTTGAGAATATATGAAATTCGTCAGGACACAAATGTAGCGTAATAAATCGTAAGGGACGGAATGCTGTGACTGTGGCAAAAGAACTTGATGACTCAAACGATCATGGTGAAATTAATTCCTGTGACTTGATATACACGGATGTGTTTCATTCGTGAACGTTATCTATTGGACATTTAGGGTGGGTACACGTGTCAGTGAAACAATGTAGCGGGGGTGCGTGCCACGTGGCTCTACGCAGAGCGCGAATATAGTTCTGAGAAGGCGTCCCTAATGGAATTATAAATTCAATAGCGGCCTGAGAACGCACCTGAGTCTGTAGCCGGATACGATATGTACAATACAATACGATATGGTCCTATTCTGCTCATCCATTCTATGCCATCACACTAATTGCTGTGTATGCGATGCCTTTCTCTGTGAGTTACGAGCGGATTGTTAATTTATCGAGTAGCAACTCACTTATTATTCGCTTAACTACACCTGTTTTGAAATATTTCTCCAATGAAAAATTGGCTCAAGCGTGATTGGTTCAGTAATATAGATGATTTGATAATAGTAAATAGATCCGTGTGGATATATTTATTTATACCGTATATTATTTGCAACATATTATTAATATCCTATGCTATTATACAATCCCGATCAAAAATTAGATGTATTTTTGTATCATACTTTGTATTAATCATAATTGAAATTAACGGCAGTTGAAGCGAAGTAACGTTGTTATCGATATTATTGCTAAGGTTGATGAAGACAGACAAGCGCGAAAAGCTGGACCGCCAAGATTCTCGTAGTCGTATTTTATTAAACGAATCTCCGAATTTATTTGTTACTTGTATTTGACATAACGACGAAGTTGATAAAATATTGGGGCGTGCGAATTAGGAATACAAAAGTTATCTGTTTCTATATTCGGTATAATAGAATATTTGATTTACAGCTTCCATTTGATATTGCGATACCCAATATTATTTAAACAGTATAATACATAGTATAGAATTGTTTTACAAATGAAATTGTTTTAACATGGATATTGAACGTTAGCTTCTATCTTTCGCTACTTTAGTATTATTGAGATTGAACTAACCCCCTTTCCACTATGGTGTGTCTATCTCTCTCTTTGAAACACCCAACCAATCACACTGCTAGCTGCTAAGTGCGATCCATTACGCGTAATGGAATGCGCCAATTATAACATTTGCTGAATAATTGGTGGCCGCTAGGCGACACTGTGGATGGGCTAAAAAGGGTTCTAGGGATGGCGTGTAGAAGGCTGGAGGTGGTGAAGCCGTTGGACCACTGTTAGCAGTGTCTGTGGTGTCGTTGCTATTGGATTCATGGGGTTGCGATCAGCGAGTAGCCAACCTGGACAGCGCGTTCAATACGTGCATCGTGTACGTACATGTGGGAGCAAACATTAAATAAATCATTTAATAAATTTTGCGCAACTGACGATAAACGCTAAAAGGCTAGTTATGCCGCTGACGTTGCTTCCAATTAAGCTTTGTGAAATTATCAAAGCTGCTACTCTTTGCCTCTGTCGTATAAAAAGTTCAATAATTTCCTTTTTCATAATCTATTAGATGCACAATTTTCCTGCTTCGCTTACATGGGAAAATCTTTGAGGGCAATAATTTCAACGCATTATTGTTATGAAAATAATTGACCATGCTGAGAGAAAGTGAGATTTCGAATTTAGAGAAACTGTCGCGAGAAAAAGACTTTTGTGTCCCAGAGGCTTTGGACTGAGTTGTCTCAATCTTTAAACACTTTGAGTCTTGCCTGGCTCAAGCTTTACCGAAACAACGGCAGAAGTTACAAGGCAAAGCCAGAGTAAGGATTTAAAGATTTACGAGTGGAAAAAGACAGTGGGGTACAGCTTACTTGATGTCACCTATACATAGATCCTGTGTCTGCACAATGTTTTCAAGAAATACTTCTTTTATAAGTATCATGAAAACTTGTTAATAATTGATCGATCTCTGATTTGGATTTTATATCATTTGTAATCTTAGAATACATGCATGATAAAGGTATGGTGTTTTTAGTAAATATTCTAATAATTTTATTACAAACGACGAAAGGCAACTGGTCGTATAATTAAATGGCAGAATAAAATTGATCTTGCTTTAAATCCCGAGTCAAAAAATAAGTCCTAGTTCGAATCTTAATGAGTCTGATTTCGTTTTCCTCATACTGACCTAAGTCTGGTTGTTCAATTAATAAGTCTGTATCAGTCTGATCTCGTCCCCTTGTCCTGGATCTTGGTCTATTTCTTGCGTGCTCCGGGCTGAAACAGTAATTCTGTTCTTGTACTGTTGAGAAGAACAAAAAAGTACAGACACAAGATTTACTTTTTACTCGGAATTATATACCGAACAATCAATTCACGAACTGATTTATTACCGAATTAAACCCTCAATTTTAAAACAGTTTTTGCTTACCTTGCTTTATCTCACTCGACTAATTCTTAAAGTTGCTAAGATTTTCATTATCGCAAATCAGTATTTATCTAATCGACAAAAATTTTCAACAATTTTCAATCAGTTGGTCTTGCAAATCAATTATTCATCGAACTAAGGTTACTTCGTCCTGTTTCATACGTTTTCAATGGTTTCATTATTTCCAAGTATTTTTTTATTTCCCTCTACTTTTCTTCAATATCAAAACTGAAAAATCCTTTCCAAACCATTCATACCTAACAATACATTAATCCGACTAAGAAGATATAGCTGATTTTAATTAACTAGTAGATGTGTCTTACGAGGTTGACTGCATTGCATGGTAGGTAAATTGAAGGTTACCTTTCGAAAAGTCAGAATATTTAGACAATTCCTAACGTTCCCGCAAAACGAGCTTAACGTATTGTTTTTGTACGACCGAATTCGTGGCGAATTGATCGACCAACGAAAATCTAGTTATCCTCCCTTAATCAGGTAGTGGCTGCAGTTACTACATAACTTTTTGGTACAGCGATCTCATTCGATCCCATCGGATCCTTTTCGACCTCGTGCAATTCGATCACATTCGTTGAACCTCGCGTGAAATGCTTGAAGAAACGAAAGTGGATTTGAAAATTGAAAATCATTGCGCCCCCTGATCCCCTTAGTCTCGCCAGACAAGCTCGATAAATTTTCGTTCCCTTAGGTCGGCTTTTCAAGATTCGACTATCCCTCAGGAGGAACCCTCATCCGGGTATTACCTCGTTTTCCATACGTTCGAGCTCTTTCGAAATAAATTTACGGTTCTAAAACACATCGGATGCCAAATGTATCACTTTGCGTAGATGCCAATAATAGACGTAGATATATATAACGATCGATAACGTAATCAGGTTGAATTATTAAATACAAAAGTCATAAGAATAATATAAGCCTATTAATTAATTCGATTCAACTACGTCTGCTATCAGGAATCCACAAAGAGATAATATATTATTTTTATGTTACAGTTTTATGCATAATAAAATATTTCACTATGTTAGAAAAACACGGTAACTTTATCGTATACGTCTTAATTATTGATCCAACGATTTTTATTTTATTCAATTTATTTTTATGCTATCGATATACATCGTTATGCTACATTGGATATGAAAGAGCGAAGCTATCAGATCTTAACGGGTATTATCTCCGTGAATAATTATTTTTCCGCGACTCATCTTGCCGCAAAGTGCCTACACTTTTATTAATTCCATCAGAGAATTTCTGACTGTTGGAATGGGATTCGGCGGAGAGGGACGACGAGGGCTACAGGGTGCTCCAGGGTCGAGGAGGAGCTTTGATATGTAAATTAGCTGACAATGAATTTTATAAAACCTTTTACTGTGGGTGGGATAGAGCAAGGACTAGGGAGTTAGGGATGAACGAGGCAAGACGACGTCGTGGAATTAATCACCGTCTGCTACCGGTTCCTCGCACCCCATTCGCTTCTCGGATCTCAAGCCCCATGTTTTCTCGGCACCTCTCACAATTTAAATTCTCGAACATTCGTGACAATCGTTGTATTAATAACTTCTGACGTATATTTCATATTTCATAATACAGTAACATGGTGTTTGCGAAAATATATTATCAAGGAATAAAAGAAATATTTTTCAGAGAAACACGTCGATTCAAATTCCTACATTGTTTATGCATAACGAATATTACTTTGGCCTAGTAAAATTTGCATTTACACTATGCGCATTTTATTTTACAAAGAATTAATATATTCGAATATTCGAATTATAATTATGTATAGCACTCATGAAACAGAGTGATAGTAGATTCACTCAAAATCCCGGTTTATTCACTGATTGCAAAAATTATGTAGTGATTTTTACTAGAAAAGTTTCTCCGTATCCGATATCGTTGTACGGTACTAAACAGCAATTAATCGCTTACGTAATAATCATTGAACTTTAGACGTTAAAGAGAAGTTCAAAGTTCTTATACTACAGTCGAGCTGCAACATCAGTTCTACTTTGAGGGGCCATCCTCTTACGATGCGAAACGTAAATAAGTCCCCTCAAAGTAGAACTGATGTCGCAGCCCGACTATACAATATCAGGTAATATAAAATCGGACGATTTATTAGAATCCATCAGTTATCTAGCTTTGCGTGTTAACACGATCTGAGGATTTGTAACCCTATCAGACAGTCTTCATTTAATATACCACATATGTGAGTAACGCTAATATATTAAGCTAAGAATGCATGGACCATGTCAGAGTGTATTATGTAACCGTAATCACAAAATATGTGCACGTGTGGGTTGTGTGTGCAGGAATGAAAATGGCTATACCCAAAATTTCAGACAGACTAGGTAAACAATAATGATCTTAACATAGCATAAATTAAAGACAACGTATTATGAATGTTGTGCTCAGTCCGTGTAATTTAGGCCTGAATGAAGCACTGATACGACGAACCGACTATATCCTGTAAGTTCACACGACAGAATAGGCTTTGAAGTAACTTCTATATAAAGACACAATTAAGTTACGTAACTACCGGAATACGTATATAAAAGCGAAGTAAGAATAGAAAGAATTTGCATTGGGATAAACCGACACGAACAGTAATCATTGTCTTGTTATTCGTCGACTAACTGCTATTCTCGTGAATTCTCGTAACAAACATATAAAGAAATTTCATGACAAACGAGCGAATATCGGTAGCATGATAATAATAATATAGCAAGCTGACTCTTGGCTTTATCAAGTCCCAATGAAAAACTTCCGCTTTCATGAGAATACCTAAACAGGTTTTCGTTAATAAACAAGAAAACAAGAATGTCAAAGTCATGTATATTTTGGTGATACGTGTAGTCAAAGTAAGCAATATCGACAGCGTTAAGAGTCAATCGTCTTGGGCAAAGTGGCCTGGCGCCCGCTTTCCTTCAGTCTTTTCAACCCCCGCCGCATCCTCATCAACCACCACCAGCGCCACTATCAACCCATCTACATTGAGGTTCGGATGCCGGCGGGGAGTCGGAGGGACGAGGTGGTGAGAGAAAGTCTACAGGATTCGTGGATAGACGAGAGGGGTTCGGAAGGGTGGGGGGGTGGGGGTGAATCAAGAGTGGGAGAATAAACCATGATGTTCTTGATTAATACGGTTTACCAGTAAGTGTAACGGAGTGTGCAGAGAACGCGTCTGCTGCCACCCCTTCTGCAGCTCCACCGACGCCCTCTCCTCGTTCCTCTAAGCATTCACCCTCGGTTTATACTTTCTCGACTCCCTACCCTCTTCTCCTTCAACCCCCCCTTCGCTTCTGAACCAACCGGAGCCACGTGCCGATCAATGGCGTCTTTCCTCCCATTGGCCCATTCCGGACCAACCCCGTGTTCAACGACGCAACCCCTGGAAGAGGGATGATTCCATAAGAGAGAGCGAACTTTTCTTATAAGAAGCATTGATTGCCAACAACCCCTTCTAGTGTTCTTCCTTCCCAGCTTTAGTGACCTATCCAACCTCAGTCTCTCCCTATACTTTTTCTCCTATATATTTCTCTCTCTGTCTGCTTTGGTTTTTCCATTCTTCCTTCTTCGTCTTACTCGCTCTTACTCCCTTACGCTTCCTTCACTGTTGCAGATTAACGTCCTACGACGGCACGCGTCCATTTCCTTTTTTTTTTCTTCTCTTTCTCCCAGGAGATGCTACTCTTTCTTTTGCAGAACATTATGGCCATATTCAAATATTTACGTTGTACAAAATACTTGCAATATGCTTACTTCTCTTGGATTATATTTTCTCCTTCCTCGAAACCTACATCGCCCGTATATTTTCTCTAAACTCAATGACGTTTACATGTAAAGCAATTCAGTTTGATTATTTGTCTGTCCGTGGCTTTGCTAGACAACTTTTAGCATCCACTGGCACAAACAGCATCGATTAATGAATTTACGAAGAATACGAATTATTCTTGCAAAAACATAATTTCGTGAGACATTTACATGTCTTCATTATCGATGAATCATCTTTACACTTATAATCTGAACGCGCGAAAGCATCGTTTGCATAGCATTTGGTATAATTTTCCTAAAGCAACTTTACACGCTATGTCACTTAAATACAAGCACAAGTTAATTCACGGATAACGTGTCAGGTCCAGAGGACTCTTTTACATTAAAACTCATTCGAAGATGGCCCCTCCCACAAGCATTTTATTCGCAAACAAACACACGTCAATCACGCAGCAAATTTGCTACTACAATAGTAAGTATGAAAACTGGAGCAGGAAAATAATATTGCCAAATACGGAGAATCTTTATCACGAGAACAAGTTTATTTGGTACAACTATCATAGTGTGCGCTATATATATAATTGCTATTTATATATATGTTGTATATATTATTATCATTATTATTACATTGTTATTTTTTAACGTTACCAATGACGATTATCGGAAAGCAATATACAGATTACTATAATGTTTCTACGGTCCTTTGGCCTATGCTTTGGTTACGGTAACTAGTGGCAGACTCGTCGTGGCACACTTTTTCAGGAATTCTATAAAAAGTTCAAGGACCGAAGAATCCTCGTGCCTGTACTGACGGCGAGAGCTGGTCCTTCGTACGCACGCTTTTTTTCTCTCTCTCTCTCTCTCTCTCTCTCTCTCTCGTTTCGTCTCTCTGTTCCTCTCATGGGTCTCTACAACTTACTATCACGTCTCTAAAGTTAGAGCTTTTCCTACGCGAGGTTTCGTTTAAATATACTCTTTGGCAGAATTCGAGGTCCTAGACGATCGTTACGTTGTGACGTATGACATGAGGTTGAATTGATTTTGTTCGAAGCAGAACGATCAAAATTCAGGAACGTTTAAAGGATCCCGGGTGTCTTTTATCAGATTTGATACGAAAATTCAAAGAAACTATAGTTCATCGAGACCTGCTTGGTTCTTATTTTATTTCGTTTGATCGAAGAGCAAAAATGTGGTTAGAATTTTCATCTGTATTTTCGTGAGGAATGTTTACGACGTGGAATCTTAATGATCTTTATGATCCTGGAATTCGATCTTTGACAATGTTTTGGTAATTGAAATTTTCGGTTCCTTTCTAAATATCGATCTTGGATGGACTGACTAAGTAAAAAAAGACGCTTGTTGCTCAATGTTGCAACAGTGAGTCTGAAATTTGACTTTCGTTTATCAAAGGAACGGCTGGCGATACCGTTTCGAGAAATGGCAATATGATCGAAGCCAGGCATGTTCTGAACTCGATAAATACAGCATGGCTACACTACTCATTGCGAGGATGCGATTCCTATTGTCACGGTGTAAGCAGGCACAAGTTGGTCCTCAGGAATGGTTCATACTAATAACTTGTGCCTCCGTATACTACGATTAACATACTGCATTACGGTTAAATTATAAATAAGAAGTCCCTTGTTTTCGAAGCAGAGATCGCCGATCATCTATCAAGACTTTTCTTATTCAATTAGAAGAAATTATTGTACTCTTTAGCTTTCGCGAATAAGTCATTGGAATGCTACACGATAAAAATATTCGACGTCGCCGCCTGGTGGCGACTATTGAAATTAAATTTTCAATGAATTTTACATCGTGATAAATCGATACTATAAAATCTTTTATACACTAGAGGAAAGTCTTCGAAAATGATTTTATCCATGATATCAATGTTTACCTTAAACGTTGAGTTGCTATATGATTTTTGAGAAAGAAAAAGACTAGCAACTAATCAAACGAAAGGGATCGTTTATCTCTGCTTCTTAAGAACACGACGTGTAGGTATCATCCTGTTCTAAGGATCATCCTTATTCGTGGGTTGTATTTGGTGAACGACGGCCGGTAGATGATGATGATGTTCAGGCCTCCTGGACAGACTGAGTAAAGGTGGCAGAAGTGGTAGAGGAAGTGGTAGCGGAAGTCCGCCGGGAAATCCAGCGAGGCCCCCAAGAAGAGCTGAGGCCGTCGAATGTTCCTGAGCTTTTCTACGCAGCTCCGCAAGGCTACTTGTTCGATGAAGATCGCCACTTCCTGGCTTGCAACATCCGCAAAGGGACGCAGGCCATCCGGCTGGCGACCAAGACAACATGTCCTGAAGAGTGCTTGCTCGGTGTTCACTGGTTGACCAGGGCGACACGGAAGTCAACGATGTTCCTCCACTGCTCATTTTGCCGAACAATGGCGGCGAGAATTGAGCTGCAAGATGCGGCGAGAAGAACAGGGACGTCGGTGGCTCCACTGGCCTGAATCCCGCTCCTGGACTGCTGTAAGATATAAATAACTTTCTTTGAAAATGACATTTAATCTCAGTATCATTACGATAGGTTATACAGTCCATTTTTACTTTATATTCATTTTGACTTATTATAAGACGATACTGTGTATGGGTCTATGTAGAATTCAATATTTTTATGTCAGATGTCTATTAGTTAATTGGCTAATGAAATTATTCACCTGTGAACAATAAATTTATATTAAAAGCCAATGTCACGCGCGTACGATGCCAGCACGAATGTAGATTTTTACAGACATTTCTATTAAACTGGTTCATTGTTTTATCTGTGTGACTTTATTTGAAATATTAAAAATGTTCAGTATAAACTTTTTGTTTGTACAATAAGAAAGTCTTTAATAAAGAAAGTCACTCGTGTTACAAAAGATATTATTCAGCATTGGTGCTTGTATAAAAGCATACTGTAAGTGACGATGATACAATTTTCAAATTAATATTAATGTACGAGTGTCTTGGGGAGAATGCATAATTAATTAAAAATAATTAAGCACCGTCTAGCTTAACGCCGTACCGACTTAATCATCTCACTCTGACGTACTTTTCTGACATTGACAAGCGTCAACTACGTATTGAATATATATTTTAAGAAACTCGAACAGTTGCTCTCCAAAAATTTCTTTACCGACCTACACTGAGATTCGTCTAGAAATGAATAAAAAAGCTATCACCATATCGTGAACGTTAATTGATTCTAATTCGAATAATTCTACGAGTTAAAACATTCGTCACTCGATTGCTTCGCGAGAATCGCACGAAAATCTGGACTCGCGAAAGTATTAACTATAACACAGAGCGGGATCTTTGTAAAGCCTTCTATACCAATACTTGGGAAACTTCAGTGACAAAAGACAATAGTCAAAGGATCTAACAAACGCAAAGGATACAAGACATTAATATTACAATAATTATAAACTCGATAATAAAAAAAAAATCGCAAAAAATAATAAGGCATTACGCGAAAGAAAAAAGCATCTGAAAAATTAGCAATAGTGTTCAAATTTTAGGCAAACGAAGAAAACCCTAAAACGGCCTAACAGATACACGGTGCAGCGCTGATAATTCAGTTAAAAAGGTAAACAACTTAGTTCCTGGATCTCGCCCTGACTCTGAAGTGCGGATGATTATGTCAAATATTAATGGCAAATATTGTTTAATCAATGGTAACGAGGCTGGAGGCAACTAACTGGAATGTGGTTGGTGGTCGTGAAGATGATGGGGGTGGCCAAGGCACGTAGAGTCAAGTCGAGACTCGGCTTCTATTGGGGTGGGCCAATGAGGGCGTCGAAGGTTGTATAGACGGCACTGGTGTTGCAGTCACTCGTGACGGTGGTGGTAAGGGCGTTGGTAAGGGTGGGTAAGGGGTGCAGGGAATTGAACCGTGGTAAGCGCGATAATTAGCAGCAATTAGTCGCATATCCCGCCATACCGTTGCCCTGCTTACGTGCGCTTACCTCTCTTATACATTATACAGAACATCGCCGCGTACAGGTGTTTCCATAAACAATACAGCGCTTAGGTAATTTTGTGTCCGGGTCTTGTAAATTCCCTGTATGCCATATCCACCTGTCGTAGTATTCAGGCGAGATTAGAATCCCGAACAAACGTACTCGTGATTCTTTCCCTTACGTTTCTTTAGGTTGAAATTAATATTAGCGAGAATAATAAACTCATGGATTCTGCTGTCTTCCCCCATGACGTATGAGTGAGTCTCTTACACAGGGTACAAATCAAATGAGTGTAAACGAAAATGAATTGGAAGAAGGGTATTTAAAAAAATTATAATTTAATATCGATTAAAGATTAACAAGAAGATTGATTTGCGAATATTCCATGTGTAAGAAGGGAAGTTTTACCAAATCGCTATAAAGCTTAAAGATACAATAAGTGTTTTACATGAGATATACTTCCAAAAGAGGATCTCGTATTGATCTGTTCTACACATCGAAATTTTTACTGGGTCAGTTTGCGGGACATTGGTGAGCAGTGAGTAATGTAAAATCAGGAGATAATAATAACAGTAATATCGAATGAAGACGTAGAAGAATAGAAATCAAGGACCAGAAGGCTTTGGCTTTGATGAGAAAAAATCTATGTACCAGTAGCAGTAGGCGACGATCTTTCATTGCTATGGATCTTCTGTACCGTGGAAAGTTATAAGGTTTTGTAATTGAGCTGTAAACTAAGCAATGTAGTTCTTTCCGCCTAAGGTAAGCGTACTTGGAAAAAAAAAATGTCCGCTGGTTCTGGAACGGAGCGGGTAATGACAACCCATTAGAATCTTTATTTAAAATTCAATGATATTAAACCGCCGGATCTGCACAGCTCGAAGGGGTGGAGAACATGGAAGATTCTGGGGTGGAAGGTGACTTGCAAAGGGGTGTACCTACTATACTCTACGTATTACGTGGGTACGTAGAAGGCAAAGCTTTCCCCCAGTCGAGCTCGAGGCGCTTGAATAAATGATGGGGATATATTTACGGCGAGCGGTTTTAAATAAATTACAACTGTAGAGACGTCGGAGGAACCTTCCGTCTTTCTTGCATCCTCCTTCCTTCTAACTCATTCCAATCTACGTCCTACACCTCCCAACGTTCTATTACTTCGGCTATGTTTTCGGAATCACTTAGCCTCGGGACACGCACGTCTCTTTCTCTTCCTTTTGTTAAGCTGCAGATGCTGTGAGCACATTGAACGTATTTCTTATTCTGTCTAACAATAAGAAAATACACGTTTAGATGACGATCACGGAAACATTGGATATTAGACTATAGAAAATACATATTGCACTGTTTGTAAGTAAAATAGTAGCGTTTGTATAGTGCGAAATAGAGAATAGTTTGAATAGTGAGATGATAGTGAAATTTATTTTCTTGGATAATATAGTATGCAAATCATTTGGAAATTACTTGGAAATTATTTCCCTACATTTTTTTTTTCGCACCTCAACCAGCTGCAACGAGTAGAATGGAAATCAATGGAAATCGTCTTTGGAACAAGGAAATCTCTTTACCTGATTTCTGACTGAATAACCCCGAGGAGAAAGAACTTGCAAGTTTTTGACGTACTACTACGTTTATTTCAAAGGAATCAGGTATTAATCGTTGAAATTGAAATGTTGCCTTTCCAGTACCAAGAGAAAATCTTGGTCAAAATAACAAAGTCAAAAAAGGTGCCTGTTTAATGGAGTCTAGCGTTCGTATACGCTAGGTGGTAAACGAAATCGGGAGGCAGCGAGTTAACGAGGCGACGATTACGAGGATTACAGTCGGGGTGCAGTTAAATGGCGCGTATCAGGCTTCCGGTCGTCATAGGGAGCTGTCGAGTGGCGACGCTCGTGGCTGAAAGGGGGACGAAAGTAGGGAGGGATGCTTTATAGGGGTAGTGATATTTCCTAAAGACGTAAATACGACTCTCACCTCTCGACAGGCGGTCCAAGGCCCCCGACAGTGCTGTTAGGAAGTGGCGGCGCTCTTATGGGATTCGGCGGGGGCGTCGCGACGCCACCCAGGGACGGCTGACTCTGCGGCTGCTGGGGCCTCGGACTCACGGAAGCGGATGTCGTGCTCGGACTTCTGGAGCCACCCTCCGGGCCAACTTCCTCGCCCTCGCCACTGCCCACCTCAGTCTCTGCAACTCCTGTAGGACTTGGACCTCCTGAAAGCGGTGCCAGGACGCCAGCGTCCAAACTGTTCCCAGTCGTCCCACCAGCACCGGCACTGCCAGCGCTTCCACCGACGCTACCGGCACCCCCACTTACAGCGCCATCTCGTTTCCTTTGTTCCTCTTTCAGCCTCTCGCTCTTGCGCCATTTTGCACGACGATTTTGGAACCACACCTGCCGAAATTTTTATCAATTATACAATTTCTTTCTGGCTTCTTCCTATAACGAAGAATCTATAAATCCTACCAAGTCGCTTAATTGAATCATCTTCATCATCTTTCGCGTGAATAATAACTGCGAAATAATCGATTATATCATCGCACTGCTTGACATACAAAAATTCATTAGTACTCGATACCGAATATAGTATTTTTTTTATCTCCAGATTGTCTCCTATCAGCAGTATTCTACATCAAGTGTAAAACATAGGAGGCACAGGAAGAGAAAGCCAACCACGTGAGCGTGTTTCAAGAAGATGTCGACAATTGGGAATGTACGTTGAATAGACGGAATAAAGGACAGAACAAACACGTAGGAAGATAGGTGAATGTCGAAAGTGTCTTGCATGAGAGTAAATTGCGTAAACTGTGACTGGGTATATGTGCACCTGAGGCTAAGGAACAATTCAGGGAGTAGCGGAGTAAAGGAAGGACTGGTGCATGTTCAACGAGCCAGCAGCAACCGCTGCCGCGGTGTTGAGGGCTTTTTAAAAAGCTCGAGTTCTGCTAACGAGGCTAACTTGACGTAATGCCAACTGCAATGGACTTTATTATACCCCGCAGTCTGACCGGGTTCGTCGAGTAAAATGTAAACTAGAAATCCTAACTTGGCGTTATAAATAACATTATCTTATAAGGCCGTTCCACAAATTATTCTGAAATCCTATTGGCAAGAAATATTCTTAAAACCTGTACAAGATCGATCTGCTCTCCTAGATTTTATAGCTGCCTTTAACCAAACCCTGTTCAATTTCTACATATAAGATATACACATAGAACGTCTCTGCTGGAAGAAAGTAACTTGAATCTTGTTTTAGTCATCGAACCACTCGAATTGACCACTGATATACTTTGGAAATTCTCCCACCATTTGCAGAAAATTTAAAGGAAATTACGTCAATTTATATTTATATATATATATATATATATATACCAGAACTTTAAAATCACTATAATTGGTTTTGGAAAAAAAATTAATGCTTTTCAAGATTACGTCAGATACACGTTAATCATCAAATGATAACAGATATAAGACAATCGATTAACTTGGTTTGGTGGTAGCTTCGTTTCTTTACATGGGTTCAATATTACTATACTCAGTTTTTACGAGAAAAGAGTTCCTAAGGATCCCTGTAAGAGTAACGTAATAAGAATTAAGGTGTTACTTCGTAGTACAAATTTTGGTAGTCCACAACTGAAAGTGATAAGGGCAAATCTTGGCCATAGTTGTACTTTGCTGGGGTACAGTCAGTTCCTTGGGATCATTCAAATATTTCAGTTTGAGAAATTTTGCGATTCTGGGAACATGCTTTAATAAAATAAACACGACGAGCGTGGCTTCGACGGTGGGTTTAGGAGTGGTTTTAGGGGATGGGATGGGGTGCCTGTCGGGAGATATAATAATATCCTAAGAGTTATGCGAGGGCGAGTAATAGCTGGGAACAAAGCCACGGTTCCCGCGGGACTCACTCGAACCCCTCCTCTTCTCTCCCCATTTTTTTCCTTTTTTCAATACGAATTTAATCCTAAATATGTCAATAATGGTGCGGCTTACCACAGTATATACTTATACGCTATACCCTTAGGCATTTGATCCCGTAGTTTGTTTACTCGATTATTTTACGACTTTTCTGACAATTTGCAATTATTCCAAATTGTATAAATCTTGAATACTTATAGTCCATCCGCGAGTTTCTACGCTTGATTTGACAGTTGGCAGACAATGCATTCCTATGCAAATAGCACGTGGTTTTTTTATAAAATAATATACATGTATACTGCAATGGATAAATGACATATATTTAGTACAAAACCATACATGTGTATATTTTGTGACAAATATTTTATGCAGTGACACGTGCGTCTTTCTAGAGACCTGTTTGTTTTTGATCTGTCAAAAACATACATCGAACTCGCGTACCAACTATATGTGAACCGTAATGTTCTTACGAAATGTATTTCAGAAAATATTGCTGTTGGAAATATACACTGGCGTTCTTTTACCAAATTCAATTATACATTAAATAGCCCTTAAAGACATACACGCGATTTTATATTTTTAACAAATTTAATATGTACTTTCATAAGACTCCTTTAATTGTATCTGCTTTCAAATTGAGATACATATATTTATATTTAAACTATCGACATACAATTTGAATATGTGACTGTATGCTGAGAAACGTTAATTTGGATAGAAAGGATTAATAATTTTTTTATTTTTAAAAATAATATCGAAGTCATTTAGTCACTAGAGTTTTTGTGCCTTGATGTTTGCTTTTATCGAATGTTTCCAAAATAAATTTACCCCGCGGTGTATATTTTTGACCGTATTCGTACTACACCGAAATAATATACAAATATTATATTGGTAGTAAGCAAAGTGGGATAAGGTAAATTTATTTGGTCATACAGATAGATGAGAATATTTTTTCAAAAAGCTGTATTGGAATTCTCGTTTACGTTGGAGATTGACGGCTTGGTTGTCAGATGGCGCGACAGTCGAATTTCATAACGGTGAGACGATGAATCTCTAACGTGAATGCGAATTACGTGGCTGTGTTTAGAAAGAATATTATTAATTTGTTGATATTCTCAAATAATTTTATTTCGACTTTTGGACGGACGTAGTTGGGCGCAGCGAACGATGATCTGGGCTACTTGGATATAAGAAACAATACTTTAAACACGTGATAAACCCAATCATAGGAAAAGGTGGTCAGAAGTACTCAAGCATCCACAGGGAAGATATTTTGACATTTGACTATCAGGAAACTTAATCTGGGATATTTGAACTTTGGAAGGATGAGCTGAAGAAGATAGTTTTATTCGTAAACGCTGATAATTACCGCCTGAAATATTTCACGGTTACTAAATTTTCATAGCCGCCAAAATCCGCCTGAAGACAGGCGAGGTTAGGTCGCACGATGCGTCACATTAAATTTGATTATATTTGCTAAAATTAATTCTTAAAAATTTCTAAACGCACCATTTGCTTAGAATTGAGTTAAATAACGACGATCCGGAGGTTTGCAATCGAAATTTTCATTTTTAATTACATGCAAAAATATGCCGCGTAATTAAACTTACAACCGAAAATATTGACATCGCGCAAATCGCGCAGATCGATACAGCTAAAAGATTGAAAGTGTCGCCAGACAGAATGACAGCTGTCAGTTTGAAGAAAACAATAGCCGAGCGCTATCAAGCGAATTAAGGAGGTTCGTGGTGTCTGCGAAAAAAATGAAATCCAGTGAAGAAACTCAAGCAACTAAATTTCGTGTAAACTAACAGTTACAGAAGCTTCCTAAAATTTATAAAACTTTATGTATCGTAGCAATAAATATTTAGCCTAACATTATAACCACAATATACAATGGGATCAATTTGAAAAGATTTGATTGAAAAAGTACGTGACACTTATCTCAATTACGATTCTCAACCGTACCAAAACTACTATCTACTTAACCTATCGTATCAAGCACGTTAACAAGATAATCATATAATAGATAAGACATGCAAATAAACGAAGCTGAATAAAAAGACTCGAAGAAAAATCTTTCAAAGAATCAATCGCACCTCGCAGGCTAAACAAATGTAATCAATGCCCTAACATGAAAGTATTGCACTACTATAACCACACATAGTGCCCAATGATGAGTAATGAAACAGAAATTTGAAATACATTGAATGACATCGTGAACAATAAACACGTGGCTCATAAACAACATGACATCTCTGAACATCCACAGCTTCGTTCATAAACGTCAATCATACGAGCACATTAAATCCTAAACGTAAACACCGAAAATTCACAAGAACCATAAACGAATCCGTCAGTCAACTTCGTCATTCTAGTCTAAGCTGAAGTACATAGTACAAAGTAATTAATAAATATCCCAAATACTAGCCACCTCGCGCTACAACCTCATAATCATTGACCAAGTAAAGCCTGAAATGGAGCCATAGGACACCCTGGGTCAGGGGTCCAGGAACCCCATGACTTGAACATGTCCTTCAACTACCAAGCCATATATGACTGCATGCAACGTGGCTTACAAAGTATCCACATGCATGATTTAGAAGAACTGAAATATATTATATTTTTCCATTTTACAATCTATTTCCGCGATTCGTAAAAGCAACGTGTGATCTACCAAGGATAGCAGCGTGTGTAAACTGTCAAAAGAAAACACATTGAACACGTGAACCGACTATAGTAATATGTAAGTCGAGGACATTGAGTGAATGCAGTGTAATTGCAGTGACGTGTGGCGCGTGGCACATACGGGGTAGGTAAGTAAATGGTTGCTAGATAGGTAGGTGAACTGGAGGACCAGAGTACAGGTTGACTGGTAGACTGGCAAACTCGTAGCCTAGTAGGCTGATGGGCTCGTCATCTGTGACGCGCGTAGAACGTGCCTTGTCGGCCCCCCCCAGGAGCTCCTAATTGGACTAGGAGAGGACGGCACTACATAAACGCGCCTATTTGTCCATTATTCCAGATTCCCTTTGTCTTCGCTAATGAAACAATGAGTCTGCGCCGTAATTGCGTCATGCTCCCGACCCCTCCCTCCCCCCTGTCCCGCCGTCGCCTTTCCTCTCCCTTCGTCTACATCCCACTAGATGATCCATTATACTCCTCTGCTTTTGCCTTTTGCTATCGTGCATTCCTCGTTTGGCACGGCGGAGCAGGGATTTTATGGTAAATTGTAATAACATGGAATTTGCCATTTACGACCACATTTTCGCTTCTTATAGATATTTCCCTGTGCGGTGTGATAATGTACGACTTTTGTCTTTGCTATTCTCGACGTGTCATTTTTTTTCCTAGTAAAAAATGTTTTTCGTTAAGTATTGGGCCTGTCAGGATCCCCACTGGGCCTATGTAGCTAAGTTCTCGATGGCTTCTGGATTTTTATAACGAAATTTCTGCTGGGGTCTTTATCCCTTTACAGTCTGATGTACATTTAGCTTGACATTTACATTATATTTTATATTAGTACCATACGTCTCTCCCTGTTATAAAAAAGGTATTTTATAAGATCGTGTATTTAATTAAGATCAAATTCTTTCAAGGGGTCAGAGTACTACGAATATCCAAGACTAATTTCTTTCGTATGCATTATGAAATATTTGATTTTAAACCGTAAATTTTATCTGAACGCACTAGACGTCCCTGTTGGATCGCTGGTCGTTTATATTGCAGTTTTGTATGGAATAGTTTAGAAATTAAGATGAAATCTTACAAAAATTATTTTACACGCAATACCGAGGGTATTGGCAAATGTCTCATGATTTCTTTATCATTCTCTAATTATTTTCGCCAAAAAATAATATACGTTTGCGATTGCGTCATAATAATATATACGATAAATTCTGGTACGCTTGGGAAAAAATTACACCTGACATTCAAGCGATTCATAATCGACACGATTCGACATCGCCAGTAGCTTCCAATGCTCTGAAACATATTTCTTATAAGTTTATACAATAATCCATTTTGCCATCTGTTACTAAATTCAACCGGCATAGACGTAACAAGAAAAACTACCAACAAAAATAATAAGTATCGTTACACTTTTCGTAAAAGTCATAAACATACACGTGAAAAAATTTTCTTTCAAGAGAAAAAAATAATTGTTCACTATATTCCCCGATTAAAGATTCACTACCTGAAATTTCAGGTATGGAGTGAATCAACGTAACGTCATCGGTAACGAAGTGAAATGAGATGAAATGAAATAATGATTAAATTCCACAGCTTGTATTTTACGAAGTTCCTAAGCAGTGGCTTTTAAACGTAAAACTCGTTCGGCCTGCCTAGTACCTAGCAGAGTACAAACTAATCCTGAAGATTACTGGCTTACCACGTCAGAAGATTATGTCAGGTCGGGGGTGTCAGCTCGCCCCATGGGACCTCAAGCTCCCGCATGACGCCCCTGTCTTCGTGCCAATGTGTCATCCCCACCCACGTTCAAAGATCGTTCTACTACGCGATAACTCGAATCTCCCTCTTACGCGAGAATCTCGAGATGTATTACACCCTTAAAGGAATCTTCACAAGAATCCTCGGGTAGACGTACCTGAACTCTGGCCTCCGTCAAGTTGATCTTCATGGCTAGATCCTCTCTGGTGAAGACATCCGGATAGTGAGTCTGCGCGAACGCCGATTCTAATTCCTCC
Organism: Syrista parreyssii; assembly: GCA_030142615.1. NCBI lineage: Eukaryota > Metazoa > Arthropoda > Insecta > Hymenoptera > Cephidae > Syrista > Syrista parreyssii. The sequence goes on from JARQTG010000334.1 coordinate 109,979, forward strand.
AGTTGCTGAAGAGTAAAGGTCGTCCTGTTCCTTCTTTGTTTTCTCCTTACGAAGGAATCCTCGCCCACTCCGTGAAGAGCTGGATGGTAAGCTGAGTAGCTTGTGTCTACAAGAAACCCAATCGCATTACGCTGGTCAATAGTGCACGATCTGTTTTAACGTTACAGGATAGGATTATGATGAATTTTATATGGAGAATCATGTACGAAATGAATGATTCGATCAAAGACATAAAATACAAAGTAAACAAGTAAGAGTAGAGTGATTTGTCTGTTAGTTTTTCATACTAAAAAATGTATTTCAGAGGGGCCACAATCTTGTTACTTTACATACAAATGAGTCCCCTATGTATCACGTTTTACTCGTGCGTCGACTACAAGTAGTTTTACGTACTTTACTAAGTTTCTTTCGCCTTTGTAATCTACTTCTGAAATACTTCATACGCCTACAGGTTGGCGCGGCTAAGTTTTGTCGGTAAATCGCATTAGACGATATACGTAAATGTAATCAAAAGCGATGCCGAACGAAGCTACGCAGGTAAAGAGCAGATTCGTGGGAAGAGGGAAATGGAGAGAGGTCAGAGGAAGTATGGAGATGGAGCATTGAAATGGCGAAAAGCGAGACTGGCTGTACAGCCCAGAACCGTTCATCAATGATGCAACGCAATCAGCGCAATTAATTACCGCGGTGCTAAGCCCAGCTTAACGAAAAACGCAAATTAATTTCCTAAACTCATAAAAATTCATGCCTTTCCCGTAGCGGTTGCGAATCGTGTACCACGTCCTAAAACATTGGTCCAAACACATATGTCACACAGTGTACCAAGTGTACCACGTACTATGAAGAAAAAAAAAAATGCTTCACACGTGAATATTTGTATTGCAATTATACACATGTGTCCTTTCTAAAAGCGCATCAGTGAGTATTCACTGATTATAGGTTAATAGTCACCGAACATTACGATTATAAGTATATCGCTGAGAATCAGTGTAATTTGGCCAATTGAATCAGCCAGATCGATATAACTAATAATTGAATCAGTACATAGAAAAACATGCTTTTTATACATATAGTAATGCAATACGAGTATTTAATGTGGTTTTTACAGTTAATTATACAGATAACGGTCATAATCGAAAGACAATTTTTAAAAAATACTTCTGCTTACTTCCGGCGGTGTATTAGTCATAAATAACTTAGTATAAGGAAATATGGAAATTCAAAATTATTGTTACTATAAGCAATTGTATCAATGTGTACAAGCATGACTTATATATATTACAAAGATAAGTATCATGTTATCATAATACTATTGGAAGCTGCAGCATCTGACTGCTCGTTAGTATCATCATCGGCGCACAGAACGTAACAATTTGGCAATGTGGTGACGCCAGAATGAAGACAATAGCATAGATTTAGCAGTTTAGATCCGAAATCACTATTGGTAAATGAATTTTGAAAGAAGTGAAAGAATCAGTGAAAATTAGAGGTTAGATAAGCATGGGGCATGATTATGAGTGAAACTATAAATTTCGGCGTGGATAATGATTTTTAACGATGGCCCGGACATGATGTTCGCAATTGGATTCTTCGTAACGAAGATGAATATCGATGTTTGGTAAATTTATGAAAACGTAGAGGAGGGTGCACACTGGGTACGCAGATGAAGGATAACGTTTCAAGAGTAGCTGAGTGCTGGTTAGGGTTAGATTCGATTAGGTTTAGTTAGAAGATCAATGAGCTCGCTGATATTATCGATCGGTACGCCAAGCCGAATGCACGGTGCCGGTAAATAAATTTGCACCGGGCGGGGTTAACGTAAATCCACTCAAGATCTTAGATTAGAGTTGGGAAAGTAAAGCCAGTATCTAGACAACTCATAGAACTCATCAGGAGTCGGGTTGATCCAATTTATTAGCGGCCGAGAAGGGAATTCGAAAAGGAGAAGATCCCGCGCATCCAAAATCTATCTCACGATAACCAATGAATAATCGATCAATTTTTACTACGTTGTACCGTAGGCAAGTAGATACTTCGTTAAAAATAAATCAGCCACGCGAATAAGTGTTGACAATTTGATAATTGAGTTACAACGTAATTATATGTTCAAAAACAATAAAATCCGAGACTATTATTGCTTTGAGTTTGTTAATATTTTATTGATACGTGGCTATGAAATTTTTCATTTTCGTTCCTATGCTTTCAGTTCAAAGTTTTCTCGTGGCGTCACTGTCGACATGACAGAAGGGTCTCGAGACAGGTCCTAGAAAGTCCTCCGTACTTCATGAGCGTCTGTTGATTTAGTGCTTCTGTTGATGGGAGGGAAGCAGAGGGAACGCGTCACTCAATTTCGTCTCGCTGGCTAATTGCCCTTCAATTATTTCGCAACGGCGTTGAATGGTGTCGCAACTTCTGAACTCCAGAGTAGGTACATACAACAAGAAGGGTTGACATCCACGTATAATGTACGTAGCCCAATCACATACGTATTTACGATGCACTTCATCATAGCCTATATATACGCATGTACTGTACCGGGTGTTCCAGTCAAAAGTAACCACCATAGGCAACGTACGTACGTAACTACCATAGTAACTTTTAGTTATTCCAGCCTGGTATATTTACGTATTACACAGACATCAACGTCAACGTGATACAATCTTTTTATTGCATTACAAATACATATATTAATACAATTTTACAGAAAATCCAAGGATACTAGTGCACATGGAGTGCAGCTGCGTGCACGTGTAGTTTTCTGATGCAATTGGCGAAAAATGTTTAAAGCTTCAAAACATAATAAAACCAGAAACTCAGAATGCAAGCAGTGCCTGGGTCATTAAACAATTTCCAGAAATCGACACATTTGCCACGTCGTTCTGAACTGCCATAAGGCCCCATAGGAACGAACCTGCTGGAAAAACTACACGTAGAACGAAATCTAATGACACCTCGACCGTTACTAATGACACTAACGAAGTAGTTAGATGTTAGAGCGAATGTCGAGGAGGGCGCTGGAGTCTGGCCGGTGGGTCGAGCGAACCCACTTACCGACTTATCACGTAGTTACCTAATCTGTTTATCCTGCTGGGGTAGTCGGACGGTCAGGGAGGGGAAGGGAGTGGGAGATGAAAGAGGCACAGGAGCAATGCATGTTCAGAGAGAGAAAGAGAGACGAGAGTTGCTGGTTACTGGTGACTAGTCGTTGGTGTTTCTGTTGGTACCCGAGAAGGGTGCCCATCCGGACGTCCCTGAGGGCCCCCTGAGTTCCCGGCCTTACAATCATCTACTCTGCGCTATGTGGCCTCGGCGTACACGTTTCTACAATGCCCTACAATTCCCTGTGTGTACATACGCGCGTACGACCCTAAAAGTAAACGTATGCTTCTATCTTCTTACCAACACTGACTCGTTAACGGGTTGCTGGACAAGGATCTTTGTTAAAAAAAATAATTAAGTACTGTAATGGACCATGTCAATGAATCAGTCAACAATATAGTTGTTCCCTAAGATATTTACCAAGTTTGAGAATTTGTTAAAAAAAATAATTTCTCCTCGTAAAATAATCATTACTATTTTCACAGTCATTTAAATACTTATATTGTAATCTTGCGAGTCACTGCTATACTTAGATTATAGGGATATATTTATTCTTTGAGATTGATCGAACCAGCCCATAGCGAAAGCACGAACAGACGTAAATCAAGATTGATTTTTCTGTTATGATACTTAGTTACTTCCGGTAAAGAGTTTCGCTCGTGGAAAGATCTCTGACTACTTTTGACAATTAGGAGCAATCGTGTTAAGGTCAATAAACGGCAGATAATCGTAAAAGCAAGTTCAGCGAAATTCATGTCTTTTCCTATAACTATACAGACGGAGAGAAACAGGGAAATAATTCTGGCACTGAATGCCGCCATTTGAATCTCATTCAAGGACTGCCTAAAACGTTCAAACTAGAATAGAAGTTGAACCTGGGCATTGGGCCGCAGCTCGAATCGGAAGTCGTCAGAAAGTGCAAACTAAGTTTATCGAGCGTCTAGTTTGTAGCGACCACTTTGCGTAACTCGGTCTAGCCGGTAATGTAACTTCATCGATGTGTTCCGCCAGAGCAACTACCGACACAATCAATCTCCCTCTGGTATGTTCGGTCTAAGCAGCGAACCCCAGTTGTTCATGCTGAATGGAAATGCCGCTGGTGACGCTACAAGACCCGTAGACGGATACCAGCATGAGATCAGAATATCGTCGCGTTCCATCCCTCTTGAAAATAAAAAAAAACCACTAGAAATGGATACCCTAGTAAAATTCACTTGCACGCCCTCGCCCTCGTTAATAAAATATTACTTCTAAAAAATAGAGCGAAACACGAGGAGTAACGATGGAAAATGTAGCAATTGAAAAATGTAAAATGAATATAAATTTGTTGAACCGAAGGGCGCCGCTGAGAAAGAAAAAGAGAGATGATGTAAGAAGGCACTGGGATGGGAATAAGGGCTGAGGGTAAAGATGAGGGGAAAGATGGGGGGAGATGGGGTTTTGTATAAGGCTAGGGTTAGAAAGTGATATATACTTACAAGGGTGAGTAGGGGCGAATGGATACTCGAGAGAAGGGGGCAGCCGTGGGGCGGGGAGACCCGGGGGGCAATGGTAGCAGAACATCCCTCCTGCTCTGGCACCCACCCCCACCCCCACCCCGGTTGCCGCACTGCCGCCCCCAGCACCCCCGGTGGAGCCGGCACTTCCTCCTCCGCTGCCGCTGACTCCGCCGCCCCCGCCTGACACCTGAATCTGCTGCGGCTGGCCCGAACTCTGTTGTTGTTGCTGCTGTTGTTGGTGTTGATGATGCGGGTGATGGTGCTGGTGGCTGTGGGCCTGGTGAGCATGAACCGAGCCAATCTGAAAGATCATGTTACTTATTGTAATGCTTGAATTTATAGAATGCATAGAATTTCTCATATATCAGTCTCGAAAAAAGTTGTCTATGTAACGAAAAATCAAGTTAATAATCAACATTGACACAAAATACCTACATGGAAATGTATTTTTATCGAAGTCTAAAATATAGTATTACTTAGGTATGTGGTAGAAAAATGACAGAAAAACAAAAATATCTGAACGCGATGTCTTATTAAAGTGATAATCAGTATTATCATTGGATGTACATGCGCACTGAATTGAAGCTGTTTTAGTTGTATCGCCTGTAATGATGAATTTAATGATATACAACAAATGTCAGATACCTTATGAAACACATGTCCAATAAAGAAGAGCATAGTCACCCTGGCGTTAAAATGTACAATTAAAAAGATTGACAGGTCAACTAGAAATTATCAACCCGAGAAAAACGTAATAAGCTGACAGTAAACGATTTACATTGAAAATGAACTATTCCGTAGACAATACGAATAATTTATTCGCGTTAAACTAACGTGTTTAAAGTGATGTCAAAAACAGTCGAAAATTAGCTATCACCACAAATTACGTTTCATCGAACCATCGGCTAGTGACAATGACGAATGGAGAAAAACACCGTAAAAGTTTCATTAGAATTGTACTAGAAAGATTCGTAAAGCACAAAAAATGCCTAATAAAGAAAGAAGACTGACACCAAAACAAAAGTAATAAAGGATACAAATAAAAAGTAGGTAAAAAAAAGGACACTTCAGTCCCATATGCCTAAATCCTACCTTCAAGGCTTTCGACTAAATCGTACACGCTGAAACACCAACAGCCTAACTAGCGTCAACAACCTCAAATTCCAACCTAACCATAAGAGCCAGAAAGTCGTAAAAGGGTACAAGGGGAAGCTGCCAAACTAAACTGATGCAGTAAAAGTGCCCCAAATATTGCCTTCGCCATCAATTGAACGTACAAAGACTCCAACCCCACTCTCTGCACAAGCGAAGAATCGCGCATGTTACAAGACGGCACCAGCCAAGCGACGGATGACGAGAAAACGTACAAGGGGAAAAAAAAGCAAGAAAGTATAGACAAGTGAGAAAGTAAGAAAGGAGTCGAAAGAAAGTGTTTACCGAGACTGTGCGTGACACAAAAGGGATAAAAGATGAGGTGAAGTGGATGTGGGTGCGAGTGAGGAGGAGTGACGCGGGGATTTGCAGGAGACTGAAACGTGATTAAGCAGCAATGGTAGCGGGAATGTAGCCCCGGACGATTATACCGATCCCCATTAGGGGATTATAAACTCGCGTAAATAAATAATGGATATCGGGGCTCTTTGCCTAAGTAGGCATCAGTTATGGAACTTAATAAACGGCGAGTTATCAATTTATAATGGGGCATGCCGGGGCGCGCATGTATACGCGCAACGTCATAAGCAGCATGCACGCGGCTTGCTTTACAGCCAATCCTCTCCTCTTCTCTGCTTCTCGCACGTACACGCGCAGTATTTCCCTCCCACGTTCCCCGATATCCCCGTTCCCTCCTACCCACACATTCCTTCCCTCACTACGGCACTGCCTCTACACCGCCGAATGTATTCCGCCGACCCATCTGCCTTTACCAGCCCCTCGCATCGTCGCTTGCCCTATTTTTCTCTCCTTCTATCACACGTTCTCATTCCCTGTGTTTTGGCTGCTCAACGTCCTATTTCTTTCTCCGTCTCTCTATAGTCCTTCTCCCTTAGCATCTTGTGCCTCTGTCTCCATCATTGCCTCTCACTGCTACCACTGAATTTCTCTCTCAATTTCACCTCTCGATCTCAGCCAGCAGGCGAAGGGGGAGCCCCTCCATGCTGCTCCCTGTGGTCTCTACCTCCTGTATATATATATATATATATATATATATATATATATATATATATGTGTCACTCTCCCCTCTCTCTCTCTTACTCTCTGCAGCGCCCGGTACGAAGGGACAAATTGAATTTTAGATCATGGCGTGCTCCCGGGTGAGCCTGCCCGGGGAAAGCAGAGAGAGAGAGACAGCCGTCGAGATGATACTAATTGAAATTTGAAATTGATATTAGCGAATTATTGCCCCTACCCTTCGCGACCAACCTGATTACTGCCCGCGTGTCGGATATCAAAAGTAATTGCTGCCAAACTTAACGAAATTCTAACCTAATCTAACCTAACCTGCCAGCGATCTTGCCAGTCACCTGTCTCTCCTCTTGCTTGACGTTATCATCGGTCCATATACTTTTATATAGAGGCGGTTTCGACTATTTGCATCGCCCAGCATTTGGGCGACATAACACGCCGATGTAATCAAGGACTGTAAGAACCTGTTGAATTATGACAAATAAAATTTCTGTGTTCAATAGTTTTTATTGACTTAAAATTAAAAGTCATATATATATATATATATTTCGTTCACCGATGAATCTTGTTCCAAGGTAAAACGTGGCTGAAGATACAATTTACTTTGTGCATAATTAAAGTATAACGTATGAAATGCATATTGTATTATTTCGTAGCAGCAACTCATGACCCCAAAAAAAAGTCGTGCGATTTGTCATCGAAGAAAAATTATGCAACGTCCTACTGTGTTTTGGAAGGATGAAAAAATTGTTTTGAAATGTTTTCGAAAAATTTCGAGAAAATTTTGGAAATGATTTTTTATGAATGAAGAGGCTGAGTTGTAAAAGCACAAATAGCTGTGAGGTTTGTTTGTGGCCGCAAACGAGCCAGTTCATTCATCCTGGATAAAAGTATCGAACATACGCGTCGACAGAAGGGGCGAAATGTAGCGAAGCTAATCCGCATACGGCCGAAGGGCCCAGGGGCGAAATCCAGGGGCGACAGGGATGTTGGGACCCCTGCTGCCTAAGTGCATAAGAATACACGTCTAAAATATCTGGAGTGTGCACCCTCTGTGTTTGCGGTGTTCAACCACCCAGGCGGAACATCATGTCAGTGTTTTATTGCGCGATCATCCGATTGCCATAGAAAGACTCCGTTTCTTTACTTTGCACCGCACACTGAATAGACCAGGGTTTACTTTGTAGGTTTGCTTACTCAAATTTATGTATCCATTTAAAAAAACGTATGTTCCTCGCCTCATTAATGGTCGAGTTTCTCTTGGGACTTTTGTATGATTTTGTTATATCTAAAAGTTATTTAAGAAAAATTGTATATTGCTTACTTATCGTTAGTGACGGATTTATAGCTTGGAAGTTCTATTTTGAAAAATAACTAAACTGAGTAAGGGTACAAAATTGAATAATATATCGTATATGTATTTAGTATATACCTACGTTGTATTCAATAATTTAATCGTGTTATATGCAGTGTTACTTATTTTTGATACCAAAAAATTCAAGTCACAGTTACCTTTTGGTTTTTAACATTTATCATTAATGCCATTGTAATTTCAAAAAGTCAATATTCAACGTTAATAAATTAAATGCAAAGTATTAGTTTAAAATTTATATGAGATATTAGTTTCTGTAGAAAGTACAGGAATATTTGCAAACTTCCGGTATGAAAATATCACATGTGCAAATATCCAAAAATTGAGTGTCGCACGTGTTTATCCTAATGTCAGGATGAACCGCGTAACCAATCGTGTTAAAGTTTATATAAAAAATGATGAGCATATAGTAAAATTTTTAAATGTCAAGTACGTCCAGTTTGAAAATTTCGCATTGGCGAAATAATTTTTTTTTGCAACGGCGAACATGTAAGTTGCAACTGCATGGTTAAGGCTGTTGTACTTCAATTTCGAAGCTTTTGCAGTATCTAGATGACGAGTGCAAAAGAAAAAATTTATTTTTAAAAATTAACCATAATTTCGTGTGGTTGTATATAGCAAAGTTTAAGAACCATAAGCGACTTTTTCTAGGTAACGGCGATGTTTAGAGTCCGCGGTGCTAATTGTTGCGTGGTTAATACGATAATTGGTATCGTCAAGGAACAAAAGCGCCGCTACGCTGACGTCATCCGCCAATAATTTGGCACGCGACGATAATAGTGTCAGTTGCGCAAATGACACGAATCGCAATTAACGCCAAAGACAATAATTCCACAATTGAGCCTGGTTGGTTTCACGACGTTTCCGTTAGGAAATATTCCGATCGGCAAAAAATATTTAGTTACCATTGTCTTCGGATAATTTCGTAATAGCGCTAAAACTTCTTCGAGATTTTACCGGCTCTGCCGTACCGACTGTAGGAAACATGGCGGCAACTTTTAAATCAATTGACGAACGAACGCCGCGGGAATTCGGGAAGAAGACGAGATTAATAAAGATTTCATTAGAGCCAATATTGTAGCCCGCGTCGAGCTACGTTAATTGCACGACCGCTCTCTTTATTGACCCACCCGGACGAATTGAAGGGAATTAATTAAACGGCTCAAATTGGATGCAGCGCGTTAGCCCTTATTCCTCCATGACACAATTCAATAAACCTTTCTTACCGAGCCTTCACAACGTAATCCAAACTCAACGTAAAAGCATTGCTGTAGATTATCAAAAGAAAAGTAGCATTTATCATTCACTTATTCCCACTTCACTTTCATTTACCCAGCTTCCGTTCCCATTTACGTGTCAGACGTGAAATAAATCTCGAAATACCAAAATATTTGTCGAACCGTATTGATAAGTTAGTCGTGTGAAAAAATATTGAAAAAAAAAATTCGCCCAAATTGATATTCTCTGCTTCCTTGATTACCACGTCTAACAATTCACATCGATGCGACAATCGCAGCTAATATTAAATAATAAAAAAGAGACGTCAAATAGAAATCACGTAAAGAAGCAATATCTCAAAGATTAATTTCAAACTTCCATAAGAGCATAGAACTGTCCCCGAAAATTGGACGGTTTGAACAACTTTGACGTAGTGAAACATTATTGCAATAACAGGATAGCGTGTAACCTATTTTAGCTAAGCGCATCAGAGCATGTTCGTCTCAAGTAAACGTATTAAACGGGGGTTTAACTTCACGCGTTTAGTGCTCCTCAGTGTCGCGTGACATCCTGGTTGACTGTTCTCTAAATTTTGTAAACTAACCAAAAATTTCTTTCACTAAATTAATATTATAAACTGCGTATTTTTCAAAGCATTATAAATTTCGTGAATTTATTTAACAGCGATGCGTTCTTTATACTGATATAAAATATTTCAAATTTCTTTTTACCACGATACGTGAGAAATCAAAGGGGCTGAGGAAGAAGAAGCGTAAATCCTGCTATACTAAGTTGGCGTAGACACAACGCTTCAGCATCGTCTGGAGCGACAAAGTGCATTAGGGCCATAAATGTACGGTGAATCCAGTCCCGGAACCGGAACTGACGGATCATCAAGCGACAGAGCCCCCACTGCATGAACTTCCATTCTGTCAAGTCATCGTTTACTAATACAGTACATATATCTACTATACATCAATATACAACAACTAGGAACAAAATTTGTTTTACAATATATCCTACACGAAGTCAAATACATAGTAGCGACTAGCAGAGCAATGTTTAATTTTTGAACAACAACAAATTCCCAGTAACAATAACAGCAATTGCACTAAGATCAACCCATTAACATAAACTTTCTTATAGATCGGTTTCAGAAACAAAATCAGACGGCCATAGCCGTCACTTGCGTCAATGAACAGACGCAGTAACCAAGTGAAATTGAAAATCGCATGTAAAATTATAACATAATTGTAATCATTCCTACTATAAAATTAATTATAATCCAAATACTAACTAATGTTCCATAAATTATTTTTTTTAATCTATGCTAAATCAGCCAGTTAAATGAGCACCGTAAGAAACGTCGTAAGAAATGGTAAATGAACATCCGTGTTAAAATAATAATAATACATAAACATATACATTTACTCTGGCTTGTTCATTCGCTTTCAGAGTCACCCTATATATCCTACATAAAACACCCTGAACTATTCATACAGAGGATAATAAAGCTGCACGTCGATTTTAACGCATTCTGATTTCGATTCTAATTTCGGATTCCGGACAGAAAAAACCACTCGTATCTACTCGATTCCACTCGAATCCACTTCACGCCACTTCACTCCACTCGACACCACCGCGTACCACTTCGCACTTCACCACAATACTCGATACTTTCGCGTTGTGCACGCAGACGAATAATTCAAACCCCCCTCCCACCCCTATGAGAATCCGGCGTTTGCCCTTCTGCGGTTCCTTTTATTATTCCCTTGTTTACTATGCATGTATCAACTATCTTTGGACCCTTAAATTCAGTAACATAGCTGTTTCTGTAATCCTTCCTGATCTGAAATTCGTATACGTGTGAGTGTATATATATATATACCTACGTAGGACCACGGCTCTAGAACCTTTCGTATCGTTGATCTCCGCCATATTACTTTATCTGTAATGTATCAACGAGTATAAATATGTATTGATTAAAAATCGTTCAAAGTACGAAAATTATATTAAAAATATAAAAATTTGAAAATAAAAATTTCTATACGTATTTGTATATATTTATGTATTATATATATATACATATATACAAAAGCAAAATCTCTCGAAGGAACGCGTGAACGGTGATTAATCGAATCGTACGGATAATCCCAGCCACGATTCATTGACGCCATTGAAAAAGATAAAAGGGCTCTTGCGGCTTGTAACTTTCCTCTATTTCACGAGAGCAGCTCATTGCTCGGTGATCCTGTGCGAAGCATGGCAATGATCGAATTAATCTGTCAATTTGCCAATTACACGGATGAGTTTGTTTGGTGGCTCTGCTCTTCGTACGTTCATCGATCACAAGTGGATTGGACTGGTAGGAAAGTATCGAGTGTTAGTGTATTGACGCGCGTATGTGCATTCATGTATCGCGTGTGTGAACGTGCGCGAGGCATACGTAACCGCGTGGCTCGGGGCACAGATTCAACAAGCTCAATTGGTGCACCGAACGACCAGGAGGAGGATCGTATTGATTCTACGCTTACATAGTCGTCTAGCGATGGATTCGAACATCTCACGGAACGCGGGCGCCTCTTGCGCTCAAACATAACAAAGTACGGTTTGTGTCTGCTTTGAGTCAATATTACCTAACAAGCACGCGTTCGTTAATGCACCGTGTAACAATTGATTCAAATTAATTTTAATTAGTAAATCAACAGTGTGCTGTTGATTCATAATTTATTGATCGAACGTTAATACCGTAATTTCCAACTGATTTCATTCACACGGAAAAACGATTACCTGAACAATGATTAATATTTGGATAATACAAAATTCGAGTGGCAGGAATAACAGTTATGTCCAAATTTATCATTGGGATTGTTAGTCTCAGTAATTGACTGTCGATTTTACGAAAATTGTTTTTATTGTTACTAGACATTTTTTCTTGTTCAAATACTAAGCATCGTTCTAGTACTCGCTGGGCTTGACTTCATAGAGCACGTGGAAGTGCCTGGTAGATTCGTCATTGAAGAAAAGGGATGTATATCAGTCGGGCACTAATCTGGCTGAAATTTATAGGAACAATCGTAAGCATGTGTATATGGAACAGTAACAGCAATACCCAGCACTTCCGGTTTGAAAGTTGCACGTTCAGGATATTAATTAAAAAATTTTTATTTTCATTGTTTTTGTAATATTTTATCACACTAACGATATCACTTATGGCTAGACAATTACTTTTTACTAATTGGGCAGGGATTGTATCAGTGAGCACTTGCTGAGTGTATATATATATATATGTGGTGATGGGTTCAATTCGGTGGGAGTTTAATTAATAAAACAATAGAATACCTGTCATTGAAATGAGCAGGTATGGCGAACAGCCTGTAGGATACTATGTAGAGGAGTGAGGGAGGCAAAGTGAGAGGTCGAGAGGGCGAGAAAGGGATGAGAGAACTGAAAAAGGATAGAGAAGGAGACATAGCTTATCTAGCAGGCGGGAAATTGAGGGTTCGTATCCCAGTTTCGCCCTCGGGGCATCATTTCTAACGGAACCGCGTCGAAACGGGACGGGATCCGCTATATTCCAATTGGCTCCCGTTTGATATGCGCCAATTTCGTCCAATATGTCGCGTCATCTCCGCAACGTACCCCTAAAGCACGCTAAGGGTGCGATTTTGACGATCCTGTCAGTCCCTCGATTATTGCCGTCATGTCCAATCGAATGAACAATACGAAACAATCTTTACTTAAGTATTTAATATTCTTTAACATGTTTTCACAGTACGTGTAATATAATTCGTTGATTTTGTATTCTTACACAATTATTCACGTAGTCCTATGAGATTGTTGTATGCTAAAATATACATGTGCACAATAGTTCTGTGAGATTATTTCGAATTTCTTTATCGAAGCTGTCGCGAAGCACGTGCATATAATGAAATAAGTGTATCTGTAAAATGACAGAGCATTAAGTACAAAAACAAGAACAACAGTGTTAACGATGATGTCAGTGGTAAATATTTATTGAACAAATTAGCAAAACAAGTAAACTTCATATCGCAGCAGCATTGACACTTATTACCTAATATAGGATCATACATGATTTGTGTGTTTTTTTACATTAGTATCAAATTGTTATTTTCTCATCAACATGATTGTACTTTTTCATCGTGGCAAGAACCAGTTGGAATACGCATTGTACGTAAAATGCATTTATAAAGGGGTCAAATGGTATTATGGTGTTGCGACTGGAGTAAGGTGGATGGCGGAAGATGCAAGGTGGAATGTGAAGTCAGGTAGGAGAGACAGGAACGTGCCGAGAATGTATGTGGAGTCGCCTTTAGTCGCTCGGGCGGAGCCGACCGTGCTGTTACCGGTGTGCCGTATTATTGCCCGCTCGTAAATTTCGCCCGGAAAGCGATTTAGCGAGGAAGCGGCGAGGATAAATCTTGAAAAAGTCGAAAAGCGTAAAACAGGAGCGAACGTAGGAAAAGGAACCACCCTCTTGTAGGAACTGCGTTGCTAGCTTCTCCGGGAAGAAGGCGTGTCTACCCCTCTCAACCTTTTGCACCACCCTTACACTCTCTCGTCAACCGTTACAACCACCATACCAACCATTCCCTAGTACCTTTATTCCTTTCCCTCCCCGTCCTTCCTCCCTTAGCTCACCCACGAACATCCTTTACACTCAACTACCTTCTACGTTCAATCTCCTATACCTACGTTCTATCTATTTACTTTTTCTCATTTCAGAACGTAGACCCACCTCGTGGCTATAATTTTCTTTTACTCTCCCTATTTTTGAAATACTAATATTTTTGGGGATGTGTGTACGTCAGTATCTTGTGTCCTTAATTCTTATGGAATTTCAGGTATGTGTTGCGTTGATGAGATAATAGATTTTTTTATCTGTTTACGATATATTTATATATGTAGGATATTTTTAACGCAATGTATGGACTATATAGATGGGATTTGGTTAAGATGAATGATTTGAATTAAATTTAGTATAAAAAAATAAAAACAGATTCGAGGGTTAATGATTTTTTTTTTTACTTATTTCGAGGTGCAAGATAAAAATATGGACCTTCAAGTTTCTTCATTACTTTCGGCTTTTTTTTTTTTTAATAAGTAATATCGTTTTTGAAATACACAAAGTGTATTTTGGCATAAAACCAAGTGGATTCTACTTTGGAATCAGGAAATACCAATTAGTCTTATGGGTAACCTGAGTTCATTGAAATAATTATTACATTAGCACATCAATCCCTCGCCAATCGCAGGGGATGTTCCAGAAAATCACCGTTGGTAACACTGCAATAGACAAGACTGGGATTTCATACATAATAGAGGATAAGACAACTAAAAACTTTATATGAAATTTTCCCTTCACCTCGAAATCGCGATAGCCCAAACTGTATCGAACGTCTAAAAATGTATAACAGACATAATATTTCCATATCGCCAAACCCAATTGCTTTTAATCCCTGCAAAAGACTGTTTTACATTAATAAATGAGATTCGTTAAAAAAGCTGACATTTAAAAAATTCACTTTTGAATTGTTAAATCGAAAAAAATATTTTTTTTTGCTAAAACGACAATAACGGTAATTCGTGAAGTTTGACTAATCCGCCTGGTTTGAAATTGCCTTAAAATAAAAAAATCACCCATACGTATCAGAACGGGAGAATTTGCAGTATTTGCAAAAAAAATGAAAGATGGATCAAACCAGTCGATGAACATCCTCAAGCTCATCCTGAGAGTATATATACGTCTAGAGGAAGTCGGCACACCGTCCACGGCGCAGAATAAACGGTCAGTGACGCGCGATAATGGTCGACATCCTAATCCTGGCCCCCTACAGCTTAATGCCACACACTCCGCAATGATAATACTGCATGTGCTTTTAGTCATTACCAGTACCATATCCCGTAATGAGCTTTGCATGCGCCTTGAATCGCGTACGAAAGCGAATACCGGGACGTGCACTCTGATTCCGGAAGAGTATATCGCGGCAAGATCATCCCCTAGGGACTGAGCGGGGGGACCCAAATCGGTGAAATAAATGTAATCTCGGTGTTTCAAAGAGATTCACGTAATTTCACTTTGATTCCAAAACTACGAGACTATGGATTCTAGCCACTTTGTTATTTACGCTCGAAAAATTTTATCTACGGTCAATAAAGTCACTATTGATAAATATTCAAACTTTCTGACCGACATTACCAAACCGTATGGTAAAGCCAATAATGAATCCTTGCAACGTAATAAACAGAAATTAAAAAGAAACGAAGCATCTAATTCGATCGGTTATGTATTTTCATAGGAATATTATACACATGACATCTGATTAAATTCGAAGACATCCGAGGTCAAAAGACCTCGACACTTTGAGTGGTGTTAAGCAAACAAAGTAGCTGTGGTAATTTTCAGTCGAGAAATCTTGATCAATGTAGATGGCGTTGGGCGTTTTATTGCAATGTTGAAAATGTTGAAGCTGAAATAACTAAAGGCAAAAAAAAAAGGCAGACGAATTACGAAGGAAATATTATGAGCGACTTGTAATCCTGTGCTTTTATTTCGAAAGAAGGAAGCCCGTCGTCCACTTTGTATACTAAGGAGGTATCCACTGTTGAACTCGGAGTGGTTCGCAAGGGGTTCGAGATTGAACGTAGAGAGTGGTGCGGGTCGGAGTCAGCGCTGCCAACGTAGCTCTGTGAAGCAAGAGGGGCCCGTAAGGAGTGACGTCACGGGTCGCGACCCCTTTATACGTTTCTAAGCATCATCTGCGGGTCCGTTTGGCGGAGCTTGAGGGGAGTGTGGGGGCCCGCAGCTGCCGCCCTGGCTGCCAACACAATAATATTTAATTAATTTATTAATGAGGTTAAGTTGGCAGGATTGGACGGCAGACAGCGCGAGCCGCCAGCCACAGTTACCAGTTTAGTACCGTCTTCTCTTGCTTCTTCTCGTTGGAATGAATTAAGCTTAATCAGAGCGAAAGTGTCGGGCGCGTGTGGAGTGTCCTGTCAGGGCCGCATGTCCTTCCCTTCGTACTTGTTTGTGACAATTTAGACAATTTTTACCTGTTCCAAATTCTATATCTTGAAACACCAACGTTTTTTCATAACCATGATTTTTGTGAAAAAATTACATTTACATTACCACTTTATTTACTTTGATTTTTTCATCAAATTTGCCCAAACTCTATGAATACTTTAATAATACATTTTTAACGTATCAAACATTCCCCGATATTTATAAATATGACAATTTGTATGTTATTTACGCATCATGGACTTCGTAAATATTTGATATTATATAAATCAAAATATGTATTTATGAATTCTCGGTTTTTGTATTTTTTAATAAATCTAGCTTGCAACTCGTATTTCATCCCACGTTTCCATCCCTTTCACACATCAACGTAAGCATTTTGTATTTAGTTAACAAAAACAGAACAACACCTTAGGGCTGATTCATTCTACAGCAAAGATTACATTGTGTCCTTATACTTTGTCTCTCTGTGCGTGAATAAGTATATAACAAAAATTTTAATTCAGATTTGCCACAGTGTAAATCAGCCTTTAACGCTTTCCCGTTATATCTAGCACGGTGAAAAATTTCTCCAAAAAAATATTATTTCAAGTATCGATCAAGGATATATTTGTCACATATTTACAATTTCCTTGCATTCCACTCATATCCTCCTTTCGTTTATAAAATTGGACAATTCATTAATCGATCCAAGTCTGAGGATAAGAATAAAAAAATATCACGACGAATCGTGGTTCGTAAGTTTTGACGAGCTTTCCGGTGAGCTTAGCCGCAGACAGCTGCCGCGGTCTCCAGAGGGATTCTCGCCGTTGCCTGACGAAAATGAGCCTTGACAGCGACCCTTACACCCATCATCGTTGGCCCTTAGTCCCTTTCTCGTTCTCTCTACAGTATCATCCCCACCCAATTTTACTCTCTCTCTCTGTCTCTTTCCCTCCCTCCCAGCATCTTCTCTCCCCTCCTTTCTCTTACTCTTCCACCTACTCCTTATTATGTGATCATAAATATACCCGACTTCGTAGACCTATCGTATTGCACTTGTCCCAAAGCATCTAACCTGCTTCCGGGATTATTTTTCGAATGTCACTTTTCTTCATTCCATCAGGACATATAGGTACCGCGGGGACGACGATCTTTCGATAAAAAAAAGTGAACATTTTTTTTTCATCCTATATCACTCGTGTTACTTTTATCCCTGAGAAATAATATTTTCTTAACCCCTGTTTACTGCGAGAAAAATTGGTTTGGATTTTCAATATTGCTTCTGTGTTAAAAATGGGTATTTCGAGTGAAAATTTGATTGGTAATTATGACAGCGTTAGTTGTTATTGTAATTGTACGTGTAAGCTTGATTTTACAATTAAAAAGTAATTAATACCTCGCTTGCAAATTAGATTATTTCGATGTGCCAACATGGTTAGATGTACGTTAAAGCGTAACTAGAAGCTGAACTTAAGGAAGATGAAATTTTCATCATTAAGAAACATTCAGATGTTATGATATGACATTAATTTAGATAGTAAGTCTAAGTTTATCTGATTATCAGTGTATCCTTGTAAATCTTAATAATACTCATGATTCGTGACCAAATATTAATTTAAATGCTATAAGGTGGGTAATTCGAAAAACATGAAAAAAATACTGATTAAAATTTATTTATTAAGCTTAATTAGTACACGGGAAGTAATAAGAGAAAAAGTCCAATTTTTGCATTTTCACTTGATTTCTTATCCGATATACATGTAATATAAAAAAATGTATATAAGCAAAATTTAAAAAATCTTATGGTTCAGAAACAAGACTGACAAAGTTATCATTGTGCTTTACCTAAGACTCTTAAAGGGTCAGAAACTTGGTACTCTGCTTTATTTCACGATAATAGATAATTTAAAATAAAATAATGTATTTTGTGGAAAAATATATTTTTGAGACAAATTGCAATATTTCCTTTACTTCTCAATTATTTTAAATAGTACGAATAGGTCGTTCGATTATCTGTATAATTATAGTTTAAATTACTGGAACTAAAATAATTTAGCATATATGTAATATACGTATATAGAATGTACGTCCAATAGCACATAAGGAAAGGTTATGTAATAATTTAAAAAATCGTCTGTCCCGATTAACAAAATTTTGAGGAACGAGAAGAAAGTCTATTTCGTTATTAATTAATTGATCAAATTACCGAAGAGTCGACAAAAGAAAAATTTAATATCAAATACAGTCATCCGACGGCCGAGCCGGATGCAAAGACTTTAAGTACTCACGAATTAAAAAGTTGTATAAGGAATGTTTATTAAAATGTTGATATCAAACAGCCAACAATTTATATCCGTGCTGATCAATTATTTAATTAAGGTATATAAAACTCTTCAATGACGCGTTATAAACAGTTCGATTAAATCAAATCTATTTCAAGATTGATTCTCACAAGGGCCAGTTGATAACACTAAATGAAGATATCATTGAAGAACGTATTAATTCGATGTAATCAACAGAAACAAATTATCGTCTGCTTCCACGTCAAGAAACGTTCACGGCAATGCTTAGTATTGAAATTCACATATCGTTTGTTTCATCCACTCAATTAGTATGCAGAACGGATTGAAATGTTTCAACAATTTGTCGAGCTTTGCCAGTGACAATTTGGTTCGAAAATCATATGAACTTTGTTGTAGCCAAAATGTGTTTATTGTTCAGTGTTTTTCATCTACCACAACGGGAATAATAATATCGGGCGTATCGGTTCCAAGGGAAATGGTTTAAAATGCCTGCATCCGCATTCTTTCCCTCCTCCAGAATGAGAAGTCTTGCGCAACATTCATAATAAATACAATGATTATTAGTCAGTCCATTTTGAATTTGTGTCTCTTTCTCATATGTTTTGTGCATTTCGTGTAAATTTTCTGGACACTGCAAATCAAAAATAAAAGTAGCCTGCACACATTTCGTATACAAAATTAATTGTACCAGATGATCCAGATAAAAATATTCATAGGATGTAATGTACCTACTTCATAGTTATACCTATTTTTAGCTACCCCACCCGGTATATAATTTGCCACTTCTATATAATCAGGTATAATCGAATGAAATGTACCTTGGTAATCAAATCTGATAGAATTACGTTCGAGTAGTGTGAGATAGAAATATTTGTAAGAAATTAATTCAAAAGAATTAAGTTCAGTTTCCACATTAAATGATTAATAAATTATGAAAATGAAAAGTAACGAATTGGTTATCTACCTTGATGATGGGTGGACTGTGCGCCGGAGGATGATAGTGCGCTGAAGACGGTAGGGGTGGACTCGCGGGAGGCCCGGCGCCCCCGGGCGAGACGGATCCGCCGCCGGGGGTGAGAATCCTGGACTCGTGACTGAACAACACTTTTTCGATCTTCTCCGCAGCCTCGCGGACCACCGATCAGCCCTGAAATCTTCTTGTAATTGCACCGTCCTCTTTTTTTAACACGTTCAACTAGCCTATACGTCTCTGAATGCGTTCACGATTGCTCTGCTATCAGTTCAAGGCTTCTTTGACCTAAAATTTTGTTACCGTTTTATTATCACAAACGAATTACTTTGAGCACTGAAACACGAAAGATTGACTAGATGCAGTTTTTGGTCTGATCTACAACTTCGGTGTTACCTAGGATCACACTGGTACACCTAGTATATGGTGTTTGACGTTTCGTGGTTGTTTCGGCACTATATCACTTGAAACGTAAATGTCAATTCACACCGGCAACATTTCACTATTACGAACAGCTGTGACACTTGCTACAATTTAGACAGAGCACAAAAAACAAACTTTTACGTAACAAATGATCAGATTGTCCTGAAGCACGAGGACCGCGATGAACATGAATAGTCAACAGCCATAGACCTTGAGTAATTCAAAAATGGCATACTGAGCAGTAAGGGGATACAAAAAATGTTCGACTTGATCAAATGTCCCTCTTGAAATTAAGAAGCGAAGATCCAAAGCGACGATACTAAAGAATCCAGATTAGTTTTCATCCGTTTGGGATGTTTCCGTGGCTTCCGGTTGATCTCGTGAGATTTCGGTCGACTTCGGATTTATTGGATCCGTAATGGTTTGCCTCGAGGTGGAATTTGTTTCCACAGTGATACAATTTCGTATTTCCAATCGTCTTACGTCCGTCTCCGTTCAACATCGGCAGCTGCCGATCTGCGAAGGCATTATTGAAAAATCGGTCCAGATGAATCTCGCGACGTAGCCGGAAATAAAAAGGACTTGAGACGGGCGCCGACCTGACGACAGTGAAATCGTGTCGAGCGTGTTAGGACACCCGCAGCACTCTGGGTATCGAAGAAGCGTGCAATGGGCGTGCTGCGCCCGCGCAATAACCCCGTAGGAGTGGTCTCCCTACCAATTTCCCCAACAGTACCCTGGCTCTACCCCACTGCCACGTGGTTTTATTGGGCAAATAACGGGCACGACAAACATCCCTACTTCTCCTCGAAGCTCCACAAGCAAGCGCGACTGATAGTCGTCCTAGTGTAAATCGTGTTTAGCCCGCATCCATCCCGAGTGATTCCCTCTTCCATCCACTAGGTATATCAGGCTTAGCCTCTCTTCCACCTTCCAGCCCTCGTGGCGCTAGCCATGGCGCTCACCATGGCGCCAGCCCTTCTCCACGTCTCTCCATCCCCCACTCGCACTTATACTCGCCTATGAAACATATCTGTATCACATTCAATAATTCATGGGGATTGTCACTTAAGGGTAAATTGATAGAAGACTTGATTTCCCTGGGCCGAATTGTTTTCGATTGCGTTAACCCAGTATCCCCCCTTTCCCATTTCCACTTACCGTCTTTCGTTTCACAACCGCATTGTATATCAGGGATGTTCTCCACTACCCTCTACTACTTCCAATAATTCGGTCCTCAGTGAGTCTTCAGTTTTCATAATGTTCTGTTATTTCTTGATTTTTGAAATTATAGGTATAGACCAAGAGAGTAGATATAGAGTAGATATACCAATACTAAACCCAAAGCATGTCGGGAACTCACCGAGCGGCTTCTCCCTCTTCGGGGAGGCTCGGGTTTCCAAGAGAGGGTGAGAGGCCAAGTTAGGTGGATAATCGTGTTACGTGGTGACTGAATTACACCGCGCCACGCTTGCGAACTACATCATACACAGCTGGTATAGGCACGTAGCTAACTACTCCATACGTATACGATCTGGTATGGTTAACTACCCCAGGAGTCCCAGGAACCATACTCCAGCATCCCTGGATCCCTCTAGCCATGTCCCTCGTAACAAGCATCCGGTCTGTGTATGTATTTACCATCCGTGTACACTCCAGTTAATTTAAAAGCTTTTTCTGACATTTTTGCTTTTCCTACCTTCCAGAATGTAGATACTACATACTGCTGTTTCCGGCACCATGTCTTTATCATCAATCCAAATGTCCCTGGTTAATATTGAAATGGCAAAGACTCATTCCAGTACCAAAGCATCAACTACAGCAATATAAACCCCACGGCTCTACCTATAATATGTATGCGTAAGAAAATCAAAATTTTCTATATGGACTGTTGGATATTTCATTAATAATTAGTCAATAATTGTGGATCTTTTTATACGTTCGATTTACCTTGCTGTATGAATTTATTAATTTCGTTTTTTTCTTACATCAAAATAATACGTCTTCGATCCTATAAAATTGAGCATCGTTTGACAACGCTCGAAAAATGCCTATACAATTTTTCGGATAAATGTCAGTGACCCTTGCAAAATTTCCACAGACTGAATTCGATTATCTTTAGGAATCCCAAGGGACACTTCCCTTCAGCGACGCTATGCCAGCCATTATTCTTCATCCATGTTACTTACCGAGTAATGCTTTGGATTTTCGATAACCATAATAACAACAACAACAAAAAGTAATCGAACACAAGAGACGAAGAAATTATACATTTAATCTGTACGTCTGATAAGAATTCCATATTACGATCAAAGTGATTAAAAATGATAGCAGGGCACGGGTCCAGAAATGCTCGGAGATCGTTGCGAGCTATCGCGGGCACATCAGACGCCTCGTAGAATTCTGTTGGCGTCGGCGAGCAGCGAGGAGCTTGTTTAATAAAATAACCTTGTTATGCCGCTGTTGGAGGTTTGCTGCAGGGGTTGGAAGAAGGAAGGAGGGGCATCGTGAGGCCCAAGGGGAAGAGAGAGGTAGACAGGGAACTGATGCGGCGGCGGCGGTGCAGGGGGTGGGCTGGGGCGGGGGGGGGGGGTCTAATGTAGAGAAAGAGTGGGGGTGGCTGACGTTTGGACGACAGGAGAAAGGTATAGTCTAAAGGAGAGACAGAGAGAGTAAAAGTGGGAGTTAGGGGGATGGCCGACGGGAGGGGTTGCAGGGGGTACTAATACATAAAGTAGCTTAAAGTAGAAAATTGTGGAAGCGTCGTGATGCCTGGTGATTGCGTTACCTCCGGGCTTTGATTTAAAATGCAACGAAGGGGGATGGTAAGGGTGGGTATAAGCCTGGCGGGCTCCTGGCGAAACCATGTTCCTCGGGACCTCAGCTCCCTTCAGTCTTCCTGGTTGTCCTCCTTGCGTTACAACGCTTCGATTCTTCTTGTCAGGCGTTCTTCCCACTTTCTAGTTTCATCCATTTTGGCCATTTTACCAGGGTGCGTGGGTATACGCGGACTTTTTTGAAATGACAACACTCGATGCGGTTTTGTAGTCTTTTTATTTAATTTTAGGCAAAATTTATTTGTTATTTATATCTGAGTATATCTGTCGGTAAAGTCACTCGCTGTATTCTTTGCTAATATTTTAATAAAAATTCTTCACGATTTTCACTCCGTTCTTATTATCGAGTTTTTTTTTTTTAATAAAAATGTTTACAGGATATTTGCAGCATGTGCTACTATGATGTGTATGTTATTGATTTTTGTGTGAAAATTTTTATTACTTCATTTTTGTATTACGTATACTGTGTATGTGATGAGGTTTATGCGACACATTGAGATCTTACATTCGATAGTATAGGACTTCCGGTTGCAGGACCATGTGTGGTAGTAAATCCGAAAATTTAGTCTCGTATGTTTGTGTCGAAGAATCATATAGAAATATGTATGATGTCAGCAACACGTACATCGTGCTTAATTATAAGCATTGATATATTTGAATTACATTAGTGCAATAATGTTGACTCAAAAAATATATATATAGAGGAAAAAAGGATCAAGGAAGGGGGAGTGTAATTTTCATGACATTGGCCAATATGACAGCTGTCCGATGTTTCAAAAAGAAAAGGATATTGTGTGTGTATACATATATATACTGCTCGCAATAGATTTTTTTGATAGATCGACCCCAGAAACGAAATTAGACATAAACACTCAACTAAGTAGATGGAAGACATTGAAGCGGAGAATCAGAGGGTAGAAAAGTTAACGCTGGAAGGTGGAAGGTCGATCTAATGCGGCGAGCTGAGTGACAGGAGACAGACAAAGCGGAGGGAGGCAAAAGGTGAAACGTGGAACAAGGGACTTAAGGTTCCCGTTGAAGCCAACAAGCTCGCACGGGGTCGACAGATGATTTAGCTCAGGATTTCTTGTGTCAATGTACTCTGTCGTTCAGTGACTTGTATAGAAAAATATTTCGTTCTTCTCCTCTCACAGTCTTAGGCTATAGGTAATGCAGAACATTAATTTTCCAATCTTTTATGTCGGGTTATCCTGATAAACTGTCAACTTATCAAGACTGTCGATCGTATATAATATCATAATTTACTTCACTATGGACCTAAAAGACAGAAACGTCTTCCTTTCTGTCTTCGGTTAACCCATTTGACAATATTGCTTTTTCATTTAAAAAAGACTTTCTTCTATGTCGGGTTGTCCTGGTGAACAGTCAACTTATCAAGACTGTTAATCACATATAATATCATAATTTACTTTGTCATAGACCAAAAGGACAGAAACGTCTTTCTTTTTGTCTTCGGTTAACTCATTTGAAAATGTTGCTTTTTCATTTAAAAAAGACTTTCTTCTATGTCGGGTTATCCTGGTGAACATTTAATTTATTAAGACTGTCAATCGTACGTTACACCATAATTTACTTCATCGTAGACCAAAAGAACAGAAACGACTTCTTTTCTGTCTTCGTGCAATTCATGTGAAACTACTGTTTTTTTTTGTTTTTTTTTATTTGAAAAAGACAATACATGTACTGTACGTAATAATCATTGGTAAAAGCTAACAGACATCTATATTATTATGTATACATAAGGATATTACGACAATGAAAATATCTATTTTCAAAAACGTCTGCGATATCTCTTGAAAATTGATACTGTAAGTCTTACGAAATGCAAAGCTCGAAGGAAATCGTCAAAACACGAGGTCGAATCTCAGTGTTTGGTTTTCATTAATCCAGATTCAATTGACGAATATACCGACGGATAATTGATAACGTGGATCCAGCAATGTGTCAACCATCCCACCAAAGATGTCTCGTTGAAATTAATAATTCGTAATCAAATTTCAAGACACCTTTAACGTTCAGAATTTTTTAAACCAAATATTGGTAATAATCATGTCCGTCGATACAATTTAAACGATTTATTTATATAACGTATCGTCAGTAACGTTAGAAATATATCAGTAGATTATATATTTATTTAGTACATCTGCATACGGGAATTCATGCATTTTTCATCAAAGCTCGACAATTCTTCTGCAAATATTGTATAACGTGGTTGATCGTCGCTAATAAATGAATAGCAGTGGTATATATAGAAATGTCAACAGGAATTACTATAATTACTTTTATATTCGATTTCATTAATTCTCGCTAGTTCAAAGAAATATATATATATATAAATGCATACAGGAATTAGAGTTTATTATGTAATTGTAAATTTATACCTTTCGAATTCAAAGAGTCTCGATATATTTATAACTGGTGGGCAATGTATTTAAAATTTAGATTGCCTGCTCGAAAATTTCGACCCTCCAAAATTCTTTCCCAGGCATATAAAATACAACCTCACTTATCTTTCGAGTAACAAAGTACTGTGCTTGAGTGGTAGTACATGTGTCTGATTCATTTGACTTTTCCGTCACTTCCTTCTTTTTATTTCTGTTACTTACAACCCACCCTACTATTGCCAGGTTTCCTTTTCTTTTTATCTTTTATCCGTTCACATTTTCCATTGCTGACATCTCTTATTTGACTCAAGAACTCATGAATGATTCACGATACGTTTATCAACCATAAAGAAAATTTGACAAATTCAAATGTTGACCAACATCTATTTCATGATTAATACTAATACGAAGCATGGTAAATTGTTAGAAAAACAAAGTGTATAAAAACTTGATATGCTTCCCTTAGGAATTATTGAGATACGACGAATATACATATATAATATTGTAGTTCTAACAAAAATTCGTTTCCGTTTCATCAGACTTAAGAAATTGTCGAACAGACAAAAATAAGCAGTTCTGATAGCAGAAAGATGGCGGATGCGTTTACCGAAGAATCATGCAGTCTCGCTGGGAAAAATTGCTTTATTCTCTCTATATTAGAAGAGGCACATGGAGGAGGCAATATTACTGGGCGTTGAGTCGTCGAGGCGTCCGTTCTGGCCGTACAGCACGCATACAGAATTCTTTGAAAAACTACTTTGCAAATTGGAGTTGGGGAACGAGTGAGGCGAGCGAGCGGCTGAATGAATAATAAATATGGTTATCGTTTAGTTGATATTTTGAGGGGGTTGGGAGAGACGGGGTTGCGTCGGGGTGAGATCAAAGCCAAGCAAGGCCGACGCTCCGGTCGCGTTCTATTCTTCGTCGCATCTCGAATACCAAGAATAAAGTGTTTTCCGTCACCGTTCTCTCAGATAACGTTTCTTTCGATGGCACCGGAAGTCTATTTTCTTGAAAATTTTTCACGATTCAAGACCAAACAGATATGAGTAATATCTGATAAATAAATGACTCTATTGAAAACGATACGAAATGCATGAGAAAATAATATTTTGTCACTGCTATCGATCCCACTTAGAATTGGATTTTAGTCTGGAATGTCTCAAGACTAAATTTTCAAATCTTTATCTCTTGAAAGCAGAGCGTTACGAAGTGTTCATACATTTTAACTGATACGAGTAATAGACAAATTGTGCATATCCTTATTTCCTCGAGCAAGACCTCTGATAATTTAATTATATTTTCTAATATCCCCACTTTTCTTGAATGATACTAAGCAAGGGAATTGGAGGATACGTATACTTTCTTTTATGGATACGAACTGAGTGTACGTGAATTTAAAAAGTCTCATACTTAATTCCAAACTGTCATTTGCGGATATGTAAAATCGATCGATACCAAAAATAAAAATATTTATATATAGGATCACGTGGTTCAACGAGTCGACAAGGGTCTAAAAAATTTCAATTACGTCTCGTCTTCGTCATCGTCTTAGGATCTTGGATAAATTGAAAAAGTTAAATCTATAACAAACAATAGTGCATGAGTTGGAAACATATGTCATAGTGTCTAACCCTCTGCGGAGCATTAATGTATATAGCTGTTTTTAGTGATTCGCAGTCAAATTTTTCTTAACTACCAGTTGTTGGCTATAATGAGATTTTCTATTTAATTAAACAACTATATATGTTACTTAATGCTATTTCATGCTTAACCCTCCAGTAATGGCGATTTTGTTCTTGCCATAAAAATTCCACACCTATCAGGCCTGTCGGACCAAGCTTCACCATTGGTAGGATAAAGAGACTACGGCTAACTAATAAAGATTATAGTTCTAATTTTAATATTGAATTAAATATTTTAACAGCCTTTAGAGACTTTTTAAAGTACTAAAATACGTTTTATCGTAGTCTCATATATAATCAGAAATCTTTTTAAGATAAATGAATCTTTCATTTTATTCTCACTAAATTTATCTTAATAGATATGGGAAGAATATACTAAGTGATTGTTTGCCACACAGAATAATTCCATGAAAAAAATTGATTTTAACCAAAGCAACCATCGGTATTAAGTGTATGTCTATATATGTATAGGTTCATGTATCAATATTGAAGGATTGAGTTTAAAAGTATCAAAAATACTTATCTTTTTTCGTCCCTTGGTCATTTTTAATAATCTTGTGTCATAAGTCTTTGTACTCGTTTCAAGAGGCGCTATTGTACTGCAAAAAGGAAAACAGATTAATTAAAAAAAAAAGCTATGACTTTGATATCTTCCTTCCAAAAATAAACGATAAAATCGTTATTACTATACGATTACACATTTTACACCGTGTGCCATTTGTTAGAAAAATTGTTTTCTAACCTCAATAGTTTCGAATATTTCTAGGGTGTTAATAGTCATTGGCCCACGCTGTATAATCGGTAGATGTTCAAAGTCTTTAACACGTTGAACGCTATGTGAGATATATTTAACTCACGGTGTGTTTGGTCAAAAGGTTTTATGAGTTAAATATAGCTTTGACCATAGACCGGATTCTAAGTTCTTTGAAAATATATGGCTGCATGATTCTATAAGTTGAGTCATGTCGCATAAAAGCTCATAGCGCGTCTTCTCGCAGTTTTATCTAACGGAAGATTACTAATATATTGTGTAGGAATCCTAGCGGATTTGTAGCTAGCAACGTTATTAATCAAATAACCATAAAGAAATGAGATCTGTTCAAAATGCTGACCGATTTTCATTAAAAAGTATATAAAACTCATCGTATCTAAAACAATATAGTTTTCGTGCATCTGTTAAAAATAAGGTGAATTATCAGCTTCTTTCACTAAGTATAATTCAATTTATAAATTTCCAGCATGCGTCTTGTAATTTCAAGTAATATCACAAGGATCCAATTTTCACGTGCAATTTTGTCAATTTTCGTAAAGTTCCGCAAGGTGTCGCAAGGTGGCACCATGTGGTTACGTGTGTGCCGCGTGGATCTCGACAAAGCGTTAAATCAGATTGTCTGTGCGATGAGACAACGTTAGAGGTGGGCTTAGTCAGAACGCGAAGTAGCAGCTGATGGGTGATGGACCGGCTAATAATGATAACGATGCCGGGAGCGATAATCGTGTCGGCGGTTTCCCGGGTTTCGTCGGTTCTCGGCTCATGGGACGTTGATTGCCGTGATGCCAGCGGATTTCGTTGGTCGAGTGAGATGGGACAGATGGAGCCGTAACGAGTACACAATGCGATGCAAATTGCTCGACTTGCTCGCTCAGCCAGTCAATCGCTTTCTCGTTCCCTTATTCACTCGCACGCTCGCCCCTTCTCTCTCTTGCTTCTACCGCGATGGTATTACTAACATCGCTATTCTATTATGACATTACGCTTCCCTGCGCTGCAGTATGCCTATTGCCGGCTGACTCCCTCCAGGCATCCAATCAGCTGACTTACTTGCTAACTACGTCCCGAGAAGCTACAGTCGTAGTCGAAAATCGTTCAATGTCTAGGAAATTCTGATTTGATTCCTTAGGAAATTTCTAGATTATTACTTTGTTTCTCATCTTCTTCTTTCAGTGATTTTTCCTATAATGGAAAATAGCAGTTATAAGAATCACATTGGCTATAAAAGAAAGTATCTCTTGAATGAGTAAAGACACGCGGCTTAGGCGTGTCAAGGATATATTGTATTAGCGAGATACTGTCAGTATGATCATTGAATACACAATATAATGCGTCAAGTAATTATTAAATATCTTCAAGAGATAATCTCGAAAAGCGATAGTGTATTTGTACGTCAGATGTGTGTCTGATATAACCGAATAAGATAATTGGAAGAGACAGCACCAGCATCGTGATACATTTTACATTTAATTATTACTTGATTGTGGCAAATCAACTGCATGAGGGATCATGTGAATTCCATTGTGTTCAATACTGTACAGCCATCATGAGACAACGTTGTTATCGTCATTAACAGTGTAAAAGTCTCGTGATTTAAATCGCTCCTGCTGCCATCTAGCTTCTCATAGAAAAAAGAACTATACGTAATCGATCTGTTTCTTCGATACCAATAGTGAGTCAGCGGGAAAAGGTACGCGACATAATACGTTAGATGGCAGCTTAATCGTATAAAAATTTGCCGACGGTAGGAAGCACATGCGCAGTAAACGACCCGAAGCGCCATCGAACGTCAAACGAGGAAAGTACTCGGTTCCCACTCCTCGGGAATGTTATCCCTACCTACTCGTGTCAACGAGCAAACACTTGGAAGTGGCGCGGCCGGTCGTCGGTTCAGGCCGTGACGGTATCTGGTCAGTAAACGATTGAGTGAATGGACGGGGGCGAGTGTCGCCTCATATCCGACGCCTGCGTGTCTATGCGCGTGTGTTTCGATTCCCTGTGCTTCTCGTCGACGCAGCAGAGGCTCGCCGACGAGGAGGACGCGTCGCAATTAGCGGCTGGTCCAGCCGCAACAGTGGCTCAGGTCATAGAGGGCGTCGCGGCGCCGATAGGCGCCCAGACTTCGCGGGGGGGTCTCACCATGGGCACCTTACGGGAGCTCCAGGAGCTGCTGCGCGTCAAGGACGAACGTATCGCGGAACTCGAGACCGTCCTATCACGTCGCGATGCCGAAATACAAGAGTTACGCAGTCACCTGGACAAGTTTCTTAGTGTTTTGCCGTTTAAATCGCCCCTGACACCGACGAAGCCTCGCCCGAGGAAGCAGCGGGCACAGGGAATATCTGCGGAGCCTCCGCTCCAGGAGCTTGCGCCGCTGGTGGTCGTTGACAAGAGCGACAGGTTGGTGCTACACTCATCTGTTTTTATTTTTAACATGCTCTCACTATTACCATCTTCCCTTCCACTTCGATCCGCTTTGACGTTCACCAGTTTCCCTACCTCTCTCTCTCCCTCTCTCTCTCTTTCCCTCTATCGCTCTCTCACGCGCACGTACACTCTACAGGTGCTCACTCTCCGCACTATTTAAATCTACGATCACCACGAGTGCGATAGAGACCCAGAGAAACAGGCAATGATTGATACAAAGAGAGAGAGAGAGAGAGAGTTAGCGAACGTACACGTGTTATGTATATAAATATCAGTACGAGAGTGAGAGAGAGATAAGTATCTATACTTATCTACCTAACTATCCACCAACCTACATGAAACGACAGATCAGCAATGGTTTTCCGTTAACTTTACTCTATTGCTTCACTAGAAAAATTACCCACAATTCATCGTACGTACATTCCGTGAATATACGTTTACACCATTCGCCTTCTATAAGGCGATCGTTATCGAGTCTAGTATTCACGCGCATTACACCTACTGCGATATTCGACACCGATATCATTGGTCAGCATCAAGAAGATGAGTTAAAGTACTTCTAGCCGCATGGACCACACGACAGTGTGTTACTCTAGGGTAGCGTTTGGCATTCTCATAATTTAAAAAGTATCTGTTCTATCTCATGTATCGATGATATCACGATATTCTTACAGCAAATGCTTCCTGTTATCAAGGGTACGCATAAACACTGAAATAACACTTGGCTACCATTAGTAAACGATAAGATGATTACCGCGTGCTTCCGCGAAGATCATGTTCAAATCAAACATTCTTTTTCTAATTACACGTATTTACGTACGCTGATAGAAAAAGTACTCGAGTATTTGTTAACGTGAAAAACATGGGACTGCAAACAGTGCAAAGTACATATATATAGGTGCAGTAACAGAGTATCAGTCGGTAATACAGTTAACGTATGAGAGTGAGAAACCAGTGGTTTTGTAAAATCCGTTATAAAGAATTTTCGACCCGGCTAACTCGATACGTAATAAGAATTCATCAGACAAGTTGATTCTCATCTGATGTAGTTGGTGCAACAGGCTCAGGTAACCTCGAGTGCTACTGAATACCGGCGAGACGTTATTATTGTAGTACTGTAATAATAATTCCGTGAACCTCTATGTCACAATACTATAAGACTATTACTATAGTGTACGATTACACTAATGAATTCAAGTAGCCTTATTGTTTGTCTACGAAGCTATCGAAGCGGATAAACCAGTAGACGTTGTTTACGGTGACTGAGATTCGTAAACTGACTTGCATGATTTTTTCAATTTTTCTCAAATTTATTATCTTTTCATTGACTCACTCGTACCAACGAATAAAACGAAGCTATGTTCTTGTTAACAGGCATGAATTGACGTCATCGTCTGAAATCGTTGTTCGCTCACAATCGCTTTCATTAACCCTTTAAGCGACCACAAATCTTTGACTAATCTTATACATCATCGCGGCACTTGCATCCCACGACGAATCTGCCTTTACTATAAAAATTATTACTGTCAAAGACGTGGATATTAAATATTCGATTCGTCACGTCGCATGAGACAATTTTTTTTATTTCAATTTCCATAGGATTAGTATTGTCTCCCCGATATAATAGGCTGGCTCGAATATGTATTTCGCCTATATTCGAGACATGTATTGTGGTTTATGAAAAATCGAGAACATTTACGTAGCTTATTGCTTTCGAGTATAATTTTGAGCTGTACTATAAGAAACAGTGACAATTTTAATTTGCTTCAAGATATGTTAAATCGCGCATAGAATTACGTGAAAATATATAAATGTATTCGGAGTTAAGAAACCGACACGTTACTTTTATTAGTAACTTTGGATTGATAGTTGCTCCAGGCTGTTACTGGCTGGAATTTATATACGAGGCTTTCGTTCTTTGTCCGATGTATTTTCATTGTTTGATCTGTTAGCACTTTCCGGGACTGCTGACAAGGAGGGTAGAAGGAAAATCGTCCGTTGAAATCCGGTAGCTTGCATCAATCCGAACAAGGGTTCTCGACGGAGTAAACAGTGGTGGCCAACTCTATTTTTATCCTCTTGTATTCGTAAATCCTTCATTAACGCTGTAGGAAGAGCTGCTTGTTAAGCGAGAACATAAGCGCGCACGTTATACATTCGTGGAACACGGAGCAACGGAAGTTTGCGAAAATTCTAGACGTATCGGCGATACAATATTTTATTCGATTGTTTTTGTCTCGATCAGGTTGGACATAGTGGAAATTGTGAAATTACATTTTGTACCTACGGAAGGAGGGTGACGGATCATATTTTTCGAATATTCTCGACGCATCCAGATTGATCGGGCGGGCGGGTCAGAATGCAAAGCAGTTAATAGTTTAGATGATTCTCGCCATTTGTCTGTAACATCTTGACGGTAAAGACGGTATTATTATTATCGACGGTATATTTTTTTATTCGCTCCTTCGCGTCTTGTACAGGTTAGACATAGTGAAAATTGTGAAATTACTTTTTTTACCTTACACGGGGTGACGGATCATGTTGGCTGAAGAACTTATATCTCTGTATCGCTTTGAGGCTAATGAGGAATGACTCGAAGGAAAATTGTTCGATGAGCCAAGGTATTTGGGTATTTTTATACATAACGAAAGATCACGAATTTCATGGTGAACTTTTTCGTAACTAGTGTTAAGGAGTAACACTGCAGTAAGGTTAGCATGGATTTGACTACTAGCGCTTCACGTGCAGTAAATAGCGGCCGAGCGTTGTACTTCTCGAAATCAGCTCGTGAAAATTATTTAGAGGTTTATTTTGCTTGTCTAGCAAAGAAACTCTGAGGGATCACGTATGTACATAGTGATTTTAACAATTGGTCATTTTAGCATTAAGACAAATAAACGAGCAGTATTTTTTAGTGGGTCTTCTTAGCGTTACTAGTTAACCACGTGTGAGAATCCTCGCGCGTAGTTTATACGATAATAAAAATTGTAGGTTATTTGAAATAGTTATGAAAATGTATCATTTGAATCGTCGACATAAGCCACGTGACATGCTTTTCTAGTAATATAAACGGCCTGGGAGAAAATAATAATATTTATATAATCGAGGTAAAAAATGTATTTCTGTCCAATCACGTCGTATGAGACTTTAGAAAAATACACCAAAGTCATAAATCCTAAGTAATATCGTGAAAAAGTATTTTCAGCCATTAATATGCTCGTTAAAGTTTTCGCGAATGCTATTTATGAAATTTGCATTGTCGTATAAAAAAATTTGGAATTTTATTGTAATAAATTTTTTCATGCCTTTCTTATATTTTAGTCTAATTACGACGAAATGTCAGAGAACGTTAATTGTCCCTTCTCGATATTTCTTATTAGACCAATATTCGTTTATGCAATTACATACGAGAAGAAATACACGGTGCAACAATGCACGGCAGAGAATTCGCATTTTACGATTAACGTAAATGAAAAAGCAGAATTAACGTCGTAGCGATCCTGGCGTGCGTCTGCGTCGTTACACGTTACTCGTGGGTGTGACTGGTCGCATGATTTCGATTAGCATGGCAATTTCGATCAGTCTTCAGGGAGCGAAGAAGGGGGGAGAGTCGTCGAACGCGGCTACGGGAGGCAGGAGGGAGGGCAAGGCGATGGTCGCTAATTATGCAGAAATCTATAAATATCGCCAGGCTGTCGTAAACATTCGACGGTGCAGCCAGAAATGCTGACCGCGTTACCAGAAGCGAGAACTGCTTTGAATTGTCGATCGTTCTGAAAATCATGGATTGTGAGTGTCAGGATGATCGTGCGTTAAATATAAAACTGATACGTGACTATTATCGTCGCTCGTCGTACTTTTCGCCATTAGCGACAGTTAGTATTGTCGCGGGTAGCGATTGACTATGAGAATAGCTTGTTAAGCTTCGCTTCTATAGTCTCTTCTACGTCTGCGCAGTATTGTTCGTAGTATTCGTCGTTGTCACGTGAAATATTTTCAAGCCCGTCTGGTAATCGTACACGAGTCTTCTTGTCGGTAATTCTATCTAATGCTAATAGGTGTCACGTAGATCGCGTAATATTGCACAGTGAATCGAGGCAATATGGACGTCGTGAATCGAAGGCCTGAGATGATAATTTCAATGGAGGGATAAGAAGTCGCCGTGAATGTATAACCTGGGGATTTATAGATATCGTTTAAATGTATGGATTTTAAATAGGAAATATTTACTTACTGCTAAGGATAATAAGGGCTGTTATCGAAACGATGGTGATAACAATACAAGTATTATGTATTACGTCTCCTTTGTCGAGGCGCTGAGACGCAAAAGCTGAAGATAAGTTCGCTCGAGTTATTCTGTATTTGTATCCTGACACCATCTTAAATACGGCCAAAGTACGAATATCAAAATAGAATTGTTGTGTGGCGAGGAGACTTCGGTACTATGTAAATTTTCTAGTTGAAACTCCTTGTAATATAAGTGTTATGCGAAACAGCGTAAGCTCTGTGTTTAATAAACTAGTGAGAAAATATATCGCGAATATGAATTTCGTACTTTGATAGTTGATCGTTTTTTAAGCGTTGCTTCAAAACTGCACTGTTTATTTTTTATGTTTACACCATGTTAAACACGGCCAAAGTACGGATGACGAAATAGAATTGTTGCTTGGTGTAGCGAGGAGGCTTAGGTACTATGTAAATTTTCTATAAGATATCTGATTGTAATACAAGTGTTGTGTTCACCGTTTTAGTGCCATGCAGTCTCGCTTAGATTTTGGTTTTTTACAGTACGATTTTTTACAATACGATTTTTTACATAGCCTCTGACACTAAAACGGTTAAACGGTTAAACATTAGCACTGCATTTGATAATCTAGAGAGAAAATATATGGCGAATATGAAATTCGTACTTTGATAGTTGATCGTTTTTTAAGCACTGCTTGAAAACTGCACTGTTTATTTTTTTAATGTTTTTTTTTTTTCATTCTTTTTCGGCAGTTTTATTTTATCTTAAAACTGCAAAGTGGTGACAGGTTGGACGGGATGTCCAATGGATGTTCGGTAATTTTTGGGAAAAAAACAATATATTACTTGTATTAATTAAGTGTCGTTACGAAGGTGCGTGTTCTGTTGGGCGATAACGACCATGAGTTTTTCATGCCTGAATGCCATGTGTGTAGTTTCTCTTATTATTCGCCTCGGTAATGCCGAGTTTTCATGGTTACCTTATTTTCGTAATTTATATTATTGTTTATCGGGTATATCGATAGTAACGATAACGACTCGTGGTTAAGCCTATTCATTGACTCGACCAAAAGTACTTGTCAATTTGCGAGAATGTACCTGATAACATTGATAAGCTATTCACAATTCGATTGAAATAATCTTGGATGTATTTTAACATTGATGACGATTTTACGTAAATAGCAAAATTTCGTTTATCGATTCTCAATTTGTTTATCATACGATTATGGGGATATAAGGCGTGAAAAGTAGTCACGTGGTGTCTGCTTCTGCCTTCATTGAGTCGCTGTATGTTTATACGTAGTGGGTAGAGAAAAACATGGCGGCTTAATGTTACGC
Source organism: Syrista parreyssii (assembly GCA_030142615.1). NCBI lineage: Eukaryota > Metazoa > Arthropoda > Insecta > Hymenoptera > Cephidae > Syrista > Syrista parreyssii. The sequence goes on from JARQTG010000334.1 coordinate 145,786, forward strand.
GAAAAAATGTTCAATTCTCGTTACACGCAATTTTTTCGACTGAACGTCTACCGGTGACGTTGTTTATACAGTTTGTCACTTGGATCAAATTCTGCTTAGGAAGATTCTAAACTTGATGCTGGCAAATGTTAGAATGATATGTGACGTAGGTTAATCGACGAAAAATATTCTATGCTTATAATTCGTATATTAGTCGAATGAATTTTTTTATTTCGATCCGCATAGATCTTTGCAGTCATCCACCCATACTTGTCATATGAAATATACCTTTGGATTTATTAATCACTGGATATTTTTATTCTATGAAGACGTTATAGATATAACTCAGTTATAGATTATAATAGTTCAGAGAACTAATTTACGGAAGCCCGCTCACGCTTGCACCGACTGGCCTTGTACGCTTTATAAAAAGATAATAAAATGCGACCAGCCGCGATAAATTCGACCGAGACGTGATAAGTTTGCGGACTCCCGACTTCGTGTATTAAACTATGAAGCAGACTAGTGGAAACTTAAGGAAAGAATGTATATACATATCAACGGCCATGACTGGGCTTTATGATAATACTTGATATTTTATGTATACATTTTTTTTTTAATTTCATGTATATTAAACAATCGATGAGGCGTACAATTTCAAGATGATATATCGAAATATATATAGTTATATCGAAACTTCTATCCTTTGCACTTGGAACATTTTAACTAGTCGAATAACACAATATTGTATTTCAAATTTGAATTTCTCTAAAATGTGTCCCATATGGATGTGCTCTTTTTTATCAGGGTCACGGGTATCGATAAAAGCTTGAATGAAATTGAAGCGAGATTTTTATTCAGTTGGGAATCGTTTATTTTTTCGAGTCATACGTAGCATGGAAAATATTTGATAAGAATTTGGAAATTATTACACGAGGTCTGTACTTCCCGTTTAAAACGAGTATATGGAGAAAAAATGTGCAGTCGTCATAAAATCACGGAAATGTATGTGAAAGTATATAAATAAAATATTACATATATAATATATAAATATTTGGAGTGCAAAGCCATGCGCGTGCATGAGTCTTAACAAAAACTGTATGCAGAACTAAGTACAGCCTTACGAGAGACTTTATTGCTTTTGATCTGTCAGAAAAAATTTTGCTGCTGAAAGAATTTTTAGACACAGCTTAAATTTTTCGTGAGCTTTAATACCATAATTATTATATATATTTAATACCATAGTTGATATTTGGTTAAGGTGGTGTGACATTGTCTAATTTAATTTGAAAAATCATTTGTAAAAATTCATATGTTTCTACAATCGTGTTTTCTATCTTTTATTGGACTGTTTTATGGTTTGTATTCGGCGCTACTATCTACCCACGATTCATCTCTTCTGACCTATTTAAATGTCTATTATTATCCGCGTATCGCAGGTCAGAGGTAGATAAAGTAGATCTCCGTTAAGCGTAAATGGTCCATCTTTAAATGTGTAATGATATTCCTAATTGCGATTCGGAACGTTTAATATTTTGAATCGCCGTACTATCAAACTTTGTGAGAGATAAGAATAGAATGTGTGGAGACGATGACTGCCTTGAAGCAGCGTTTAAAAATATCTACAAGTGTTACAATCTCTGAAACATTTGTCGATACGAAAACTAATGTCGTACGCTTTACATTTGTACGTATATGCTTCAAGGAAACATTGATGACGTCGCGTAGATGATTAATTGATTTCTGTATCAAAATCTTTAAAATCAAATTAGCAGTATCTTTGATTGATAATTTGTCGAAATCATAATGTAGTTTAATTCACCGCGCTCTGTCTGTATTGCAGTGACGTATTGTAACTTCTTATATATTGAATTGATATTTTTATTTCCTTTTCCTGGTGCAAGCAAATCATGACTGATTAGTTCAATTTCAATTTTGGGTTCTGGGGTCCACGTATAAAATTACCTGTAATAGGAATGTATTAGTTTATGCACGTTACTTCTCAATTCGATCGTACATTATTAACTCGATAATGTAAAAGCATGACTTTCGAAGGTACAAGTGAATGATTATTCTGTTCTTGTATTTTTGCTCTTAAAAATTCTTAATATAACATTGACCTACTTCAGTGTACTTACAAGTAGTGGTAAGTTTAGTAAATTTACACTAGTAACTAAAATTTGGAATAATTGAAAAAATCCAGGGAACCAAGTCTCTTATATTCTTTAACATTAAGTGATAGAAAGTAAGATTTCATGCCGCCTGCACTCACAGCTACAGGCTTAATCCCTTGTTCTGAACCACTTGTCATCATTCGATGCTACTCGTGTCTCTCTTCTCCCCAACTCTCTCTTGTCCTCGAAACGCATTCAGTTGACGTCACGTATAATTGGTCCTTTGATTCAGCCTGCTTTGTGAGAACTCAAGCCCCTCTGAACGAGCCTCAAAGTAGTTCCTGTCAGGGCCATTGCAGTACGTTGCGACATGTTGCAATATCTGCCAGTCCTTGAAAAAATGCGACAAAAGCTCATTCCGCCGACCGGCTTCACCGCCTCCTCGTTGCATACCTTAACATTTTCTTAGGCATTCCTTTCAATCTTTTTTACCAGTATATCACATCCGAACGTCACAAGCTAGTCTTGATACGAGTAATACTTTAGATTGTACAATTTACTAGTGTGTTATTCGCGATACGATTACTGTAGTATTTCAAAAATAATATTCCAATGACTAAACTATTAAAGAATATAACAGACCGTTTATAAGTGTAGGCAGAAAAATCATTAGTACGGAGCAATAGTTAGTATTTGGACATCAGCAAATTTTAGTAGCCGTGACAACGGTTCTGTCAAAACTTACCGTAGCGTTTGCGTCTCGCTAGTTTACTTCGTCAATCGTACTAAAATTGTGGTTATTGTAACTAGAAATCTGTCGTTCCAATACTAAGCACTGTTCTTGCAATCGCAATTATACATTTACCTTCGTAATATTAGTAACAGTGTTATACAGTTTCGTAGAGCAGACGGTTGGATCTTTCCGTGTAATTATTATCCTTAAAATATCAGTGTTCAATCTTTTATTTTCCCTTGAGGTTGAAATGTGATATATCTATAAATAACTAGATTCCAGAAGCTTCCGATTAATCGCACATAATGCACTGTTGAATAAAGATTGAAAAAAGTATCAGCCAATGAGTCGGGCACTTTTTTCTATAGTTACGGACCTTAACGAAGACGCATAACACGATGGACAACAATATCCTCGTACGCATCTTTACCATGGCTGGTCCAGTTGCCACGAATTCTCTCGGTCCTTCGGTCTCTTCACAGTCACGTGAGATTCGAGAGAGCCAGCCTACTGTACAGTCCATGTCGAAACCAGTCGAATGACGTCACGTATAATTAGTTCTTTGATTCTCTCTCTTTCTGTCTCCCTCTCACTCTGGCACTATGCTCCCATGCTTGACGCTTATCTCGACGGCTTAAAATAGCCCCTGTCACGGCCACTGGCGACATTTTAAAAGTTAAACCACATGGCATGCACGTTGGGCGGTGGCGCCTTCTCGAGGTCGACTGTTCACCTGTTACGGCCGTGTTCGTATACAGTCGGTAATGCCTCTCCATTCTCTCCTTTCTTCCTTTTTGTTTTCGATTCAGATGGCGCGCGAGTCTGATTCTCAATTCTTTCGATTCCATCTTCGGCTCTAGCATAGTTGAATGAAAAATGACATTTATTTACATACAATTTATTTACTGTGTTATGTAAGCGTGAAAATTTAGATCGATTAAAGATGAGATACGTCGTTTGAAATTGTATCGAAACCATGGACGATTAAAACTAGGACTTTTGCATTAATCGTATAAAATAATAAATGTGTCGTAGTCTTGATATTGATAAGTAATCATTACGTTTACCAAGCAGGAAAAACAGTTATGAAAAAGAATGATAATAGTTAGCTATAACGTCGACGCGAATAAATCAAATGAATCAAAACTATGTTTTATTATACATATAATTCTCTTTTTACTTCGTACCTCAGGCAGCGGTTTAAGTACAGTGTGACGAAGCGTCAATAAAATTTCTTAAGTGACGCATTTTAAACCAAACTACTTATTCACACCGGCAATTAGCACCATACAATGATTTGGGCAACGTATTTCGAAAGCTATGTACTTATTGTTTACATTGAATCGACAGCACTATTTTTACGTGAACATTTGAATACAGTCAGTTCACGAGTTTAATGTCTTTTTTTGTTTGACAGGACGAAAACAATGAAGTCCTTAGCGAGTCGCAAGTAATTTCACATACGATTACTAACATATATTAATTAATTTAATGCAAAGCCACACATGGCTGATTGGAGATTTCGTCGTTTATGTAAAAATAGGTAATTAATATTTAATAGTATTTCGTATTATAAAATATATTTCTTATAATCGTTATTTTATGCTTATGAAGTAGTGAAATTTACAGAAAAAAATCAAGACAATGTGGATCGAATATTTACGGATGCTAAGCACTTTTTGGTGAAACTTTGCGTATCTGCGAGATGTATTTTTTCATGAAGCTCCAGACACTTCGTAAAGAGTCACGTGTGCCTTGATTTAATAAAAATCTTTAGTGTTCACCATATTAAATTATTTCGTCGGCGTATCAAAAAGAATTGCGAAAATTGCGGCGTGTGGTTCACTCTGAGTTATCGCGTCATGCGGAAGCCCCTTAACATTCATTAACAGCCACGCCTCCTCGATTGGGCGCTGCAAACTGTTTTTCCTCCAGGATTGCCAGTAGGCGCGCGCGCGCGCGAGCTTCCATACGGTCCATTACGATATATTCGTAATCACTCGAATAATACATTGACACAGCGTACGGTTCAAGTTGTTCCGTTTAATCGAACACGTTTCTGTCCTGCATTTATTACCCGGGAATTCTCAGCCTCTCTCGTTCTCTTTCACTCCTGCCCTTATCTTCTGTCTCTTTCTCCGTGACTTTCCTCTATAGTGCCGCGACTTTTATATCGCTTAGACATTAGGAGGGCAGACGCTTTATCATTCTTGATAGCTTTTATGTGTAGCTTCGGCGTAACTTACTATGGCGAATCTTGAACGTAGTGACGAACCACGAGTACAGTCTTTCGAAAAATTTTTCGGATAACCGTTATAACGTCAACGTCAGTAGCAGTTATGATGCTAGGCACAGATTTTGTGACGATTTTTATCAGTGACTCTCGCGTTCAACTGGCCAGATCTTGAATTGCGTAGTAGTGTTGTGAAATAATAATGATAATGGCATGATGAAAAAATCCCTTATATGGATTATTATGTTATACACGTTGAAATTATTCGTAATTATGTAACTGAATGCCATGACGAGTGAATTTTGGAATTAAATGTTTATTATTAATAAATTTGATTTTTTGAGCGGAAACTGAAAAGTTACTTTTATCAATTTCACGGGCTCGTATGTGTGTTTAACGTAATTGCTTGCTCGTACGTCGTGTTATTTGTGTCGTGTATTATAATATGTTGGATTCTGAATTAAATGCAGATAGCAGATCCTTGGTTAGAGTTTGCGGTCGACAATACGTCTTTCGAGGGAGGAAATGACGTTAAAGAGGCAAGACCTTTATCGCACTTCTACGATCCTTAAATAATTCATACTTGCTTTCTTTAATGGTTGGCGAAATTAGATGCGCGCACTGTAGATTGACGACCTGTGTCTTCGACTCGTGCACGTCTGCGTGTATGATTGTTATGAAGTAACGAGGTTCTTTGATCAGTAATAAACGACTACTTTTGAGATAATTCATAATTGTCTTGTTTTCAATCGATTAATATATTATACATCAAATTTAGTAAATTTATTATATATGATATTTATTATATGTGAATTAAATTAACGGAGCTTAAAAATTAATATGTTTGTATGAATTTCGAAAAATGTATGATTCGTTAAAATTTCGAATTATATTATAAAATCTTTATATATAAGAATTTTTTTTTTTTTTTTTTTTTTTTTTTTTTTTTTTTCCTTGACAAATCGCCATTACTGAAAGTACTCGAATTGGCCTTTTGCGAAATCGAGGCGGGTCTCTACTTTACAATTTATAATAACTGTACACTAATTTGTGGTTAGTCAAACGAGTTGATTTGTTTTAAGAAAATGTCGTAATTCGTCAAATCATATAAATAATAAGCCATACTCTGTTTACGGGTTGACGAACGACATTCGTTAATTATCAGGTGCGTCATACGCAAGTGACGCGATACCCAAAGCACACGAGAGCGTGAAAGACGATGGTTCAATATAGTCAATTCGTACACTGTGAACGTATACAGAGTTATTCAGCAATGGTCGTACCTAAGTGATCCATACGTTTCTCGTTAGATCCTACAACATCCACTTGCAGAGGATCTCTTTTTCTTCTACAAGGATGTCAAGGTTTCGTTCACGTGAAAATGAATCACAATCACAAGGATATACGTGCAAAAGTTATCCGATTAAATATCTTAAAATCTTTCGATCTATTCGCTTCTTCCCCGCATAGAAAAAGAAAAATGCTAAAAATTAAATCCCATACCTTTGGACCTCGTAAAGCTATTCCCCGTTTTTTTTTCAAAGTACGGGATTGAATATTTAGCCACACTTTCCCTTTTTTCCAGTCGTTCCAAACACCACAGTCATACGCATCCCCATGCATATAGAGTTGGCTGTGCGTTTGATTGCAATTGAACAGCCGTCGAAGGTCTCCAAAGTCAGGGTTGCCAGTCCGTTTGAATTCGCGTGGATCAAGTCGCTTCAAGATTAGCTTGAAGGGGAGTTCGTTGCGTATGTACATACATATGTAGGACGTACCGTAGTACCGAGATGATGCCGGCGGCGTAGCGACGCAATGCGAACGAGAACACGAAGGCAAAGACAAACATAAAGGTAAACGCAAACGTAATCGCAAACGAGTACTAGGTTGGCAGGCAGGTAACCAGTATCGAGCAGGGGCCAGGTGGTCGGTGAAAGGAAGAGTTTTGAAACGACGTAGCAGCGCCCGGCAGAATCGTGCTGAACCCCGAACGCGCGAGTCACGATAAATCTTAAAAATAGACAGTCGGAAAGTTGTTCGCCCTACGGGAACTCGTTCGCGGCTCCTGGTCCTTCGCGATTAGTCTCGCGCAGCCTCTTCGGCAAGTTACTCGACCGGCTCGGGATATCCCGGAACCGCTCGGATCACATCCCTGTTTACCCTTATCGCTTCGATGCGGCAATCCTCTCTTATGATATATATCGTTCCTTTTATATTTAATTCCACCTCCCGTTTCTTATTCCATTCTGTCCATGCGGATCAAGCAATTTTTTCGTATTGTCAGTTTCATGTGACGTGACGACTAAATGATTTGATTCTTACGTAAATTGTCCTTTAAGTTTTGTCAACGAAGTTGGGCTGATATTATAGGTTTTTTTTCTTTTTTTTTTTTAAGTGCTCATTCGCTACCTACGACATGTGCTTTTTCTGGTTTTTTATCAACTATTTAAAGAAGTGCGATTTGTGGTGAAGCTGCTGATGGTTTCTGAGGTTGTCGATACGAAAGTATTTTGTGGATTGTGAAAAGTAACGAGGATTTCCATTGACAGTGATTAATTCGTCGTCGATATAGTTCTACTCTTGGCATATCGATCCTGTTAAGCTTTTTGTAGTTTTTTACTTTTTTTATTTTATTTTTTTTTACTTATATTCTCCTTTTCTTTGAATTTTAATACCGAAAGCGTATGATCTTAATCAGTGAATGCGAGTGGGACTTAAGTCTTCAATGTAGAAGTTAAATGCATGCGTTATTGAAAAAAATTTTTTTGTTGCATTGTGTTTTTTTTTCTCTCAAAATGCCATTTAGTAAATTTCCTTTTTGCCTGAAAAATTCCGTTCTTGGATAAAAGTCATAATCGTATTTGACAAATAAAAAAATTCCTTTCGTCAAACACTCCGAACGCCATTGACGCATTTGTTCTCTATGTATGGACTTATCAGCATATAAAATAATCGATAGAGTACCAGGTGCTCCTAATTCTTGAGCACAGACGCGACTCTGTACTTTTCCCTCCTTCCTCTAAATAGTCCAGTGCTCAACCAGTAATATTATACTTGCAAGAATTATTGTCAATCGAGAAGATTCGTCGCAAAATAATGGTCTAGCATCTCAGTAAATTTATCAGGAAAGCAAAAAATAATGTTTCCTATTTAATGACCATTGAGTCTGTTGGATTAATGAATTCGCTTGTGCTCGGCTGCTCGAAGAGTTCGGATCTTTTCGTCGTCGAAGGGACACAAGAGCAAGTTGCCCATTTTTTTAGTGCAGACAAAAATAAAGGAACGCATAGAGTCGGCGGATCGGATGTGTCAGTAACGTGACGTCAGACGGGAACAAGTCGGACGTTATCGATTAGACTGTTAATTTGAACGAGTGGTGGTAAAGTAGTGATTTCGTGATAAAATGGATTCTGTACGAGATTTGAAGAGACTGCTGTATGAAAGAACGGAGGCCTTGAGACGCAGAGACGAGGCCGTCGAGGCCCTCGAGAAAGCCTTAGACGAACGCGATGCCACCATTCGCTATCTTCAGAATGAGATCGATAAATTTCGGCAAATCGTCGAAATCAGTATGTCAACTGGTCCTTTGGGACCCGAGCATCGTTCTAAGAGACAGGCCATATCTGCTGAACCCTTAAGAAACGATCTGAAGCCGATTGCCAAATTCAGCAAACTTCAAAGGTACTTCTTGTTATTATTTCATCGTCGTCCATCTTTCTTTCTGTTTTTATTCATTTTCTCAAACAATTGGAATGATAACTTAATAGGAACATACTAGGTACCCGCCATACCTTAATAGGCAATCTTATTATCCAGCAGCGATCAGCACACGTTCATCCGTATGTATGACCGACATACAATTGAAGATATTCGTTGTCTGTGTTAATCAGTAAAAATCACTAAAGTCACGAAACTCGAATGTATATTAAGTTTTCTTTCTATTTTTTCGATTGCATCTCTTCTACTTATATAATTGTTATTTCATTTTATTTTACCCCTAACTATTTTCAGACTAAACAAAAATCAAACTTCCCTCCGATAGTCCCGTCCTCTTCTAAACAGGAATCACACTTCTGGTTCGTGTCTCAAAAATTGTATTTATAAGCTCAAAGACTCTATTTTCGGGATAAAGTTATCTGCTCACGTAAAACTTCACGTCCACGTAGTGCACTTACTTGCGTAAATAGACGACGAATTCGAGATTGAAATAACGACGTGTAGCTACGTTAGTAACTAAAAACGTCACGAACTAACCAACTACAAGATGATCGATGAGTATTTCGAAGAGTCACGTTGAGCAGCGAAACACCTGTGCACGAGTTGGAGCTGACTCAATCATCGCTGGCACGTTGAGATATTTTAGGATCTTGAACCACATCATTCATCTTACCACCTCGTGAGATGTACATATCCTCCCTAGCTCAAACGTCACGTGCTACAGGACTCCGTACGAAGTTCAGAAACCAGTGTCTTTTTACAGTATCTATTTACCTTCTCAAGTCCTTCAATGCCAATGTACACTGCACCCGAATTACTTTAGACCAAAACTCTCTCTTCTTCAGCCCCCGGTTCTTTTCCAATCGATGACAAATGAGTTACTTCAGTTTTTAGTTTCCTCGTCGCTTCCTAATTCATCACCTCATTCGCTCTAGTCTGACTTCTCGAAGGTCTTTTGCCATTTACACGTGGGCGGCCCTTTTACCGGCATAAGCGTGCGCACGCGCACACTCGCGGGCGGAGACCAATGTCACTTTTGATTTCTTTTCTTGTCTTGCCGGCAGAATTATTAAAAGTGAAATGAAGTCGCCGCTTGCGTAATTAATGAATTCTTTTTATACATTCCTGTCACGTCATTCAACGCTGCCAAGAAACGTGACGAGGCAATGCTTGCTGCTTCTCTTGACACTTTTTGCGACTCTCGCGCCTCTATCGGCAGAAGATACCCTTCCAGTTTATTACGTAACTCTCCTTAACGGACAAACTCCCATTAACTGATTCGAATCTTCAAAGCTGCTTTCAGTCTTCGCACACGACTCATTGCCCGGACCCTTCGTTATTGCTTTTGAGTCCTTCGCCAGGAGACGTGGGGAGGGGCAAGGGATTTTTGAAAAATACAAATTTTTTAGCGGGAATCGAACCCGATACCCTCGAACTTATCCTGATTATTTATTATTCGCTCATTCCAACCAGGTACCCCATTTAGCTTGTTCTAAGACCATGTGACTATATATATATATGTCTTTTGTATCCCTTGGTCATGTCCCAATGTTGAGTTAGGTAAGACCTCATTGTTCGGATAGTGAAATTCGGCACTTTATAAATATTGAATGAAATACACTTCACGCTGCATCCAATAACGTTAATTAATTTTATATTACGTTAGAATTCTTATTTCTATATGTATCATGTATCAGGTTTCGTTGCTAGGGAAAAGAAAAGTGATTAATTGTATAAATCATTGACGCGGTGCATCGATGTCTTTTTGAATTCTTATTGATTGCAGATTTCTGTCTGTTTTTAAGCAGGGATCGTTGTAACCGACACATTCATGCTCAGTTAAGTTCTAGTTTGCACGATACGCATTTCATCATTATTCAGAAGAGATTACTCATGCTACGTGCCACTGGCTATTTTTTTTTTATTCAGTAACCAGACAAGGTCGAGTTACCGATGTTGCAAGAAATCTTGAGCCTTTTAAGGACATTTGAGAAAACGTACTCATTATTTACAAAAATTACGTATCCGCTCGATTATTCTATTCTGGTTCAACAATGTTCTTTACGTATTGTTAAATGTGTCCATTTTTTAAATGGAAACACTGCAATTATTATATACGGATTATAGCGTATATGAAAGAACATATATATATATATATATACATTGCTTAATACATTAAGTTTTTGATTCTCTCGACGAAACTTTCATCTAGTCCTTTACTACGTTTCATAACGTAACCTAACCTTTCTTAACGTGTGTTTTACAATGTTATTTTTTTTTAATTGTCTTCAATTTTTAATTTGTCAATACAATTTTATTATTTACTCTTATTTCCAGAAATTCCATATTATTATTACATTCCTGCTGATCGCGAAAAAACATTTCTCTAACAAGAAGGTGGATGGCCCAGTAATTCATCACGTACTAGTAATCGTCAGTTGTGTTATAATACTGTAGATTTTGCTATAGTCAAAGCACACGCTGACGATCACTGGTACATGGCCGATGACTCGGCCATCCACCCTACTGTCAAATTTTGGATAATCGTCAAAATAGCTTATAGCTCACGTGACAAATTTTGACTATTCTATTTAATAAGTAAAATTATCGACGTTTGCACACAACAGCTCAGAACTCCCGAAGTATTATTAAGGTTCAGAAAGAATCTGCTAGGCAATAGTGAATTCGCGTGATCAATCGGACTAGCCCGAACTAGGCAATCAGCAACAGCTGTGAAATGTACCGACTGTCGAGATCAATTTAGACCAATCATGTAGATAATTCGTGTAAAAAATTCTTGGCCTAATATCGTGCTATTCCACCCATGGAAAAGCATCGGTGCTTCTGCATCCAACGTGAATTTAATTTTTTCTCAAAAAAGCTTATTCCGAGGATTGTATTTGAAAATAATAATTAGCCACATTTAACTCACATTTTTGGGACTCCATGTGACCTTGTTGATTGTCATAAGGAATTCTGCTAGTTCCTTTCGTGGAAGGTCGATGGTTACTACACAAGTATTTTGCTTTTACTTAATATTAGAGATATCGTTACTTCATGGTCTAGCGAGAAAATGAGTAAAGTCATTATGCGAATTCTTCGCATTGTAACAATTTCATTTTTTATCGTTATGCTTGGGTAATATTAATTCACCCGACTATTTTGGCAATTCGAGTATAAATATATTCAAACGTATAAATGTTCTTTCGTGGGCTGTTGTTTCATTGTCTTTCGTCTATGAGAGATCCTAATTATACGATTACGTAACTAGGAGTTCTACTTTCCTCTGTATGTAGATAAATACCCACTCCAATGTATAAGAAGGCATGTGTGTGTTGTATATAAATTATGTATTCGTTCGTATACATATTTCATGTACTTTATATAAAAATTCTTTAATATTAAATATTGATGTCCGTGTTGAATCTTTTGCATTTATTATTTAATTTAGTTTGTCTTTTTATTCATATTACTTTGGTTTTTAAGACTGCCCGCAATTGGTCATATGTGTTTTACCAATTGAAATTTCGACATATAATAAATTAAGGTAAAATCATAGCATGTTTGTCAGTACGTGAAATATTCATATATGTATTTACTTGCGTGTACAAAATTCCTTGCTTCTCAGTGTACTCGAGTCACAGGCTTAATTCTCTTCGTGTTTGCCAAGTCCTCTGGATTTGAATTCTGCGACAGAATATTTTTGTAGTTTTCGTCTTTCAAAATAATCTTACTCGTATCCAAGACTCTTCGTTGACGAGATTGAGACTTTTCGTGTATCTTCTGTCATTACAAAATTCCTGTACATTTGAAATGTCTCGTTACAAATAAACGTTTTTACTCGTTCGTCAAATAATACATTTGACGTTAGTTTAAGAAAACAGTCCACGATTGAAGTTTAATTTAAAGAATTCGTTTATTATCCTTCGACGAATAAAAGAATCTGTGAAACGTTAAAAACGCTATGAATATTTCATGAAAGTAATCGTACAGAAAATTGGCAAGATCTTATATTTTCCATGTGGACAAGGTATTGGTCTTTGAAATTTTCGTAGTACCAATGTAAACACTGCTTAAAATGCTCGTACTAAATATGTTGTTTACTTTTGCATCTGCCTGAAATTGTCTAATATATTTTTAAATTACTATTTTTTAATTTTCACCGACACTTGACAGTTTCGATAAGTCTATTTAATTGTATTATTAATAGATTCTCGAATGACTCCTTGTGATAATATAATTATATTGATATTTCTAGCAGATCGGATTGCTACTGCTGCCATCTCGCGGGCTCTTGCGAAACTAGCAACTGTTATTGTCACGCTCGGCAGCAATACTCGTTAACGTCGAATATCTGCTTCTTGAATCATAGTCACAATAAATATAAGTTACTATACTATTATTTTTCATACTTCTGTCATATTAATCATTTTCAAAACTGATCAGTCAAAGTGCATGTAATACTTGTTGACGCTACGAGGTAGCACATCGATAAGAACTATTTAAAACTACTATATATGCTATACTGGAAATTCCGGAGCAAACAGGTTTACCTTCAAACACGATCGCATAAACCAAGCGGTCGCCTCGTGTATTCGCAATTGCAAGGGAAATTAACTTTGCATATTTCAAACTGAAATCTTTTCTCCCGTGATATTTGCATGGGAACAATGATCAGATATGAAGAATCTCCCAATTTCATTATTTTGAAATCACACGTTTTTGACTTTTTTAAATAACACTGACTCATCTGGATATCCGCTCGACGATTCATTTAAAATATCAATTTGCTACCGCGAAAATACACACACATAATTTTTGTTCGATGACTTGCAGCATAAAATATTCCCATGCATTTCATGATGTTTTGACTGAATAAATGAGATCGTTGAAATATCGTGATAAATCTGTAAAAGCGTACCGTAGGTAGTACATATTTTTTAAACTACAAATATTCTCAAGTTGGGACTTTAAGGCTCTTTCGTGCGATTAATATTATTATATGCAAACCACGTACAAGACTGTAACACTGAATAGCCCAGTTAAAAGTAGCTATACTATATATATGTGTACTTGACTCCTGTGGCTTCTTTCAGATGAGCCAAGTTTATTAATATTACCGTGAAATCTCTCATAGCTTACATTCTCCTAATTTATGGAAAGTCGGAAGTGGCGACATCTGAATATTGTCGCTGGTCACGAGTGCGAAATAAAGTAAGACGTACAACGAACGTTCCGCGTACGTAATTGGTCATTCGCTTAGCTTACGTATCTCTGTATTAAGATATGAGAGATTCGACTGTATATTATATAGGGAAGCTCTATAATTTTTAAAGCTTTTGGGCATCATTTTATTACTCTGTCGTAGTTGTGATGCTAATATCCATAGCGTCATTCAACTGATCAATGTGAAAAAGTTTTCTTTAACTTGACAAAAAATTCCACTCAGCTGTTTCTTCAGCACACGTATGAAATGCCTGGTAAAAAGAATTAACTGTACTTATGCAGGGTGGACACTGAAGGACTGAAGGGATTAAAAAGTTATTTTTGTCTTATGTCATTCAATCTTGCAGTGGCTACCCTGTAGAAAATAGTGTAACATATGACGTGTGTCTTCGCAATCGTGCATATGGAATCACTTAAATGTTTCGATCCTCTCATTTTTTTCGGACGTTTTTAGATGTTTTCAGAAATATTTTTTCGATTTAATAGCTTTAGGTTTATTTTAATGAAAGTTTGGAAATATACTTATATCATATTTTAACGTGTTATACACATTTTTTACATCCATTAATCTCGCTAATTCAAGGGGTTAGGTGCTGGAACGTAAGAGGCTGCTAGACGAAAATAAAAAAAGCAACATAATTATTTACTGCTATGTGAAATGTCGGCTGCTCTTAGTAAACGAGTTGTGAATTTTTTTTTCAGGAAGTTTAGCCGAAAAAAGGCTTATTTACAACCGGAAGACCAGTCATTAGTGTTCAGACATGATGATATTAAAAAAATTGTTTAAATAGTAACAGAGTTATGAGAGAAACCATAAACCTCTTACAGCATAGTATTTATATAGGCTCCAGATATACGTGTATTTCTCTATCCTTTAATCACCATTTCTTTAGCGAAGCACGAAGTAATTCGAGTCATTGATCTGATCTGAACTCGAAGAACTTTTTGCTATCCTCTCGAATAGCCATGTCGATACGGAACCACAATGAATGTTCAACTGTCTTTTTTTATCCCAAGGTCCCGCGAGTTGATCAAGGACGCCATCCTGGACAATGACTTCATGAAGAATTTGGAGCTCACACAGATCCGGGAGATCGTTGATTGCATGTATCCCGTTACATTCCCAGCTGGATCTATCATCATTCGCGAGGGAGATGTCGGCTCCATCGTCTTCGTCATGGAAGGTAAGTCATTCATCATTGACTTGGTCGAGTAAATTTACAACAGCTGCGAACGACCCCATTTTCATATGCAAGTGTCCGCCATTGACGTTCAACTATCCTATTAGACATTTCGTATAATATCTCATTTAAGAGCAAATTTTCCATACACACAAATTTGTATGATAATCGAGGGTTAGAGAGAGACAAAATGATGCTGGACAATCTATTTTTTTTATATAGAGACAAATAATTCATATTGATTATCTGGCTTACATAGGCGGTAAAAACTTAATTTATTTTGTCAATCGTTATATGTAGTTTTTTTTTATCGAAAAAAGTATCTTTGTAAAAATTGTATTGATTATTAATCTTATATGACTTAATAGGTACTTCAGTATTATATTATATTCTAGACTGATTTTTGGTTTCAAGTGAAATATTACTGATTTATATAACTTTCATATTTAGTATACATTTTTGTGATTTTATGGAAAACCACGTGCGACTTCCTAGGAATTTAAGCAGTTTTGATCTGCCGGATAACACATTGAACTCGTCGACTTTTTATAGCATGAAAGACAAGAAGGGATAAACTGTCAGATATATCTAATTCTACGCGACAGTATGCACGTATATCTTGAATAGTTAGTCAAAGATAGAATCACTCGGGACAAGGGTTGGTATCAAGTGTAACTGACCTATTTGAAAAGTGCAAATTTGTATTTTTTAATTATACAAAAAATTATATAATTATATCGTCAAGAAGTATAACCTGATAATAGTTTCTTATTCAAGATAAAGGACGTCAAGTCGATAAATCTTTATTCTTATGCAATTCTATGTCCACGTGGCTCGACACAGAATGGAAGACTGTTTAAAAAAATGAAAATCGATACGATTTTCTGAACTCTTTCGAGTGCGGCATTGCGGTTGGCGAAGGTCATGTGGCTATTGTGCATCATAAAATCAACGTTGCGCAGTCGCGCTTCGTTTGACCATTTGCGTCAGTCTAAGAGATCGCGTTACCGGGTCCAAGAGTAATTGCATAAGGTTGCCTAGAAAGTAAAAGGACTGTACGTTCGTTCCTCGGGACTGCTGGCCATTTTTTACCCGTCATTGTCATTGCTACACACAATAAAGTCGTTTGACGAGACGGTCGTTGGTAATGATCACGAATAATATTCGTCACGCTGTACGAAATACGTAAGGAAAATTGTATTTATGTATGTCGTCAGCTATAGAAAAATTCCAAGAGCCGGACACACGTTGTCGTTTGTTTAACTTATCGAAAGATGCAAGGAAACCACGTAAAGTCTAAGAAAACTGACAACCATTCAATGTCCATTAGAATTTATAGTATTATTATAGTTAGGGAATGAAAATTTATGCCTCCTTTTCGAAGTTAAAATGAAAATAGGTTAATTGGATATTTGTTCAAGCGAGACAGAAGTGTCAAGGAATCGAAAAATTTAGCTAACAAGATATAACGTGACCAATACATCCTGATCTACTGTTGCTCGAACGTAAGCCGATTAAAAAGTTTCACATAGATTTGTCATGTAGCTACTTTTTGAATAGCATTAAAGTGTGTTGTATGATATTCAGGCGCCGTTACTAACGTACATCCGGAAATGTAGGTACCCGGATGTCGGACTGATCGGCATTGGCTGCAACTGTGAGACACCCGTTGTAACGTAGACACGGCAGAATGCGGATGAGAACCACTGCCCTTTCTCTCGCAGCCAGCACCATAGTGGGGGTTGACAGCACGAAAGGAGAGGGCTGCGTAGACGGTCTTTGCGGCAGCACTTTTCACCAGTAGTCGGGAACGCTGTCAGTGAGCGTCGGTTACAAAGGGGTCCTTCTGTGTTTCTCGTAGCTCGTCCTACTCCTCGTCATTGCCATTGTTTCTCTCTCTCATCACTCGATTGTCGCTTGGATCATCCGCTGAAGAAATCTATTTCGTGCTATCCAAGTGCGTGTTGAAGCAAGCGACTAATACTTCAGATCAGCTTTACCACTTTTCATCGAGTGACCATAAAGATACGAAGCCTCGAATATTCTGATCCCTTATTGTTGCACGTTGGTGTGTAGCAAGCGTCACTGTCTCATCCGTCTGGATTCTTTGTCTGTCATTCGCTTCGACTCGTTTCTGGTGCAATAGTTATTATACGTGAAACAGTGATAGGAACGCTGAGAAGATGATGAAAATTTGCAAGGGACGTCCGAAAGCCTCGTGGGATAAGATGAAAGTCCGTGCTACATGATATCGTGGGCGTTCTTGTAGTCCTTCGGAGTCCTGACTAATCTCACGGAGACAAGGAGAGGAGCCCCGAAGGCCGTGTTCTCCAGTTCCTTTGAAGTGTCACTATGGAGTCGCGCAACATGTTAAAAGGTGCATTCACGACTGCGCTTCGTACAGGACGCCTCTCTTGAGGATAATCAAGCTCAGGATAGTCTTGTACGCGTCTATATCTCCTTTATCTTCTCTACTTCCCTAAAGACCCGGCGTAAAAAAGAGGCGCTGTCTCTGTATATTTATTTTGGGTAAACGTGCCAGCGCTATGATGAAGGTCAGGAATTACCCAGGAAGAGCTGTTTTGGAAGACCCGGAGCTTCTGCTAGATCCAGATGCGACCAGGGGCCGCGCAATGGAATTACTTTATGAGGCCAGCTGGCGCGAATGTGGCGTTAATTGGACGGGTCCGTCCAGGACGAAGAAGTCTTCGCGACAGGATCAGTTGGAGTATAAACAACCGTATGCCGATGTTATATCACAACTGGAGGGCGTATTGAACGGTGCAGGATCATCGAGTCCTAAAGAAGGAAGATCACAACGATCAAGCAGTAACGACACGACTGACAGCGAAGAGTCAGAGATTGGGCAAACTGGATTTCTTATTCCCAGACCGAGACTCATTGTCCCTGTTCACACTTATGCCAGGAGAAGGCGCACCGGTGCTCCTCCTCTCAGAAGACGACCTCCCCGCGAAGGTGACAGATCTACTTTACTAGAATTATTTATTTCTATCTCTTTATAATCATTTGTTCTATTGCACCTACACTTTCACGGTCTCGTTGGTGCGACAGATCCTCGTTAGGTAGCGCAGGGAGCTGCGACGAGCACTAGACGGAACATTAAAGTTGGAACAAACTAAAATGTGTTATATTACTATGTTATTACATCGTCCTTAAATTAATTTTCGGTTATTCATCGCTGATTTATAGTTTCCTTATCTGTTGTCCATATTTTTTGAAAATCCTTCTATAAATTTCACTTGGACGATATACATCCTCGAATCTGCGACTAGATTTCTCATTCACTTTCGTTGCTTCTAGAGAGCTGAGAATTAGTACACGTACTCCGCTCTGACGATAATACAATCTATTATAACTTGAGCCCCTCGCCATCAACCCTTATAAATACAGAAAAGGTAAAAACGAATTTTTCAATACTAAAATACTTCTAGCGATAGTAAATCTTACTGAGGTTGCATAAAATATCTGTCAAAAAAAGTTTCATTCGTCAACCTCCAATTTTGGCTCTCTATAATCTCTATCGAAATACTTAATCCTACTGCAATCAAATATAATACTTATCAGCATAAGAAATTTCGTCCAGTCATCTGTGTTTAAAAGCGAAAGATATTTTCACGATGATCTAATAGAACTGGGCCGTCTGTCCTGCTTTGCTCGAAAGTTTATTAGAGAAAGTCTTGTAGAGGAAGTGTAAAAGGTGGAAGGATATTAGAGGTTATAGCGATATGATCGATCATCTATTTTCAGAAAAGTCATCTTAATGTGATTCGAATAATCTTATATATATATATTTTATACCTTTATATTTTTATTTGATCGATATAAAATTAAGCAAATTCTAAATCGTTTTTGAACACATTGCAGTCGCGAAGCAAAAGCTCAAAATTTCAATAGTCGTGATCACTCGAGCATCGAATACGTTAAAGGATTGGAATTTTCAACAGTCAGTGCCTGGAACGTTGATGGTTAAATGGATTCGTCATCGCCCAATGTCATCAATGACTTGACTGAATGGCTTTTTAAAGAATATTTTCTTTAGTCACTGTCAGAAATTGTTAGTTAATTATTGATCTCATGATTCACCAAATTTCTTATAGAGAAACATACTCTATTATAGGTACGGACCATTGGCTATTTTATTATCATGTTTCCTACCTAACCTTAGTTATGTATTGATACACTTTTTCCTAAATCTTCTTATCTGGCTTAACGACGCAAACAAATTCCAAATGACTTTTCCGAAAAGCCATTTGGCCTATTTGCGATTCTTGTTAACCTGATTTTCAATTTTCTCTCTCCGTCCCTCTTGCCCTCTTAGAGAGGTTGTCGGTTCACTGGAGCGTACAGTCACTCGAAGGTAGCACGCTAGTCACGAATGGTATGTCCTGTTACGACGAACCAGTCGAAGAAGAAACCGTTAATATCACCTATACAGAAGTCACCGAATTTTTCGTACTGTGCTCAATTTTCATTTTATGACTTGGCTCGGTTATCATTGTCCTAGAGATTGTGATTTTTAGATAGGAATTACTGAAAGTCACTTGTGTCGATTAGCTTTCCTTGAAATTGGGTGACTACGTTTTGTAATTGGTTTGTAGAGTTTATACGTTTCTCAATTTTATTGCTTCTTAATTCTTGACATTTGGATACAGATTTTGTCCATAATACGATGCTAATTTTGGAACAAGGAACGTCTCGATTCGGTATTTTCGAGAGGATGACTTAAAATTTTTGAAATCTTATAAGTTTCTCCCGAAGGGATGAAATTTCAGTCGAGGGTAATTTAGTGTAAAAGTTCTTGAAAGAGGATACGGTAAGAAATTCAAGCACGCTTTTTCATTTTTGAATATCGGGGAACACGTTTATGTTGAAATACAATCTTATGCGGTTTTTTTGGGGTAAATAATATGAAATTAACAATTTTATTTATATTCGTGTATAATTACGGTCGCATCTCATAGAATCACTGTTGAAAAATTTAATCGTTTCGTGGATACGATATTTCGCAAATCGATGACTCGGACATCTGTAAATAGTAGTCTTTTAATTTAAGTTTGAAATAATTTTTTTTTTGAATTTCGAATACAACATTTGCGGACGAAGATTGCATTAAAATTCAATACCCTCCATAAATGATAATAAGGTGTAAATCATTATTATCTTTAAATTCGTTATTTCTATGAGTTACTTCAGACTTTGCTATGCTGCAATCAAATTACATAAGTTGATATCTGGTTTTTATACAATACGCTTCTTACATCTAGACCAAAAAGAAAAAGCATATTACACAAAAATTTCAATCAAACTTCTGCACCAGTATTTATATCCAAATGAATATTTTTATCATTATATTTATCATTATACTAATAAAAAATCTTGATTTTAAAGTGCAGCCGTAGGAACGTATAAATAAAATGTGAAATAACTATAGAGAAATGCTTAAGGTCTAAATTTTCCTCTATCACTGAGACAAATTTTCCTAATCTAGTCAACAATATTGTGATTTATCCATCATTGATCCATGCGATACATGCAAGCCTTATGCTTCTATAAGAAATCCTAGAAATGTTCTAAATACAATAAATAAGTCTAATCAAGTCGCAGGTCGTTTCCTGAAATACAATGTTATTATAGAAAAGTATTCGATTCGTCAAATACATAGCTCTTATACCTCGTCTTTAATTTAGTTTATCCTATTATGAGACTTGAGAACATAACTTAGCGAGTGTCTACGAAAGCAATGAAAATTTATCATATGGGTCTAATGTTGATCCGAGAGCTGGAATAGAGTGAAGTTAATAGGAAGCGATGTACGTACGTGTTAGATTGATTAGAATACGGATCACTGTGGACACTGCAATATCATGAAACGTGTGTCAGGGAGAGGAAAATAGAGAGTGAGAAAGTAAGTGTGGGGCGGGGTAATAGATAAGAGTCCAAATGAGGACGTATTGTTTGTGAGTCGTGAATTCTTTGTCCTGTTATGTCGTCACGGCAGGCTAGTCGCAAGCCACAGCGGCTTCGGGTCTCGAAGCTGGTCGAGTCAGAGTGCTTGGCTGGTGGGACGGCTGGTCGCAGGCGAACCAACTTCACTCAGGTTCCTTTGCTCCTCGGTGAGGTCTCAGGTCAGCTATAGCGGGTGTCCTCTTTCTTCACCCTGGTAAAATCCCAGTTAGACATGAGCACCAGTGATAATGTCTTCCTCTTCAGACATAGCGAACTCATCACTGATCTTTTGTATTTTATTCCTTTAATTCTGAAGTCAGGCACTTGATTCTCTGTTTATTTAATGTTTCTTCTCTTTTTTGGAATTAAAGAAATATTACTAGCAATATATATTTCATTAACATGTTCCGTGGTATGTGGGGCCTATACGCCCCACGGTGAACAGTGTATATGAATTAGTAATAGCAATGACAAATTTTCATATGGAAGTATTTCCAAGCTATTTCTGTTTCTATGGTAATCAAGCAATTTCGACATAAATTCATCTAGCTCTTTATATTTCCTACATAATATTATAGTGTTCGGATATTCGTATTTTTAATTTTTTTCTCTCATGCTTGTTTTACGTCAAATAAGAATACATTTTTTTTAATTCACATAAACGACACGTTTTCGTATTGTAGTTATATTTTACGTTTAAATTTGCAAGCCGAGTATTTGCAATGTTACAATACAAGTTGGAAAACATCACGTATGGCACACGAGGAATATCAACATGGAATCACGGTACTCCATATCGTGCTTCTTCGTACAATTTATCTTGGAACGGTTTTTAAAGCCATGGTCAAGAAATACAATTAAATTTATAAGAAATACTTGTCAATATAAATATGGCAAACAGAAATAATTTTTAATACGTGACATTTTTATTATATTATAGTATGTGCGTGCGGTATGCTTAACCCTGTATTTCGAACACGTTTAACCCTAGGACTGTACACATCCTGAGCGTACCCATTAGATGTATACTGGGGTACCAAAATATCCCCGACCTTTAATCGTATCTTTTCCCTTTTCATTACAGTGAGAATTTTTAAAAATCAATTAATTTGTTCCTTGGATAATGACAAAGAAATTGTACCTGCAATTTTTTGTATTAAATGGAATTAAATTAATGGAAAATGCATTCAACCCCCTTGCACTTCTATTTTATAGTACTTCAATAGTATTTACCCCGAATATACTATGGTTAACGCTTAAGGGGGTTTAAAATCACGAAAGTCGGCGAAAAATCGGTTTTGCGAAGGGGTACTGGGGTATCGACGTACCCCACATCACAGGTGTAATATTAACATAACATAATTTTTTTTATAATATCTGCCACAAAACAAGTAGAATTTCTGAAGTGCGTTAGATATTGTTGTTACGTTCAACAGTTACTACAAATTTTTCAATAACCAAACGATGATCTTCTCTCTCGTATCATTTTTTTCTAGCACAAACTGCATGCGGGTCTTAAATACTACAACGCAACAGTTAACAGATTAAAGGAAACACTTAGCAACGTAGGTTACGTCAATAAATTAATATTCTGTCCATTGAAACTCCAGCGAAAAGAAACGAAAATAGCATTTGACATTTTTTCGTGTCACGTTTACAAGCTTAAGCTTCCTGCAATTTAATTTTTAATAACAAAGTAAGAGACTCGTATTAGGAATTTTGAAACAGTCAAGAAAGCCATGTCAAGGCGCTTACTACTATACCTATAGGAACTCATAAAAATGCCAGTAAGTTAATCACATGCAGACGGTAAGTTCACGACGAATCGTCAATCGGGTTTTTTTGAAAACTTCCG
Organism: Syrista parreyssii; assembly: GCA_030142615.1. Lineage (NCBI taxonomy): Eukaryota > Metazoa > Arthropoda > Insecta > Hymenoptera > Cephidae > Syrista > Syrista parreyssii. The sequence goes on from JARQTG010000334.1 coordinate 168,791, forward strand.
GAAACCCGCGAGCGTGTTTAAAATGTATACTTAAAACAAAGTAAACTTGGTCAGGCGAACTTTAGAAGATCCTCCTGCCATGCGCTTGAGACTGAGGAGTGATCAGTGAAGTACGAAGGGGAACCGCTGCTCTACAAGGCGAGTCGGAATATTAAACTGGGACAAGAGCGTAAAATGCTCTTCGTAGCGGGCGGTCGTAATTGTGTCAGAAGTTATGAAACGAGATAGCAGATAGATACGGCTGTCGGTTAACACATCTTCTCATTGCGGATCTTCTTGCGTACATTAATGTTATGTCTTTACCAAGTATAGTTGGTAACGAGGATATTTTCTCATGGCTATTCCTGGCTCGTACCTAGACTCACCGATTGGTGGGCAACGGGTGGGACTTTTATCGATTGCCTTAATCGACGACTTTCGACTCAGTGTTTTATGACTTCTAATTACCAATTAATGCTTTCCGAGTAAATCGGTCGATAACGATTGGGACTTATTTAGAAAATAACGTTTTTGGTTCATATACACCAAACATATTTACACTCCGTCCTATCCTTGGATTACCTCGGTTTAGGATGAAGATATAAAGTGGATGGCCCAGTCGTCGACCATGCACCAGTAATCGTCAGTTGTGTTATAATACTGTAGATTTTGCTATAGTCAAAGCACACGCTGACGATCACTGGTACATGGTCGATGACTCGGCCATCCACCCTACTGTCAAATTTTGGATAATAGTCAAAATAGCTTATAGCTCACGTGACAAATTTTGACTATTCTATTTAATAAGTAAAATTATCGACGTTTGCACACAACAGCTCAGAACTCCCGAAGTATTATTAAGGTTCAGAAAGAATCTGCTAGGCAATAGTGAATTCGTGTGATCAATCGGACTAGCCTGAATTAGGCATGGAGCCGATAGTCGCTCCACGAGGTCAATGTATTTTTTTTTGACAGATTGAAAACAATTTAATCTCACAAAATCACACGTGGCTTTGTATACAATTTTTGTTACAAAGTATGCATGCGCATGGCTTCGTACCGAAATTTATATATTTTTTTATTTTAGCATATATTTTTGTGATCTTATGAATGCCACGTGTCGTTTGCTAAGAATTGTATTGTTTACGAACTGTCAAAGAAAAATACACTAAACCCGTGGAACGATTGTATCTGTTTAGTTAGTTGGGAAAATTAAGCGCTGCCTTGTCGTTCATTAAAGGTAGTGATACTTGCGTGTTTCGTGAAATGTCTCATTCATGAAATACACTGGGATGTTTGTATGGGTGTTTTATGTAACTTGAGGAAAATACGAAACAGGGTTAAGACTGTTATGATTCGAGAGATCTTAGTACGTAGAGATAAACTTATTTTGGTGCGAGAGATAACATGACACGCTATGATAAAACACTACTGCGGACTTATCGATGACTCGTTTGAATTGACGTCAGTTTTTAATTTTCATCGGATGAAAAAAAGATGTTATGAAAAGATGAATGTTATGAAATTGGTGGAATTTATTTTTAACCAATTCATCCTTGGAAATTACTGTTGAGCAGCCATGTTCATATTAGTCGCAGCTAATGTGCATCCATTCACCCTTCAGGGAATAAGTGATATTAAATTGCATAAATAAAGGAACGAGCACAATTTTGGATTTTCTGAACGTAAACTTGCGAAAGTCAAGATTAATGCACAAAACTTATAAACTTATTTTGTAGAAAAAGCAAATTAAGTTCGTCTATAATTTTCTCATATTTTTAATATTGATCGTTTCGAATAATAACGACAGTCAAGTTTTTCGTATAATGAAACTGTAAGTTGTATATAATAATAATTATTGTTATTATTGCTATATATAAAGATATATAGTACAAGGAATATAAATATCCTAATAATTTTATTGTATAAACTAAAGTTGTCTCGTCATTCGTAAAACGTCTCTTTTCTCAAGTTTTTTAAAAACGACAATTAACGATGGATTTCAGTAAACACCACTTTCTAATCACTCCTACGAATTCCTGCAGAATTCAAGTTCTCGATTCGCATACTGAATAAGTTGAGAAAGTATTCAACTCTGATCGAGCGACTGTGACGACTCTCCGCACGACTATCAGCATTGATTAGCAGAAACTGTGTACCGAGTGACTTCAAAAAGTGTACGTTTATGCTCGACCCCAGCGCAGCCACGCGGAGCAAAGTGGTACTAACCGATCAGAGTTTAAAAAATAAGACAAGCACGTGACTTAAATTCGCATCCTAATACTTCTCTCCCTCTCTCTTCTATATTCACCAACAGTGCTCTGATCTTCATCATCACTGCACGACCAGATCCTAAACGTGTACCGTGTAGATGAGCACATGCCCGGATTCTATTCATTACAGCTGTCTTTGGATTCACTATTTTTAATGTGCTAGACGAGAAAGAATTTAATAAATTAAGAGTTTATTATAACAAACAAGCTCCAATTACCGGAAGGGAACCCACGTACATTTACGTAGCAGAAGACACACAACCTGTCGATTCTCATTTCAGTATGGTCTTTACGTGTATCCGGTGCTTGGTCATTTTGATCGTTCCATTCCTTCGTTCCCTGCAATTATGACTTCCCGTAGAAAGTACTTGCGATGTATATACGTTCTTCTTCAACAAGGAATTACCTTACTGTGGAGAAGCGTTGAACGCGTGATCGGAGCAATGTACGTCTAAGTAGGATAAGGGGTAGGAAAAATGTTGAAGTTAGTTTACATTTCTCAGAACTCTCAACTGCGCCTTCAGTTGAACTCGTTGAACTCCCTTAGTATCGTCAGCCTCGTATATCCAGCTTGTGTTACTTCAATGCAATTGAGAAAAGTCTGCTGGAGCTGCTCTATGTGAAAGTGCTGCTGCCATTAACTTCATGACTCCACGATTTCCTATGTATTTTATTATTACTCCGTGAAAAAATGTTGATTCGACAGACGATTTCATTCATATTGACAAGAAAGGAGCAAAGCTACCGATGTGATCACGTTGGAAACGTGGAAATCTTAGAAATCATTAATTTTTCCTTATTTTCAAATACATCATGAAAATACTAACTGTCGTACAACGAAGAAGTCTGGATCAGTTCTAGGTAGAATTTCAATATTTGTCCTAAAAAAAAATGTCTTCGAAGAATGCATATACATATATATTTTTCTATCTGTCATTTCGACTATCCAAAAACTAGGCTAGCCAATGTCTTTATGAGTTTTTTCAAAACAAAGGGAAGTTACGATTTTTAAGATTTTTATAAGCTTCTAATTTGATTACTTTGTGTGTGTATAAGGCAAAGTAACTGAATAGCGTTACTATAGCTATTGGTATTATACTTAAGGTCAATGTATACTACGTTCTTTTGTTTCATTCTCCGTACTCTGATCTAAGGTCGTCTTCATTATCTATACACAGAAAAGTGTATAGTTGCGATTACTAGAGCAATGGTTAGTTTTGAACAACAACAAATTTCTTGTTGCAATGACAGGAATTGTACTAAAATCAATGGGATAAATTAGTAAGACTTACGATCGAAATGTAAAGTTTGACAGAATTGTTGTCACTGCTACTAGAATTTGTTGTTGTCCAAATACTAAAACCGTTGCTCTAGTAATTATGTTTCTGCATATACAATACTCTGCAGTTCACAATATTATCAGCGGCTTTGAACGGATAATATGGATCGACGGGCAAGGGAAATGCATTGCGAAATTCCTTGCGTGTGGAATCCAGCCAAGAAGTCGAAGTTATGTTCTTGATAATACTGGATTTTCTCTATATTATCATATTGCTTTCTACGATCGATCTCTCAATGCTAAACTACACAATTACATAAAAGTTCCTCGTAGACGGTGGCAGGATGGATACTTATTTCTAGTAGAAATCAATGTTTACAGATTACTGTTTTTTTTTAATACAGTATACGGATTCCTCGTGTACGTTTATCACATTGCTCGAGAGATAAGAGAAAAAGACTTGGTTAAGCATACATTGAGACTTTTTATAATCGTAGTGTCATTATCTAAATATAGGTTACAGTGTTTGATAATACTATTTATCACGACACTTTTTATTGCTAGGATAAGACAATACCCAGAGCTCCTTTAACCCGTCAGTTGACTCTTCAAATTTAGCATCTCACTCTCACTGATACGTCATCCTATAGGTCGAGTCGTGTCACGTGAGAGAAATGCTCGAGCGCCTTCTTGTGGGTTAAAAACCTTTGTATGGGTCGTTTGTTCTCATAGTTTGTTTCTATGAATTTATTACTCGTAACCATAATCACCTTATGTATGTCTCGTGTATTACAGATTTTTCTTTTATCAACGGCAATAAAATTTTAATTATAGAAAAACGTCCTACAAATATGCCGGTCTCTGGTTAAATATTTCTTTAACGTTACGATAATACGCAGAGCGTATGTACATAATGTACTGGTTAAGATTACGTCACTACAGAAAACTTGAACCCACGGTTATCATACGTCTACCATAAGAAAACAACAACAAATAACAAATCCTGTATGTTGAGTAATTTATAATTTTTTATTTATCCCTGTCCATTTTAATGATTTTCATAAAAGTAAAACTGTTCTTTCAACGAAATCTTTAATTCATATACAAGTTAATCATTACTAAGAGACTGAAAATGTAATAGGAAATTATCATTGATAAGACGTGCATTTTTATATAGGTATATAAAACTTGCGGTAATTTATTGAAAAGTAAAAATACTTAATTTCCAGTTGAAGGTTACGTGTTTTAAGTATGATTGTGTGATGCATCTAAAAATTGTTCTTTTACATTCTTTCATCCATTCGTATTCAGAATTTCTTTTTTGATTCTGTGTGCCTGTTTAGCTTTACGTCCTCCCTGGGATACAGCGGCCAATATACATTCGATTATTATCTGATTTCGAATGATATAATAACTTTTAGTGCTAAACGAGACTCGATTTTACAATTTCTTTTCTACTTATTAGTTTGCATGACGTTTTTCTATTTCTATATTGTGCTACAAGAGAATTTTCGCATTTGTTGCCCAATGTATCATTTGTATATTTAGTTACAGGATTTACGCAGTTTAAATATATAAACCTCTTTTGAAGTTAATGACATACCAAAATATTATAATAGTAGCTACAGTTATAGTGTTTATAAGGATCAAATATTTTCAAAGTTCAATTATTTATAATGGTGGAAATAGAAAAATGCACGTGCGAAAGGAAAAGTTCAAATGACTTTTCTATACCGATATGCTTTTGGTACCTGAGGATGATCGAAGCTACTACTTTTTCTTTTACTTTCTTGTACTCAAGTTTGCTTAGTCATCCGTGAAACGTAGATTAAGTAACTCGTGCACGAAGAAACCATTACACATTCTTGCTCAACCGTCTTACCTAATCTTGGAAAAATTCAAGCCAGCTATGGGTTAAACATTGGAAATTATTTTGATAATCACAATTTCGAGATTTCTCCATATCACTACTTTCCTCTACGCGTGAGTAAGTTGATTAAGTGTAATAAATACATAAAGAAAAAATGCAAGTAAAACGAACCGTTTACCTCATATTTCATTATTAAATTGTGTTTCGTTTTATAATCGGACTCTGCGAATTGTCACACTTTTTTGTTAAATTAAATAAGCCGGCTTATCGCGTTACATTTTTTATTTTTATATATTTGTAAAATTGCACTGATATTCGAATGCTACGGTCTCTAGCGGAATTCGTAGTGCACTAATAACTTACTCAACGCATATACACTAACGTGCAAAAGTACTTAGTCAAATTCAATTACACATTGCACGGTCTTCGGTCAGTGTCTTTTACATGCGTGTTATCTTTATATATTTTACATTACGTGTAAAGATCCATCTGTAAAGATCATTCTTCTTCTATCTTGAACGTTGCATAAGATATACTCAGGTATGATTCATACAGTCGCTTCTCATAAATTCTTGTAACTTGGAATTCACGTTTGTAATTTATTAATAATAAATTTTGATCCTTAATCAAATTTAAGATATAAAGGTAACGCGAAATTTACGATTTCACTTATTTTACTGCAAGTATTAATAAACGTCTTCGACCCTGACATTTCAGAAATGGACTAATCATTATTTATAATTATGTATATTCGAATGAAATCGAATTTAGCCTTGGGAAACATTTAACAAATTACTCTTCAAACGATAGCATCAGTATGTAGAAGATGCTGACATATCGGTTAGTAAGAGGCAAAGTGGTCTTATGTTAATTCATACGATTATATCAATTAGAAATTAATAACAGTACGGTATTACGTATACGTCATCTCCATTATCAATCTGCAATCGTTATCTCAATATAGGAAAACTTTTTGTTATGTTAAATTATTTTTTATAGTATCGAATAATAATTAAGCAAAATCAAAAATTAGCTGATATACTAAATATAGATATACGAGCATACGCTTATCACGTCCTATCTTATACGATAAGCAGTCATTTGTTATCTTTTCTGTAGTTTCTTAAAATAGATATTTATTTCAGTATATTTTTTGGTTATGCAAATAATCGAGAATACGATATTACTGAATGCTTGTTCTATCGATTGACAGTCAAAGTAGCCGCTGTCCAGGCGTCATTTGACGGTTGTCTCCGGAAACTTAAAGATCTTCCATTTATTTTCTTTGGCTGGGAGAGACAGAATCTCTTTGCAATTAGGCGGCTAATTTGAACGTTCGCTTCTTGGGAAACTTTGTCAAATTTATTTATAGCACGAGCCTCCCTCGTGTTCTATAATATTTCGATTCGTATGGTTATGCAATTTTACATTAAAACAATACATTCAGTATGTCTCAACTCTACAACTGTGTGGTAATGAATGAAGTTCATTATAGACAGTTTTGTTCTTCGATTTATCAATTTAGATTTTTTGGTTTTACTCTTCGATGGTTACGTTAGGCGTCTTATGACAACTTTGTTGGATCCTGCGATACAATAGGGTTACGTCTGGAGTGAATTCGAATTTCTATAGTTCATCATAGCATAACAGTTGAAAAACTCTTACGCTTCTAATGTCATTATTCTCTACGTCTACGTGAATGTACGCGTGGAATTACATAGCTGCAGCCTTAATAATACCTTGACTTAAATTTATTGTAAGTCAATGGACTTGCTTTGTTATACAGTTTAGATACTAATACTGGTCATTGTTTCTTACTTTATGGAAGATGTGCTACGGCGATTCCATGTCGGTAAGGCAGTTTTATTCTATGCAGCACGTGCGGGTGGCTTAAGCCATATTATATAAATTATAGAATTCCAGGTCCAATAATATACAATAAGACCAATATTGTAGCCCAAACAAATATTTGGGTGTCTCTTTATTGTCTGTACTGCTATGCTAACAAGATTTCTAGAATGTATCAATCAATTGACTTATACATTTTATATGTATATTGTACTAAAATTAAATTAAAAATCTAAAAATACTATTATATGGCTTTATTTAATGATTCGATCATTTAATGAAATCTACTACAGACTTGAACATGCTTAAAATTGTATTTCAATTGCATCGTCAATGATACCGTGAAACGCGAAGAAAATGAATTGAGTGAATTATTAAAATTTAAAAAAAATTTTATTACTCGTGTGAACTTTCTGCTACGTGTTCTCCTTTTAGAAACGGTCTTTATGAATATCATGCAACTCAGATGACATTCACTATTAGCAGTTTGTCGAATGAGTAATCAGAAATGTCAAGTGGCGAAGGTTGAACTGGTATATCAAGATAATTCAGTGTTATTTCGTAATTGTTTATTAATGCTTACACCGGTTATCCATACATCTATTAATAGCATATTGGAATCAATTTTGCATACGTGCAAAGTCAAAATAAATTAACGTTAACGAAATGGAAGTCGTCGAAACCAAAAATCAAAATTGAAACTATTGTGTACGTCGTTAAGATCTATTTAAATGTCAGTTGAAAGCTCAGTGCAGAATATTGAGTTCAATTATTCTTATTTACAACCTTTCATGCTAGTTTAAGAGACGACGAATACTGCTATGGCTTTGAATGTATTTACTTTGAAATTTCGAAAAAATATTAAATTCAATATATTCACGTGAACAGAAAATAATCACTTATTCATCTCATCGTTCCGGCTGTCTCTTAAGTGAATTTTATTTTTAAAAATCGAATATCTTATCTCTTGGCTAAAAACTCTCATATTGGTCAATTATGTCAAACGTTATGTTGAGTTTCGAAAGAGATTTGTCTTGATGATGTAATAAACGTTAAGTATAATTAGTTATAATTAACAAGTGTACTGTTCGTACCTTTAGTAAGACTTGTCGAATTGTTTTGTAACAGAGGGCAAGGTGGAAGTTTCGAGAGACGGCAAATACCTGAGTACCCTGGCACCTGGAAAAGTACTTGGTGAATTGGCCATCCTCTATAACTGCAAGAGAACAGCAACCATAACGGCAGCGACGGATTGCCAGCTATGGGCAATAGATAGACAATGTTTCCAAACGATTATGATGAGAACTGGCCTCTCTAGACAGGCGGAGTACACCGACTTTTTGAAAAGGTATGATATTCAACTAAGCTTATAGTCTAAGTAACAAATTAGACTGTATGTGTACAGATATCACATGTGAGTTAATGAGACATTTGCTGTAAACTGTAGTACGTCGTATGGTGAAGATAAAACTGAAGCGTGACTCTTAAAAAGTCATTAAAAAAAATTGGGATTAAAATAGTATGGAAAGTCAGGGGCTCCATTATTTAGGAAGCGACGGTGCCACAAGGTCTGACACGGTAAATTGACAAGCCAGAAATAATAAATCGAGGACGCTCCACTTTCTTTCAACGGGGTTGAGCCAGCTGTATAAATAGACGGGATGATCAACGGCATCGTCGCCTCGACGTTTACTCATTTTTCTATTTTCTCTGCTTTCCTTCATCTTGCGTCTTGAGGATTTTGCGCCTGAACTTGAATTATCAGCAGACGGAAATTGCGCCAGTATTATTTTGTCATGTTAAGATTTTACATACTTGTGTTACATAAATAGCAGGAGCTGCTATATTATGTGGAGCTGAAAAATTGTATGGAAAAAAAATTGTTTTTTTTTTTTCCTTTGATAAATTGTAAAATTTAATATAACTTGTAGAGTGAGAATGATATTTCTCAGCAGCAAATTGGACTAACCAAGAGTTCAAAGATTGAGAAAAAAATCGGTCGGTAAAGAAACATAGTTTGGTCGTCCTTAATTAGATAGTCATTAGTAGACTGAACGAGAACGCAAGGTGATGATGTATAACCAGTCGAAGATAGAGGTAAAGGAACTTTTTCAAAACTGACGTAACGATTCTTTTAGCTCGGTAAAAAGCATGTAAGAATACATATTAAAATCGTTATTGCTGGTGAGTTTTATGATGACAATATAATAAATTGTCATTTATCTTTGTTACAGTGTTCCCATTTTCAAGAATTTGCCAGAGGAAACGCTTATCAAAATCTCTGACGTTTTGGAGGAGGTATGAAATTTTTATAATTATAATCATAGTCGTTAATTGCTTCCATTTATTTGACATTAACGTCACGCTTCGATATATTTTTCATATATGTGCAGGATTATTATATATTTTTTGTATTTACTTTCTTAGACATTCTACAACAATGGCGACTATATAATTAGACAAGGCGCACGGGGCGATACCTTCTTCATCATTAGTCGAGGTCAGGTGCGCGTGACCATTAAGCAGCCTGACACGACTGAAGAAAAGTACATTAGAACATTGAGCAAAGGCGACTTCTTTGGTGAAAAAGCGTTGCAAGGGTCAGTATTTCGAAAATATTTGTAAACTTTTCATTTCCGAAATTGCGGTAAGTGAGGCGTGACAAATTTTATTCTTTAATACTTTAACACTCAAATTTATACAACTTGAGAATTTCCACGTTGAAAGCCGATTTAAGTGAAGGATCGTTCTAATTACTTACTTTGGATTGACAGTTACTTTTTTTTTTTTTTTTTTTTTCAAGTAATAATTCATCTGGTGGTAAATTATTTATGTGCCACGCGTTATACTGTATATAGAATGTTCATGTATTTGCACTACGAGTGGGCGCGTTTAAAAGAATCCTTCTTGAACGAATTCATGTATACAGGCTAGGGCTAGGACTATTGGATGTTTATATACTTTAGGTATATGTTCATCTTGTTAGAGAATGAAATTATTAAAATTACTTTATATCTTTATATCCATTTTGAAAAATCACTGTTTCAAGTAATAAAAACGTAAGGATCATTTTCACCCGAGCATAGCAGTGAGGTGGAGTTCTGTACGATATGGCATATTTTTAACTTTATTGTAAATTAAATTCTCAAATTTACTTCTACTAGTATAGTATGGTTTGTGAACATTAGTGATACCCGTTAATATAATAATCGTTTGCATACAAACTGTTTTACAGTTGCAGTAAATATTAACAGATTGATTGATTTTTAGGGATGATCTAAGAACAGCCAATATTATTGCGGATGATCCTGACGGAGTAAGCTGTCTCGTAATTGATCGAGAAACGTTCAATCAGTTGATTTCATCTCTCGACGAAATTCGAACGCGATACAAGGATGAACTTGTAGAGCGCAGAAGGTACTTATCACTATATTTATTCAATTAATTTCAATCAGAAATGCATTACCATAGTTACTAAGGAGATATTAATAAAGAAAATCAGCTCTCGTGTATTCTGTGTCTTAAACGAGATGCATGGCATTTCCAGTACCTCTAGAAATTCTATGCTGGTTCCAGCATACATATCGCCTGTGAACACTGTGGTCAGTAGCTGTCAGACACAAGGTCCAATAAGGCTAACCCTCTTTATTAGTGTCTCCTTGGTGCTTTGGTGTAGCAAGATCATTAACCATTATTTGAAAAATTAGTCATACTAAACTCACTATTAATATGTGCTCTTATCATTATGTAACTGTAGTCATCGTTCAATCAATAATTAAATTGTTTCACGCCTTACTCAAGGATTGGGGTGTAATCAACTAACAGTAAGTTGAAGGTATCGGCATGCCTAAGAACTACATGGTTGTACAGTTCTATCAAAGTAGATGTATCTTGAAGAAAACATAAAATTGAATGAGCTTTTCTACAACGGCACGTGTTACCTTGCAAGAAGCGTTAAATGTTTATGTGACCGTTTAAAAATATTACCAACTCGTGCAATTTCTCTTTCATGCAAGGCATTCGCGTGAATCTGTCTAGTACGATAACATTGATATTCGAGTGCCTTGTGTACGATGGTAACAGACTTATAAATAGCGGCACTTGCACTTTCTACTTTCCAGCATGGATTGTATAGAAAATCGCCGACTAATATGAAGAGCCTTCCCACGATCTTTCCACCTTGAACCGTTATAACTTTGAATAATTTTTTGGTCTACGTATAATAATCACACTAGCTTGTGCTGCTTAGATTTTTTTGGAGGATTTTTCGGAGGATTGCTTGAAGTACTTATCATGAAATATTTTTTAACAGGCTCAACGAGGAATTCAGGGAGCTTAGACTACAGGATCTTCGTCCTTTGGCAACTCTCGGCGTGGGTGGATTTGGTCGAGTCGAGCTCGTTCAAATAGCTGGCGACAACAGCAGATCATTTGCGCTGAAACAAATGAAAAAGTCCCAGATTGTCGAAACCAGGCAACAACAACACATTATGTCTGAGAAGAGAATAATGGGCGAGGCCGACTGTGACTTTGTTGTGAAACTCTTCAAGACCTTCAAGGACCGGAAATATCTATATATGCTTATGGAAGCGTGCCTTGGTGGAGAATTGTGGACGGTCCTTAGAGATAAGGGTCACTTTGACGACAGCACCACCAGATTCTATACGGCCTGTGTTGTGGAAGCTTTCGATTATCTTCATTCGAGGAACATTATATATAGGGATCTCAAACCAGAAAATCTTTTATTAGACAGTCAAGGGTTGGTATTACTTAATGCTTCATTATATATCTATTTCCTTTTATCTCAGCAACATCAAATGATAATGTAGATAGCCGTCAGTTGGCGTCAGTTCCAGATACAAGGCTCCTTTGTTGTAATTCCGATTACCAATAGGGTTGCTCCTCAACGTACTCTGACCCTCTTAAAAAAAGATAACTATAATAGTTTAAATTGTTACTGCAAGAAAAACAAGGAGCTCTGAGTACGTTTCTAGTAACTTTAAGAATAGTCTCAATAATACGCAGCAAGTGACAGTTTTATTAAAACGGGAAACCAATGAATAATTATCGCTGTCATCCTCTAATAACAGAAATATTTATTGATTGAATCGTTTTTCAAGGTGTTTTACGTTTAACGTCAAGTAATACTATTAAAATTATTTTCAAATCACGGAGCATTCTACTTGATAAGAATTTTCTTTATTAGAATCTATTATTACGTTACTTTCCATTAAATTGGTAACTCGTCCTTCTTAGGCCAAAGGTCTTCAAGATATATAATGGAACAGACCCATTGTTAGCTCGAAATGTACAAAGAGTCAGATCAGATCACGCATACATGACCTCGCGACATACAGGAAGCTAAACGAGTAAAATCTCACATGTAGCAAATGTAGTAACCATATATATAACAGATCCTTTTACTCACAACAATTGTCAAAATTCAAACTGGTAATAATCCCGATCGAACTCACTTCTGGCATGAATGCTCATATCCATTAAAGATTATTGATCTTTAGCATATGCGAAATATATAATATGTTGATTACACGTATTCATCATATAATAATATTCCTAGCGTGATGTGGTGGCTTTACAAAGAAGATTATTGAGTTTATCTAATGTAAACCAAACGCGACGTATTGTATTTTTATGTGCATAGATCAAACTTTTTATGTAATCATATTTCGAAATTTAATTTTAAGAAATCGCCATTCATTGCTGTACGCATTTGAATCTTTCACTTAGATTAGAAACGTGATTGATCATTTTTCTTTAATTCAATCGAGATAATATAGGGGGAAGGGACAAAAGTACATGTTCGTTCAACAAGAAGGCCGAAGTAAAATGAACTATAAATTTATACTTTAATTATTTTATTCGAACACGCCTAGTGTTACGTTACACTTAAACTCTACATGCACAAATATTAAATATCACACGTGTTTAAATAAAAAAATGAATCTCGAAATGTATAGTTCATTTTATTACGGCTTTCTTATTGTACGGATTTTGTTGTCGTCGACTGTAAATATTCTTTATTATAATTTGTGGGTTATACAAGGGCTTTCACAATAACGTTGTTCCGCTGTGCATAAGTCTATTCAGTCATCCCAGATAATTGATCATAGACCTCTGGACCCTCATTGTAACTTTCACTTTATTGAGATATCGTACCTTTCTCATCTCCCCTGCATTCTTGGGAAGATTCTTATTTTTTGTATCACTCCTTATAACTTTCTATTTAGTTTCACAACTCTGTATGTACTCTATCAGCAAGTAAATATAATTATGGTTTTTCCATTTCACAGATACGTCAAACTGGTGGACTTTGGTTTCGCGAAACGACTAGATCACGGAAGGAAAACATGGACGTTCTGCGGAACACCGGAATATGTGGCACCGGAAGTGATATTGAACAGAGGACATGATATCAGTGCTGATTACTGGTCTCTAGGTGTATTGATGTTTGAACTGCTTACTGGTACACCTCCGTTCACGGGAGCTGATCCCATGAAGACATACAATATCATTCTGAAAGGAATTGACGCTATCGAATTTCCAAGATCTATTACGCGTAATGCAACGGCACTAATTAAAAAACTATGCAGGTACAGGTTGCAATTACCTTAATTGATGACACGCTTTTGGTCAACGAATGGTATTCAATAGACAGGGACTTCAACAATTCAAGGATAGCCATTAATTAGATAATAGCTTCGAATATTAATGACACATTACATGATGTTTATCGATGACCAAAAACGTGTCACGAATTCTTATAGTTTATATCTTGAATACTTAACGGTTTGCAGGTTATAACTGAATAATGAGTTTAGAGATTTACATTAGAAATTTAGCATGACGAACCAGTTAGCATTTTGTTAAAATATCTTTCGCGCCACATATATATATATATATATGTCCGCGTGCAATCATAGTCTTATATTGCTTTTGTTTCACTGTACTACAGATTTACATTAATTTGCAATTTTATTATTGATAATCGATACTATATTTTACCTGTTTCAATAAGTTATAATACAGAATAATCTAGACAATTAGCACTCAGTGAGTTTCAACGTGATGAATACTGTAGTCGGTCAATGAGTTCAACGTATATCTTTGACAATTTGCAAACAATGTAATCTTTAGCAAATCATACATGGCATTTCATAAAGTTACGGCTATATATGCTGAATTAGAAAAATTAAATATATTTTAGTGTAATACTATGCACATGCATATTTTGTAACAAAAATTTTATACAGAACCACTATAGAGTTCATTGTTTCCGATCTATCGAAAACACACATTGATCTCGTGGATCGACTGTACATGTGTGCTGTTTATGAGCATTAATCAATGTTTATACGGATGAATGAAATTACGAATATGGTACATACCCAAGCTATATTTTCAACTTGACATATTTATTTTTATCAGGGACAACCCTGCCGAGCGTTTGGGCTACCAAAAAGGCGGTATTAGTGAAATTCAAAAACACAAGTGAGTATATATATAAAACATATTAAAACTGAAAAATGACATTATTCGACGTTATGCTAACATGAAAGCGCCCACAGTAGTATTTTCAATTACGCACTACAACATAATATTAAATATACTGAATATTTAGTTTAATTTTGTACACACACCACAGCTGAAGAAAGGATAAATTATTTTAGAACCTCTTATTTAAGATTTGCTAAATATCTTTGTATATTTCAGATGGTTCGATGGTTTCAATTGGGAAGGCTTGAGATTGCGAACATTGGAACCTCCTATAACACCTCGTGTTCAAAATGCAATAGATACAACCAACTTTGACGAGTATCCACCTGATTCTGACCCACCGCCTCCAGACGACATTTCTGGCTGGGATAATGATTTTTAAATATTTCAAAGGAGTAAACGGGCCCCACAGCTCTTCACATCCTGCATCATCATTAGCACCAACCACGTGGCGGCAGAGTTCTATTTTTTATAATTAATCTTAATCGTTGACTACTCGGCCACACGAGCGTACGATTTGGAAACCGAAAGAATTTTCTTTGACTGAGCCTGCTATCAAAAATTTCCAAGGGTTACAGTTCCTGGATCCTTGGTTCGCGACACTAGTGCGACTTACGGGATCTCAGTCTGATGTGAGATAGTTTCGTCACGGTTACCAGTCAGTCTTCGGGTCAATTCATGAAATTCTCTCGATTGTCTCGAGGATAGTTCTAAATATGTAACATGGACTCGGATTTCTGTCTTGCTAGGACGTTACCTTTCCATGATAGCGAGCGAAGAACACATACGGTACAATAATTACTGATATGAGATTGGAACAAATTGATTTTGTATGTGGATTTCACTTGCTTTAGCAACAGTCGTTTTAAGGTGATATAAATACATACATACAGTTCAAGATGAAGAGTAAAGTCATGGATGTATGGAAGTACGTGTAATGGAACTTCAAAAATTTGTTCTTTAAGTAAAATTACAAGTGACACGTGCATGTGAAAAGTTTTAATGAGAGGACTGTGTGATATGCTGATCTTTTTTCAGTTATTTCTTTTTGTGTGCTTTGAATGCTAACAAAAAATGAATTATTTGAATCCATTATATCAAAATACGATGTTAAATATACTGCGCAAGTATCTTTTATAAGGAAAGATAGAAAAACATCAGCGTACCATATGTCCTCACGAATTCACAGTCTGTTCTGTTATATTCAGAAGTTTATTTTTTGGGGAATTTCATTACTTATATATTCATGATGAAAGAACAAGTCAAAACAAAGTTTTGAATTATCTTTGTCTGTAAACGCCCATACGGTGATCACGTTTATACCGTCGATTGTGCCCACGTTTGTGTTATACGTTTATAACGATGGAAGTGGAAATTCGTTAGATATGTATTATCTAGCCTGTCTGTATGGGAAACCACAGTTTTTAATTTATCTGTTAACTTACTGTTGCTTTTTAATTGTATGTATTAAATTTCCACTGTTGTAATTTGCATCGTTCGAGTATTAGCAAGGTTGGATATAATTTGGGTATAAACTGTTTGTATGTAGAAAACCTACTATATTTAACTGCCACAAAAGTCTTAGAAATTTCATGTAAAGAAAGTATTTATATACATAATAGTTGCCGAATTCAAAGTATTTTATAAATTGATGGTCATGAAATGAAGAAAGATTTGATAATCACGGCAACTTAAAAAAATGTTAAGAAATCGAATTGGACAATTGTCTGTCTAAACATAATACGTAATAACGCGGTCGTGAGATACAAATCAGTGCGTCAAGTGCCATTATAATATGTAATTACCAATCATAGAAGACGTGCATTTGAAAGGAAATAAACTTGGAGAAAGCCAGCTCAGATAACACGTAAAACTTCTTGCCATTCGCTCCTCGAGGTGTCGTCATGAGAAAAATATCTCACAGGCAAATAATGTTTATAAAAATCATGTCCAATCAGATCGTCTAAATGAATTGTTGATTGATTCGTTTTATAGTTTATTATAATAATTCTATTTTCATGCAATTATACAAGAAATTCAACCATGTAAATAAATATTATAAATATAACGCAGTTATGAATTATATTGTGTATCTATATTAAATAAAGTTTTCATAGTAGATTGTATAGTGTCACGTATATCCTTCCGTATTGTATAGCGGTTATTCTACAATTATTTGACATCACTAGTTAGCAAATGCAAAATAATGTGCATTTATCATGTGCATTCTTTTTTATCCCTTTCACGATTGGGATTTGTTATCTTAGTAATAAAGATTGAGTCATTTTTTTCAGACTGTATTGATAGAGTCGTTGTAAAATTTAAGATATCCAAATTTTATAATAGGATTAATTGCAATAAAAATACGTTATATTAAAAATGCCCTTTCGTATATTTGCACTCCGATATAATTCTGAAAGTTACCCATAAAAATGTATGCTCAATATTGCATATTTAGATTGCATCTTTGGATCAATAAATTTTAACCTTTACTTTGTACTATCGGTCTGACAGACCGCTATTATAACTTATTCGATACTTTATAAAGCTAGAGTTAAGACAGCAAAAGTGTTCATGGATTCTGTCAAATAAACAAACAATTATATAAAGTCGCAATGGTAGAATAAACGTTTCTTTTATGCCAAACCTTTTAAATAGACAATGACATTTTGGACTATGACATATTTTGCGGTTACGCAATTGCAATAAGAGTGGAAATGCTGTAGCGGTCCGAGAGACCAGTAATAGACTCAGTGTGATTTTTATGGACGGAAAAGGTTAATTAAAATTTTTTATCTTTAGATAGAAATCATAAAACTACAACAAAATAAAAGGAACTATAATGTATTACAAGTGTGAGGATCCTATCCACCTCTTATTTTGTTAGGATTTTACTAGTCGGGATGATTTTTAAGAAATTGAGGTACACGAAATATACTTATTATTAGGCGCACTAGGCGTTCACGTTTATTGTTCCTCGCTTACATGTATCCATCGAAAAACTGACGACAATTGTCCTAGTCGTGTTCCTCGTCAGCGATGCTAATGTGTGTGTGAGTGTATATATATATATATATATATATATAGTGATAGAGGGAGGGAGACGATATGCTTACACAAATTAATCACTGGTACAATTAAGATTATTTAAGAAAGATTGTTATCGCGTAATAAATTTTACATTGATAAAAAATTGCAATCAAACAAAACTCTCTAAGTAGTATTATAATTATTATTATGATACAATCAACAATTTAGCTTCTCTGTTATTACATATCAATAGCCCTTGACAAACAACATGGATAAGACATTCTTTGAAATTTTATGCAAGAATCTTGAAGTTTCTTATTGTGTAAGCATCGCAATGAATTTTCTTTTTTTATTTTAATTCTGTACAATTGCACTGTAAAATATTTCATTCATTTTCTTCTTTCAATTTGCAACCAATGACCAGTCGCAGGTGTTGGCATAAAAGTTTTGGTACAGAATTTCATTGGTATGGATGTTTTTGCACATGGTTTCAAATAAAAATGTCTTAATAGGTAAAAAAGAACTAATTTTGTTTCTATTAGAGCGAATCTAGCGCCAATACACATTCTTGGTCCAACTCCAAATGGTATATATGCTGAAGAATTGATCTGTTCCTTTTCATTAAGAAATCTTTCAGGATCAAATTTATCAGGGTTAGGAAAGAATTGGGGATCTCGATGAATTCCGTTAACTGGAATTAAGAAACAAGTGCCAGGTTTCACAAATACAGATTTCGCGCCTTCTTTAGCTGGAGGAAGCTCAAAAGTTTTTGTGCACAATCGGTCTAGTTCCGTCACTGGTGGATACAATCTCAAGGTTTCACTGATAACTGCGTCGAGATATTTCATTTCTTTGAGATAGTCGTACGTAATCTCGCCATTACATTTTTCGAGAGCTTCATCGACTTCAGCTTGAAGTTTCTCTTGAACATCAGGATTAGTGGCGAGCGAATAAGTAGCAAAAGACATGGTCGTAGATGAGGTGTCAAAACCGGCGAAGAAAAATATATATGCCTGTGCAGTCATATCATCGACAGTCAACTTTGAAGATGTTTCAGAGTCTCTAGCTTGCATTAAAAGGTGAATCAAGTCGGGCCTTTGAATCCCTTGTGTTGTTCTTGCAGCAACAGTTGAAGCAATAATTTGATGGAAAAAATTAACCATTCGATCAGTAAGCAAACTAGCCTTTAGGTTCCTCGCTAAATGCGGCCACATTTGCATAAAAAATATTTTTGACGATCTTAAAAGACCAAAATCCGTCACTTCCGTGCCCATTGTGTAAAACTCGTTTTTACGATCCACCATTGAATTCAAATTAATCCCAAAAGCGGTGCTGGCGATCACGTCGTTCGTGTATCTTGAGAAAAGATCCTTCATGTCCAAAATAATCGGCTCTTGTTGTTCCATCACAAACTCTGTCAAATTTGTCGCGCATTTCGATACCAACTCAAACATTGTCTTTATTTTGCTTGACGTAAATGCCGGACTCAGAAGAGATCGCATTCGTCGCCATTTGTCCTCCTGGAGAAAAAATAGAGTGTTTGATAACAGAGGATCGAGGTTCGGATCGAACATACTTTTGTGATCCACAAAATTATCAAAGTGTTTAATGCCGATTTCTCTTATGAGGTTAATATCACGTAACATAATTGCTGGCGAAGCATAATCGTACATGCCAAAATATTTGGCGTCTGGCATAGAATTGTACAGCGCCTGTTCGTGTTCTATGGACGATCTCTGTCTGAAGATTACTGGTCCACGATTTCCCACCAGCATATAGGATTTCAAATGAGGAATTCCCAATTTTTTAAAGTAATTGCGCTGCCTGTCTACGTAGACGTATAATGCGGTTATTACCGCTATTAGAATAACCCAGGAATTCAACCATTCCAGAATTATCGAAGACATCCTTGCACGAAATTGTCTATATGTACTTTACCAAATGAAATTTTTCAAGTACGTTTTATATTTCCCTCGGTACTTTTCAATGTATCACATTTAATTGCACGTTATATGTATCGTCGTATACTAATAATTCGGTTAAATTCAAAACGAAACTCGTATATCTTTAAATGTAATAACTTCATGTATCATTGATAAAATCAATTTTCTGAACTTAATATACTATAGTTTTATTGAATTTTATTCTCTTCCTATACATACGCTTCTTGCCGATGCACTTTACGCTCAAATGGATCTAACACGCTATTGTTAACGATTTATAAACATACTCACATTACCAGACAGTTTGTCACGTATTTTTTATCACCTAAACAGTAGATCTGACTTGCATTATTTGTAATTATTTCTGTTTTATCAAAAACTATAAATTTTCGCTATTGTCAGAATCTCTCTATCCCCTGTTCCCGTGCGTTATCTACCGACGATTAACTTACTATAGATAAGTTAAACGAATAAAATGAATATTTCAACCTAATAGTGTATAAATAATTATTAACAGGTTTACCTTGAAGCAGGACTGTATATCAGTATGTTGTCGCCTCTTATGTATTTACGTTAGCAAGAAGAAATATAGGTACACGATGCAGCACTTAATAAATTTGTGAAATTAGTTAAACGAAAGATATTTCATTCAATTCTCTGGACATGTTGTATTAGATATTTGGAAACATCAATTTTTAAAAATTCTAAATTTTATCTTGAATAAGGTGCCTGCACCATAACCTGTAGCAAATCAGGTCTATGAATTCCGTGTGCTGTTCTCATAGTAATAATTGAGGAAATAATTTCGTTGAAAAAATCATCGACACCCTGCTTAATTAATATGACTTTCAAAGTCCACGTTAGTTTCGCATACATTAAAAAAAAAAGGTTAAAATGATTAAATAAATTCAATTTTTCCTTGTTTCAAAAAAATCATTATTACAATTATTCATAAAACGCGCTCATTTCAAAGGCTACACTAGCAATTATTATTCCTGTCGATCATACTAAGCCGTGCACGGGAGGCGCAGAAACGTTCTGAAAGTGCACGGTCAATCCGCTACCCGGATAACCCAAACCCCGTTAATCGGGATTCTACTGTAGTCCTAAGTGTAGATCGTGGCCGCTGATGCTAAATCTTCACAATCCATGATTAGCTAGGCGCTTATACATACATAATAGTTGTATGTTTTTGGATCATTGCTCTAACTGTTTTTGACATTATTATTATATATATATTATGACGTAGATTCTAAACTAGAAGGCCAATAGTATAACTGAAATTGGTTTATCGCCACATAATATATAATATAACATGCGTTGTGTAATATGCATTGATCAATACTGAAGTTCGGAGTCCAACAATAGTTCAACAGCCTAGCATATATAGTTATACAGATAGCATAGAGCTGCTATAAAATAAGAAGAAATTAAAAATAAATTCAAGTCTTCAAACACAAATTTTTAATAAATTTTATTCCTTTATTATTCGCGTGCAGTCAGCATCGCAATGCGCTAGAGCAGATAACCGCATATATACATATACATACATGTAATATAGAATAAATTGCCTTATGATGCATTGGTACGTATTATGCTAATTCGAGCATTGTTACTATCAGTTGTTTTCCAACTGCATATGAACGATCTGTAAATTATTTTTTTATAATACAAACAGCATTTTTTAGTGACTATGATTTGTTTTGATATATATTTCAAAGTTAGGTAATGCTACAAGTGGTTACTTTGTCCATAATTGAGAATATTATTGGACTAATACTCTGGTCTCACCACATAGCCTGAACGGAACATGCATATTAACGGCGCACTGCAATAGACAGTATGCTATTATAAGGAATTATATATGCTATTATATGCTATAAGGAAAGACTCGTTGATCTTGCATCCTTTGAGACATCTTTTATTATTTATTCATTTAACATCTTCTTTAATACATTTTTGACTTATGATTAAATTCTGTAATTGCGGAAACGATAGGAAACGTTTTTAAAAAAATTTAACGAGAAACTGTATTCTGAGACTGTATAACTAAATTGAAATCGAAGCGTTGAAGTTCCTGTCAAGGTACACGTGTCATTGTATAAAATATTTGTTACAAAGTATGTATATGCGTGGTTTTTGAAATATATTTTAATTTTTTATTTTACCATATATTTACGTTATTGTATGGAAAGTCGCGTGTAATTTGCTAAGGATTGCATTGCTTGCGATCTGTGAAAAAAATACATTGAAATTATGGATCAACTATGGTATAAACTACTATACGTAGAATCAGATATACGGTTTGCAGGCGTTTTATTCATTTCCTTGGTACGATTTTCAACCAATGACCATTTAAAGGTCTTGGCAGGAAATTTGCAGTACTGAATTTCATAGGAATAGTTGTTTTTTCGCATGGTTCAAAGCTACACTGCATCAATAGGTAAAAGAGAACTAATTTAACTTCCATTAGAGCAAATCTAGTGCCAATACAGTATCTAGGTCCAACACCAAAAGGGAAATATGTTAACGGGTTAATCTTCTCTTTCTCGTTCAAAAATCTCTCAGGATCAAATTCGTCAGGGTTGGGATGATATTGGGGATCACGATGAATTCCGTAGATGGGAATTAATATAACGGTACCAGGTTTCACAATAAGGGATTTCGCACCTGGTCTAGCAGGAGGCAATTCGTAAGTTTTGCTACAAACTCGATCTATTTCTGCGGCTGCTGGATACAATCTTAGAGTTTCGCTGATAACCGCACCTAGATATTTCATTTCTTTGAGATGTTCGTACGTCACTTTACCATTACATTTTTTAAGAATTTCATCGATTTCCGCTTGAACTTTTTCTTGAATTTCCGGATGAATTGCGAGCGAATGTGCAGCAAAACTCATAATTGAAGACGATGTGTCGAAACCCGCGAAGAAAAATATGAATGCTTGTGCTGTTATGTCTTCGATAGTCAAGTTCAACTTGCTTCCAGAATCATTGACCTGCATTAGAAGTTGAATCATGTCGGATTTTTGAATTCCTTGTGTTTCTCGCATTGCGATCGTTGATTGAATAATATTACAGAAGTAATTAACCGCTCGGCGACTAACTACGTTAGCTTTCAATTTCTTCGCTAAGGTTGGGGAAGTTTGAAAGAGAATCATTTTCATTAATTCTACGAATCCAGTAGTAGTCACTTCTTTACCCATTAAGTAGAATTCGTTATTTCGCTCCTTCATCGAATCCACAGTAATTCCAAAAGCAGCACTGGCGATTACGTCGTTCGTGTATCTTGCAAAGGCATCCTTCACATCCATGACAACGGGAGATTGTTTTTCTATGAAATTTGCGAAATCTATAGCACAATTCGTTATCATATCGAACATCATCTTCATCTTGCTCGATGTGAAAGCTGGAGTTAGTAGAGCTCGCATTTGGCGCCATTTATCATTTTGTAAATTGAACAGATTATTTGCAAATAGCGGATCGAGTTCCGGATCAGAGAGGATTTTGTGATTCAAAAAATGATCATAATGTTTAATACCGATGTCCTTAATGAGTTCCACATCACGTATCAAAATTGCTGGCACAGCAAAATCATATATGCCTACGTACTTCGCGTCCGGTATGGAATTGTAAAGAACTTGAGCATGATCCATCAGTGATCTCTGTTTGAAAACTACGGGTCCACGATTTCCTACGAGGACATGTGACTCGATATATGGAATTCCCATTTTTTCAAAATAACTGTGGTGTCGTTTCACGTAAATGTACAAGATGATAATAATCACCGTTAGAAGTCCAATGGTCCATGGATTCGCCCATTGCCCAAAAATCGTAGTCATCCTCGTGCAAAATTGGCTACGTTCGATAACGAAAACAGTGTTTCAATTGCGTTTCACCATATTCAGTTTAAATTAATGTTATATATTTTTACAATATTAATAGTAATCACTTATAAACAATTCTTAAATATATAAACGTCCACCGTGTAGCTCATAAAATACTTTAACGAGGAACTCGGTTTTTCGTATTCCAATAAACAGTTTTTATGTCTTGTATTTGCTTGTTATGTAGATGTTTTAAGTATGACGCTTGGCAGTCAACTGCTTGGATTAAACAGTTGATACCAAGTAAAATAGGTGCATACAGGTTATATATTACAAGTGTTACGTAAGCTGGACATTTAAGAAGGTTTTTCTACTAGGTTCTAATCAATTGACGACTAATTGAAAATACAGTATGGAATCTGTCAAATAAATCATGTAATTATTTCATTATTATTATTATTAAGTATATAAAAGTGTCATCACCCAACATATCTAGAATTTTTTATATCTTTTCAAATATAATTTAACTTCAGTTGCGTCACTTTTTTACCCACGAGTTATTTGTGGAAACTACTATGCATACTTTCGCAACGTCCAACGACTTATTATATTTTCAAAATAGAACTCGACATTATATATCGTCATATCATTACTGCAATTTCCTGCTTTTATTAACATGCTGATATACATATATACTTTCCCAAGGTAAGGGGTATGCATAAGCTTGGCGTCGAAAAAAGAGTTCGATTTTCAATATTATTTTTTCGCGTCGGCATTGGGACGACAAGGTCGGTCGAATTTTACACACAATTAACACATAGTCTTGACAGGTTGTAGCTTTTTTAATTAAAAAATATTCATAAATAAGCAAATTATTAGTAATGAAACTAAGCGCCGCAGTCGCTGCATGGCCAGTCGGTAAAAATGATTTCGATCTGAAATGAAAAATAAAAATCTGCATTTAGTATAATACAAAACGACATTCGTGTAAAAAAATTCGCCTAGTACAGGATTGCAGTTAATTGACTTCTTCATAAAAACACTAATATTTATACCTTAGGATATTGTTTCACAGACAAAAAGTACTGATATCACGTTATAATGCAAAGTACATAAGTCACTGCATGTTTGTTTACTATATGATTTAGCTTATTATTTCAATTATGATTTCAAAATTTCCTATAACATCTTCTCTACCCTCTTGTATTACTACTCCTGCTTATATTTAATTATGATTTAATGGTCTTTTAATAATTAAAGGTTAAAAATCTCGGCGGGCTGTACCCTGTACAGCCGGTTGCCTGTACCAGGCGCGAGGCTCGACCGAGTCTCTTGATCCAACGTTAAAAAATGCACTGCTGCACTCGTACTGCAAGCATAGTCATGTGAATATTGATATATATATATATATATATATATATATATATATACATCTGAAAAGAACTTCGAAATCTGAAGAAGTATATTAAATGTGTCACTGTAAATTCACTTTACCTACAAGAGTTTGATATTTAAGAAAGGATTTACATATATTTTCCAAGGAAAGACTGAAAGTCCAAGGAATAAAATGAAATACATAATTGTCTAACATTTATCGTAACGTTTTATTTGATTCTCCATAGTAATTGCTGCCCTTACAAGACCGTAATACGGTACGCAGCACCTAAGTCCCGCGTGTATAATAATCGTCAATTATTGTATGCCATTTTAAATGAAACCTACGAAAAATAGACTCGTCAAAATCAACCTGTCAAAGGCAATATATATAACGCGCAATTTCCCACGATAAGAGACACGGCTTGTCAATCTGAACCATCAGCCTAAAAAATTCCCTAAGAAGAAGCACGCGTAGGAAAACAAAAGAGCGACGTCATCTAACCACTAACTTTCTCGCTACGGTATAAATGGCTTGTTTTTCTTCTTACTCGATTACCATCTGCCATCCGTAACATGCGAGAGATGCGAAAGGAGTTACGCGCATGCGCGGACGCGTCTCTTTATGAGGAATGGAAGTTCGAAGAATGTGCATTTCTTCTTTCGCATCGTCGCGCGGATCGCAGGAAAGATCGTTGATTACCTCGGACGATAATGGCTGCATGTTTCATATTATTTTATCAGGATAGGGTAGATGTAACATTATTGGTCACCTTAGTACCGTACGTGGCCATCAAATTGATTCACTCGTCCTAGCAGCTCAGGCCTGTTCATTGCATATAAATGCAGTCGATGGCCACAAAGTGGAGAAAAGTGCTTTAATCTGCAGAAATGAATTTTTGAAGAATTAAATATTGAAAAGTTTCTTTTAAGATTTCCTTTATGGATGCTTTAAATAATAATTTTGTAATTAATTGAAAAATTGTATTAATCGTTTGAAACCAGAAATTAGTGAAAGCTTTGACAAGCGTGATGAACAATTGTACAGGAGACACAAACAGTACGTCTACCCTTGTTGATTTTATGAATCTGAATAAATTACATGGGATGATTAGCTTTTGGAAAAAACAGTATATTATGTTGAAGCTATTAACGTCCGAATTTTTATAATCATTAGTTGACAACGTAGAACTCGATGCACCTATATGCTCTAGCTCATTGTTAACTTCCTATATAAACTGTCTACAAACGTCTTATTATGTAATGTAACATTATATACGATGTATTATAATCGTCATAATGCATCGTTACTCATTAATTCATTCATTTAATTAGAAATTATTGCCAACACTTCGTGTACACCGTACATTCGTCTATTCCGGCTGAGTCGCAGAGTTTTTTCGTCGTTACTTTGCGAATGAAATTGGTGGAACTGTATACTTCTTGCATTATAAGATATACATGTATGCTTTATAATTAAGACTGCTCTTCACTTGTTTCATGTATGCAGACATACGGAGCGTTGACGTCAGAAGCGAGAAGCTTCGAATAAATTATTAGTCTTTATTTCCACTGAAATCACTAGAACGCAGCCATTTTCTTCACGTGGCCAGAAATCTGGGTGAGCTCGATTTAGAATTCGTCAGTCTTTTTCTCATCTGTCGTAGAAGAAAATAGTGTCTTGAAAGATAGTATATATTTTATGACCTGTCAAATTGCCACGAGAGCTGCCATTACTTCTGCTTCATTTTCAAACGTTTTTCTTCAAATTACGACACTTGAGATCAGTTTAATTATTTAAGTTTAAGCGAAAGTCTCGTTGAATCCAACTATTTAATGCTTATGGTTAGTTAATATAAACCAATGTAGAACGAGCTTAGCTAAACTCGGGTTCAAACTTAAATAGTCAAACCGAACTTTAATATATTTAAAGGGAGTTGACTCAGATTTGTTGACACTTGTAAAAATTTGGTTACTTTAATTTTTTTTTAATTTTTTGATATTCTTAGGGATTCGTGATTTTTGAGAATTACTTGTTCTCCGTTTTATGCGATCGCATAGAATAAGTAAGAGTAGCCTTAAATATATCTTGGAACTGTTTTCGTATAATGTACGGAATATCGTTAGTTGTCGTGATTGCTGATGATGTCGATTATCTTATAACGACGAAAATACTAGACGATCTTTATGTACTTGATAAAATTGACATTTCGATGGCAGATAACACTTGACTACCTTTTTAAGTATGCGATTTTCTCAGGAATCCTCAAATTCTTCGTACGATCATGAATTTTGTCTGTTCCATCTTTTGAAAAATCGCTCGAGAAAATTTCACAACCAAATTTATCCTGAGTCGCGCTCCGGGAATAACGATCGTGGATATTCGTCTTTTCACGTGATTTTATGTCATCGAGGAAAATTTTTTATTTTATTTTTCTTCTTATCATTTTTTTGACTGCTTATCACGAAACAATCATTTCGACGTAGCTCACGATAATCGCCAATAATAATTGACTACACATTACGTACTATTAATTACTGATATGTGCGTGGCGGTATTTTGAATTTTTTTTTCTACGTTACCTTTGAGCTTAGTTTTCCTTTTGTTCGTTCTTGGCGAACTACAAAATTTGTGCAGCATCGACTGTATAATAATATCTATGTTGTCTTTGTCGTATTAAAAGAAATGCAAAAGAAGAAGGCCAAACCTATTTGCAAGATTGAAGAAGAATTCTGTTTTATCGACTGGACAAACTGTTCCACGCTCGCTATTCCTACACGCACGCTTTTTTATTAATTGAAGTAGCCAGTAAACCTTTACATAGTGAAAAGGTACACTTTTTGTCAATAACTTTTAATATATGTAAACAGGTATGTAGACTACGAGAAATAAAAGAGGATCGAGAGTATTTTCAACGATACAGTCACGTCGAGTTACTCGCGACTCGAAATTGTAATTAGAAAAATTTCTTTAATTATCTTGCATATATTTCTTTTTTTAATTGGCTTCAATACTGCCTACCTCTTATAACGGCAATTCTCTAAAGTAAAGATATTTCCTCGGTTATACTTTTGATATTGAATTCTTTTTTTGTTCTCTTCGCGCACAAGTCTTCCCTTGGAATTTGTGTATCGTAAAAAACTGCTTTTGATTCTCGTTCGGCCAGTGAATAGCTGTATGCTAACTATTAGCACAATTAATCGTATTGGATTCAGCGACTTGGTAAATCGTGTACGTATGCATTTATTTTCTCTTCACTTTAGTTTTGTTTATTCGATTTAAATCATCGTATATAGATATAGCGATGCTCTTCGTTAAATATATTCAAAACTTCATGCTGTTTAAGGATTTTTGTATTATCATTCAACGAGTCTAGTCCATAAATGTCGATTATACGAGAATTCAT
Source organism: Syrista parreyssii (assembly GCA_030142615.1). NCBI lineage: Eukaryota > Metazoa > Arthropoda > Insecta > Hymenoptera > Cephidae > Syrista > Syrista parreyssii. Next base: position 197,135 of record JARQTG010000334.1, read on the forward strand.
TAATTCATTTATTAATTATTATTTAATCGTGTGTCCGAGAATCTCGATGAATCGTAATTACTCCATAATTTTAGTGCATTCGAATTCTTTTTAAATATCCCACAATTTTTGGAATTTTACCTATTGCTTAAAACAAATGGAAAACAAATTGTACAATTTATTTTATATTTTCTTTATAAAAAAAAATCTTTCCAAATAAAAATTATAACGTCGAGATTCTTAGACACCAGTTAATATTCAACGTTATGCTAATTTTATCGGATATCATTCGCTCCTTGTTAATTGATCTCTTAGGCTATTCCAGGCGAATATATTCCCTCTGCTCTTTGTCCCTTTACATTTCATGTTACAAGTATTACGATTCTGCGTCCTCGTCTTTTCCTTCTTTCTCTTTCTCATACGGTTTCCCGGGAAACGCATTTCCCATTTTATTCTTGATGTATTTACAACTAAGATGATGTAATGGATGCGCAATTGCTATTCTGATCTTTTGATTAATTCTCAAAGACTGTTTAACGCAATATATACTGCATTTCCGAAACGTCCCTAATCGAGTTCAATTTCTTTAATTAAAATTCATAGAATCAATAAGTCAGCGACGTATTTCGACAGATCATTGCAATCATTGCGGCTTGATGAATTACTTCATATTTTTCTTCCGAACCGAAAATGATTTTTTTAACAACATTTTATTATTTCTCATACCAATCAACTTGCGTAATTTCATTGAAAATTTAACTAGAGCATTTCAACAATCGACTCTATGTGTTAAGTATTACGTATTCGAATATATGTTGAGAATACGAATATTTTCAGGAGAATGACCATTCACTCGACTTGTGCCTATGATGAATGACTAATGACATGTTGATAAATGGTTCGATATGATAGATAATAAGTTTTGGCCGCTTCTAGATTCACTCGATTAATTTCCACCCGTGAATTTTAACCTCTCAGTCCCACCAAAAGTTGAGAACCAACGATGATGCCTAAGCAACGTTATTTGAAAATCATTATAGAATTTCGAAACAGTTCGAAATTTTCTAACAAATTTATAAACCGACTTCGTCGTTTTCCAAAGAAAAAAAATATACTGGGACATCAGGCAGATCTTGAAATACTTCAACAATCAAGTACGCTTTCTCAACATCCACTACTTGTCATCCCTTAGAAGAGCTTCTTCAGCTTCCTTTCGTCTCGCCTTCGCCTCTCTTTTCGCCCTCTTCTTCTCCTCTTTGGCCAATTTCTTCGCCTCCTTCTGTCGTGCCTTCTCGGCCTTCTCCTCTTCCTTCTGTCTTGCTTTCTCCGCCTTTTCCCGCTCCTTCTCACGTTCTTTCTCTTTCTTCGTCTTCTGCACCTCTTGGGCCACCGTCATTGTCGTCTTCGGCGTGACAGCCGATGATGATCTCTTGATGGACGTCCTCGTCGAAGAGCTCGAAGAGGACGTAGTTTCCCTTGGCATTGTTGACGAGGTGCCACGTCGACTCGGTGAAGTCTCCAGTTGAGTTACGATTTTCTGGGCACATCTGAACACGACAAATATAATATAACACGACTTATTCTCAAATACAAAAAAGGATAGTAATTAGTATAATGATATTTGCTCAGGATCTTACCGTCCTCTAATATTTCTAATTCATTTGTTTTGAGATTGAATATACGGCAAAAAAGAATGTGTGTAAATGTGCTCATTAAATATTTATTACATCCGTATCTATATGTATACATCAATCAATGTAATTACGTCAATCCTTCAGTAAACGATGATTCTAAACATGCTATATACTCATTTCACTCATGAGTGTATGGCATAAGCTTTGTTTGTTAAAGCATAACCGATGTGATTTTTTTTTTCGAAAATATTTACCGTATTCTAGTAGAGGCCTTTCCGGCCCGATAGTCCCTTTGGAATTCCTTTATGGGTGGCAATCGTCGTTCACGATTTTCTCGCATCACATCCTCCTCATCGGCGACTTGCTGAATGGGATCCTGGTACTCCTACCGCATAATAATAAGAGTTCATTTACCGATCCTGGTACCGTTTAAAAACTTTTAATTTTAAAAGTCGACCTCACGACTTTGACTCTAACCGAAATTTCTTAGAGTTTCGTAGAAAATAAAAAATTCAAGCCTTGATCTATTTACAGGTCCATGATCAATGTTTGGGTAAGGAATTCTGCTTTTAAGATTTTAAGTTATGACACGACGTAATTTTTTATTTAATTTTAAGTCTTTTCATATGCACTTGTTTTAAACGAAGCTTACCTACAGTCAAATTTTCCAGGTTTATTTCTATTCTATTATTGGGATTAATGTTTTTTTTTTTTTTTGAAAATATTTGGAAACAATTATTTTCATATAGTCCTATAGGCATGACTGACTCTTTCTGCTTTACCTGAATTCTTAGTTTCATCGATTGGGTTTGAGATCGCCTTAAGGTCGCTCCGGTGGGTTGCCGTACCCTTGTAGGTTTACCAAGGGTGGAACTACCAGAGCTATTGGTCGACGATGACACGGAAGACACCCCTAATAATGATAAAACGACGAAGCGTATGTATATACATATATAATGAATTATTTGATTAAGTGAAGTAACTTCTGATTACTTTTAGAAATGTTCATGTTTACCGGATATGGAGGACGATCCACTAGCCATAGAGTATAAGGATGCCGAAGCTGGTACACTTCCTGTACCCCATCTTCCATGTCCCGACACCCCAACGGCAACTCCTGTTCCCATACTGTATGCTGATGCACTTTGAGGCAGAACCCAAGACTTGCCAGACATGGAATACTGGAGGAGAATATGTAAAAAATACAATTTTGCCATTTAATACCGAACACAATAAATAACAGCTGTGAACTGTAAGGATACAATTAAAGTGAGGGTAAAAATATATAATGGGTTTTTTCAAGTTATTATGAAAATCTTAAACGCCGATCGATTGAAATACAATGACGTAATTCCGCCGTTAATGACTTTTGAAATTTCTTATTATTTTAGGAAATCTGCGGTATCTGCTGGTACAAGAGAAACTACTATTTTTATTATTATAATAAGATGAAATTAGTAGTGTTTTTAATATTTTTTTTTCTCAATTTTGGACCTCGAGTATTTTATTACGATTATTCTTATTAATGTAGCGTTGCTTTGGTTATGAGTCATGCAATGTACTGGGTTAATTAGAACTAGGGAGATCAAAGTGAAATTATAAATGCTTACGTCTCGTGGGATAAGGGTTTGCTTCAATCTCAAAATCTTCGCGCGGCAGATTACGCATCTCAGAGGTAGAAGTCTTTGCGAAACGGCCATTTGTATTGTTTTGACAAAACAGCGTCTGAGCAGAAATAAGCATATAAAATACTAGGATTTTTCATTAATTAAAAATAGAAATTGAATAGAAATAAATTATTGACGAATTATTTATATTAAATTTGTGTTACACAAATATAAACCCAAGCAAGATTCTGTATTATTGTCGTTACTCTTAAAGTGTTTAAGTAACCGATTCTACGTGCATAAATTTTGCGTTGAGACATTCTATACGTGTATTTTCTTATATATTTATATTTTATAATAGCATGTATTATAACATAAATATTCTACACGAAATCTATAGTATTTTTCATACGTAGGATAATTTCAATGAATTTTTTGGTGCAGCAGATTTTCTGTAAAATGTGTAGAATATTTATTTTGCAAAATATACTTGTGAAAAATACAAATGTCTCGAAATCGAAGGCTTTTCGAATTACATGTGCTGCGCCCTTTGCAAAGACCACTGATAGGTGTATTGGCATTTTAAGAAATTGTCAAATACCAGTGAACACGTTATACAACAAAGTCCTTTTGGACATGTGTATAATATGAACCATGTGATATAATATACATATGTATACCATTGTACGGTAATTTTGTATTTGTCAGAGAATATTTGTACGACATAAGCAAAAAAATGTCTGCTTAAGATTCAAATAAGGATTATTTATATATACAAAAAAATGTTAGTTCTATTTTTCTAAATCATAAAAACAATTATTTATTAATCTGTATGAATACCTGCAAACAACCCGATGACCACAAGGTGCGGTCTGCATCGTAGCTCTGGCATTGACGCATATTACGCACTGAAACAGAATGCGTGAGAAACCTGTAAATATCACGCACAGCCATAAGAAGTTCGAGCAATTCGATCAATCCAAAGAGAAACCTTTGAACGTTACATTGATTTAATAGTGTTTCGTAAAGGCGACTACACAATGAAAAAAGAGGCTGTTTAAGCGTCCTGACGTAAAAGAACCAAAGGGATCCCATAATAAAGCAAGTACGAAGCCTTAGCTCAATCAAAACTTCAATAAAACTCAAAGATTCACTCTTAATGGAATTGCGCTAACGAGACGGTTTAACCCTGATTTCAAGGTCGAGATTAATCTCGTTTCGTGGGTCTTTGAGAAGCAGAAAGAAGTTTTAAAAAAAAAGTCTGAAATGGTTACAGTCACGAGGTTCAGGTTGAACGAAGTAATTCTTAAAATCTACAAAAAGCACTTCCGAGGGATAAGACATCTTAGAGGATTTTATTCATGGTGCATAAACGCCAAGGGGATTTTCTTTTTATAAGATAAAAATAAAATAAAATAAAATACTTCGTTAAGAGTGAAATGGTTGGATGATGTAAATTCGTAATTGAATCTCGAGGAAAAGTAAGAGTGAAATTGAGTAAATTTTCGTATGTTTATAAAAGATTCCGTAAAACAATCGATTTTGAAGTTTTGTTATCACGCGATAACGTCAGTGTAAACATTTCTATGATAAAGGTGGCAAAACGTCATAAATTGATATGCTCGATATTTTTAACATAAGCATGAAAATCATCAACCACAATACGAAGGTTAGTATTTTATTTTATTCATAAAATATTTTATGGAGCAGTTATTTTTTTTAGATATTAAAAATCTTTACGATATAATCATTTTAGTATGTAATTCATGCTTAGATTTAGTTATCCACTGTCGAATGGTCGGGTTGATAAGTTCATATTACTTGATCATGTCGTCATACGCATTAGTACTGGCTTAGGCATACCTAAAATGAAATAAGTGCACAGTTAACAATTTATGATTTACGTCATAATATAATTATGATAGTGAAATAAAGAAAAAATTTTTAAATTGTTTATAACATACGGATGTACGTGATTGGAGAATATTTTCGTATTATTAAAAGTCGAATTATCCATGTAATTAAAAAACAATGAACCTGACGTACTCTTGACGAGTCTAGTCAAATTGCCAGGCATAGTGCAATTTCCTAGAGGAAATCTTACGTGTCCATTATGACCCATCGCCCAAGATACACCAGCCCGATTATGAGAAACTGATTGGTCCAGTCTTAAATATTATCGTAAATCGATCTCCACCTAAAAACATACTCGTTGAAATATTTGTCTAAAAATCATAAAATTTTGTACAGGTACGACAATAAATTTGGAGCGTTTTAAGTTTACTTATATGAAACATTAGCGTAAATCGTAAGAATATCAGAAACGTGAAAAAAAGCAAATACCTCGTGACGCAAGGATCGTAAACAGCGGACTGTTATTTTGAAAATTTTTTACCCAAGTATTATATGTAGTATAGATTAGATCCATATATGGAGGATGTACTCGTAATTATTTAGTAGTAAAAAATTGTTATTGTCCAGTTACACGATGTTTCACGAGATCGTATGAAAGACAAGGAAATTCGTACGTAATGACTATTACGTAAAAGCGTAACAGCAGACTTTCAGATTGGTCACTAATTATTTTAATATTATTCATTTTCGTCACACGTTACGTATGCACTCGCCTGCAAGATATTTTTCTTATATTTTTATCGCCAAATTCAAACAGCGCTCAGCACAGATGCTTAAATTATTTATAAATTAAATTATACGCGTGAGGTTAACAGCATTTCATAATGAAAAAAAATATGTTGACATCAAATTTTGACTTGGTTTGAAAACAACAGAACTTTCATTGCGACTTTCGCCATTCGATTACGCCGCGATGTAATCCAATAACCTTTAAGGCGAATTCAATTATAATATTAATAGGGTGACGTTTAAGGGTTGAACCAACAACGCTACTCGCTCGACTCATCACTTTGTAGTCATGTAATCCATTTTCGCGACCCATTGGCCAGCCAATCCATCCGGAAATTGCGACGTTTCCGCTCCGACGACAATTTTTGAAACGGACGCGCCTTCCCCTTTTCTCCAATCAACGTAATATTGTCCCGGACACTCGTTAACGTCGAAATTACGAAATTATCGAAGCGAGCCAAGTCTGTTTTTGGGAGGCGAGTCAATCAAGAGAATACGATTGAAGAAAAACAAACCATCCGACTGGTTCCACGACAGCTACATTTTGATTGGTGTGTATAAGGAGAAAGAGAATAACAGCAAGAAGAAAACATGCCCGTGAAAGAAATCAAGCAGACATTTTCATTTTTCGTCAGACTTGATGAGGCAGTTCTATGGGAGGAAAAATAATATATTTATAACGAAAACTAATTTCAGGAATAAAATGCTGGCTAGAATTATTCATTGGAATTGTTAAAAATTGTTGATTAGATTTTGTTATCGAATTACTAGAAAAAAAATTATAATTTGACATGGACAAGATATCAATTATAACTACCGTTTGACAATTACATAATTTGCGTATACGCCGAGTGATGACGTCAGAAGCGAGGAAAGCAATGTGCACGATTCTCTTTGGTTTTTTTAATTTTTCAAATTATTGATTAAGCGACCTATTTTTAAATTAAAAGGAATCAACTCGGATCTAGTTAGCAAAGTAATGTATGATTTTTGAAAAAGTGGAAAAGTACAACAGGCTTATGACGTTATCGAAACAAAAGTCTATGTCGTTCAAAGGGAATGGGTTAAAATATATTTTCAGAAATTAATCAAAGATAAAGAATAATTATTATCATAAAACTCTTCTCGTGTCCGATGTCATTACTTCGTGTGTAATACAGAGATACCTTAATATGTAATCCTAATTTACTTAGGCAAATGTATTCTGATTGACATTATTAAAGGATATTAATAAAACAGAAAGACCAGTCCTCGTCCGAAGTATTGTTCTATTTTTTCTATACTATTCTAATCCAAGACGAAGCACCTTAAACTACATTCGAATATTTGTTCCAAGCAAAAGCAGTATCGCAGCTATCCAACATCTTGAATTCTCATGTAAAAGTCAGAATTCTTGATAAATTTCAATATTAGCCACTCTGCATTCCTGTCGGTGGTGGAGGTCGCGATCCCCCTTGAAAGCAGACATGAAAACCAGTGTTAAAATAATTGATTAAAATTGTAAAAATACATAGTAATTACTGTGTAATTAGTAAAACATACAATATCGATGAAGAATTAATATTGGGTCATTTGTATAGAAAGAATTTAATTTTTACTCTCATAAAATATCACTGCCTCATAACCATAAGAGTTGAACGGATTTCCAAAATTCTTTCACACAAATATTTCAAAGCTTACACTTATTAGCAGTGGAAGCTGCTGTTGTTGTGGTGGTAGTAGTAGCATTAAATGGTGGTCCGACGTTCCATCCTCCATTAGAGCCCCGTGTTGGTGGTACTCCTGGTGGTGGTCCGCCAGGCGGTCCGCCTGGACTACCATGTGGTCCACCACGACCACCGTGTGGTGATCCCCACTGTGCCATATGTGAGTTAGATTTGTTTATAGTGAAAAAATATTTAAAAAAATGTTTACTGTATAAAAATGGAAAAATCTGCATATGAATTAACATTGTTATTAAGATATGTGACAACCGCTAATTTTCAATTCAAATAAAACTAGCTTCACATAGTAAACAGGCAACTCGCATGACAAAAATATAATTGCAACACAGTTCCTTCGTAACGACAACATGTGCAATTTTTAAATGTACAAAATTCCATTACTACTATGTCTACATACGATACAAGCTGCATCCCATCCATAATTAATGAACACACCGAATGGAATAGTGCACGTTATTACCACTTGATGGATATAAACAAAAATGTTACCACAGTGGCTACTTCGATTCATAGTCCATAGCAATGCAGTTTACAAATAGAAAGGATCCTCTAATGCAGTTTGTACATGCGACACTAATTTTATCTATAAGCCATTAACCGACACTTTAAATAGAATAGTACGTATAATTACCGCCAGAGCGATGAGCAACGGTACAACAGTGACAAATAGAATCCACTTCATGGTTGTTGGACTGTTCGTGGATGCTGTGAACTTTTATACAGGTCCGACGGCAGAACGTATTTCGTGTCGTCGTGGACAATTTTTCGAATTGCGGGTAAAAATACAAAGGAAAAAAGAAAAATCGAAGAAAAACAATACGAGTCAGGAAGGCAGGAACAATGCACTGAGCGTAACGGTTCTACGTATTCAGGATTGTTTCTCGCCTCTTTTCACTAGAGCATCCAATAGTCGGCTGTTAAATTTCCAGAACATAGAATGGCGGTGAGAATAGGAAATAAAGAGACACAGTGAGGGAGGGAGAGGGGGAGAAAAAAACGAAAATAAATATTTCCTGCAATTTTTCAACAATGGTTACTAAAACGCATTGTGGACTTCATCCGCAGAATAGTTCTTATTTTATAGGTTTTTTTAACATCATATTCCGTCATTGACGGTTGCCTATTATGATTTCTATTCATTTTTTTAAATTTCAGCAAAATATTTCCTGTAGATTATGTTACTCGGTTGTTTGCTTTGTATAATATTTCTATGTTATAATTTCTTTTCAGAATGGTGATGCTTGTGAATATATTGCATATCAGGCATACAGTAATTCTCTGTTGCTCCTTCTATATGAATAACAGATAGTGGAGACTTCGCTCCCTTAAAAATTGTTTGATTTGAGAGGATGAGATAAATTCGTTAACTTAATGGGATAAGAGGACGCTAATGCCTAAGGAGTTAGAAGAGAAGATTCTGAAATGGGTAACAAAGATACTGTAATGAAATTGAGGAAAATGGCTTATATATATATATATATGTACACTTGGAAGAAATCACACGTTGATATGGTGGCGCGTAAATTCAACTGACGTCAGTAACGCGTTTTACCTACTTTTTATTTATACCATACTAAGAATTTCACATTATCGGTATTTACTGTCTGAAAAAAATTACCTTTTGAACCTTTGGTTTTTATTGGTTGATCGATTTATTAAGATAAAAAAAAGATAAATGACAACCGTTCGTCTTTTTATTGATTTAAGCTATGAATGTTACGTAAAGTTTTTTTTTTTTTTGCCACGTAGACAATAAAATACCATACAAATTTGATCCAACTAGTAACTGGCATAGAATAATTTTTTTTATAGGAAGTTACAGAATTTTCATAATAAAAAGAATTTCTTTCATCAACGAACGTACAATTCCCAAAGTATTCTACACGTTTGTTAGACAAAGTTGGAGCAAGTGTACGAGGATATATTTTTCCCGTGAAAACAGATATTTAATAATCTTATTAAGAAAAGCGTCCAGTTTTCACAAAAGTTTCACCTCGTCCTTAGAAACTTTTTCGCGCGGCTACTTTTATATTTTGAACAAGGATAAGCGTAATTGACAAGGGCTGCGGAATACTTTAATACAGTTTCTCAAAATTTCCTCATTATAACTCACCTCGTCTTCCTGCGATGAGGCAAGTTCCGGTTCATTTTCCTCGAGCTTGGTCAACAGTTTATCCTAGAAAAAAGCAAGAAGACAAGCATGATTAAAGTAATACATCTTTCTACGTCGGGGTCGACCAGTCATTTCAGGACGAGTCCAAGGTAAAAATGATATTGCGAACAAGAATAGAATTCAACGTAAAGTCGGGCACTGATGCGAATCGATACTGTATCTGACAAGGTACGTTATCAATAGGACACTAGAGATAACCGAAGCTTTGATAAATGTTATACGCACTAGAAAAAAGGTCAGTTTACATATTATACTTTTTTTTTGCAACATAATAATTGACTCTAATAATTTTTCCAATTATATAAAAATCTACAACGTATATCAAATTTAACGAGTTCGTTATAAAGACATTAGCGAACCTTGTATTAAATTTTTATTCAGAAGGTATACGTAGTATAATTTAATTATGACGCAAAGTAGATACTTGTAACGAAAAGAAATGAGTAAGAAAAAAAATGAAGAAAAATTCTAAATTCTGTTGTATTCTCCCTCGTGCTATTTATCAACGCTGCCAGTCATCGCAAAGAAGCTTCATGTAATATCGTGTGAAAAATGTACGAGCTCGCAACCTGAGTGGATTCTGCTCGTTGGATCGAAGCAATTCTTGAGCACCGAGTGGCTGTACGGATTACGTAGATGCAAGTATATACTGTCAACAAAATAGAATTGCCATCGTAAGGGTGGTTTAAGGTATAAATCTACGTGTACGTCAAGATAATATATATTTGGATGGTGGTCTAGGACGGGAGCGTCCATTCGTTCATCCCTCCGCATGTCCGTGAGTCCGTATCTGGGTCAGGGTGGTTTTCAGATATTAGGGGGATGATGCGCAAAATATCCCCACCGCTACCACTACATAGGAAACTACAGTAAATTTTCATAGGTGACACACACACTGTCCGTCATCCCTCTTCTGTTGCACCGATTCTTCATCCCCTACATATATTACATACATATATATGTATTTCCGTTCCTCCACTCGACACTCACCTTTGCTACCCTCTTAGATCAACCGTTCTAAAATCCTCATATATCACTACCAAAAATGTCATTTCGTTTTGTCTCAACACTGAAAACCCCATAAATTTATTTCCTGGGAAAATTCCTCATCCCGCGCAAGCATAACTGCAGTGGTTGCAATTTTTCGACAAAGTGCATTGGTTTTGCGAAAATGGAAAAGCGCAGTATGTGTATGCTTTTACGTAGAAAACTTGCATCGTGAAGATGGATGTGGATATGTTTGATAGAATAATAAATGTAGACAGATTACGTCACAGATTTATATCCTATACGTATTAGCAGGAATAAAAGAAAAAAGAAAATCGACACTTATTAAATATTAATTTTCTGACAAATATTCTTTTTCGTTATTGACGTAAGGTAGATGGAAAATGCATTATAGCGAGACGAAGAGAGAATTTTGCCCACGTGCATCGGTATTAGATTAGACTATATTGTTCTTCAATTTTTTTAAAAGAAAATAAAACAGTCATATATAGATTTTTATACGAACGCACGTCCTTCTACTTTATACGGATACTTAGAGCAGAATAAGAGAAGATAGAAAAGTAAGAAACTATTATTGGGAAATGCGGTCGAGGCTTTTAACACTCTTTTACGTTAAAAAGTCGTCCGCTGCTATTTTTGCGAGTACAAAAAGGAAGAAAAGGCACTAGGTACCATTAACCCCCAGTCTCCTCGAATCATAGCGCAACGCTATAACGACAGATGAAAATGAGAAGTGGTAAAAATCAATACAAAAAAGTATATACACAAAATATACACGTTACACTCTATTCGACGTAATACAATTCAACGATAGTTTCGAATGTAAAGCAATTTGGTCCTTGTATAAAATTCGGTGTCTTTAATTAGAAAATTTCTGTTCTTCAATCTTATGGATGTCAAGTAGCAATAAGATTGTGGACTGAGAAAACTGTCTTGAGAGTTTGAAATCTGTCGCAAGAGCAACCATTCCACATCAAAGTACCCCCACTCCTACCACTACTAGATACTGGTTTCGTTCTATTAAAACACTTTCACGATTGGCTTTCAGACATTTAGCATAATTGCAAGAATGCCCTACCGATACCTTAAAACTCTTTACAAGATTGCTAGACGAGTCATAAGAGCCTGTGCCCATTCAGGACATAGACCATTCGTGATAACTGTCATTGAAAGTCATTCTCATGTACTCAGAGTTAACACTCATAGCTTATACATAATTTCCTGCATATACAAGTCGTAAAGAATAGCTCGAGGGTGTGCAGTGACATTTGAGTTTGAAAATACGATTTATAGAAATGGACTACTGTAACTTTCCAAAAAGTCTGAAATTTTTCAACGGATAAACTATTGACTAAATTACGGCGTGTTTCTCGCAGATGGAATTAGTTTCGACAAGTAAATTTCAAGCCAGTCGAGACGAGACCGCCGTGAAGGTGTCGCGAAAGAAAAGCCTCTCAATTGAGTGCTCACTTCAGGTGGCAGAGACATTGACAAGAAGCGCGTAACAGAAGTGTGCCTTAATACTGACGCTTAATTACCGTAATTCATCACTGGCAATGTCGTGTAAACAAAGTGCAAGAGATGTTCAAGTGGAAGAAGTGCAACGTATAATTATTTAATTCGTGGCCGATAATTTTATTTTTAACATATGTCACTCATTGCTTAAAAATTTTAACTATTTCTACGAACATTATTTTCATACGTGACATTCTCAATCAACGCGATAAGAGATAATTGACCGAGTTCCTTCACATAAAATACGTATTGGAAGTGGCAGAGATCATGTAACTCCAAGTAACAATAATAATGTATGAAATAAATTTTTAAAAGAATAATTTCATTAAATATAATGTTACATTTAATTATTTCTTTTAATACCGATATATCAAGTGGAAACACGAAACTCTTAAATCAGTTATAAAATGATGATCGATACTTGTTAATAATTGGTATTAAGTCCAATCAAAATGTTTTATATCTTGAAATCAAATTAAACTAAGAAATTCACCTTTATCTTCGAAATGATTCCTGATTTTCTTGCTGGTGTCTTATGCGTCACGATAACCTTGAATTGGAGTAAGTTTTACATGTTCACTATTCGCAATTACTTACACAGCTGATAACTGCCGTGAGTTTATTCTAATTAAGTCATAATTATTATCCGTACTGGAGCGTTAGTGGAAATTAAAGCAACTCAGTAGTTACGTGTAGTGCGGCAATGACAAAAGAAATTGTAGCAAGGCACCGAAAAGTGTCGAAACTTTCCGTCAGACTACAAAATCTTCGTAAACTATCAATTTTCGTCAGTTTGACACGAATCATTGATCAGACAATGATTTCTCAACTTGTTGAGACTAAGATCAGTTTCTGTAACGCGGGATAACGTTACCCGTCACTCTAACTTTTTATTTTTGCCGACTACTCAATATCTATAGATAGTGTGTATATATATATATATATATATATATATATATATGACAATAAAACCGCAATAAATGATTACGTAAAAAAACGGCCTTAAATTACAAAATGATCGTAAATTACAAATATTCAACAGTCACAGCATAAGTTAAGATAAATCTTAACCAACATAATACAAAGTAATTACGTCACGTTGAATTTTTCTCGAGACTTTCTTTGAAAAAAATCAATATCTCGCATAAATCCATTCGTAATTGAAGACACGTGTGAGCGATATTTTATTAAATAGTTAGGAAGACTAGTTATCGTTTGATTTTACCATGTAAATCTATGCTCGTTATACAGACTCATCATGTAGCTGCACCTCGAACGTTTCCGCGATAAAGTTTCTAGTAAAATTACAACAAACATCCGACTTCCTCGTTAGAACATCAATAATCGTAATCGGTATAATAAAAGCGACCGTGTAGAAAAAATAGGTTAATTTACAAAGAGAAATCAGTGCCGCATCTGCGTACGTATAAAAACTCATAAACACTTTCATTCTCCTACAAAGAATCGTTTCCCTGGGAATAAAAACGAAAGTATGCAATTCGCATTTCACGTTCCACCAGGATGATCTTCTAGCCCGACAAGAAAACTCGATAAATTCCCTAGTGTTGACTACAGCACAAGTATTCTTAACTGTATCGGTGTCGTCACTCGATCGTGACGATAATTTTGTGAAACAGTGCGTGGTGAGGATTTAATTATTACGAGTACAAAGTATGTATTGGCTTGGCCAAAAAGTCATTGCGTTTTTCGTCTAACAGATGGACATGCATTTACATAGAAAAAAAAACTCTGACTTTTTGGCCAACCTTATATTAATACGACTAGACTTCGCAGGATCTGCGACGAAATTCTCACAGCAGAAATCTCACGGCTTTATGCTCCATTATTTCCGTGTGAACATTCATAGAGAGCGTGAATTTTCATTAAAGAATCCGTCAATTACTTGAGCGAGATTTATAGCTGGTATTGTACATTTTACTACAGTATAGTAACTTATTACTCATAGTAAGGTTCGAACTTTTTTTTTTATCGACTCGTTTAGTCATACTTGAACTTTCTATGACAGAGGAGTTTCTTATATGGAATCGCAGACAGGTTTTTGTTGTTTGCCTAGCACTGTTGATCGAATGTGTAGCAAGTATCAATAGCAAGGATTTATGTGGTATGCGACGTGTATTGTGATCAGGGTAAAAAATACGAGTGTCGTGGTTTAAAAATATATTGATCCAGCACCTGATATTGCTATTATATTTAGCAGAAATATGCTATATATATATAATATATATTTGGCAAGTACAGGGTCTTTAATAATTAATTATTGAATTGGAGATAATAAGCAGACGCTACACAATTTTGTTGAAGCACGAGCAGTGCTTTTTATTTATGGAAACACGATTGGATCTTGAATGATTATTTTGTGTAGTAATAAAAATGCTGGTTATTTTGTAATTTGTCAACGAATAAAAAATAATTATGTCATGTACTGATTTCTCGTGTGATATAATCACCGGCGATGATGATGATGATTATGACGAAATCCAATTCTACAGTTGATGCTTTGGTATGCTAATAATCAGTGGTATTTCGTCAAAGGTAACCCGGTCCACGTGTCACCCTTCCCTGCTGGGAACTGTGCCCTTTGTTGCTCTATCCAGTTAGATCGTGACGTCGAGTACCAGCTGTATACCAGGTACTTTTGTTATTAACCTGTCGTTCGATGCTTAATGGACGGAAAGTCAAGAGGAAGAAAATTAATGGATGTTTCACATTAATCGAATTTTCACTTTTCCGATGATCCAAGTAAAACGTGACTATGGTCGAAGAGTTTGAATGGGTGATAATGAGTTACGACGAATGGACTTGTCGATGACTTGACGAAAGGATGACATTTTCAATTGATGATATTTTAAAAATGCATATGAATTATGAATTCTATAATTAGATGATTTTTAAAGAATCAGTGTTCCTAACGGTTCAAGTTTATTACTGATTGTTTACTTTATTATATGAAAATTTATCACTGAATTTATCCCACTTCTATTTTATTGACTCGAGCAGTTTTTAAAAATTTATATTGCTCATTAATAAATTCGATAACTAAGGAATATTCGGGTTCGAGTTATTTCCATTTGACTTGTTATCTACATCCGTTAATTATTCCTGTCGCTAACGATCGCTTCTATGGACAATTAAATTCCTCGCTGCAGCTTCCTTCGGAGTTGCTAATCTTAAGATTTTTCTGCTTTACCAGAAATAATCTTCATCTGGAATCACTCGATTCAAATGACTGTCAAAGTTCTTTGAAATTACAGATCGTCCTTCTTGTTACAAGCATTAATTAGCCACTTGACACTTTTCATGCATTGAATTTTATTGTTAGCAACATTCCTTTTCTGTTTACTTCAAATTATAAATGTCACAAATATTTTCCTTTGTTATAATAATATCAGGTTTGTCCTACTATAAAAATAGTGCTCGATTAAGCATTGTCTTGACTCCTCCTACTGTACAATTTCTACATGCAACACCATGAGATATTTCATCTTATTTCCAAGACGCAACCCAACAACGGCCAACTTACTAAGGTTGAACGACACTGCAAGCCTGCAGAGGAGCAACTTCAGCCGCAGCAATCCAACAGTCTTATACATTCATGGATACAGCGAACGTGCACCAGGTCTCAGTGGAGCAACGGTTAGAAACGGTACTAACGCGCAGTTCAATATTTAGAAATACACGATGTGAACCCACCTTTAAGAAAGTCTAGCGTCGAGCAATATTCGTCACGCCAAAATTCCATCTATAGATTTTCATGACGGGACACTTCGTCATAGTCTTTGAATGACAAGTATCCACTTCCTGTACAAAGACATTCTTTCCACTTCCGTCTACAATTCCAACAATACCATTATACCAAAATACATTATGCAATAGATAAATCGGAGAGGAAAGTAATTTAAAAACAAAATATAAATCAACCTTAGTAATTTTACCTAAACATTTTTCTCAAGCTCAAATTTAAACTATTAATAATCGGATGTCGTTTGTTATTCATTTTAATAGTTACAAATTTATATAAAGTATGTACCTAGTATCACAATTCCAAAGTGCCTATCGTATTTCCTTTGACAAACCACTTACAATCCGCAGAATTTATTATGAAGCATGACAAAGCATTCCAAAGCATCCTGGTCCATTTGCACTAGTATCAGGACACTTCGTGTCATAGCAGCATCCCGTAACACCGTGAGACATCCTGTCAGAATGATAAATCGCTAACTTAAACTTTCCTTAGTAGTATCAAAACCATGGAAGAACCTTGTGACTACTACTGATGTGCAATCATGCTTGCAGTATACTTGAGACGCGGAGAATACAATGTAATCCTGGTCGACTGGGGCAAGCTCAGTGCACTGCCATGGTACATTACCGCAGTAAGCAATACAAGAATAGTTGGATCATATGTGGCACAAATGGTCAGCTGGTTAGATGCTCAGGGTGCAGTTCCGATGTCTAGGATTCACGTGGTTGGGTTCAGTTTGGGAGCGGAAGCAGCTGGATTTATGGGTAAAGCGTTGGCGCCACGAAAAGTAAGTTTCTCGTGATTTTCAGCAATATCACTTAAATTTATAATAGAAAAATATTAAATTTATTAACTTAGACAATTTTTAGTTCTTTTTTTTTAATTTTAATTGAAAAAAAATTCATTATACCAGAGGGATAGATTCATTTTGAACATTTTTTCATCTAGGTAGGCAGGATAACTGGACTCGATGCTGCGTATCCATTGTACATGAACACAGGTGCGGATGGTCATTTGACTGCAGCTGATGCAACGTTTGTTGACGTTATTCATACTGATGGAGGAATATTTGGATTTTTAACACCACTTGGTCATGCGGATTTTTATCCTAATGGTGGAAGACCATTACAACCAGGATGCACTGCAGGGGGCTTCGTATCGATGGGAATTACTCGATTAATTAATCAGTACAGTAAGTTTTGGATGATTGTTGAATATTTTATAAGGCATTGTCATTTAGACTACCGGACGATATGTTAAGGGAAATATTTCTTAAGATCTGCCATACTTAAGGTCCTAGGTCACAAATAGAGACCTTAATCGTCAGGTTGCGTGGCGAATATCAAAAATGGCCCAGTACCATTTTGTGTGGCTCCTACGATAGAATCAGGTCGACATCCTTCATCTCGTCCTTTCCGTGCTACTTTGTTATATTTCTCTGATATTTTCATGCGAACTTATACAGTACCACGTAACCATGTATCGTAACAGTTTTTATAGATATTTTCTATATATTTATAAAATACATCAGACAAGTACAATAGTTTATGCAAAATCATGAATAACAAAAAAAAATCATAGCACATCACCATCGATGGATAAAACTTTTGGAATCAATATTTTTTACAAAATTTTAGTCTCCTGTGGTCACAATAGAGCCTGGATATTGTACGCGGAATCTGTGACGAATCCGAATGGATTTCCGGCCAGTAGATGTCAACGTTGGCGACCGGATATTCCGGCAAATTGTACATGGACACCCGACGCCCTGATGGGCTTGGCAGTGGATTCCGGAACACGAGGAATTTATTACTTAAGAACAAATTCGCAACCGCCCTTTGCGAGAAACACTACTGGCTATAACAGCAGAAAATGAGACAATTGATTTTTTGTCGGACGAACCACAAAAACCCTTCGAGATAATCGATCATCCTGAAAGGTATAATCTTTTAGGTTAGATTACTCGGCGCAAAGGCAGAAACAGATGTTCGTCAGTAGTTATTTCAAATATGTACATATGCAAAACTAGGCAATTTTGAATTCAGTGAAAAGTGAGCACACGCATAATTATTTTTGTAGTACACATCCACGTTGTTTCGAGTATGAAAAATAGATATGTAAATGTCATGCTTATCGATGTCATTCTAATTATTATTTACCCATTTACTTGTGCAGTAATCTTGCGCAATCGACATATCAGAATAACGATAAATACTTGAATTTTTTATTTACTATGAATGAATTTTCTTTGAATTTTTTATTTAAGATGCACCCGTCGTTACGACTAACAGCCATTAGCACAAAAAAATTTATGGCGTTGTATATTTACCTTAATTTTTTGTACTCTTTATATTAGCCAACAAAATCATAGACATGATTTCAGATTAAAGTTAATATAACTGTTCATTAATTCCATATCAAACTGTCTGAAATGACTATAAACGTGACGTTAGTTTAGTTAGTGTGACATAGTTCAGCATTTATTTATACGCAAAAATGTATTTATGAAGCTTCTACACTTTTTGAATAGCATGAAAGTATAGGCGGCTGATTATATACGTGGTCTTGTCCTGTGGTAAGGATGGTTAAAATCGTACATTATTTTTAATAATATATCATCTCTTGATACGAATGCAATGAAACGTATAGGCCAGACTCTTTTCTCTCGGGAGGGTCTCAGGGAGAGAAAGGCGGTTTAAGAAAATTGCATCGTTGGCAATTCGTGCTATTTCCGCTCGTTCTTGAGCTATGCAAATTTCAAGGACAAGAATGCACCGTCATCACGATAAAAGATCAATATCGTATTACAGACTGTGTAATGTTATTAGGAATCAGAAAAGTAAGGTTTACATACAACCTTTATTATACTGAATCTGACTTAACCTAACGAGCATAGTATTTATTTAATTAAATGAAAAAATCGTAATAGCTTATCATGTTCAAGGAATGAAATGGACCTGAAATCTGCCATTATTCTATATAATAAGAGTTCTGTTATCCAATCATCTTACAAGAATATACTAATACAATAATCGTATGAAATCATTAATAGTTCCTGTATTCAAATAAGTATATACATATATATATGAAAGCGTGTGCCCCGAGCGCCGTTTGAAGTTTAGTACCAATTTCCGCCGGCAGAGCTCCTTCATGTGTATTTTAATATTCCTTGTACCTTTCTAATGGTGGAAAATACTTCTGCAACGGAAACTGAATAAACGAAATGCAAGGGAAACGAACATGGCGACAGTGAGATAATGTGCTAGGTCAGAAATAAAGAATCCAGACGAAGGCGACGTCTTTGTGTCCGCGAATGTTTTCTAATCTTGAAACGACCGCTAACGTAGACAAAGGAAACCGGCGACAATGCACCGCTTTTACCTTTTTCATTCCTCATTTTTCCAGGAGACTATTGTTCGGCTGATCCACGTAAAATGACGAGGGACGGAAATACTCGATGCCAAAAGTGCACCTACTGCATGTTATCGCAATACGTCACGATGTTCTCATAATTTCCTATACCTCAGAAAATAACTGCTATCAACATTTATCCGTTGTGTGAATGAAAGAATTTCTGTAAAAAAAAGCCTTGCCACGAGCTTATTCGCTGAATGATAAATAACGAAGATAATAACATGAGCCATAATAAAAACCATATTTCTCGTACTATATCGATGTTATGACTTTGATAAAAGTAAATGAAAATTTTGTTGACTTTGTAAATCATACGAAATCCCAGAAGAATTTATGTAAAATAATTTATACCCATATTCCCATGTGCAAAATATATTCATATTTTCTTATTTAATTCTTACATTTTCCAATACTTCTTACATTAGTCGCTTCACCCCCTAGAGTAATTCGGAGGGATGAATACCATCGAAATACTGTAAAATACAGCTGCAAGGGAATTAAAACGTGCCATAAAATTGTCATTAAAAAATGTATAATTTTCGCAGCTATTTCGTTACGCAAAACCTAACCTAACCTATGGGGGACATAATGGTTCGATTTATTTGTTACTTTAAAACAATATCAAAATTTTGTTTTAAACTTTAATCAACTTACACTCGATACTGTCAACCATGTGATATATGTATATTTCATTCAAACGCAAACGTGCGGTTATTATTATCAATTACGTTTTTTCATACGAAAACAAATTAATCGAAATTAATATGTACATAAATATGCGCTATGATAAAAAAACACATAGAACTCGTCGACCGACCATACTAACAAGCAGGGCAAGTCAGGAATAGATGTACGAAACGTAGAGCAGCACAGCGTTTCCGAAAGAACAATTTCTTTTAAGAGAAGCCAAGCGTACGACTTGAGCAAACCAAGGTAGAATATCTCCACGTGAAGGCGTCAGCGACGACGGGACAACCACACCAGCAAATTACGACCCTCGAGAAAACGACGTGAGCGGCGTGGCGGGAAAAAAATATTCCAACTTGAATTTCAACCGCGGGCTTTTCCTTCCCTGCATTCTCAAGTGAGCGAAATAAAACATGCTTCCGTGTAATTATCGCGTTGTCGTTCCACCTTGCGATTTCGCCTCAACTTCAACAAGTCGTCGAGCAGTCCAAGGGAAGAAGAAGAAAAAATATAGTAAGAAGCGTAAGAAGCAGTCAACGAAATTTTTATCGGCTTATTATTACACGGCTGCCGCAATGCAGAAGGTCGTTCTTGAAAAAGCACCGTAGTAAAAATCCTCTAACTCCCTTGCTATACCCTCAACGGTCATTTCGCGTTATATACGTCATCCACGCGTTATATCCACCCATGAATTCCACAAAAGCACTAAGTCCGAAAGTAACTACTAGCAAAATATCAAACCCGCCACAATTCTCTTTATAAATAATATTTTCATCCAACGTCCAATACCATGTGATCCTAACGAAATTGATTTGACGATTTCACAAGGAAGCCTTCAGTATATTCCCAAGCTGCATAATCCCTCTGGAAATACCGTATCATAACAAAGGTTCAGATTGCGACGTAGTCTTCCCCATGAGACGAGTGAACGATACTACAACGGTTCAATAAACTCGGTCGCATCGTTTGAAAAATTAAGTTCACCACGTCGATAGAGACAGACGTCGTCATCGTCAGTCCGCAGTCTATATTCAGTTTATAGGCGTACATGCTAAAGTCCACATACCGGGTGGACTTCAAAATTCACATTTCTCGCATGTGAACGGTGCATAACAGCAGCCACATTCGACCCTCGACAACCCGGAAGTAGCAGGACGTGGACACCGATGGAAACTATGAGGAATAAAAGTAGAAAGGAACGTGAAAGAATAACATAGAAATCTAACGAAATTTCTTTTTTTTTAACATTCATTATAAGCACCGTTTGGATCGTTTCAATTTTTTAGTCGCAATCCGACAGTACGATCTTCGTCAATTTCGATGAGAAATTCCACGACATATAGAAAGACTATACGGAATGAGATTTAAGGGGCAGTTAGCAAGCGATTAGGTCGGTTTACACTGTGCGGATGAGAATCGATCTTACCTTCGCAAGCTCGTGCGTTTACATAAAGGTAACGGACCGTTGTTATGTGCCATGGGAAAGTACACTTTCGTGCAGATTATACGATAAACTTGAATTTCTCCAATCAGATATTTCATTAAGGTTAGACAAACTTCACGTAACACGTATTTATGTAATTTAAAAAATGTCTTTACCGTGATTACTATATATATCACCTTTCGAGAAAACCTTTGCAATATATGTAAATAAAGATGAGAAAAAAAAACAATTTTTTTTCATCACGCAAAATCAGATGAAAATAAATAAATCGGAATGATTTTTTATAATATATTAAAATTATTTGTTTTGGGTATATTGATTGATTGGGTATTGACTACTCCGTATTTTAGATCATCAGAGGGAGATTCAATACAGGATGCAGTAATGCGTGAAATACGTTGGCAACGTGAGCGACGTTGCTTACGTCTCCATGTACAATGAAGCCAGAAAATTTTGCTTCGCCGTTAAAGAAAGAACAGCATGAGATGAGGGTTGAACGTATTGTGACGTCACGTTATTATTATGCTACATGAGAATCCACCCTTGTACACACAAGTAGAACAGATGCGTGTCCGACCTTGTGGTCTCTGGGAGTGACGCCCGGGGCACACGCCTCATTAACGCGTCTCGCAAATGACGTGATCCTACATCACGTCTACGATTTTTTTATTCCCATTTTCTTTTTTATCCTCCGTTCGCGTCACGAGAAAAACTTTTTGAAGAAAATCGAAACGTCGTTTCACAATGCCGTTGCGACGACACAACCGAGTGGAAAACGATCGACTGAATCTAAATCGTGTCGCTTTACACGAGGTGCTTTCCGTTGCTTAGGGATGAAAAGAATATTTTTCTAAAGGGATGAAAAAGAAAGATATTCTAATATTTCGGGACATGTATGGATTTTGCAAAAAATCTTATGCATGTAAACTTGTATTATCCATATATATATTATGATTATCTTTTGAATTTTTAGCAACTTTTTACTGTAGTAGATTTTAAATATAATAACAAAACAGCACGAGTGGCAAATGATGTTCAAGGAGCAATGAACACAAACGTTTAATAATTTCGAAAAAAAACCGTGCATTTTTATTAATTGCACGTTATCACTAATTCGATTTCCTATTACGTATCAGACTATATCATACCAGTATGAATTCAATCTCGTACTTGCAAATCATGAATATTATTATACTCTCAATTACCTATATAGTCGTTATCAAAATTATTATCTACACTTAATTCTTAGAAATAATTTGATATTGAACATTTTTCGGTGTCACAAATCCCAACACGTTGATCTTGTATGCTAAAAGTGTGTTACTTATTACGCATTACGTTATCATATTGTACACAGTGTTTATTGGGCTGAAATTACAGCCTGCCAACATTGTACAATGCATCCTTGCGTATATAGATTGAAGACGATATTACTGCTGCGCACTACGTATAACCTCCTGGATAATGGTACATTAATGGGGTCTATGAGTTATCCCTGCGGCAAAATTACCGATGTCGTAGCAAAGGTTAAATAAATAAGTCCGACAGCACTTGCGTTACCCTCATCAACTTTTATCGGTCCATTAACGTACGATGAACGTAACGCAAGAGTAAAAGGGACCTACGAAGCATCGCTGCTATGTTATACGGACATTCTCGCAAATTCAGTGAGCCTTCTGCTCCATTTCCGAACTGTAACACGGCTTGCTACGTGCACCATGACGGTATCGTGTTCTTTCGACGTAAAGAAGAATTGGCAACGACGAAATTTTGACCTCCGACATTATCAGGATCTGGAGTATAATTCAAAGAAAGACAATTGTCTTGGGCGAAATAATAAAGGAGAGAGGAAAAAAAAAAAAGAAAGGAGTCGAAAGATTTTCTTGGCATAACTCGTGTTTGCACGCTGCCAACTCGAAGGAAAGTAAATACTGGCAAATTTGTATGCAGCGGCTACATTGATTTGAAGGCGGTTACTATCGTTCTTAGAAATCAACATCAGGTAAGAACGTGTGATTAGCAAAGTCGTGACTAAGGGTTTCTTTCATGAAAGAAAACTGATTTTTGCGATAAGGGTGGCTCTTAAATTTTTCGGGGTATCGGTAGGTGTAAGTTAGAAAAAATAGGGGTGCGTGAATTCAGCTCCATCCGGTAATCAGGCAGCGTGTGAGTGTCGTATCAAACGCCATTGCAATGTTAATAGAGGGTGGCGGGGTTGTAAATTGACATATTTGTAATAGGAATGATATATGTTACGTATTATGAAATAATTATTTACTATGAAATGTCTGACGACGAATAGAGAAATATTGATAATTGGATATAATAAGAATGTAGAAATTTTAAAAAAGAAATTCAAAGAGAAAATCAACAATATTTTGCGCACATTCGTACTCCAAATTCTCTATGAAACGAAGCAGCCTGAGTAATGTTTTTGGTTCTGTTAGATTTAATACATAAGAAGTGAGTCACAGGTCATCGACCAGACAACCGCACATATATTATTTACCAGAAAGAGGGTAAAACATAGAAGCTGCTAGGAAGAGTTTGAGAAATAAAAAAAGAAATGTTCCTTTTTTTCATATAATCACTACGACCTAAGATCAATCGAGGTCAATTGCAAGAAAAAATGCTCTAATGAAACAAAACCTCAAAATCAATTTTTGCACTGTTAAAAATTAACGTTGGTATCTACTGTTTACCCTGGACAAGAAATCATTCAATTCTTGCGAATGGGTAATACTGAAACTTTCAAAGAGACCAGAGTCTTCGCAAACCTTTTGGACGTTTCGCGTGCTTTTTCATACGAAGGACTTGAGTGGATTTGAATACATTATTTCATATACTCATTCTTCAAAGATTTATCAAAAATCAAAGTAACAGTTTCCTACTATTTTACCCTTTGTTCATCTCCCGTCCACAGTCCCAACAAGTCTCTTTCTCAACTGTGTGAATTGTCCGATATATTAAACGATATAAAATGAATTTTCACAAAATACGTAAATACACGCTACGTACGTACCTATACCAGAGTCGTTACAATATTTGAATTATTCAAGCAATTAGCCTTGCCAGCTTTGCCTCTGAATTCAAGTCGCGTATTTTTATAAATTTCCAATGCGTCTCCTAGTGAATTCCCTAAGCTAAAATCCCTATTCTTCTAGAGATACGTTTCTCCTTCGCTTTGTTCTCTTCTCATCCACTCGATTCCATCAATTCTCGCACTTCGAGACCTTCGACGTCTGCACTTTAACATGACGACAGATCCTATCTTTATAACGTCAAGTTAGCGTGAGCCTTATCACGATGCTTAATGGCCTCTTCTGTGTTCCCGGTTTCAACGTCTAAGTTCTTGGTTCTCGTCTTAGAGTTGAAACTCAGTTTGTGTAGCTCGTGAGTTTTAGATTCGTGGCCTGTTCGAGGTTTGTGGCAACTGGTCACTAGCAGACTACGTGGCAATATGGATTGCTCGAGTCAAGGCTGCCACTGACAAGGTCTCGGACTTTATAGAAACAGGTTAGCGGTTGAACCGCAATGGGAATTTACTGCATTTCCCACGATTTCTTCTCACTTTCACTCGAGCGTTTGTCCGACGCTATCAGATTGCAATGATACATGAGACGATGTAAAAAAAGAAAAAAATAATATTATAGAGAAACGTTCTATTACGAAGATTAAGAGATTGAATAGTGCAAAATATTGTGACACTGTACTGAATTTTGCAGTAACAGCGCTACTTTGGAAATATTTCAGATTTTAGTTGCTCTTTGAATATTCATTATTGGAAAATAAATTTGCATTTCCGGAAAAAATATACTGACAGACTGTTTCCGGTTGGATTCAATGCATAATTAATTTTCACGAATACCATGCTGCCAGGCAGAGAATCCGTTCACGTATTGAACGATACCTGACACCGATCGGTCATCAATTTCCCAGTTCAGAAGGGAACAAAAAGTGATATCAAGTTTTGCACTTTATTCAACAATTTTTTCAAACTTTTATTATTTCTTTTTTTTATTGACCAATTCTGAATTTTTCGTCTGGTTTTACTGTACCATATTGCCATATTGTATCTAAAAAGGAATTTTCAGTTAAGCAAAGCCAACCAACATTCATACAAATGATTTCAACACAATAACAAATTATAACCACATTAATAACAACATAATAAAATTATCGCTATTTACGATACAATTGGTACAAATAATTGCACAAATAATCACAAAAACAATTCTAATTGATCCATGGTAGATTATTCGTCATTGTCACAATGCAGTGCAAACTGCAAACAAATATTCTCATAAAACCAGGATGAGGTCGCTCGGCAACCTAATCTTCCAACTACTGCAGACCGGAAGTTGAAAAGTCCAACAATATCAGTTACCAAATTAAAATACAACATACAACAACTACAAGTCTATTTAATTTCCATTCTAATAGTTGTTTAAATGCAACAACAGCGCTAGTCGCGTACCCGTATGTGAGTTTAGGAATCGACTCAGAACTGGACTAGCGTAAGTTAACCATCAAGCCAGCTAAGCCGAGACAAATCAATACATATTCAGTATTCGCCAGGCAGTCCCAAGGCTTATACAGGGTGACCATACTCAATGCTCCCTAATAGAAATGTCAAAGAGCCGTATAAGCTGCACAACAAGAAAATGACGTCACATAAAAAACGACATAAATACGTCACAAGCTCAGCTCACAACTGATTCACGATGATTTTAAGGTTGACGAATTTTTTGAAAATTAAAAAAAAGCAAAACGTAACTTTTCGTATCCCTGAATGGAGAGCAAGTTAAGCACAGGAACCACTCGTCTCTTTCAACAAACGGATGTGGGTACCTGAAAGCGCATTATGACCCTTCACTGTCTGCCATGTCTGCCGAAGGACACTTAATAAGGCC
Organism: Syrista parreyssii; assembly: GCA_030142615.1. Classification (NCBI taxonomy): domain Eukaryota; kingdom Metazoa; phylum Arthropoda; class Insecta; order Hymenoptera; family Cephidae; genus Syrista; species Syrista parreyssii. Next base: position 223,639 of record JARQTG010000334.1, read on the forward strand.
TCGAAATATAGAGAGATATAACGACTTTACCCTTTAGGAGAGAAGATACAGAGACTTTCCAGTGAGCGATGATCGGGTTATCTTCGGGTAATTGAATCTCTCTTTCTCTCTCCTCTATCTCTGTTTTCAACGTCATCATCTTCCCTCATCAGCATCAATGTACCTTGGCTCCCTTCTGCTTCTCTTTTTCTCTTATTGTAATAATGATTTTTTTGGTCCACGTCTTGCCTTTGTTTTTTACACCTCTAATTTTTGTCTCTTGTGTCTTGCACTCTTTTTGTTAATAATTGTTGTACGCTCGTTTGGAAACTGCTTTTTCAGTCACGTCACTCCTTGCTCTTGGTACCTTCTAATGAGGTATAATATGTGCACGCGTACACATATACGGTCGGGTAACCCTTAGTTACAAGGGAGCTCGAAAATCCGATAACCGGTACTTTGATGATGTGCAAGTATACAGCCCACTTGAATTAAATTGAAAAAATGACCCTTTACCTTATCGTCCGTCGTGCTGACGATAGACGAACTGGAGGACCGATTGGTACAGAATGAGATAATACTGGCCTTTTATAAAGAATAGATAGCGCAATGAGTGAAATTGATTCTTATTGTGGACGGTCGATCGTAAATGCTGAGAGCCCATTAAAACATTCAAGCATTATATATGTATACAGATAGGTATAGAATTCTTAAGCCCGATTCTAGTCATTATTTCATTTGTTATTTCGATTATGCTCTGTCTCGTTTGTGGCTCATTATTTAGAATTCGTATTTAAATGATTTAATCGTATCAAGGACGTTGATGGGTAACGAGATATTATTTACGTCAATTTGCGCTATTTAATCAAGTACTCCATTCATGGGACTTAATTACGAGAAAAATGACAGATTTTTTAATTATCCTTTACACGCAGAGAAACCTTCATATTGTTAATGTATATGTGTTAGTTTAAATATTCGCTTTATGAATTACCTCGATCGGTTCAACGTATGTTTTATTAATCTCTAGACCGCCGGACGGACGCCTTTATCTAGTAACGAAACGGATTGTCAGTCTTTCGTTACTTATTCAAATAAACTATATGTCACTTAAATATAATCAGACCTCAGACACTCACAAACTTCAATGCACGGAGTTTCAAGCACTAACCGTTCCACCTAACCTTACTGTGATCCAATCGCGTTTCAGCGTCAGGGACGTAGTCAGTGAAACTAGTCTCCCTAGACGTAGTAATGCGCGCCCAGATGACCCCACAGCTTACCCACTGTCACGGCTGGCAAATATTTTTAGTTCCAAGGGTTTACAAACAATCGGTGCAGCAGGTCGATCAGTGCCAGAGGCGTCAATACCTGAGGTCTGACTGTATATAAAGAATTGGAAAAACCCCCAAAAAGGTGTGGCTATCTAGAGGTTAATTTGAGGAGCCGCCATATTTGTTTTAGATGTTGTCAATAAATTATGTAAAGAAATTAATTGATTGTTCAAAGATACACAACGATCTTTTCAACCGACTTACTTATGCGTTCGATATGAAATTCTATGTCATAAAAATCCACTTACGATTTTATGATGAAGATGCTGAAGTTCCCTTTCGGTGACTCTTCTGCGAGAGAGTTCACGTTGCTCCCGTCTGTATTGACTGTACTTGTAGAAGAGATACATGCCAGGAAGTGCCAGGACGACCAAAGGCTTCATCAAGCCTGCCCTACCAGTTGGACCACGTTCTCTTGGCTCAGGTGGCTCATCCAGGCCTTCCAAGTGTCCTGCGCCTTCGGCTACTTCAGCCACTGCTGCACCAGCTGCAGGCATCTTGATTTTCTTTATATCTATAAGAACACACAGATTTCATGAAGAGAATCGTTACTTAAGGAATCGTTTGACTGTCGTTTACAAGAAATTAATATTTTCAGACAAAATGTACTCTGCGCAGAAATTGTTGAGCGCTTTGCTATGCTTTATAAGATATATCACTTTTGTTGATAATAATGAATTAAAATAATAATCCATCATTTGCAAATTCTAATCATCCTCTTTGCAATAAATGTATCGGTTATTATATTTATTGCAAATTTTCTTGTAATTGGAGATCGTTTAAGTATTATTAATTAGCAATATTCAATGGGAATATGATACGTAATAATGTCTTATCTGTGAGCATTGTTATTTGCATTATTGAACAGCTCAGCCGTTTCATTGTGTACCAGTGCATCCCCTTTGGTACAGTGCATCCCTATGAGTGACACCCCTTACAGTGGAGTGGTTCTGTAATTCGACCAGGAATATTCCCGCGTATAGAATTCAGTCATCGTCCACTTTGGAGTTTAGAATGCAACAAAAAGTGAGACCCACTTTATACTATTATTTATTGTTTTTTTGGAAATTTTTTGTTTCCCTCTCTACCAGAGATAGCATCGCACTATCGATTCAGGAATGTGATATAATAAAATCATCGATGGTTCTACATTAAAAAATTGTAATAAAAATGTATTTTCTCTCAAAATTCAAAACTCTTTAGTAGTAATCATCAATCATATTTTCAATTCACAATCGAATCATTCAAAATTATTCAAATGATTTCAATTTCTTTCTAATTCTTCCAAATGAACATGCTTGATCAATACCAAAAAAATCCTAATAATTTAAAAAAAAACTATTGCATCAACTTTTCAAAAAGAGTCGAAACGAACGCACAAAAGTGCATCTAATAACGTTAAAAAATTATGAATGAAAGAACAACGAGCTATGGTCCGCCGATATACAAAAGTATAACGCAATTTTTAATTCTCTTGACTTGAATGAAATTCCGTAATCTAATTGCAGTTCGTTCACCGACTATATTTAATTCAGGAGTCTACTTGCTGTTCTATTCTTAACTGACTGCTCTAGAAATACGCGGCATGTTTGCTATATTATGCAGGTCGTATACCCACCCTTACCTTTCTAGATGCAAATGTGTGTGCCTGTTACCTGACTTGCGTTACTCCCAACCAAGAGTCACCAGGCAAACCAGAGATTTCATTATTCATTGAATACACATACATATACAATAATACAAGCTCAACATTTCCTGTTATAATCGTAATCTTCCTATCCATTATTTTTGTTACCATTAAACAAATTTTTTTTTCACTCTTTCCTTCAAACTCTTAACCATACAATTATTTTTATTACTGACGTTACGTTACGTCACTCCCGTCATCCAAGTATTATGTCTACGAATCAAATATAACTTATAGGTTACTATCGTGTTTTTCGCGAACGAAGTGAAAACGACGTTTTCCCAATACCAGTATGAAAGCTTCCATTATTTCACGTTCAAATTTTTCACGTGCTCCTGACTTCTGCAACAGATGCACTCACCACAAGGGTTACTCGCTTTGCTGATATATCTTGGCAATTATATAAGAAGACTGAAACGAGATGATCTCGAGAATCAAGAGGCTTTTGATTCTCATACCAAGTACATTGAGATTATTCAGTCTCTTATTAGAAACTGCAAGTTTACAGCTACGATAAGGCTAAACGTATTATTTAAATGCAAATTTCGTTGCTACAAAAATTAAATTTTCATCTGAAGAAAAATCGATAATAATATTTGCAAATCATTCAATAACTATACACTGGATTTCTAGTTATTACTCGAAAAGGTGAAAAAACAACATTGCTCGATAAAAAACTTTTTCTTAAAAGTACCATAAATATTATTACCAACCACTCAATTCTTCATAAATACTTATTATTAGTATCTGACTATTTTTTAAACGTTTAATATTCTTACGTTAATATACTTCAATTAAAGTATCTTACGCAAACGTGTTACTCTCACGTATACATATTAAAGTAGACTTCGATCGTAATTTAATATTAATGCTCTACCACCTGACGAGCGTTTGACAACAGTGTGAGGACTCATAGGATTTTATTTACAATTAGACTCATTTTTACCTGCTCTTAATAAGACACGTGTAATACCGACTTTTAGCATATACGAGCAACAAAGCCATACCCGGGATAAAGAAGAAGCCATACAGTTGCTATATTAGCATACTAGTTGTAAACTTACTAAATTCACGATCGCTTAACATAAACAGGGTAACCATATACAATTTTGTTTAGGACCTTCAGTGACGTCGGCTGAGCCTTAGTATGGTACATTTTGCGTTATTTAAAGGAAAACCATACCGATATTTAATACTGGTTATGTAGAAGGCTTAATCGTACAAGTAGTTTGTACATTTAATAAATATTCAGAGACTACATTAAAGGGACTTTACTGTCATACATAGTATAAGGTAACAAGACACACGCACACACGTATATGTAATATACGTATATACTACCTTGATCATAGAAACAAGCAAGAGGAAATATTTCCAGTAAAATACCTTATTTTGACAGCATCGTAATAATTATCCACGTTCATATAAACGGATAGCAATTATAATTGTAACGTTAGGTCCTTTTTCCAGGGGATGAAATTTCACAGCAAATTCCAAGTTCAAAACTTTCCGTAGGAGAAGACTGATTGAAATCGTTATATGACTTCTTACATGATTTTTGCATAGCGAATGTTTTCGCCGGTGGTTCTACTTTTCTTATTTTATCGATAACTAACTGATAATATTCAGTTTTCAACTTAAAAACAGTCGTTTGTACATTCAACTCTTGTATTCATAAAAACCCTCGTATAATTGAATATCTTTTTATTTTAGTATAAGAATTACTTTATGCTGTCTTGCCTAAGCAAATCTATCTTTTTCCTCTCATTTATCCAGCATCGATCTCTTTAACCAGTTCAGTGTGAAGTGCAGCTAATTAGATTATTTCATGTTTCAACATTATTGTCAAAAATTAAAATCGAGTACAGGTTTCGTACAATAGGAATTATGAAGAATCAAGCTCAGTACGGGATCAACGTACTACAGTGATTTATCCTCAAAGATAAGTTTGTCAGTTAAATCAATACCGAGTCATGTATGTACTACATGATTTTTACACTATTCCAGCTATGTTATATTATTGAAGAAAAATGGTAAAAATGCAAAAAAAATTTACAACGAAAGTAATCATTAAAAAGCGATAACATGAAAGATAACAAAATTATGTGATAACTCAATTCAAGTGAAAATATACGTTCTATTTATTTGCAGATATTTTTTCTGTTTAACAAACAGAAACATTCCCATCGGGAAGATTCTCGTTTATTTTTTGGAATCAATAGGTAATATTATTCCTCGACAATTACATCGAGCGCATGACGTTATCCAATGATCTGAGAGAATTGATATACTTTTCCCTTGACATGAGAGAAACGACTGTCATGGGTCAAGGACAATTACAGGATAACATCGCTGGCGATAACTCAGTACAAGTACACCGTTTATTTCCTATTTTTACGTTTGCTGTTATCACGCCAATACTACTCGAGCTACCAGTGCATTGATGTCATTTAATATCTATTCGTTTGCTGATGCTCCTGAATTGTAACCACAGTTCGACTAGACAGTCTTACAAGAATTGTGCGAATATAGTAATTAGCATATACACGCAAAAATAACTGAAATGAATTAATTTTCGAAAACAGATCAGCATAAATAAATAGTGTTATATAGTTGCATTATTTCTTCATAAATAAGACAATTATACTGATAACAATATTTTTTATATAGTATAGTTACACGTTTATAATCGATAGACTCCGATTTGCATTTACTGTTCATTCCTGTTCTGTAGCGACGTGTTGTTTTAAAGTATAAAAAAAAAAAAAAATCAATAATCAAAAATCCCAATAATGCCTAAGAGCAGTAATGGAAACGTGAAGATATTAGCTTAGATTCGTTCGTTAAGAATTTTCGATAATTTCTGATATAAAATGTTTTATTTCCAGTTTCACCATTTAAAAATTACCATTTTCGCACGTAACAGCCACGCACTTATTAAATTATACTTGGCGCGGTATCAGGATTTTATTTTGCATTGTTACTCCTGTAATTCTACCTTACGACATATTAATAGACAAGAGAAACAAACACCAACTCTTTACTCAACATTTCTACGCAATAACTCAACTGGCTATAGATCAAATGCACTCGTTGTTACGTAACTAGAATTAACGTCTAGACAAAGAAATAATAGACGATGAATTCTTATAATACATTAGTGTGTCACATAGTCACATAGTAGTAATAACACAATTACTATGAAACCATCAGTCAAACCTGTCCTTGTCGCATAAGTACATCAAGTACAAGGTAAAAGCTCCATTCACCCAACCAATAACAAAATACAAAAATTCATATATTAAACATTGACGAAAACTCACCAGCAATGTCTCACAGCACACAAATCACGCTCGATCCTCGTAAAACCTCAGAGAACGAAAACTGATTGGAAAAATCATGAACGGGAAACACTGCGCGTTATGCGAACGAGAAACGAAGAAAAAGAAAAGAGAAAAGAGGTTAGTCTCGTGTCTTGCGGGAGCCCGTTGCGCGGGCAACGTTGCAGTTGCAGCAGCAGCCGCCACTGCAGGGCAATGCACGTGCAGCCTGTACCCAGCTACAGGGGTTGACTGGCAAGTAGATAGATGCACTGAGAAGCCGGCTATCGGGGGTACACGGTAGTGTTATTCCGATTCTTAATGCTCGTTATCGAAGGGGTAGTGCCGGCGTGGTGGCCGGGCAGCCACTGAGAGGCGACAGTGTACGCGGGCCAGCAATTCTGTCGGAGGTGGAGGATCGATAAAAAGAGGGCTGGAAAGAGGAACGTGCACGCTGGATGAGGGGATGGGTGGTGCGGGGTGGTATGAGGTGGGCGTAGAGGGTGAGAGAGCGCAAGCACGAACGAGGAAGACAAGGGGGATCCAGTATGGGAATCTGTGCGTCTCCTCTGGATACTCCTTTTACCTAAATTCCGGAAAAATTCGGCGATGCTGTTTTCATTTTTATCATTAGTTTTACGCACCCTTATACTTGATATGATGATTTATGGAGATACTTTTTTTGTGGACGAATTTTAAGTGTTCTATCTTTGTATCTGTATAGTGTTATTATTTAATTGATTTATACTGCGAATTTGTCGGGCATGTCGTATGTTTTTAGTGGTTGTGAATAAACAACTTGGATTAAAGTACATCTATGTGGTTTGTTAGCTTCGATTTTTAAGTCATGTAATGTATGGTGGATTAGTGGAATCAGTATAGATATTCAGTGCTTGTGAGAGATTGAAGGGGACTTTATTAAATTTTTTTTATTCTGAATAATCCGACGTTGATATTATTGTTTGTGCAGAACTTTATAATTAATCCCTTTTATTATGTCGTAATCGGTTTTAATTAATAACGTAAACACTGTAAATCAAATAAATAGAAAGAAATTTTTTTTAAACTGTAAAACTACTTTTCACACGTATCCCTTTTTAGGGGTAGTTTTAGAAACTATCATACGCTTGATAAAATAGACACCTGCCAATTAAATCCTATTCGTAAAAATATAGGAAGAAAAAGGTGGCCAAACCCAAAAAAATAATATTATGGTATTGAAAAATAGGTCACAAAGATTAATTTATAATGCATTATAACCTATAATTCTACTTAGTACATAGCATATATATATCATATATCACGCTATTTTCTAGGAATGCACGGGTTCTTCAGTATGTGAAACGGCTCATACTTCGTAAGTTCGTCGTCAGGGAAGCTTTAAATATACGAGGGGAATTTTCTTGGTAGGAAGTACAAGCCAATAGAGATACAACCACGCCAATAGAACTTTCTTAAGAAAAGTAGTTACAGTCAGGCCGCTACATCAGTTCCATTTAGAGGGGACTTATTCACGTTACGGTTCGCAAGAAGATGGCCCCTCAAAGTAAAACTGATGTAGCGGCCCAACTAGTACAGTTACTCGTTTAAAAAAAGTAGTCATTACAAAAATAATAACAATAGAAATATATTATCAGCCTTTCAATTATAATTCAAACCCAAGAAAAGTTATAAACAAGAGAAGATTGAACAAAAAGAACATTTCTTTTTATTATAATAGCAAGCACGTGTCCTTCTACCCCGTGATTAGTGACACGGTTAACAAACCCAGTAAACTTCTAAAGCCGAGCGAAGGTTATCTCTAGGGTTCAAAATGGCCGAGACATAGGGTGTACGAAGGGGTGTATTTAACATACTGAGACACGCTAGCTACCCTACTGCTCCTGAACAACCCTGATGTCGAATAAATGGCAACTCGAAAATTTCACTCCCCAACAAGGAAATAGCGATACTGTGCTGAGGTCATTGTGTTGTTTCTCGAGGTTCTCTTTTCTCTTCAAACTGAAACAACCTTGTTTCCCTTCTCTTACTTTGGTGAAAATATTACTTCTGGTATTAATATACGTATAGCTATATTTAATACTCCTCCACGTTCTACCAACATTTCTGTCTGGTTTACATAAAAGGGTCCAATTACCAAGGGCGTAATTTTTAGTCTTCATCCCCCCAAGCAACCCTCCTTAAGATTCTCAAACTTATGTTGCTACTTATACCGTTACTTGGGAAGTAGATACCAGGTAGATTCAGTCCGATTAAATAGTTCTCTTGTTTTCTTATTCATCGTTACATCCCTTTCGATACTTTGTACCTTTAATAATTATCAATTCTTAGCTAATATGTATTTCCGTAATTTAATTTATAGAAATTTCATAATTTTTCTAATACTCGCAAAATATCGATAGAAATTCAAGCTTCGTTTCTTTATTTAATTCATACAATACTTTGAGTGATTTTTTAATAATTTCTAATCTATACCTAATTACTCTATATAAATTTAGTTATGCAATTAATAAATAACTGCTATTAAAACCACTTAAGACACTAGCAATAACATAAATAATTATTATTAGGATTGACAATTACTTGATACTCAAGATTGCTCAAGAAAAAAGATACGGCGAACTGTCAGTTTTTCGCAAAAGCATATAAACGTATCAGGAGAAAGTTTCGAACTTCCCAATGTCCAAACTTTCTCATCAAGAACTTTTCTCTTTGCGAAACAATATTTTTCAAAAGCAAAAACAATATTTTCGACCAAGTGGGTACGACAGTTTATCTCAATTTTACAACGGATATCTACGTATATACGTCGTATTAGAAACAGTACGAAGATACAAGTTTTGCAAACAAAATTTTGAGAGAAACTACCGTGCTTAAAGATACCCGAAAAAGAACATAGGTATGTAGCATTGCCCAAAAATAAGTGGATCTTTGTCGTACTGGAAACAAGCAATTTAGTTCTCCGCCGCGCAAGGACCTCTCGACTGTACACTACTCTCCCTCTTGTCTTTACACCCTGATTTTCATTCAGTGCCGTAACACAATAATGTGGAACCCTTGGGTTTGTCAAAATGTCAATTTTATCTTTGGAACACCATATGCAATCGCCTGCGATAATAGGAATCGCTGAGAGTTCGAATAAAAGATACTATATGAGTATAAATTTTTTTTTTTCGTTCCATGAACATAGTTTAACCTTTTATAAAGTCTTTTATTTTTTTTATTTTTACAGACTCAATAAAATCGATTGCTGGTTTTCTATGCTACTGGATTTCATTCCTTGACTTATGCCCGGGCGCAGCTGCTCTAAGGATCCAGTAGAGGATGGCGGTTTGATGTAACGAGAAACGGGCGTATCACTAGGCATATGTGATCAAAGGAAAAACCTGCCTGGAAGAGGGAAGTTAATGATTGGATGCAGTACAGCAATTACTGAATTGAATTTTGCCTCAAACTCACGTAATGGAGAATTCTCTTTTTTTTCCAACATCTATCACGTGGTGATATATGAAAAAGTAAAAAAGTACATGGTGATAAATTTTGCTAAAGAATTTTTGTATATGTATAGAGTATGTATGTTATGTATATTTATATATTTTAATGTAATTCATTGACGCGATGTAATTATGATGAATTTATAAATATTTTACCGTCATATAAATCATTCATAACGTAATTATATTAATTCGATACCCTAAGAATTTATCCCTAAGACATTATTCCACTGATAATATATCTGATCGATGTATTTTTCACAAGACGATACGTTCTTTAATCAAATTTTACGTTTTCGTTAATTAAAACTAAAAGTTATTTTTTTATTTAAAAAAACAATATTTTATGTAAATACGACGGTAGCTTTACTTTATACGCGACATTTGTTTCTCAGTTACGTAACAGTGAAAGTGACTATATGCTGGAAAGGAGAAGCTGGAAAATTTCTTATATTTTCTTGGGATTTACGCGGCTCTGTCAGCACTATGTCAAGCCGAAGCTTTTTAGGCGAGCGATCTCAAGAAAGTACGAGACGTGGAAAGCCGTTGAAGAAGCCGCTTTACTGGATTCACTTCCTCGCGTTTGCCAAAGACGAATGAATCTCCAGTCGCATTCAGGCAGCGCGATTAGCGCTACGTGAAAATGTTTCTGCGTTACTTGCAAGGGCGAATTGTCCGATCGTGAAACAGGGATGAATTCTGTTGAAGCGTAAAACCAAAGAGGAATGCACGAAGTTATTACTACGAAGATTCAATAATGGGTGAAATATTTTGCTTGCTATTGTAAAATTTCATTACGTTCCTGAAAGCCACAGGAGAATTATGAGAAAACGTAAAAGCTTGAAAAGCATAGCGTGACTAATAAGAATATTTATTACTTTCTCACAAGCAATATCTTGATAAACACCTTTTTCACCATCGACTGGAATGTTTCTATATGTTTGATGAGAATTAAGTAATTAATTTATTTTTCTCAAAAAAAAAAAAAAACGGTATCAAATATTAAGTTAATCAATAAATAAATAAATTAAGATAATTGTTTATTTAAAATAGTATCTGACGTCATGTATTGCATAGCAAGAAAAACAAAATAGATCAATAAATTATATTTCAAATACTAAGTACTCGTGTACTATACGTGTTTATTATGTTTCAAACATTACGTTTTCACATATAATTGAAATTCAAAAAGTGACACGTGACAGATAATAAAAATCAATTTATCAGAAAAAGAATCTAGAGTCAATTGTAAGGCTGCAAAATTTCTTACCAATCGCATTGTCAAACATAAAATTCGAACAATTTGTAACAACAAACCCAAGTAGAAATGACAAAATTTTACAAAAATACCATGAGTCCCAATTTATTATGTTCTTGGTGGAAGAGAAGATAGCAGCAGCACTGCCGTTTTTCATGACGTTTGACCCGTTTGCGTGGGCAGAGTGACGTCACGACTGGAATGTCAGATCAATGGTCCCTAGGGGTTGGTGGCACTGCTTCCATAGTGGTTTGCTGTAGGTATCTCCGCTCTAACCCCCCTCCCGCCCCCTCTTTCATCCCACTAACACCCTTTTCACCCTACACCCACAGAGACCTACACCCTCGTCTAACTACCCACACGAGTTTTGGGGATGAAGCTGAAAGACACCCCACCACTAACGCGTTACTGTTGCAACCCTCTGAAAGAAGAGCTAAAAATAGTCTCTTTCGTGTAAAAAGGTAACTTCGAGAGGGTAGCTATCCCTTTGCCAAAAGTTGTAACAATACACCTAAAAATTTGCAGATAATAGTTTTGATAAAGATTTTCTCGTGTATATTCGTATAAGTAATATAATGACAATAGTACGATACGACGATTCGAAAATTATTTCATTTATTAACGTTACAAACGTCTTTTACAAAATTACAAATTGTCCTTCTCCTTAATTAAAGTTTCATAACAGCATCAGAATTATATATTTCGAATATTATTAGCTTTACGTAAATGGAGACTCTTTGCATCCAGATACTCAATTTATTGTGAAAGGCTCGTATAATACGACCTCGTAATTCACTATATATATTTTACCATGAATAGGCAAAATTATGGATAGGACGAGTATTTCCTATAGTAGTCGGAATGAGTAGTATTCAACAGCGAATGTGATTATTGGCTTTGAATACATATGATCCGTCTGCTATAGAATATGTCTATTTCCTATCTCACTCTCGGTGCAGGTAATCAGGAGAATAGAAGATGACGAGAGAAGAAGTAACCAACGTGCAAGTTGATTACGAATAACAAGCTTTAAAATCGTGCTATTCAAACTGCCCAAGTATTTCCCATGCTCGTATCGTCCTACGTCAATTTTGAAAATTCATGTAAGTTCGCGTCATGAAACTGTACTTGAAACTTTGCAAATCCACAGACATACCATTGAGCGTACATGCAGAACTGCATACATATATAAGTTCGGGTAAGTTGAAAACGACGTAAACTCAATAAAACAGAAATAACACATTGTCCGTATAAAATATTATTTGTCACGAGTCAAATTTAAATATCGAATTAATTAAAACTAATATTAATTATCAATTACAAAAATTTAATATCTCACAATTCCAACAAACATAATCAGTCCCAAATTATATCCATAACAGCTAATATACATCGAACTACAGAAATTCCAAGGGAACAAACTTGTCACTATTGCATAATGCAACCTTTATACGATACAGGTGCATCCAAAGATCATCAAGGCGGTCAAACGAGACACCCGAGGGTTGGATAAAAATAAATGTGTTTCAAGCATCATCGTCGGCAACGACGACGACAGCAACGACGACAACGATGTCGTCGTCATTAAAATGAGCAACGAGAGGAAGATGGCGGATGAGGAGCACTGCCGTGACGTCACAGAGGGTTCAATGACGTCACGGGGCGTTCGATACACGAGGTCGACATGGTGGGGGAGGCTTTAACGGTGAGATGAACGTCAAGAGAGCTGGGGGGGGGGGGTGGCTGAGGTGAGGAAAGGGGTGGGGCGGGTTGAAGATAAAGCAACCTCTAAGGGTGGCTAGAACAAGATGTACCCTCCTTCACCCTTGTGTCCATATCTAAGTGTATCCACTATGCCTTTGGGTATTTCCATGTAATTTTTTTCTTTTTATTTCACCATGCGATTCTTTTACTTTTCTTATACATTCTATATGCTCTTCTTTTCCCTCTCTCTCTCTCTCTCCTGCTCTCTTATCTTTTGTCTTCTTTCTCTTTACTCGTTCATACACGTAACTATTATGTGGTATAGAAAGTAATTTTGCATTCGCAAAATTCAGGGTGGCTGGAACGCTGTACTTAAATGAACTGGTTTTTTCGTTGAATGAAACAGTGAGGAAGGAGATAAGATGGAGAATAACGAGTAAATTGGAGAAAAGCTTTAAGGTTTTTTTGATATTTTAAAAATATTTTTTTTTTCACTGTTATTCGACGGACTGAAAAGACTTTTTTTGTGATTTAGGACTAACGTCGAGAATTATAAAAAAAAGTTCGTTTTTGAAAACGCTAATGACGCGTTAATGTTGAATTGGTGGGTATTTGACAAGTGACTTTTATTATCCGCTTTTTTTCGTTTTCGTTTTTCTCTTTTTTTTTTCTTATTACCTTGCTTGATTTTACTCGACGTGGACTCTGTAATGGGTTTTCGTTATTTTGAAATCGGATCGACTAGACGTTCTGAGATAGGAAAGTCTCGATCTGGACTTGTAGTGGGATAGAAAGGACGATCTGGTCTTGGGAAGAGAATTTCTGGCGATAAATCAATGAATGTTTAAAGAAGCATCGCATACGTAATGTATGTAGACGTGCAGCGCAATTTCTTGTATTAGGCAAAAGAGTAGAACCCGTGGAAACTTTGACCGAATATCTTATATACGGAACGAAGTTCATTTTTCTCGTTTCCCATTTTCACAAAGCGCTTGGAAAAATATGCCGAGGACTTCGCTTAGGAAAAGCTTGAGAGACTCGTAGTTTTTCCTTGTAAACAAACTGTTGTTAAAAGCAACAACGCGTGCAAAACTTTGAGCATCGTCACAAAGTGATTCGTAAAGTCATTGAAAAATTGAGTAACTTCAAATTTTTAATTTTCGAAAAGTTTTAAAAAAAGGATACAAAAGTCCCAGAATCTTGCTATTAATATGGTTATTGGTGTTATATGGTTTTACTATAGTATATCGCACCTACGTTGTACCGAGCAAGAACTATTGATTTGATTTCGATGACATATTATTGATTTTAGATTGATGTGTTTCAATTTGTAAGCCGCGACGAGTTAAATATGGTGACCTGGAATTGATAGTTGAATTTTCCGGCGTTTAAATGTGATGCAAAATCAGACACTACATTTCAGGGTGGCGAATCACATGGTAGCCGCAGTGCGCCAGTACGACTGGCAACCCCTTCGTAAAAACCTGTAATTCCGCTATAAAAGCCAAATAACGGAAATTCCCGTGGATATTTCAATGCGGCGGCTGCAACTGCAATCGAGGCCTGCATTCAGCTGCATCTGCCGAGCAACCCAAGTGCTCTGCGTTCTTTCATTTGTGCGGCTTGCGAGATTAAAAAATAATTCTATCCACACGGAATGTAGAGATAAGTTCATGGTTCGATGAGGATTCGAGTATCTATATACGTCGGACCAATCGAGCGTTATATTATTATTCGACTATTCGCGAATTCGTATTCCATATGCAGCAATCGATACGATCGTCGCTCACGAATCGGATTAACAGGGTCGTTCTTGTGTGAGCAGCCTTAATGAAAACTGGGGAAGGTATTCGTCTTTATTAGAAAAAAGGTTTATAGAATTGGATCAATTTTACATGGACCGATGTCGACTCGAATGGCCTATAAATTTATAGTACGAAATTAACGACAATGCCCCAATCAACGTGGCTGCACGAAAAACGCTTTCTCGATAGAATCCTCGTTGAATAATGGTCCACATGAGTCTTTAGGACTCGTGGATAAATTGCCGGATAAATTCTTTGACATGATGAATTATCCGTCGATCGATATGGCACATACAGGTATTTGTCTTGTCGGTGGGGTAGTAATTATTATGTGGCGACATCTGTTTTGAAATCTTGGGTTTTTAATGTCCTGTCGATAAGGTAGAGCAATGGAAGTACTCGACATACCTAAAAACAATAGACCGATTTAACACAAATTTCGCGTTCGTAGTTGGATAAGTATAATCCAAGTATTACATGGATTATATATAAATGTGATTCAATTAAGCATTTTTAAGTTAAATGAATTACCTAATTGATGCGGGAGTATTTGTGGGAATTTTGAAAACAAATTATTTCAAATTGGCAAAATATCCCAATGCATTCTTCCCAAACACTGCTGATTAATTGGTAAATTTAATTAATAAATATTCGAGCCAGTTATCACATGATATGTATTCGCACCGCTGAATGGCTAAATGTTGATAAAACAACTATTGACCTTACCACAAGGTTCTTGTCCGTACTAGGGCACTAATGCCCTAAAATTTATAGGACATCTTTCAGTAGCACGTGTCTTGTTTCCTTTCTACGTAAGTTCAAGATTCTTATACTCCGTCGATAATCCGGAAATATTATAAAATATCTTTGCTGGTCTAATGTCTTAGTAAAACTCCTGGCAAGGCTTGAGATGCAAATTTATTTGCAATTCCAAGGCACTTTGATATTTCCAATCCTTAGATCTAGTCTCGCCATGAAAAACATTAGAAACAGATCTAAAATTAGTAGAGTTTCCCAGTGGCTTTGCTTTTGCTCGGTGATTTTGAAAATAATCAAACCTGATTTACTAAAACCATGCGAATCTTCAAGTACACGATTCCATGACGCATTTCCCATATAAATAGCAATACATTATGGCGAATGCCGAATGAATATTATCAACTTCCTATATATAAATTTACAAGCGTTTCTCGCTGCTTGGAAATCAGACGTGAATTATCTGCAAACGAAGAAGAAAACGAGTGGGTTCAGCATCCGCCGTGTAAATTGACCGCTATTGTATAAAGTGAATCTACTTATAAATGAAAGGTACTTGTGTCGACTGATTATATCTGACTTGATTACATCCAAATCACGTCAGACAGTTCGCCAAGTGAACCAATGCAATTTTCCACAGCTATGCAGCTTGCACAATTGGCACTCAATAGAAGAGCATAAATAGGATGCAATTGTCAGTATTTCTGAAAAGTGGATAGAATTGCTTGAGTGAAAAAAAAAAATGGCATTTTGTATCTTTTGTGCCTCGAATCATATTGCATCATTGACAATTGCATTATTGCACAATCATATAATGACTGCGATTGATACTCATACAATTACATCCTTTTCAGATTTTGACAATTTACATTTATCGAATCATATTTTTTTTCATCGTTTACTTACTAATCAATATCTTAGAATAAACTCGAAATCATTGATTACTATAATTTCCACCAGTCTTTCATTCGCTTAGAAATAATTTTTCTCTAATTATTTTTTTCATTACCATAACGACCGTCTTCCGGTCGAAATATCTAGCACGCCTGAGGTTACTTTCGCAATCTGGCAGCAGTAATGTCGCGACAGCGGCTTAAGGGTATCAACAGGCACGTATGCAACGTCTAAATTTGGATTCTCAGCACAGCGACGCGATTTCAGAGCGAAATGAATATGAATTCCAGTTTCTCAGTATCAGAGTTTACAGAAAAATCGTAGATGCAACCATATGGAATTTTCGAGAAAAAAAGATTAAAAAAATATACGTAAAGTACGTGTAGTTGCATTTGATAGACATTTGCGAAAAATAAACCACACATATATAATTATCCTTCCATTCAAACGAAACCCAATCCGACACAGCCTCATTGTTCTAGTCGATTTACATGAAACGCCAATAAAATTATCGTGCCGCTAGAAACTCCGCAACAAATCCAAATGCCCGTTCAGTTTCGACACGTCTAATTATTAATTGTAATCGATCCGTAAAGCAATCCTGGCGTAACGAGAATTCAAGAAAAGTAAAAGGTAACGCGACATAGTCGTAGCCATGGAAAACTATCGGTCTGGTAAGTATAGCACGTTTAGTACGTTATTATGATTGTCAAAGCGCGGGAAAAGTCGTTTGATTCGAAAAAAAAAAATGAATGTAAAGTCGCATTGACAAAATTTGAGATATAATGTAAAAAAAGATAGAAGAAAAGAAAATTGTATTAAACTCGCAATAAATCGCAATTAAATAGCCTGTGACTAATGCCTGCTCGTGGTAAGCGCAATGACTCAAGCATCCTCCCCATGAGTTTTCTAAGGCGGCAAAGTTTAATAAACCGTACGCTAAGGCGAACTATTGTTAGAGACTCAATGTAGTGGATGGATAGTGGAGTCTGCTGTAACGCCAGACTGTACGTACTGTACATATACCTATATAGGTGCGTTTAAAGAAATTAAGAACGCGTAACTCAAGAAAGTCATTGGAATCAAGATATTATTATTTAATTTACACACTTTTAGTGACTTTTGAATTCCTTGACCCCAATCGATAAACCACCTGCGTACTCGTACGGTAACATTAATTTTTCTATGACGTAGAGTGAGTGGGCATTGTATATGGCGGGTATAAGGTCTCTCATGATATTACACAATGTACATATAAGAATATAGAAGAGACGCAACGATCTTTATAACTCATAGGTATCTTATCATTATTCTGAATTTGACTTTCTAATGTAAATTGATTAGCCAATTCCTTTGATACTACACAGCCCAACGCACGTTCGATGATTGAAATTAATTGTTCGGTACGACTGTTTGGATACAATAGTGTATTAGTTTATGACTGTTTATACAGGGTGTAAAATTTTGTCTTAATTTTTATTCGCCTTTTTATTCACGTATGATTTAATTATGTTTAACGGGTTAATTGGTTCTGCCGTGAAATGTTGAAGATTGTTGAGTAAATTTCGTTTGACAGCGACAAGTTGAAGCTTTCTATCTTTTCTATGGTCGGGCCTATTTTTCTGTCGTCGGTAGACAATTCACACTTTGGAAAACGGCAGGAAAGTTAAACAAGGTGATGGCGCGTAGGATAAACAGGAAAGGTTAGACTCCAAATTTCGAAGTGCCTAAAGTAAGTTTCACTTGAAATTCCATAAATTCTATTTTAGGTATCGGCTCGACGTTATTCGGAGAAAGTGTGAATTTTGTCTGGGCGAGTGGAACCTGTGGTTTTTCAATCATTTTTTTCTATCCTCGCCATATCGCTTTTCTGCTCCTTTCTTTTTATTACACCGGTTATTTGTGGATCATCTCGTATGCAAACGTTGCAGATGCATCTGGGGCGCGGCTATACTGTGCCTGGATGCGGTTCACTGCTACTGGATGAAATTTTTATAACGTGCAGGTTTGTCTTGATGCAGTCAACCGAGATGAACGGCATTGCACCCTGATAGTGACATTGGGCTCGTTATCGATATTCTATAATTGATGCACATCGATGCATCCTGCAATTATTTCCGTCCGATGCAGTTTGACAAAAATGATGAAACGGTGAATTCTGATGAAAAAAATTTTTTTTTTAATTTTCTCCAAAAAACACCTAATAAGTAAAATACGCGTTAAGGATAATATAGAAATTTTTTGAAAATTTTATACTGACTGTACACGTGGTACTACTACCTATAGGTGCTACGTATAAAATAAAACAAATTTCACTATTTACGTGCGTCATTACCAAGAATGATTTATTTAGGTAATTCATCATCTCCGTTATTGTTTCATCCCCATCGAATCACCCTTTGTTATTTCGTGTAAAACGGTCTATCAATAACTTCAGCCAATACACTCGGTGTACTGATACTTAGAGAACGTTAAAAGGTGTATTTACCAAAGAGACACTTCCGAGTGTCTCACGCTAGAATTCACATATCCCCGGGACACCCCTGAAAATTCGTCAGACCCTGTTTTTTCACCTGTCCTAAATGTCGAGCGACCTCTCCATAAAGTGACCTCTTTTCAACTCCCCGAAATCAACAATAGGACGAATCCGCTAATACGTCGTCACACGATACCCCAATACTTATTCTTCCCAGATATTTTACGTAGTTTACAGTTGTTGGGTTAGCGGTAAGAAAACCAATATGTATAGGTGCCTAGTGTACACCAGGTGTAGAAAAAAAAAGAAATAGGTACTTTTCAGGTCGCCATGCAGTTACGTTACACTCCGAGGGTCTCAAGAGCCTTTACTACCCTTAGGGCATTACGTGAACTTTTACGGTGCGACATTTTAAAAAGCTCAGACCGCGCTTGAGGGAGCTGAATTGAATATACTTTTTACGGTGTCGCATAATAGGAAACCCTTTCGCCATATTTCCCATTGAGCCATTAACGTCGCGTCGCATTATTATGGCTCGCGTCACTTTCTGGAATTCGTCTCGTCATCCTCATTCATTCTATATGGTGACAGTCTATTTCAACACGTTAACCACCCACGATATATATTCAACTACGCTATTTAAGAAATCTAATTTTTCACGGATCACCCGGTAGATTTAGTCATGAAACAAGACGCCTTATGGTTAGACGACGCGAACCAGACCTCTTGAGCTTCTTGCGATCGTTCAATTTTTCGGTCAGCGCTCGGATGACTCATTAGTACAATGAATCTTTATCGGGACGATATATAACAATCTACTTTCGGCAAGAACTAATCGTGACATTGACTTTAATTGATTCTCCACGATACGAGCGTACAATAATGTTCATGATAAAGCCTAGGTTGTACGTATAACATAAAGGATGCATCTTCATATGATATGTAAACAGAAAAATGAGTATCAATTGTAATATGAATTTTTACATATTAAAACTACCATTCGCGTCTATTCTTGTATAATTAAATAAACATTAAATATTAACTGTACTCGTCCATGTTACTGTAACAAAAATTATTAAATGAGTTACTAACGACACTATTGGTTTCCTTATCATGATAGAGGTTAGACGTTCTCTTTGTGGTTTTCAATGAATATATTAATGTATATAATATAATAATTTAATCAAATATCCTTTCTCCGTCTTACCCCATAACTGTGTATTGTAGAAACGCATCCCGTCGCAGTCTCGAATGCATCCTACAACGTGAAGGATGCAACAAGCAGTAAGAAACTGAGGAAGAAATGTATATGTTCAGTGTGGTGGGGGAAACTGCCGGTAGAGCGCAGTGTTCGTTGCCAGATGACAGTTAGTCGTTCAGCGTTCGTGCGCCATGGCGTGTGGTATTACTTATGGCGCGTATTATAATAACCGGCGCATTGCTCGTGCCTGATGTCGATATTGGATAAATTTTTGCTGTGTTAATCATAAATGATAATCTATCCGAACGCAGATAGAATCGTTGTATTCAGATAGAGAACTAGAAGTTCCCTAAGTGCTAAGTTCAATGTGTCGAGAGAAAATATCGTCGTGAGTCTTTTGTGTTTACTATCGTGAAAACATTATTTTTCTTTTTGTCTCCCTTGGCTACTTGAACTGTTTACATTGAGGAAGTACCAGGATCTACGAGCTACGTTGTGGACAGTGAACGATTGTCAATAGAAGAAACGAAAACTTATAGTGTGAATATTGCTGTTGGATAAACAAGCGTGAAATGATGGAAGTAGTTGATATGGGTTTAATTGGGAAGCCAGTGGTAGGCTTCATTAATTAAGATACTGCGAATCGAAATGTGTAGTGAATGCGTAGTGTCGTACTTGTGTATGAAGTTAGTGTTGTAATTTGTGCATATGTTAAGTGTATTTTGATTGTGCAGTTAGAATTGTAAACTCGACGAGTGGTAACACTGAGTCCATCTGTTAATTATTTAATCAGTCTGAAACTGTCATAGAGTTGTCTTTTTAACTCACGGTGTACATAACGAGAAGTGATGATTGGAAGATACAGTAATTGTGAATTTAGCTATTTAATAAATTGCGAATAGGTGTCACGTGATTATCACAAATCGATTGGTGCAATTTGAAACAGGCGTCCTTTGCCGATCAGAAGAGAATACGGAAACGTGCACGCACTGAGAAGAGAAGGAAGAAACTAAAGTAAAAGAAGAAAAGTTCGACTGAATACGGCGAGAAAGTAAACAGACTTTTACGTCAAGAAAGTCTCTAAACACGATGGCGTCGCCACTCTAATAAAACGACAAATGGACAAATTAGCAGCTGCCGCTTGATTGGACCTCTTTATTTCTCTCGTCTTTCTCTTTCCTCTCTATTTTCACCAAGGGAGAGCTTGCGCCATCACACATGTGAATTCACGCCGTGTCCGATCGCCTTCGAATCAAGATTGTGTCAATATAGCAAAACAAATTGTGAGAAAGTGAAGTGCATTTACAACCATGCTCTACCCTGCTCAATAAAGGATTAAAATTTTCCAAATTCGACAAAATGATGATGGCACCACAGGTGGTAGGTGTCTTGCTGAAAAAACCAGGTCAGCAACATCATCCACACGTTCCACCTCTGGATCCACAGGAAACAAAGATACGAGGTAATTACAACAAAAATGTTCATTGTTTGATTAAAAAAAGTTTAATATAACATTAAATAAATTATACAGTTGCACACCAATGAAACAGCGTCCCCTAATATGTTCCCTAAATGGTTAAAGTTGTCCCCTTAAACCCATAGGAAACCCTTTATTTACTTAAAAACCATGCCACGTGTGTAAACACAATTGTATCCCGTTTATTCAATTTTATAAAATGTCTCATCTTCAAAGGAAGACGTACATTAGTAATAAGTACACGTCATTACGCGTTACTGCCTGGTTCTATTGCTATGTTACTAGATAAATTCATGTAGCGTCACGGAGACTGAAGTTTATGGGGTTGTCAGTTGCGTGCGGTCGGGAATCGAATAAACAAGGGAAAACGGGTCAACCACGGTTTGGGTACCTGGTTGACTCTGACCTTTTCTCCATGTATAAATATAATTACTACGAACCCTTTCTCTTTTCTAGTAACGGAACCCTATTAGCTCTTGTTTATTGCGTTGCAGCCTTTGCCCCGGTTTATATGGCAGTGCAGGTAAATCTTATAGCTCATAGCTCGCAGCTAATAGCCCCATAAGCTTAAAGTTTAAATTCTATGGGGTAGCTCGGTATAATATCGTTCGAGGACCATATGGCTATATGGATGGATCCAATATTCCACTCTTTAGATACGTACTTTAAGTACATTCTAGATCCTCTTTCAAACTTTGCCCATTCTACTGTTCATGGATCCTTGCATATTAGCGTCTGATCCTTCCTCCTCTCCCTATCCTGTCCTCGCATCAAGATGATTCGAACGAGTCATGCTCCTTGATTTTCCAAAGATACACGCAGACACATATGAGGGATTGGTAGTGCCTAATCCCTGTGACTGCAGGGCTTTACTTGTCCTACTGTAACCCTGTATTCTTCGTTACGTCTTGTTGGTCGTAAAGGACGAAGCATGAGATGACAGAGGGATCAAGGAATAAGAAACTTCCACATATCGTAATACGAGTAATAAAACGGGATTCTTTCATAGTAGTTGAAATTATGTGCATATCCTATTGACTTTTAGGATCCTTGGTCAACAGCGTTAACTCCGGAAATTTTTACGATTATTTCACCACCATTGTGACTAAAGCAATACCGAATATTTAGATTGTCCCCCGTTTTCGTTCGAGTCTAAGATCTTCCGATTTTGTATCGGTATATGGTGGTCTTGTGAATATATATATATATACACACATATAAATGTCAGACTCCTACCGTTTTGTCCTTTACGAATTGGCAGGACCTCCTGCCTGCTTCTAACCTTCATTCTCATTCCTCTTTTGGTCTTTGAATCTTCCACTGCTATAAGATCTTTCACAAAATATTCAGACCCCCATAAAATGGCCGCCAAAGAGGGGGGCCAGTCTTGTAAGTGCACGCGTAAATGGTTTATTGGGCTTTTAAAGGAGCCTAGTACGTGACGTAACGTATCTCTAACAAATGGACCATACGCACGGTAAGATGCATCTGTGCACAATGTATACGCATGAATGTCCTGCATTCTTACTACCAAAAGCCTATATTCGATGAAAAGTCGAATAGCTCACAAATAACGGGAATACAAAATCCATACTAGTCGTATAATAATCTCGGCACGGAAGTGTCCTTTTGCAGAAGAACCTCGACCGTTACGCTTAGACGCTCGAATTATTCGGCGTGTAATTTCGAAAAGTTAAGTAAAACCTGGCAATGCACGTTTACGCTCGATCGGCTTACCGGGCGAAGGCTATAACTGGTAAACATCTGACTGGATCAGAGATCGATCCACCTTCACTGTAGACTGGATAAGAGAGAGAAAAAGGGTGCGAGAGAGATGGCGAGAATTTAATACAACCTTATCCGACATTTTGCTATAGGTGCATGTATTGTACGTATGTACATACGTGTCTCATTTAAAATCTTTGGAGAACAAATTACGGGCACAAACGATATGGCGTCGAATTATCAGTTGGCCAGCACTCGTGCACGTCCATTGATACAAATTTGACCGTTCTAATTGTCAAAACAAATTCTTCTCCCGGTTCATCTCCATTGACATAACTGTCCCTGACGCTTGCTCTCGTCCCGACTTCAATAAGCGTATTGGTCGCGGCTCGACGTACTTTTCTCAATGACGCCATTTTTCGCTACTTGTCGACAACATTAGTTTCGCTCTCGCTTCGTACGGCGGAGGCTAGATTAACGTGGACCATACTAGCTTTACTCGTATATTATGTATTGCATTATATTCTATGGTATATACTACATAGGTATACTGTTTTGTATGGATATATGGATGCGGACGTAGGTTGCGACCGAAATCATATAGGATGTTTAGGAATTCATGATGACTACTAGAAAGGGGGTCGAGTATCCTCGTTACTCTACCGGGTGTCTCAAAAATGACTGGGTGGATAAATTACGGTCCAATCGGATTCACAGATCTCGGTCACAGGGAGATGTCTTTTTCTCTCTTCCCCTCTCCTCTCTTTCTCTTTGCCTCCCTCTCTCTGCCTTTCACTGAATGCTCACACGTTAATACTTTCTGTGTATTCGTTTATTCCTACCCCGCTCTTCTTCGCTTCTTCGGTACTATTCTCGCTCCTATTACCGTTCTTGATTCTTGTTATTCTTTGTCAAACTACTCGTCGCCACCTTACTTCTTGTTGTTCCATCGCAATCGATGTCGCGTAGCTGTCATCAGTCATTTCGCGTCGACTTCTTCTCGGTCTGTTTTCACGAATCCGCCCGAGCCGATTCGATGGACAAGTGGCTCTCGAACGTATCTCATTGCCAGTGGACTAGTAACCTTTTCCAATTGCCATTTCTTCGTTGCTGCGGGACGAATAAATTGAGATTATTGCGTGAAGTCGTTGGAAATGATTTTCGATTAAATTCAATGCGCAGAAATGATACGCGCGATTTCACGACGAATTGCATTTGTTATCGCCCGAATTCACTTAAACGTATTTCGGTGATTCAAGTATTACGGACATTAATTAGCTTGTTTGCGCGTCGAAGAAAGAAATTTTTTTTTTTTTTCCCCCAATCCAAGGGAAAGCTACGTTTGCTGCCTAATCTCAGAATAAATAATGCTAATTGGGGATTGGGAATTTCGAAAAATTGTGAAAGTCATAATATTTATCAGGGATCATCGAGGATGCTGTATTTCGAATTTATTTAGACTCTCCGCGCGCAAAGTAACGCGGATTACCTGGAACGGAAGAAAATTGCCGGATATAATACATATGTAGGCAGTGCGAGTGAAAGGGATTTTTCGATTAATCGCAAAACCCGCTAGTTGCGCGGCTCTTAAAGTTTCGTTGCGTTTACCGGTTATAATGCTTAATGATAATTGCTAACGTCCGGCGATATGTCGCGGCGAACGGCTCGAAATCAATATAAATAACATGGGCAGGGACAGCTTGATATTTCTGAAGGAATCGAGTAACTTCATTCGCACATGCATGAATGTCTTGTTACGCTTATAAAATAAAATCCATAAATGGCAATGGGCAGCCATGTGAATGAACAAGGTTATATGTCTCCTACGTATAACGCGTATATTACTCGCATATAAAAATGGTCATGTGTAATCGAGGTATCGGGATTGGCAAAACGTTTCTTTGCTATTTCACGAAAACTGTTAATCCAATTAGTCCCTCGTTAGAGTTGGCCCAATTAGCGGAAAGAAATTTACCAGCCGTCGACCGTTAATTCGAAACGGAACGAACACACGCACGTGCATGCGCTTTCATAGGCGCGATAATGTCACTCGCGTAGCCCGTATATCGTCGTCTCATGCGCATACATAAAACTCTCTGATATCACGGTCCACCCTGTTATCGCAACTAGCTGCCTCCTGCGATAAAACATCCGGACTAACTTCTCCGTTCTCTTCGCGCTGCACTCTCGTTTCTATCTACGTACGCAACGAGTAGAGTTCCACGCTCCGTGCAAGCTCAGGAATTCACAAGGAGGATGTCTCTAGATTATTATTATTATTGTTGTTGTTGCTGTTGTTGCTGTTGTTATTATTATTATTTCCTTGAATGTATTTATAAGAAATGGAAATAAAATTAATTGGTTCTTACCTTACGATATACGAACTATTGATGGGACTTGTTCATGAATCTCTGTCTCGTTTTGTCCCCTTAAACCTGATTTCTATGTGCCGATTAGCAAGGATTCTGGTTCCTCGGGAACCAGTCGTTGGGAAAGGCGGTTGTGAAAATGTACTTGTCTAGCTGTAGAGTTGCGACGTCTACGTGACCACGACTCGGCGCGCGTTTCTTATGTCTTTAAATAAAATTGCATATACATGCTTGACAATGCATTATGTGCATCGCAGGAATAAAATGAAATTTTATAAGGTTATACAATTTTTTTATTTTTTTTTATTGTCATAATAAGGTATTGCGAATATCCAGCTTTTATGTAGATCGCAAATTCACACTGTTCTGTTTTATTATTTTTGCATATAAAATCCCATGGTTGGTATCGAGCGTCGTGTACGTTGAACGTAAAATTTCGACAATCTCTTTCTATCTCGCGATGGCATCTTGCGGTAAAATTGAAAGAACAATCGTGCGACTACTTTCTTCGTGTTGTTCTTTGCCCTTTGCTGCTTCGTATGAATTATCTTTGCATTCGTTTAAACGTGATGCCATATTAACCAGTACAAAGTGATATTTTGAAAAATCATATTCGATCCACGTATAAGGCCTGTAGCGGAAGAGAGGCTGTTGGAAATAATTTGATATTCAGGTATGTATCACGATATTTAGAGGTGGGGCGATCAGATTTAATTTTTTTTTCTCTCATCTAGCCATCTTTGTTTATTATTATAATGATCCTCGAGGAGTCGTCACTACCTATGGGATTATGTCTGAGATGTGTCGGGACGTTCGTCAAAACATGAAATTGCCCTTTCGTCTTTGCTACCATTTACCAATTCAGTATCCGCATTGTCTCGGGGGTACTTAAAGACCCCAGACCGGTATTGTTTCGAGTGGTAGTACATATATGCATTGGCCTTTAATTCTATTCTACTCCTTTTTTGAATAGCAAAGAAACAGTTGGTTCTACTTGCCCACTTTGAGTATATGTGGGGACCGTTTCGAGTCCTCATAGCCATGCTGGTACCGTTAGAACTTTTTTGGAAAAAAAAAAAGAAACTAATCAAGATTTGGCACTAGGATACAGTTACTATACCTATAAATTATTGTCGATACTAAATCATATGAATTTAAAAACGTTCACATGGTGTTGAGATAAATTGAAAAATATAATTTCCTCGTTTTCTGTTTTTACGATTCTCAAGGAAAGTTCTGCTTTCTTCGTTTCATTAATACCGATCTTTATCGTTATTGAAATTAATAATTTAATTAATCCTGAGGCAGATGATACGTAAGATGCATTCTGCCAGATGAACCAAACAGTATAATTAGACGGGGTCCCCCTGTGGCTCTATTTGCTTCATAAAGAAACCAGAAAGAGGGTAAGTGGTAAATTACGACCGTAGTGCATCTACGAGAAGTTGCAACCATCGGTAGTGCATCGAGTCACAGAGAGAGAGAGAGAAGGAGCGAGAAAGTGCATCTCGCCAAGATAATATTATGACGCAGTCTGACGCTCACTCACATATGCAAGTGCATACAAGCAGATACATCCACGCGAATTTACCGACGTGTATACGCAAGAGCGAGTGAGAAAGACAGATACGTACTTTATCGTACCATCCCTAAGGACAGTATGCGTCACTTAAGACAAAATGGACCGAACGAGACGAATTACATTCGTCGACTAATTGCAACGGGATGTTGCATTTAACAAAACGGAAACGTAAGTGCATCGTGCGATTTGTAGAAAAAAAAAAAAAAAAAACTTCAATCCCCGTTGAATAAACATCATACGTATGTAGGTCCACGTGACGATTCACTTATCACGTTCGCGTTAATCGGATTCGAGGGAAAATTTATGTGAATGGAGTCCCGATTGAAAACCAGCATTACCCGCGTACAGTGGCATAGAAATCCATCATATTAAAGTGAAGCCAATGGGTATCTGTAATAATAGTCGGCCCGATGAGAAAATTGTGTTAGGCCACAGTGAAAGAGAATGAGAATCGAGGAGGAACGAGAGGAGGCAGCTAGATCGAGAGAGAAAGCTAAAGCGATGGCAGCCAGTGGGGTAAAGAAGAGGAAGAGAGAGGCCAGGACGTTGCACCGTTGGCTCTGACCCAGTGCTCGCCTCGGAGGTTGACTCTGATTCTGAGCTTCTGACGCCCAAGGCGCAATCTTTACGCATTGCGTTTACACGTTAAACGTCTTTATCGTATTCTCTCTTGCAGACTTTCTTTCCACGTACGCCATTGCCACTGCCATTAATACTAGCCCATTGGCGTACTGGCTTCTCGTCGTATCTTCTTGACTTATTCTCCTTTTTTTTTTTTCCTTTTCTCTTGCGCGTCTTCTCTGTCAAGTCAATGCACATCGAGCAGAGGATTGCCACTTACGCTCGTTTACCTACTTACGCCATTGTCCTGCCCCAGTGGTTAACGTAACGGCTTCTTGCGATAGCATATAAAAATACTATACGCAATAATGGTCGTAGGTACTGAAAGGATTGTTATCTTTTGAAAGACAATGACGATTATTACGCCTTGTGGGATATTTATAAGCGGCAGACAATGACTTTGTCTTTGAGCCATATATCAGTGATAAACACTTTTCATAAAGCAGACTAGTTGGTAAGCTGATCGATTGAAACTTTTGCGTTTGATCAATACGTAGTATGTAAGTGTATATATATATATATATATATATATATGTTTTATGGTTTCGCATCCGTGACCTTGTAACTTTTTACATCGTATGTATATATTATGAAACTGAGTGAAATTAATATATCGTGAGCGATGCCTTACGTGTATTAGTTCCTCTATGCAAATCAGGAGAGACTCGCGAGTCGTTCGTTAAAATCGCACAGGTATTTCAACGATATCGAATTTATTCCATTGAATTTTTTCGACTGGTTTTACCATTAATTTAATTTCTCTAAGTCTAATTAAAACAGTTTGAACGATCGCGAGGCTAACTTTTAAGGCTAACGTTCCGATTGATACTTGACAAATTTTCTTTAATATTATTTTTTGCGTGTTCCTTATCAATCAGCAGGGCTCGCACGGTTACGACTCGCTTTCTCATTTTGGGTTAATTAATCGAAAATTCTGCTGTGTTTGTAGATAAGTGGAACGAATCGCGCATCGTGTGTACAAGTACGTACCTAGTCTTAGTCTGCCCACGATTACAATGTGTTTCTTTTTTGACGGTTCGCAAAGTATACACGTGTGTAGTCTTGCACTTAAATATATTTTATTTTTTTATTTTTCCATATATGTTTTCGTTATTATTGTTGGCCACGTGCGGTTTCCTAAGGATTGTCTTATTCGGGAACTGTCAAAAAGATGCACTGAACGCGTGGGCCGACTCAAATTGGCGTGTGCTATAGGGCATTATAGATTTATATATATATATATATATATATATATATATATATATATACACACACACAATGTATTTTCATGTTATATATGCGTATACGCGGTTTACTTTTTATCTCTACCTAACTGTGCTTAACGCTCGTGCTCTCAGCAATGGCGATCGAGCAACCTAAAGTTTCTATAGCTGAATCGACATGCTTGAAGGGGCAGAATGAACTTAACAGAGGCTGGAATGTAATTGCTGCCTTACCATTCTCTTTCGTCGATTCGCGCCGATTCAAACATTTTAGACGGGCTACCGGTTAGAAACTACACGTTATCTTGTTCTCGGGAAATCAGTGGGATTTCGTTTTTTTTTTTTTTTTTTCAATTTTTCTCGCTCACTGGGTATAGCCATGAAGGTTAAATGACATTGTTAAAAAAAAATGTCGTCACTACGGGAGGGAACATGTTAATAGGATTTATATGCTGCACTTGTATCACGTGTTTAAAATGCTGACGTCATATCAGGATATGTCTGGTGTATAAAGACCTACGATTCTGTGAGAAATGTTTCTTCATGTTCTACAAGGCGGATAGAATTTATCTTTTCTTGTGTTTACACGTGGGAATTTAAAAAGGAAGACATATTTCGGAGTTACATTTTTTTCTTTGGGGTCAATCGACTTAAATTCGTGTTACACGAAGGGATTGCCGCTTTGTGTAGATTTTTATTAATTTTTGAAAAATTCTTATTTATATCATTCGCCGAGGGGAACGGTGAGTTATTTTATTTTATGGAGCATCGAGGAGACCAGCTGGCCATTTCTCCGACCCCATAAAGGATTTCTGCTCGGCAACCCTTCCCGATGCCTCGGACCCTTTCTTGAATAATTACATTTATCCTGTAAATTCTTACGTCCCATGGGATCCATGGGTATGGGTACCCCATACGTGTTAAATGTATGCACGCCCCCGGAGGAGCACGCTGACTCGCAAGATTTTCAACCCCATGCTTCTTCGGGTTTACGATCGTCGCCTAGAGCTCCCATGGGATCCCATACCTTATTTATAGACGACCGAAATACGTAACGTATGGTACAGTCGCCGTCGCCGAGTCGGTTTATGGGAATTTTATGGGGTCAATTAGGAGTTTTATAGTCTAGATAAGCCAACTAACCCCGTGACTCTGTATGGTATCCAGACTTCGTTTAGACTCACTCCGACGAAAATTACCCTAATTATTTTACGGTGTCCCATAGGCGTGTTTAAGGGATGCTCTTTTGTATGGGCTGCAGTAACGCAAAAGGGATAAGAAAAAAAGCGAAATGGAAGAAACTGAAAGGTGACGCCCTACTTATTTCATGGTGTCCCGTAACATTTTATTCATGGCATGTCTGTGTTACTTATTCATAACTGCATTTTTTTTTTTTTTTTTTTTTCATTTTCCTATGGTTTTCCGTTCCAACCATGTATCGGATTACTCAAGCGTGGCTGTGATATTTACGAAGGAATATCATTTGACGAACAAAAACGATGTTATGGCCTCGCGTATCAAGGGAGGGGTGTATGCGACTAATACGAGTCCTCACTATAGTAGTCACTGGCGATGTTTTCTTAAACGAAACAACACCAGATAATAGGGGTTACCTTCTGGCAGCTGTGGCTTAAGATCAAGCGAGAAAAATGCAGCAGTTATTTCAATCTGACCATGGGGGTCAGTAACGTTAAGGGGTCTGTATATGGCAGGACTGGTCCATTACTACAAGAAAGAAGAGGCAGTAGAAAAAAAAAAAGTGAAAAACGGAATAGGAAAATTCTTTCGACTCGCTGCTCCCATAAGGACCGCTGCAGATAAACCGGAAAATCCTGAAGACAAGTTCCGACTCTAATCCTGGATCTTACGGTGCCCTCATATTACTCGTTACTTTCTTGTGGATCACTGGACCTGCTTTTCGTCTCATCCGTTACCATTTGTCATGAGTTCACATTGTAGTTCAACATAGCAGTAGCTACTCGTATAGCGGAAAGATGATTGACATAGCAAATAAATATATATTGGTATGGTATGAAATCATTGTACCCGTGAATTATTTCAATTCGCCGTAAGTAGTCGTTTTCTCAAAGTGTCCACATTAAATTTCCATAAATAACTTCAACCTCCATAACCAACTGGAATCGCCTTCCATAGACTCGGCATCGTTCCGCCAAGACAAGGCGGAATTCTATTTGTCGACTCGCGTGCACTTAAACGCGGAGAAAGTTGTATTTCCAAGACGCTCAATGGCCCGAGCGACAATCCACGAGTCTTACTCGATTAACCAATAGGACCGCGGGCGACGACGGTTGGAAAACTCTATACAGCCAATGAGGGAAGATTGTTAGGATTTTGAAGATTTGATGAATTTACAAAAAATAAAGAAATTTTATGATCTAATCTCAATCAAATTTAGTACATAGCAAACACCCTATGTACAGGCAGTGCTATATGCATATTTGTTGCAAAATATATTGTGGTCGCGAAGACAATAGACAACCTACGAAAGAAAGCTAGAGAGGGAAAGGAAGACGAGAGAGAGAGAAAGAAAGGGGCAACAAAAATTGAGTGAAACCGGTCGTGTACGTGTCGTTTGTTCAGGCGCGTTCCCCGCGCAATTCAATTTCCATTAAACGGCAGTATTTACACAGCCAGCCAGTGAACGCACGAGGAGCCGAGCGACGGAACGAGGGAAGAGAGTGAGAATGAAAAAGAGAGATCAGGTTCCGAAAACTGGAAACTCGAGGCGGAAGGATAAGTTGGCAGTCCTGTACGTGGATGAAGGACCGACGGACACATTGTCTCGCGGCGAGCTCACGTGTACCTGTGGAAGGGATGTTGCGCCGCCGTAAACCATAATCATTGACAAAAGGGGGTAGCTGCGGTACTGAGTGGTTGCTGCGCAAGAGACACGGTCCAGGATCAGCACCCTCCATTTCTCACGCGACACCTCGGCTTCTGGGTATGAGGGAGGGTTGCTTTCGAGTTAAGGGGGTAATATTGGGGAGTGTGCGTAGACGCATCTATATATAGGATCTATCAGTGAATCCATGTCCTATATATATTGTGTAATGGGGATGCGACCAGTCGGTCCAACCGATGAAGACCAACAGTGTCATCTTCTGTACTCACGGGTGTCTATCTGAGTGATAATAATAATAATGGCCATAATAGGCTACCCCTATCGTAAGACAGCGCCAGCCAGATGATGAACAAAAAGAAATATATTACCTAGGAAATGTCTCATCGTCCCTTGAATTTCACTCGGGGACATCTGGTTTCGTTGGGGGGTGGGGGGTTGTCCTGAACTTGATACCGTCCAGTAATACGATTCCGCAAGGACGACTCTACCCAAAGGATCTCTAGTTATCTGGGAAGGCGAGAAACGTCATTTGTAAAATTGATGGAAATCGTAGCACGTGACATTTTACTTTTGTCATAGTCTTTTCATACGGTTTTACATACTTAAGGATTACGTAAATAGGGGTGATCGAATTTTGGATTGTTTGATTTTATATTTTTCAATAATTTTTTGTAACTGGTATTGTTTTATTAATTTGATATTTTGTTTATTACAACGCAATTTTAGCTTAGGTTATTTCGCGATTCGATATATGGATCGTTTTATGTTATTATTGCACAGCAAATTGTGCGAAGGAAACGGTTATAAAGATACAAGTGGAGTTAACGAATAGTAACTTCGTGCTTTAAACTTTTGACTGACTGTGCGCATGTACCTTTGTACAAGGTGACCCTCTCTTCGCTTAATAAATTAAATGCGAATCAACCCCCGGAAGGTACGAGTTTTCTGAATGAGATTTGAAATCTGCAGATCTCGAAATTCGAGACTATTATAGTCCTCGTATTGTTCCTATTCTGCACGCATGCTGCACCTTGCGACAATAATTTTGTAACGGTATACCCAGACGGCTACATAGAGCCATTATGGGGCTCTTAATTCCCTGAATGCGATTTGAATTGCAACCCTTTACCGCCACGTAGGATAGAATATAAAATGTATGCATAAGTCCCGTGTATAATAGGTATGCGAGGACTAGGACACCCTGTCGGGATAATTCCTTCTTATTCTATTCTACTCGCCATGATACATATCGATTCTGATTTAAAAGCGAGAATGATGTTTCTATTGCCTTCACCTTTGACCTTTCGTATCAATCGTTATACCTATATAGCTTGAAGCTTGACGGTTCAAGGAAATATATATTATAGCCTAACGATTCGACGGAACTCAAACTTTTCTATTCCATTTTGAAAATGAATTTTTATTTATCTCAAGTCACAGGCAAAAGTCATCGATAACGTTATTGGTCGTCCAATCAACGGATAATCTGTGTAGCTGCATGTTGAGTGCGACGGATATTAATTAATTTAACGATCCTACTAATCTCCTCGCAACTGGTACAAATATTTCTCTCAGCTCATTCAATCTCTCTCGTTTACCTCGAACGAGGCTGTTTCAGCGTTTATTGATGCAGTCGCACCGTGCAACCCGTTCGAATCTCAGCGGCGCATTAGTTACGGGGAATTAAACACCCTGTCCGTTGCCTGGACAATACTGCTCATGTGCTATAGAAGCAGTTTCAAATTCCAAGTAGCCCGATTAAAACCCAACAATCTCTTCATTGTGTTCGTCTTGTAAAAAAAAGGATACAAAATCTTAGTACCGCACAAAAGAGTCACATGCTAATATCCATTGGGTCTAAGCTGTCCTACACCGTGCAGGCAAAGTAATGCAGAGCTGAGAAATAGATTATTTGGAAATATCTTGTATCTATAGAATATTTTTATAAATTTATCATGGAAAAAAATAATGCTAAAGAAATATATGGTGTCTATCAGTCGAGTTTTACTGTCACGGTGGTCCACTTATCGCTATGGTTCAATATCCAGCAAACGTAAGAGGCCTAGTCTATATCCCATGTGTAGTCGAACAAGATGACGTCCCTGGATAGAAATTTACTGGTCGGAAAAGAACCGTGGTTGAAAGTCGTCTAAGACGTTGCTACCCTAGAGTAGTGCAATTTGCACGGTAGGTGCTTGCAATGAATGGCGAGTATGACGACGGTCAAGGGTTCCGAGATGTGCATACATTGTAACAAGGTAGAGGATTTACATTCGCACGGCCCTGGACGTCGAGTATAGGTGCGTCCCTGTATGCTTCGTGGGATTTGGCTTTGCTCGTGCACCTACAACGGCTCTTCTTGTTTTCCTTTTTCCTTTTCTCTCTTTCTTCTACTCGGCCTCCTTTCCTTCTTGTAACGCTGCACCGATAGTAGCTGTTACGGGTGTTTATACGTGCTGGGTGAATGCGAATGAGACTGTAGTGCCAAACGGCGGAGAGCTAATTATTGTTGAAACGGATGCGGCAGAAAAGTGCGCTGTATTTAATGTCTTTTGGAAACGTCCTACGTCGGATAATCGGACTGTATTATTTGTGGGTTTTCTCTGTCTTTCTTTCTGGTATACGTAGTTTGTTTCAGTCAATATTTTTTCGCGGTCGTGTAAACCGGCACTCTGCTAAAATAATAAAGCACTATTTCTTTAATTAGCTTAAGATAACTGTGCTTGGCCTCCTTGGTCTAGTCTCTGCGTGACTTTCCGTCTACGCATGTATGTCGTCGGGATTCTCGGCACTCGGTAGCCTCGTGACGTGTGAAGAGGCCAGAATGCATTGCGACGAGTATGTCAGTGCTGCGTGGAACTGCTATTTTAAAAAATTTCAATAATGCGTGGAACATTGAAAATGAGCCATGAATATCTGCGTACGCCAATGGACATTGAAGATAGTGAGGGCCAAATGATTTACGAAAAATTAAATTCAACGAAACAAAAATATGTTTGACTAATTCAGAGAAGTATTTTCAATGTTGAATTTCGTGTTGAATTTCGTGCGCGACCTTCGTCACAGGACGTGAAAAGTTTTGATAACGCAGAGCATGTAGGACCTTTCAAAATATTTGGAAAGAAGGCTAATTTGGTTTTGCCAAAATACCCAGAATTCCTTGGGGTATGGTTAGTACTCGAGCGACCTCGTGTAGCTAACCTAGAAAAAGGAGGCGCTGTACGACGGGGGTTTGAAAAGTTTTCTTCGGTTGGTATCGTGTTACATAGCCGCACGAATACCCATACAGCCAGTAGACACCCCCATGGAGAGACCGAACCGGGGAACGTCTTAATAAAGCCATGAGCGGTTTCGTCGATCATGGGAAAATGTGCAGAGGCCTAGTGACCGACAATATGATGAAAGAGAGAGAAGGAAGAGCAACTGGTGAATTGAAAAAAGAAGGTACGCGTAATACGTGCACTTAGTTTTACGCGTTCGTTCGATGTGTGTAGAATCCAGGAGTAAATCGTACGCACGTAAGGTTCGAAGTCGGTTACGTTTATTGAAAGACGTAGGAAATCGACATGGCGTTCTTGACGTTCCTGTTGCATCGATTTCAATGGAACACGGTTACCCGAGTGCGAGGCAAATGTCGGATGCTATAACGGGGGTCCTGAAAAATGAGAAATGACCGGGTGTTCGAATCAGTCATAGAAAAGATTTATTTAATTGATAGCAAATTGAAGATTTTTTTGGTGTTTGTTTAAAAAAAAATGACAACCAGGCTGACGAGGCAATTTTTCAAATGATATTTGATCAACAGATTAAAAGTGATATTAATCGACAAAATGGGGATTACGTATTTATGGGTGTGTCCTGTTCCCGATGGCGGGCCATTAGTAAGGATCAATTCGTCACGGTTGTATCCTTAAGTCCGAATTCCCAGGCGACTAAGGACCTTGTGACGAATCAATTAGCAAGATCATTAATAAGGATTTAGTCAGTTTGGCGAGTTTCGTCTTTGCTGATGTGTCTCTGTCGTCCGGTGCTGCTCTCACGATGTCCTTGGACCTTCTAACGGTAACATGCTATTTGTATTAGATCCTGCGCAAGGACTCACTCGACTTCCGATTCTTCTAATGGCAATCGAATAGCACGACAGGGGTGAAGCTGCTTGAGTCCCTGCACTTGGGGAGGTCCTGCAGCAGGATGCTGAGCCCCGTAAGAAACGCCCATTCTCCGCAGCATCCTGATAATTTTTAGGGTAAACAAATCCTTCGTCCTTTCTCGATACCTTTGTTGTACCTTGGGGTAGAACGCTGATCGACAATGATCCTTTGTAATCGAGATCGTCGATCATCCTGACACGCATAACAGCCTAATAAATGATCTTTGAGTCGTGCACGATCCTGCGACCGTTGCAGGATATTTCCCTTCTTTTATCTACTTTTCGCATTTCCCTTCTTTTACCTACACTTCTTGCTTACCTTTCTTTCCCTTTTTTTTTTTTTTTTTTCTTTTAATTTACCTCAGTCTGCGGATCCACACGGCACACTTTCGTGGGCTGAACTTGATTATTCTTAGACCCGTCCGCTAATTCGAATTTCTTGCCAGTCACTCAGGATCGATCTATCAGAACATCGTAGCCGGTATAATATCCTTCAAAAATTTGTTCAGCTCGTACAAGAAGTATTCTTCATTCAGTGCCATCTGCTTTTTTTAAAAGAAAAAAAAAAGAGAAGAATCATTGTCAGTCATTGAAAAAAAAACGTATCAAATCCACATCTGTTCACTCAGCATCTCTTGACGAATAATAATAATAATAAAAAATTGTTTTTCATCAATTCGACGACAATAGGTAAGTCGTAATCGTCAAATGACATACAGTCATTTATTTCTCTCGCAATTCCTTCTGTTATAATTACCTGTCTAGGTTGCAAGTTGGAAAACGAAAATATCGATAAAATTTGTTATTTATTCAAATTTCCATTTTTCCGATCGCAATAAACTTGATTTACCATATTTTCCACGGTAAAATTCCCACGATAATTTTTCCCGTTTCAACGAAACTTTCTGATCAATTAGACAATTTCTGTGGCTTCTTCACGCGAAGATGATGCACCCGTCGAACACATGTTACATATGAATGCCCCACTGTCCAACCATTCGTCCAGTCGTCCATTACTCTCTTAGAAGTTCTCCATTTGCTTCCATCCACATCTTTTTCAGCTCCCCTTTTCTTCTTCTTCGTTAATTTACATGGCGCTGGCATACGGCCGTATGTGTAGCCTAGGCTACACGTACAGTCCCTACTATATTATTTAACCCTACGAGGCAGTTCTCCGCGTGTTTATTTTCAAGCGTCGGCCTCCGTCCTCGCCGTGCTCGAATCTAGACCGCCTTAAAGAAATATACAACCATCCCAGCCGTGGTATTTACTCCGTACAGGCCCTTTTATTTTCGGTACGATTGCCTAGGGCTATAGGTCTTTTCACAAAGAAACCTCGGGCGCTTGTGAATTTTTTAATGTGCTTGAGAAATCAGGCTATGTACCCAACACCACAGGTATACATACAATCCACACGTACTATTCACCTCGAAGTAGAGGACTGAACTCTTTCGATGAATTCTTACTTTTCCATAAATTCTATCGATCCTTTCAGATTTTCAAAGAACGCACGCGGCCATTAACGCCCACGAAACCCGCTCGTGACGCGATGATTGAACGTGGCCCATTAATCCCTATCGTAGAAAACGACTTGATAAATATTTTTAATCATTGAGCGTCGTTGATGGATTTTAAAAAAATTATTATATAACATAAAGCATCTCGCGCGATTGCCATTCAAAATAAACAGTTTATTTCAACGTTGCGAGGAAAGCTTTTTTTTATTTTCTCGACTCACCCATGGAAATGATTCCTATGGTCTTCATACGGTCGCATCGTACCGATGCGCTCGTATTTGCTGTTCGCACGTGTTCCCGCTAAATTCAAATTCGAAATAGACGTAGCGTCGAAGTTAAAAATGAAAAATTTCATAACGGCTTTTCTAACGAAGCGTCACGGGATCCCAACAAGGCGAGATGCTCCACGTACATGTAGCGTCAAGGTTGGACTAACATATATATATATATAAGCGCAAGGATTAGTATAGTCAGGATAGAGAATACGAAGACACAATAGGAAGCAACACGGGTTGGAGAAGCCAAAGTGTCCGTAAAATAAATGACTCGTGTCGCGTTCGTGTATGCGAACCGCGCCGAGAGATAAATGAGGGATAGAAATTAAAGAAAGGGTTGCGTCATGGGGTTGACTACTAGACCAGTGACAATTTCGTAGATTCGCAACCCCTCGTACCTCCCCGTCCGCCAACCGCACAAATCCCGGGCGCATACGAGTTTTGACGTTGAGGCAAGAAGCAATGACTTTCGTCGAGACTCCGCGGACTTCGTTAAAAGGAAGTCGATATTTCCGGACGATTGATTTCCTTCGGGAAGAAAGAAAGAAGAAAGAAAAACAACCCTCAAAGCCATCCCTTGAGAGTTTTCACCTTTTGCCATCCCTTATTTTATTCTGTCTCTCTTTCTCTCCGTATAAGCGCGTCCCTTTACCGTACCTACGCCGTTATTGTTCTCGACTCGTGTGTACGCACCCTTACTACCTTTTATCCCGACATAACCAAAAATCTTCACGGAGCCTCTTTTGTACACGAGAGAATACGAAGCTTCTCAATAACCATTGTTGATTCTCGTTTGGTCGATTAGTCGACGATAATGGCGTACGAGCGGTAACGCGTTTCGTTCTTAGTTACAGTCGAAATGATCCTGTAAGGTCATAGGTCGCCTCCGATACCTATGTAGTCGTAACAATACAGCTGAAAAAAGTTTTCAGTATCTTACAAATTTTAGGAGCCGTAAAGGTCAGCCGTGGAGACCTATGCATATTTAACGAGTAAATAACGGTGGATATACAAATATTTCAGCTTCTAATTATTTACCCTGTTGCGTATACCTGTATGTATCAATCTATAGGCTC
Source organism: Syrista parreyssii (assembly GCA_030142615.1). Lineage (NCBI taxonomy): Eukaryota > Metazoa > Arthropoda > Insecta > Hymenoptera > Cephidae > Syrista > Syrista parreyssii. The sequence goes on from JARQTG010000334.1 coordinate 262,425, forward strand.
AACGCGATAACTCGATGAAAATTTAATATTTATTGTATAGTACAATATATGTTAACGGTAATGCACGTTGTGTCGATCGGGTATGGTCACGTGTCTGACATTTAGTTCTCTTTTTCATGATGCTGTACGGTGGGTGTCCCGATTAACTCGTAGGGTAAGTCACGCTTCGATTTAACGCACTGCGAACAGCGAGGAGCCTCGACGTCCTATAAAAAAGTTAGCATCCAACATGTGATAACGGGGCACCATAATTATTTAGTATCGTGCGTACCGGAAAGCTTTTCCTAGACGGTAACCTGGCGTCTCGTACGTTATGTGCTCGGAACCGAGAAGTTACGGTAACGATGTCGTTTTTGCTGTGGTTTTCTACGGGTTTGCATAACGAATCCAATCTTTCCACTTCCACTTCCGCTTCTCTCTATGCCACACTTATGGCCTTTTCCTATGTATCTCTTTCCGGTTTTACGAACGAGCTGATCCACACCGACGCCTTGACACAACGTCGTCTGTCTGTTTGTCTGTCCTCTTTGACTTTCACAAGGTGATATTGCGTTTCAGTAAGTGTATATGGTCAGCACTTCCGGAAGGAAGTCGTCACGGGATATTGATTTATGCTCATTGCATTTCTTAATGTGTCTCGTATATTTTATTTTTCGTCCTTTTCTTTTTTTCGTTTTCATGAAATTCTCTTGGCGCAACCGCAGTCACGATAATGTCGACCACGGCGCGTTCGTTCCGGGTGGTTGGAAAATTGTTGTATTTCTCGAGTATGGAAATAGACCTTGTATGCAGGGAGTGTAACGTTGCGCTATTTTCGGGCAAATTAAGGAAAGTGCATTGGGATGGATCGCGCGCATCAACTATGGGTTCAAGACGAGGTAATTTAATCTACGGAATTTTTCTTTTCTTTTATACTCTCATTTTTTTCACTTTCAAAAGGCCCCGAGATGTGTTGTACATTTTCTTTTATTTTCTTGTGAACTGTACTCGACCAAGGTGTCGTCTATAGAATGACTCGGGTGGGGTGCATCCTCGAAAATAGAAGCTCGCCTTAAACGTCGCGACATCGCAGTCACTACAGAAATAGATTAGCCTCATTTTTTCATGTAATTATACTCGCGTACCATACAACGCCTGAAAATACGCTCTCCCTTATATTCCATTACGGTGGCTCATATATCCTGTGATGGCGAGTGGCTGACATAATGCTGAGACTGCCAGATCCTTAGTGCACGATATTATACGGAAGGAACATAGGTAAGGCACTGTTTGGAAAATTGGGATCATCCTTGACACTCGATTCGAATTGTCCCGATACTCGTGAATAAATAATTCATGATCGGCAAAAAAGGAAGAAAACTACCCTACCGAACGAGGGTCCTGTTTGGTTAGGATAAGCCTGTTGGGAGGACTGACAGAACGCAGGAGAGCATGAACGAAGCACGTGAAAAATGGTTGACTATTAATAAGGATTTTTCGAGGCAAAGGAAAAGGTCCTTGAAAAAAAAAAAACAAAAAAAAACAAAAAGAATAGATAAAGATCCCTGAATTCAGCACCGTTGAAAAAATATATATATATATACATATATGCTGATCCTTTATCCTTTTGTACGCATTAAGGATATACATGACTTTGGAACTTCACAATCCAATGGCAGCGTGGATGATTTGGGGTGTAATTTGACTATCGAGGGAAAATCACTGTGCGAATAAAATATCGTCCTGGGGTCCACCTCGAATATACCAGACACCGTGCACTTTGTCACGTAGATCCTCTCGAGCAAAAAGGATCTTCGAAGTGTCTTCCTGAGATAATGTGTCTCGTGAGATAATAAAGCACGAATATCGTGGTAGGTATGTACCGGGTGTCCTGAAATCCGTGGAACGATTTATCGTCTTCTTGATAAAATTGATAAAGATTTGTCCAGCAACTGTTGCGTCATCGGGACGTAACTCGTCGAAATAGTACAGCGAATAAAAATCAGCGTGAGTTGGCCGCTCGAAGTTTTCTTTACGTTTGAAAAGCGCTCACCCGTTATAACCATGCAAACCTTATCTCCAGGATCTGAGGAAGCAAACGGTTTCATGAGTGAAACGAGCAACTGCTGCTGTCGTGTGGGCCAGCCATAAGGGACAGATAAAGGCACGGTGAAACGCTATGGTTAGGCTCCGCTCACACCGTCGACAAACACTTTCCATTGTTACCACTGCACGCGTTCCCATTTCCCCGCACCCTTCAAATGCTGGTGGAAATATAACGGCCCAATCAACGTGCCGCAATTATTTCACTAGGTGCATTCACTTCCTGTTAACGCGCATACCTGCGTCTTCGCCTTCATTGTCAGTGAAAATAGTCGTAAGTCGGTAAAAAGATGCGATTTTATGTGACATAACGTCAGACTAATCAGACTGGTCTTATCAACACAGTATATTTAATTTCATGTTCTACACTTGCAACTAGATCTCAACTATTCTTTTTTTTTTTTTGAAAGTATTGAATTTTACTTTTTTTTTTGTTCTTAATTCTTACTTCTAATCATTGTCTTCCATTTCATTTCTATTTGCTCTTCCCTCGCGCCCAACTAAGTCAGCAGTCTCAACTGTCCGGCCATGTTCATAAGGCTGAACGCATGAACGCGCTCTAATGGGACGCCATAGATATTATAGCGACTATGTGGAGCGGATGCGGGCTGGGAGATGGTTACATTATTTATTGTGTGTTCACTTAATACCTCTCGTGTACCGAGATATCTTCTCACTGGTACAGGTTAATGGGACCTATTACTAGATCAGTCCCTAGTATCGACATTACCAACAACTATAGACTAAATTTCTCTTACCAGCTATTATATACTTTGGGTACGTGCGTAGGAGCCAGGACAATTTCTACGCGTGACAAATAACTAGTGGTCTGTTTTTAATTACAGTGATAAGAAACTCATTAAGGATCCTCGAGAACGTTCTTAATTAGATGTTACACCGGGTACCTTCGATTTAACATTCTTGACACTAATTGCTAACCCACTTTGCACTATGGTCGTTGGACGAAAACAATTTTTACTAAAGCGACTACCCGAAAACTTCGTAGTTCCATGTGATTCGTTGAACTAGAATTATCTTGGGTTTCCGGTTCTTTGTAATTGCTCGAAGCTTATCAAGTGTCGCGATTATTTCTCGGACTGTTTTATGCAACTTTTTTTTTTGTACGAGGAAAAGCTTCGTTACGTCGTATAATCTCTATGAAAATTTTCATGTCACTTTCTTATACCTCGTATACTTACGAATCGTTTGCACGGAACTTTAGTATTTTGGTTGCTGTACAAATGACAAATTTGCACAATTCACTCCTGTCGTTAAACTTTCGGTTATTCTTGTACGAACGCTTAAACACTGCGAGGGACTCTTGGCACAAGTCGGCAAGGATTACAGGGAAACTTTGTCGCCAACTCGTCTCGAAACGAGGATGCGTCTCTGTTGAAACGTGACGAGTGTTCTACGGCGCACCCGCAGCATTTCTAATACGCGTTGCGACACAAGGGTGTGGACTTGGTTGAACAGCACGGAGCGACTGCTACGAATTTAACTTGTAAATCGTCCTTAAGGACTGTCCAACGTTTTCGTTACTTTTTCGCTTAAAATTCCAAGATCACAGTATCGAGGAACAACGTGCATTATTTTCGTAGGTTAAAATTTGTTTAGATAATTTCTTTCGAAATTTTCATCAATTCTAATAACTTTTCCTTTCGTATTGAATTGTATTTTTAACCTATTTTTTTTTTTTTTCGTCCAGTAAAAATTTCCTTAACTCTACGGCTTCCTTCGCTCACTCGACGGAATTTCGTACTGACGTCAAGAAAATTTAAACGTTTAAGATAAGCGCGCCTTCTCGTCGCCCACGTTTTCCCACATGCATCAAGATAAGAAGACCCGTTGCATCTGCCACCGCGATGCAATTCCACCAGCATTCCATGTTCCTCCTGGACGGATGTAACTGGGTAACAATAGTCGTTACTATCTTTTTTCTTCTTTCCACGGTCCAGACAAGTATATATGTAGGAATGGTATTGTTTTTCCAAAGTATAGATTCCTTGAGATTTCTTTCATTTCGAAAATATAATGCATCTTCGCTGCACTTACCTACCCACTCTCCGCTCATTATGCACTTTACTTCTCGCTACGCTCTCTCCAATTAGAGGATGCCGACAATGTGATGTGCACCGGATCCCTTTTCTACGTTCATTTCTGCAACTCCGAGATGCGCTTATACATGTACGCTGCGAGTTAAAATTGTGCATTCTCAATTTTGCCAATGCAACTTGGCTCGCTTTATCTCCGCTCTTAAATGCACTTTGCCTTGACGATACGCTCTCTCCAATTAGAGCAAACTGAAATGCACGCTGGACACCGCTCTCGGGATGAATAATATACAAGCCACTGACTATCCTACGTTACATACGACTGTCGTAAATGGCGACTTGTACTTGGCCAATTAAAAGCGTGCATTCGCTACCGCCACGTGGGTGAGGAACGATTACTCATCGAATGTTTCGGTACGCGAATGACACTGTATAAGATGTGTCATAGAAGCATAAATTACTAACTAGAAAATATGCGTGCACGCATATACGGCGCTCTTGGGGCTATGATAAGTTCTTAAGAGATCCAGAAAATGCCTTTGTAATAGAATATTTTTTATTTTTTATTCGACCGCAGTAATCGTAATGTATAATAATAATAATGATAGCACGCATTTTTGTTTTACTTGAAAATCGTCAATTCGCGAAAGGATGCTTTACGGTTTTTGCAAAATTTTTACTTTTCACGATCGTTTCTCGTTATTAAAAGTATATGCTTCTGCACGCAATCGCGTGATCGATGCGTGACAGTGGACGAGGATGCGTGCCATGCGTGTGTTGCAACATCAATCACCATCTTATTATCGTCAATTATTATCGTCGTCGTCTTGAGCGAAGGTCTGTTTTGTTGAGTTTCAATGATTCAAGTAATGAAATTGTTTGAAGAATTTAGCAAACGTTTCCCCGTTGTTTTATATTGTAGAAATGTGACTTCGATTCCTTTGCTTGACCTTAAGACGACGCGTCACTGTAGAAACCGCACCCAATTCTTGATTAACTATCGCGATTTCGATGGTAGAACGTAGTCTTGTCGCTTTCGTGTAAACAGAAAAATTGAAGATTGCGCTCGCGCGATTAGACTGTATATCGGATAAAGATACATAGACTCATATATGTATATATGTACCTCAGGAAAGAATAGTGTATATAACATGGATTGGTTATTACTTGTTGTCTATTGGAAAAAAACAAAATAATAGGATTTTGAAAATATAAACGTATCGTGATTCTCGTGACTAATGACGAAGGTCACGATAAAATTGTTGTATCGGGAAGTCTGTTAATAATTGATCTTTGTATGTATAAATCGAGTGGAAAGTCACGAAATGGCTGGGGGCTATTAAAAAAAAAATTCCTCCGCTGGACTCGACGATGATTCACCTCGTAATGAGTTTGAACAAACGAAGGAAAAAGAAAATGCCAGTTTCGATAAAAACTGTGCTTTCGTAACAGTTGACGTAGTGCGCGAAGAAGCGATACTCTTCTTGGGTGTAAATATTCGGCGAGTTAATTTAAAAAATGTGAAAAATCTTTTGCAAATTTCTAGTACCACGTCGATACACAGATTTCGGTATGAAAGACGCACGTCGCGATTGATAAACGTAAAGCACTGGCACCATTGGCTTATAATAGTTACGGTTCTTGAAAATCTTCAAAACTATCCGGTTAAAGTGACTTTTCCACGTTGAAGCGATCGACGACCCGCGTTTAATCGTCCCACGAATTACATAGTTTATGGCTTTTGAAAGCATCTAAATTAAACAATGATATAACAGCAGTAAACAGTTCATTGGAGCAATAACGAGATTAAACGTAACATTGTACCGAGACGATTGTATGCGGGATCGAATTCGTAATTTAACAGTCAATGATAAAAGACTATTTCTTGATTTCTCACGAGTCAATACGTAACCTCGTACACGCTTATTGTATACCGTATAAACAAGATCGGTCGCGTAAAATCAGCAAGGCCGGAGAGTTCGAGCCCCTCCCACGTGTTTCGCAAACCGCATTCCTCGTAAACCTACATTACTCGAGTATTGTCTGGTTGACCGAGTCAATGCTTGCACTGTCAAACGTCATACACGTAATATCGATCTCAGGAAGATTAAGTCTTCCATCAAGATTTGACTCAGCCTCGTCAATCCTATATCCAAGACTCGGTAGACACGCGTACAAGTACACACGACTCGTATCAGGCAGATTACAGTCTAATCTGTCCGATTGCTTCACCTTCATCCTGAAACCATTAGTAAACCGAGCCCGTGACTATTGAGTCATTGCGAACAACGTAATGTAATGTGAATGAAATTTTTAAAAAATTTTTCTCGATCTTTACTTCTCTTTCATCTCCTTCGTTTGTTCGACATTGGGGCTCAGCGAACTCCCAGGATAACTTGGTCCATTGCAACGTCGTTACTCGTTCTTCGATTACGATTTGTGTGCAACGAGCTTTCCGCCAGCGCTGGGACTGATCGGTTTGCTTGTGAAATGGTCTGATTTTGATCTAACGATATTTCTATTTGTTTAATCAATTGTTGTTTTACTGGTACGGAGCAGCCGGCGTTGTAGAGATCAAACTGGAGCAGATCAGATCAGCTGCTCTCGTGAGTAGGCGCCTTGTTGTTTCGGTCAGTCACGGGGTGTGCGATGTAACAGTGCGTGTAACCTGAAATTGAGATGAGACAGAACGAAAGTGAAACAAAGGTTACAGGGTTATTACATGTTGGAATATTAAAGCGTATCCTGAGAAGATCAAGTCAGATGTAATATGCTTCGAGGCATACGTGTGTGTGTGCCTGTGCACATAGATAACTTATCGTATACGTTGTATGTATATTTTTTATTAAACACCTCGTGGTTTTCCGGGTAGAGCAGTGAACATTTTGCGTATTTAAATGAGTGTGTAAAACATTTTTTTTTAACACACATCTCGACCGCAATGTCATTCGAGACGCCAAGCGTCCGCCTGGAATCGCGTGTCACATATTTTTCCATAGTGCATATTTAAATAATTATACGTACGCTCGGCACGCGGATTTTCAAGAGCTGCGGATATCACGTGGCGAAACTCGGGGACTAGTAAAGAGACGCAAATGATAATTAACCTGCGGTGTTTAACATGTAAAATTGTATGTGTATCAGTTAGGAAGGACATTCGTTTCTACTAACTCGTCAAAAACCAGTGTACGCGAGTTTCAACTTTGCGCTTTTTTCCTACCAGGATCTACTGTGTTACTCGTCAAAGAATGCAGCTTGATAACGTAAAACTATGGGTCTATCCGTATCGACAGTAAAACACTTTCATGTGCCACCGTAAAGCAAACCCTTAGATGCTGGTATAATATACCGATGATGAAATTCTCTGGCTGGGTTGAATAAATATATGACGTCGACGAAGGATTCGGTCGCTTTTGACTGCTGCAGTAGGGCATTGTGGTCTTTCAGGCAGGACGTCACAGATATCAAATGTATCATTCAGCACTATGGTGGAATCGCAAGGAGTCAGTGGGGCATAAATTATAAAATCGTACAACGAACCACCATGTTTCTTTTATGGGATTCGGCTGGCTTGTCGGTTATTTTTAGAAGATATTCTATAGGTATATCGTCTATAGGCTGTATAGCTATACAATCTACTTACTGAAGAGATACGCCCTTGTGGCCTCAACGTAAGGCAAAAATAGCAACACGGTGACGAAATCTTGGACAGATATAAGACGACTAAGTGCCTGAGGATACGAAGAGGCCCTATGGATTCTCTCGGTACTTCGCGTCGACCAAAATAACGCGTCCCATACTTGCCGAGTCCATTCAATCGTCTGGTGGGCAGCGCGTAAGTGCTGTTTTCGAGTTGGCTCAATTACGTGGATTGAACGAGCTACGGTCAAGCGATGGAATCTTTACTCCCACGATTTTACGAATGATTAAACGATACGCCTAGTCTTATTGGATTCGCGTTTCAAAACCTTTCGCGACGTTTTCATCTTAGTTCGAGCTATCGTCATTTACTTCACGTGCTTAATGTCTACTTTCTTTCAAACGAACACTCTTTCTTGGACTCTCTAAGAAGAAAATCATAATTTAACGAGGAAGAATTTTACACTTTTTCTCGATCGTTAAATCTATGACAGATTCATAGAAATGACGTTACACGTCCCAGTTACGTAACAGGGGATATTTTTTGGGAGATTATTATTAAAATTTAGGTTTCGACCTCACGTTTATTATTGGACGCAATCAATTGATTGAATATTTTTATTATTTATTTATCCTTTGAGTGCCACGATACTTTGTCCTATACCACATTCGAATACTCACCACTCAAACGTCACACGTCACGGAGCATTTCTCCTTTACAGTTTCTCATTTCCTGAACTCACGTCGATAGATACAATACGTATATCGGGCAATCTTTTCACTGCACTTGCACAATAACAATTCAGGATAAAAATCATAGTTTCAATAGGTAATAATTATTACCAGATTAATAATAATTAATACCAGACCCAAAGCAATCTTGTAAATCATGTCAGTTTGAATTCATCAAATCCTTCTCTCTGTTCCAGGTGAATTATACGTGGAGGATCTGGGCGAGCGAAGGGTCGTATCTATCAGGATGGGTTGGCTGTGGGTGGAAGGTACACCGATGAGGCTTCCTTTGAGGGCCCTGAACCTTCGTCAAGCTGCACCCAGTGTCTGTCAACCTCAAGTACTCGCTTTGGGATTCACCCTGAGCAACTCGCAGGGCGATAATCTTGCGACATTCTGGGTAAGTTTAAATTGAATCTCACGATCGACCTGAACTACTTGACAAGTCCTGACCTACGAGAGCTCTCTGAACTTGGCCGCGTACGAGGCAAACGCTCCCACGAAGCGTGCTTTGGCACTGTTCCATCCGTTTACTGGCATTCCAGTCAATTCTATCGACCGGGAATACCGAAGCGAGTCGCACAGCGATGCTTGAAGCGATAAGGGAGAAAGAAGTAAAGAGGAAAGACTGATGGAAGGAGAGACGTGTAATCCTAGAAATAATTCACCGCGCCGCCACGCTACGTAATTGCATGTAAATGCCTCTATCTTCTACACGATCCGTTTCCTCTCTGTAAACACTTTCTCGAACGTCGACTTCGTTCCTGTTCCGTTGGTCTCTGCAATTTCTAATTGATTCAACGAGAATTTATCCCACGATCGCACCGCTGAATATCGTGCTTTACGCACGTGAAATACACGCGTTAATACCAGACAGAAGTCAGTCTGGTTTTAAGGTGGCGCGATAAAGTTAAAACGTGTTTCGTCGCTCAGCCTATGCATTCCAGGATGCTTAATTTAATCGACGTAAATAACATAGCGGATAGCGCGTCTCCAAATCCTGCAAAAACATCGTCATTTTTCACTATGAATTACACTTTTCGTTATTGCCATTCCCGGTAGGTTTTGTATCCTTTGAAATATGTGTTTAATGACAATTCCTAGGTTTATAAGTAAAAGTAAAACGTAACGACCTGTTGTACGGACTCTATGAATATTTGATGGTCTCCATAAAACGACACTGGGTCTTATATTAACCGTGAAATACAGTCGACTCGACGTGACTTCGCTACTACGTATGACGAGCTCTTTCCACGATTTCGCCATTGTATGAAATAGGATGAAAATGATAAGACGAACCTCGTATTACAAGAGGGATGTTGACGCAACGTTCAACGCCAATTCCGGGATCGTAGTCAAGGCCGGGACGCTCCGGGAGATGATAAACCGTGAGACTGTTGGGTACCATTCTCCCATGACCCATTGTCCAGGAGTTTCTGCCTGTCAGGATTAGTCATGCCAAGGACGCCACGAGGAGCATAACGATTGTCTTGATTCGTTGGTTAATTTAATAATAATTCGCGTTACGATAATGACAGAACTTTGTTTTGCAAATCGGCACATTTCATTGTTACGATAGATACGCATAACGAATTACATTTCGGTCTGTGGTCCTATTATGGTTACCTCGCAGTAGCTTAAAAGTTATTTCTTATTAAGAAAAATACAAGTTACGGCTTTGTTTATTGTTGCCAGCACATTACGATGTAACGTAGAGATTATATGTGCCTGATGAATTATCCTCTGTATCGGCTTACCTGGCACATGGCTTTGAACTTTGAAGATGATACTCAGTCATATTGACCCTGGGGGAATTTTATGAGGTCGTTCATCGCTGGAGGCTTTAATTATATATATATATATATTGGCAAGATAAAAAGATTACACGTCGTGTAAGGTATATCTTCGAATCAATAAAGGTCACGTATCAGGGAATTTCACTTCCGCTACGAATAGCATGTCTAACGGGCTACTAGTTTTCCTGACTAACGAGTAAATTCCAAACGAGTCTCTTCGTCGTCGAGTAAGACCGGACTTTCGAATCGGCAAAATCGTGTGTCGCGGACAATTTTTAGGGCAACGCGGAACTCTGTCGGGCGTAGCTGCAGCATTTAAAATATATATCGTTATTGTCAGTTTCTTTCCCATTGGCTTGACGAGAGTTTTGTAAGGTGAATAAACTATCGTTTTATTTGCATAAAAGCGCGGAGCACATCGCAGCTAATGTTGCGTAACCTCATTGCAACCAACGACATTAAATCGGTTCGTATGTCCCGCGATCAACGGAATGTACATATAGAAATCAGAGTATAGAGTGTGAAATATGCAGTATAGATGTTAAGGAATTTATTGTGTATACTATGGGTATACATGATACTTCTTGTCTTATACTGTATGGTAATGAAAATTATCTGTATTGTATAATTAATTTTCTATGATTAAATCTAGTAATTGAATATAAAATGTATATGATATAAAATTATTGAATCAGACTTTTTTTTTGTAACGCAAGTCTCTTTTTGATTTTAGGCTGATACAGAACCTATTTATTGGTCCTGGGTCCGAGCAATAGCTGCTGAGCTGGTACGTCAAACTCCATTCCGGGCTCAACGTTGCCTCAACTTTCTGGAGATCTTGACGATCTGTCCCAGAGGGCCAGTACCACTTTCGGATAGTCTTATGGAAACGCGTCGAAGATCCAGAAGTGAATTACGATGCTGGCTCCGGGATTCGCCCTGCAACAAGAACAGGAGTAGCAGCATCTTAGAAGACACCAGAAGACGGGCCAAGAGCGAATTACGTGGCTGGTCCAGCAACTCCAGTGACGAGGATCTTCTCGGTGACTTTCGTAGTATCCCGACCATTCTACCAAAATCTGAACCACTTGGCAGGACCTGGGGTTGCAGCGAGAGCAGTGAAGGAAGTGACGACAGTCTTCCTTGGGGCGGTGGACAGTCGAGCGTCGATTCCGTCGATTCAGCCAATTCGGTAAATTCCATAACTGGCATCCCAAGTCTTCTTAGTCCATCGGAAACGAGAGAACAGAGGATACAGCGATACAAGGAAGCAAGAAGACGCGAGAACGAAGCCAGAAGCAAAAGAGTCCTCGAGGAGGACGCTAGGAGACGACGTGCCAGAGCTGAAGAGAATAATAATGTATTGCCAACTAAGGGTTGTCATTCTAACGATAACCAGGAGGCCAGGGAACGCGTCGAACCCCAGAGGGAGACAGTATCTGCCTTAGGTCGACATGAGAACTTTAGACCTAGGACATCAGATAATGATTCGTCCCGCAGACGACCTCCTGTCAAACCTACCGAGACCTCAGTGCGGTTCGAGGATAATGACACTAACAATAATTGTAACAACAATTCTGTAGTTAGAACAGATTCTGGTGAACGTAGAAGTCGTGCCCGGGAACGTCGAAGTGTACGTGAAAAAGGACATTCCGGAATGTCCTTACAGATATCGAATCCTTCCTCGACCTTGGAGACACTGCAGGAACGTAAGGAACGTTTAGCGTCATCCTCGAGGATCCCTGTACCCAAGCAAACAAAGAGCAGAAACAGTAGTTGTACGGCACAGTTACCCAGGTCGCCGACTACGCTATCCGTTATCGTAGAGCCTCGTGAAGAAGACGTTGCCAGATTACTAGAACGGTGTCAGAGGGTTGATCACTACGTTCCCGTAAGAGATAAGTTGACGCTGTTCGAATCCTTGTCCAGACTCGGCGGTAGACTCGCCAGGAGTACAGAGGACCTGGGTAGGAGTACGTCGAAGCCGAGTCCACGTGGTAAACAACGTGCCAGGTCATTGCATGATCTAAATCGTGGAAATAAGTCACTTCCGGTGCGGGAAATGTGTCGTTTCTTTGAAGGCGACCTGGACGACCAGGATATTGCGTGTAACGTGTCAAAGACTAGATTCAGTGATCCTGTCACCCCTACCAGGGGATCCTGGAATGATCCCAAGGGCGAGACGTTTACTAGAGTGTCTACGAGAATAAAATATTCAAAATAGAAAGACTTTTAATATCTAGGATTTCTGTGAATACTCTGTGGCTCCATATCGAATCCTGGTGGAATAGTAAAAGCGATCCATCATGCGTATAGCACTATAAAATTCTCTGGTAGAGTTAACTAGTCAGTCTGCGCAGGCAGGTTCGGCACTCATGTATTATATTTCCCACTCGTTATTACACTCTTTCCTTTCGTTTACCAGATTCATTATTATCGTTGCCAGTTAATGCGTAGTTTCATCCATTTGATTTTGAATTAATATACGTACATCGCAGGTATATCCAATTAATGACGTATTTTCCTGAATTTACACGGCATCTCAAAGCTGACCGTATTTCAACGATTATGAAAAGTAGATACAAAATTTGTGTACATAAAACGAGCAAGATTATACAATAATTATATATAAATGTATAGACAAGAAAAGAAAATAATATTCATCACGCTATGCATTGATTTACGTGAAATTCTTTTATTTTCACTGGTATGTTTCGGGCTGACCAAAGTGATTTGCTTGATGATATTTATTTTGGATCCGTGAAACGTATTTTCTATTTATAATATACCGACGCTCGTATGTTTCTAGGTTAAATAATGCAATATCATTTATTGCACGCTATTGGTTTCACTCCTCGTTTCACCTTCTATACTTGATGATGAACGATCTGCCAGACTTTGGGGAACGAGAGGGAATCCTTCCTGTTCCGATCGCAAATGTTAATTTCCGCTGACCTTTAGCCTATTATACGAGTACGAAGAATGTAGGTCAACGCAAGAAAGGAGGTGCGTGCTTTATTCATGCGGGTCCCAGACAGACGAATCACACTTTCGCCCATAGCGTTACGACGTTACGTTACAATTTTGATCGCGTGACACGCGATTCCATTTTAATCTTCCGTCGTGCGTTAAGAATCAGCGACGGTCAACTTTGAGTTGTCGAAACGGAAACGATAGCTAGGAATAATAATAACGAATAATTGTATACCTATTTATTGCGTGCTCGCGTTACATTTGTATTGTGATTGTCGAATTGAAGGAGGATGAAAATTGTAAAGAAAATAAACTAAACAGAAATCAACACATGGGATAAGGATGAACGAAACGAAAAAAAAAAGAGCAAAAGCACAGTGGAAAACATAAAAATTTTCTTAATTTTTCAAGATGATTACACTGTTTGCGAACGTTACGTTTATCATTATTATCATTACCATTAACATTACTGTTATCACTGTCGCTTGGACTCCGAGCGTTATTTTCAAAATTGTATAAAGCGTGTAATATTTAAGTCGCCTTAATCAAAGAGTAGCTTATTTTTCTATCTCGAGTACAATTGTGTGACAATGTACTGGTGTTAATCAGTTGCGAAAGCCTGCAAATTATTATTGATAATAATAAGTACGTGACGCGTATGTTGATAACACTGTTAATGTTATGAATATTATTTAAGCACTTATTATTTAAGCACAACAGCAGTGAACCCCCCTGGGTCACGAAGACCCATGGCGTCGCATGACGCTCGCATATAAAGATACCAAGACGCTACATACGTTGTGGTACAATCATCGCAGGGTTCAATCGTCGCGTATTTAATTAATTAATCAATTAATCGACGGCACCGCCGTTCGCCAAAGAGGTCCTCTAGTCCCTTCTCGGTGTATACCAATGACACCTTCATCTCTCTCTCTCTCTCTCTATCTCTTTTCTCTATATTCTTTTCTCTCTTCGTCTATCCTCAACTCTAACTCCTCTCCCAATTCACGTCCCGTAATGTTCGTTAGTTACTCTAATTACTGTAATTGCCGTAAACCCATGATTTGTATTTACGTTTGTTGTAATAAAGGGACGAATAATGGCCGTTACATAAAGTGATTGTTGTTAGAAAGTCAGACCCGGGAAGGCCTTGGTGCACAGCACTCGCTATTTCCTTTATTATTTACTGGCACACGTCTGTCCACATACATAATCACATTTACGTACGCGAATTACGTGCGTACGTAATACGGTATATGCATACCGTACATACACACATACCGTGTATATATATATATATATATATATACACACACACATACTTATCTGGCCACAGAAATGCCAGTGACTTCTCCTGAAAATTGTTATGAAATTGCAATTTTCTCCAGTTACCCAATATCTATATGTATGGTAAAAGCATCATACACATTCACGTAGTATAATACGTAATATTGTATACGGCAATAAGATCTGCCTCGTCGTGCAGTAGAATTTATTGATGCTTTGCAAAAGTAATTATCATGAGTTTTCACCTAGTACAGTACTACGGGTTCTCGTCACTTATGGTAGTGTAATTTTTTCTTAATGCCCTTACCCCTCTTTGTTTTGCCTACTACTAAGTAATTTTAGATCACGTTTTACGGTACTTCGATTGTTTTATCTTATGCAATGTCGTGTCGGTTCCAGACTCTTCACGCATGGAATTCCGTGACTCGTCGAACGGTTTTTAACGTGCCTTTTTTTTTTAACAATGCCTTACCTTTTTTTTTAATAATGCCTTACACCAATCATACATGGTTTATACGCATTCACGAAATGTTAATAATGCATGCTTTTATCGAGATTTACAGCCTAGATCTGTTATTGGGTTTACTCTATCATTTTTTATGAGCCACTACCATCCTTATTTTAACAAGTTCTATTCAGGTTTTAAAGTACCTCGTTACTTGGAGTTAGTTACGACGAAATCACAATGCTACTTTTTGTTGCTTGTACGAGGTGACTGGGTGCAAGTAGAAAAAGTTATTGAAAACATATATCCTCGTTATACTGTACTGGATGATCGACGATGTAATTGTAGAGTAAAAATGGATAAAAGCAATTTTTATAAGTTGTATAGTCACTATTTGAATTTGACTCTTTCCTATCACAAGCAATCAGTACTGATTAGCGTTATACATACAAAAATAAGGAAATTAAAAATTAACACGAGCTCGCATAACAATGTAAATTTTCCAACCGATGCTTGTAACAGGATGAAAGATCGTTAATGAAAAATATATTAAATCCAGACTAATTAAATATTTTTCATTAAAATCATTAAATTTTAGTTCATCATTTTGACTCAATGCGCAATGCTTTACCAGTGAATGGACGCTTTCATCTGGTATAGCATGTAGTTGGTAGATAAGTAATGCGACTGATTTAAACGCATGATAATAAAAAGTCCAAGTTGATATATAATCAAGTAAGTAAGCGAGTGGCAGTGCAGGTTGCACTTTGCCAAAGAGACGCGTGCAGTGCATGGCTGGGCGTTATGTAGACTGCATAAGAAATGCGAATAATCGAGTGACTGGCCTTGATATCTGTCGGTAAGCGGCCCCGTGAAACAGGTACATGCACATGCATATGTACACTGCATACTGCACATGCACCCAATCGAACGTACGATCGATCGCAATCCAGTCTCACCGCAAACTAGATCACTCCTGTATAATATTATAGTGATCTTATGAATTTTTATTTCTTCATACCTCCGTCACTTCCTTTCTATGCACGGCAGCTTTTTCCTGTATAAATTGATGTGTAGAAAAATTAAATATCCTTTTTTGGAGCTACTCATCAAAATTTGAATAATGTTCATCTACTTTTACATCTTTTACGTTTTCTTTATTTATCTCTATTATATACATATATATCTGTCGGAAGAGAAATATATATAATCTGTCATTTGCTTCTTATTTTCAAGAGGATCGTCATCTGCGGATCATCATGTAACAAAAATGGATATCGCTTATCAGCCAGTGGACAAGTATTAAAGTTTACTTATCACACAAAGGAGATTCGTATGTTCTATCATGGAATATTTATATATCTCTTATCGTTACTTAACTTCGTTTCGCCAGTTGTAATTCGCTAAACCATAGAGGGAAAACCACAGGAATACGTAAATACAGTCGATTCTAGGATGTAACGCGCCAGATATAAAATAATTTTGCGGTGATTTGAAATAAAGATTGAAATGAGCAATAGAGAATGAGTGCATGTTAAAGCGTATATTAGTTGTGATTTCACACTCAAATACATAACCTGAATGTAACGACGCTGTTACATTGATATTATGAAAATGAATGGGAAATTACATACTAAGGTGCACGGTACATGCAATAATGTGTTTGCTAGGGTTATTGTGCATTGTGATAGTATATTGGTTGAACATTGAAAAACCTATTATCTGCTATTAGTTATATCAATGAACTAGATATACGAGCATAAATGTATAATAAATATAGAAACTTATTGATTTAGAGTCGAAAAGCGCATCGAAACAAAATTTATACGATTTTATAAAGAACTTGGGTTCGAATTTATTAAGATGCTATGTCTATACAATATTTTAAGGAAGAATGTGAATAAGTATGTCATAATTAAAAGCTATTTTGTACTTTCGTTAAAGTATTACGTAAAACTGTTAATATATTTGTGATATATCTATATTTCTTTTTCATATAAATCATTTTCAATTTTATTACATATTACTATTTACAAATAGTACGTACGTTAGTATATAGAACTTTGGTGCATCAGCGCCATCTGTTGATTATCATCGGTATTGTTAAAAACTAAATGGTTTCGTCGTGCATATTATCCGTTAGTTTAGCTGAATTTTTAAATTGGAATCCGAATATTTTTTAAGTAGTCGACTTATAATATATTGTTTTTAAATGCAATTTAAATAATTTTTAAATGACGCCAACCGAAGTTAGTGTGCATAGTATCAATCAGTATGAAAGGATGGCGCCACTGTCTTTGGCACATTTAGAAACGTGAAGTAATATTGGAGAAGAGATGAAGGTATATATGTTACAAGTGGTCCGATGCTTGGGAGGTTCCTGTAATTTGACAGATAATTATTGTCCTTGTTGCTCGCGGCAGCTGTTGGTACAGCAGAAACCTACATTTAGTTAGCTGCTTGCCCGTTCTGCTGCCATAAGTAACATGAACACAAGCAGCGTGTGTAGAATTTCCTTGTGAATTTTAATAATGCGAACAATTTCAGGTCAGATTACTTTTTCAGTTCTGAGATAATCGTTGCCAAAGTAATGTTAAAATGGTTGTTAACCTTATAGAATATGCGTTAAGCTCTATTTTGGAAAGGAATTTCAGTAAAAATCCTGCTATTTGCAATTTTTCTTAATATCTTACTTGCATGGTAAATAAAAGATCCAGAGTTCCCTTAACATCAAGAAGTATATTAAAAACGAGGAAAATATCAGGAAGCACGACGGGGAACACATAAAAGTAGTGGAATTAGTCAATTTTATCGATGCGCAGAACTTGGATGGTGGGGAGGAGCACTTAAATGGGTGCCTAGGCTCGGAACGCTCACTTTTCCGCGAGCAACTTTCCTATAATGATCTCTTGGACTTATCTTATCCATTTCTAGCCTTCTCTTTTTCTATATTTATTTATTTGCAGTAATAATCGGTCGTGATGTACAATTGAACAACAGATGACAGCTACATATAAACAGTTGGGTCTTGGCATATGCTACGGCCATGATCTGGTCCATGTAGTGAATCTAGCTAGAGTGTCTATCTTCCGCGTCTGTAGTATAATTAGTTCGCTTTGCTGGGAACGCTCTAAGACGTCGTTGACCCTTGAGCACTCGTATGGGTAGTGACAATCCAATGGGGACATCATGCGGGGTCTGTTGGCTCTGGGTAAAGTCCTGCCTATGCTTGTGGTCTTGGGTCACTTGGGGTAGTGCGGGTGCTACTGAGCATCTGCTAGATTAGAGTCACCCTTTGTCGGAGACATTTTGCGCAGGGATCAATGGCTGACGCTTAACCCACTGAGCTTGCTCGGTGAGAAGTGGCCTATGTGGTAGCGTCAAATATCGTTTTTCAGGTCGTCTCGGCCGTCGGTCATAAGGGCTACGTTGGATGCTACTACGTCCATGGTCTTTCGTTGCGCTTAGCTTGCCATATGCGTCTTTCTTGTCCCTAGTCCTGGCTTCCTTTCATTCCAAGATTTTTCCCCCTAGTCCTGATCGTGGTAGTCTCAGGACTCGGAGGTTTTTTCTTCAATCCCCAAAACACGGTCCTCTCATAATCAGTTGGATGTCGGAGGGGTCGTAGCTCCCTTATGGAAAGGTAGGACCCCACGGAAATGGGCGAGGTGGGGCCCATTTCGCTCGCTTTTCCTTAAATCGTCCTCCTTTATTTTTGACTACTGTTCTTCCATTCTTCATCCTTCCTCCTTCTCATTTAATTATGCACTTTTTCTTGTTTCGTACCATCTCTTTCAACTTTTTTTATCTTTTCTTCACGTACGTCTTTTCTCATCTATTTCACATTCTATTACCCATTCCTTCATCCGTCTTATTCCCCACTTTCCTTCTCTTCTTTTTGTTTTACGATTTTTTCTAGCTTTCATGCATTCTTTCTTTTCTCTTCATCATCTTCTCTACGTTCAAAACAAATTCCCTGTAACAATCTTTCATTTCCCTGACCGAAGTAAATGTTCACTCACTGCTTTTCTTCTTTCGTCCTGCATTTCGATTTGGTTCCAGCTTATGCAATATTCTACTTGCGACAATGTGCATTGCAGTAATAATCGGTCGTGATGTACAATTGAACAACAGATGACAGCTACATATAAACAGTTGAACACGTTCATTTATTTTTATTATATTATAATCAAACATTTTTCAAGAATGTATAATTTCCTTTTAGACTTAATTAAAATCAACAACGTTTTAATTTGGCAGAGTTTATTGCATCGAATGCAAGATGTAGCATGGTACGTTTTAGATTGGGAAATTTTTCTATACAGTCATCAAGTGTGACGAGGTGCAGAGTTGCAGTTGCATGGGATTATACCGTACACCTGGTATAAAAGAAACTGCTTATTTAAAACGCTCTAAGAATACCCATAAATTCTTAAAATCTGTGTCCTCGGTCCGAGTTCTCGGTTCATGGACACAGAATTTTACACATTTCTCTAAACCGTTGCTGAGCAATGGTAGATATATTGCAAAATCTTACTATATAATTTATTTTTCTTTTATAATTTTACTTCATCCGCTATATAGGAGCAACTGTTCGTGCTATATTTTAAGCACAAACAGCATATAGGAATCCAGTTGTATTTCGCTGATTTAATTAAATTAAGCTGGCAGCTCGTTAGATGACAGCGAAGTACTCCATGAAATTAAAGAAAAAGAATAAACAACAATAAATTACAAGTTAATAATTCGTAAAAATATAATTTTAAATTAGCCTAAAATAAAATTATCATTTTAATTTTGATAGTATGCTTACCGTTCCATGGCTCCGATTAAGATAATGTGCAAAACATATTGTTTTTCAAACAACAATAATTACCTCAATATAAATTCTGTTATAAAGAAATTTAAACAAATTCAAATTTCGCATTGCACGAGTTCTCCGAATGTGAAAAGAAAAGTCCAAAAACAGGACTATACATTACGACAAAGGTTACTTTAAAAAAGTCTGTTAACAGTAAATAATTCCTATAAAATAAATTCACCGCAACTGTAGGTAGCTTCTGTACAAAAATTATTTTATTAAAATGAATCGTTAATAGGAAAGTTGATTCAACATTTACAACAAACTGTTCTAGACGTAGCCGTCGTTAAAAATAATCAATTCTGATCTATGATAAATTGAGATTTATTTTCTTGCCACAAGCAACGTGTCGTGCATGGATTCGTGACAGTTTGTCACATTGTGATGGAAACGAGTCGATTTACAAAATGAAAAATCGGACCCACGAGAATATCATTCTTAATGAACTAAGAGAAAGATTAAAGTAAAGAAAGAACGCAGTGTATCCTTTGCCAAATGCCAATCGGTCAGAGCTTCCAATTATATTAAGTGACTGATAAGTTGGTTCAAGACATACAATAAGGAAGCTTATGATGAAAATGCAATTACGAAAATTCTGTACTCGTATCTTTTATTCCAATTTCCATTCATCGCTATTGTTCGTGTATAATCTTTGCCATTACTTAGTGCCATTTTATTCGCAGTGATCTTGGAAATACCATTATGCCAAAACAAAGGATACGAATACAGTGCCAAACGTTTTTCTTAAAAATATAACTCCAGATATTATGGAACTCATAAGAACGCGGTGAACAACATTTTGCGCGATCTTACGAAATTTTGGTCCGCGGCAACGAACACCGCCTCGCAACGTTGAGCACTTGAACGACAAAAAGGTACGATCAATGCGCCATTGTCTGTAAAATACAATATTTCCATATCGCTTCTTACGCTTTTTATATCTATTTTTTTCTTGTTCCTGTGTCGTTGTAATACTATATAAAGACGCAGTCGCGAGGTTCAATTGACCTGGCGCCAAATTCTCAACGCATCTTATTGTGCTATTCGTGATACAAAATGGCGAATTTGGTCCTTAACTATCGCGATCCAGAGAATCCAGAGTGTCATTGCTCGACGAATGCGTCAGGTCGCTCAGCTCATCCAGATGCTTCTGACGTTTACGTACATTCCAATGTAGACATTCCGCCAGAGAGTCAAACCAATCAGTTATCTGATCAGCTGCGCAAATACTCGGCACTGGATATATTGAGGTTGTCACTCTTAAGCTGAAAATAGATTAAAGGTATTACACGAGGATCGGCATGTATATCAAGATACGATCTGTTTTATGGTACATGATCACACATATACGTAAGTATACTTGATAAATAATACATAATTTTACCCAAATGCTCGTCAAGTTTAATTACAAGTTTCTTGACTTCGCGTATACATTTTTCACAAATACCAATGACTGTTGACTACTTTTCTGAGACTGATACCAGAAACTAATCGGATTACTATTATCAAGTGTACTTTATACGATGATTCTAAGAGACACTTGATGTACAATGATGTGCAAAGCGTACAGTAATGTTTTAAAGTGGCTCGTACGTAGTAAAGTAGATAAAAGAGAATGATGATACATTGAATGATGACTCTGGAAGAAATCCGTCACCCGAACAGCGGTTCACAGCCCACGTCTCATTCAGTGTTAGTAAAAGCGAGTTATCGCCGACGAATGGACAGACAAATCTTCGATGGATTCTTCGTTAGAAAACGAGCATAATATGTCAGACAGTACATGGAGGATGTACAATGAATAACAGAGTCAAAAAACATGGGACAAACCTGTCCCCAACGCGCAGTTCTTGCTGATTTCGACCATCGAAGGAGACGTAGGCTGTGCTGCGTGCCTTGCTGTTCGCCATTATCTGAAAATACGATTCTCCAATTAGAAGGCGCACTTAATATTTCATTACCTGTCCCCGTGGAAGAGTTCCTGACGATTTCTACCGTCAAACGAGACCCAAGAAGTATTCCTGCTGTCCGGAGACACGGAAATCTAGTAAACGTAAATTGAAGACATTCATAAAAATCTGTCGAGAACTTATGACAATTTCATTTTATCTTATTAATCATACTTATAGTCACAATCTTACTTGAGCGAGTCAACAGGTCGTACGTTAACGTGACAAATGACCAAGGAACATGGTAACGTCGGTTGGCCGAGTACATTAATTATGAATGAAATTGAAAATTGGAAGTGAAATATTTACAAAATATTTTTTATGTCACAAACTTGTATATGCGACAATCAATTGTCAATTTAGACTATTGCACAACTGTATGATTTCAAACATACATCTTCAGGTAACTTAACAGAATAGAACGTGCGTACAGTTGAACGTACCTTGAGTTCAACTCCAGCAGGTACAACGATGGGTCTGAAGGATAACGAATGTGGACAAATCGGTGTAACCATAATGGCCGGTACCGACGGATGAATCATGCTTGCACCAGCTGCTACAGCATAAGCCGTAGAACCCGTTGGTGTGCTGACTATCAAACCGTCACCCTGGACACTGGTTACGTGCTTGCCGTCGATGAAGAGGTCGATGTTCGAGAGATACGGGGACGGACCTCGATCAACTACAACTTCGTTCAGGACGAGCAGATTTGTCGGAGGTTTGGCTGGTTGGCCTTCTTCGCCTTTTCGCATTATTATGCAACGCAACCTGCTGCGTAGAGTCAAAGCTGCGTGTCCTGAAAATAGAAAAAAAAGCATGAGGAATTTTATCGACTCTCCTTTGTGCGTAGTAATTTTCCTTTTTTGTTTTCCATCGTACAAGCGATGATCGAGGATTTCATTAGTCTCAGAATAAAATACCATGAATTTTTCTTTTCGTTTCAATCGATACCCTTTTGCGTATTAATGTCATCAAAATGTCTCTAATCGTGAAAATCATGTCGTTTATGCTTCTTAACAGAATATCAATGTTTATGAGAGACAAGAATAACCTATGTCGGTAATATTTATTGAATATTAAAGTCTCGCTCATGTCGGTATTTTTCATCGATGATCAGTGGATTTATTTTTTTTATAATGCACTGTATATTATATTGTGATACCTCAAAGTATAAGGATTTTAATAGGCATGTGATTTATGTCTCGTTCAATCAAATAATTTTTTAATTAAGATCCTATGTATCTCGAGCCATACGAAAATACGTATTGCGCACATAACAGTTTATTTCCTATTCATAAATCATGTCTCTAAGTTCCAAATTCATACGTGTATCTCAATAACACGTGTGTACGTCGTGGTCTTCTGAATGGGACAAAAGGATTAAGGATTCGCCACGAGATCACAGCAAGAACCCGACTGACTAAGGAACATACTACGTGCTACCGTCGCGGCAAGGATGATCTGGCGCTGCTCTTCCTCTTCGTCATTCATGACTGAGGCATGCGTGACCTTTGACATTGTTTCCATGTCAATCTTGGTGAACTTTGTTTCCGTATCACGTGAATTTTGTGCGGTCTTATTTGCGCAACAAGATGACAAGGACGGTAAGGTTGGTGATTTTGTATATTCTGTAGGTTTCCAACCTGAGGATGGAAGAGGGAAAGGAAAATAAGTGAAATTACAATATATCGTATATTATCAAACCGTATCGATTAATTTCTAGTTTACACCTAGAAATTAAGTCTGTGTCGGATGCTACTGGTATTCCAAGAGATATAAACAAATGCCTGAGGAAGTAGCACGTGTTCACGTAAGTCTGTCATGGAATTATTTGAATTCGACGACTAGCGACGAATTTATAACATATTGATACCGCGCATCTTTAAATTTCTATATATCCGATTAAGGACGCAACTTCCGTTTACGACGTAAGAATGACAACTCACCCTCTAAAACGTTGGTCACTTGTTCCTGAAAGTTGTCGAATTCAAAAGGCGTGAGGAAGCCTAGTGATCCCAGATGAAAGGCCATTACCGGGGGTACGGACTGCTGAAACAGCAGACTGGCGTAGAGGAGGGTGCCATCCCCACCCAGACACACGATGAAGTCTATACGATCCTGAACGAGAAGAAGGCATTAAAAAAAGAGAAATAATAGAAACATATATATAAAAAAAAAGAATTCTTACAAGAATGAAACTAACAAATTACCATGCCACAAATGAATAATCTTGCATTGATCTTTGTTTACTTTTTTTAATCATTGACAATTTCAAGTATTACCTGAAGATCATCGGTGCCGTCCCTGAAAGTCTGTAATCTGTCTCGTACCCCCTGAAACCTAGGATCTCGCGCCAAGGCCGAATCCTCCAAGACTGAGGCCTCCACGAAGACCACCATTCTTTTTTCCTAAGGCATAATAATAATAATAACATCGCTAAATTCTCATTTGACACTAATATCAGGCATGATTTGTCGTGACCGCTGATATTTTTATTCATTACGGATAAAATTTACAACCTCATTATATGTCGGTCGCATGGTCGCCACGTGATTGGAATTTTGATCAACCGCTATTCTGAGACGTCGCCTATCCGACACGTTCGCGCGATAACTTTAATCTGTGAACGTGACTGATTTCTGTCAAGTCCGAGAGATACAGGTCAGATGGCCAAGTGCATATTCGCGAGCAAATATAATCACTATCAGTATGTTTTAAATTGTTTAATTACATAAGTACCACGAGTACGTAAATCCGAATAAGAAAATATCGAAAAATCGTATTACGGTTATAAGCGCTTGATATTATAGCAAAGAATTTTTAGTATCAAAAGGTTTGTCAGAACTTCGAGTAAGATACGAGGTCTAGGAGACTCCTATACATTGAGTCCCGTAAGCAGATGGCCCCTGAAAGACACACTTGAACTCTTGGACGAACTAAATTTCCTTATATTTCGCTACAGCTGTGCTTTCAAAAGTGAGCGATCCCCCCCCCCCCCCCACACTCAGTGAACGCTGGAACGATTCAAGAGGGGCGCTGAGTAATTTTTTTATCTACAAAAGGAACGGTAGGCCAAATAAATGTGAACCTCTGTGCTATAGTGTCAAGATTGGAATATCACTTGGACGAATACAACAAATTTCAAATCTGCCTATACTCAAAAACTAATCAAGAAATAATTTAAGAACCTGTCATATATCTGATATAAATATACAGTCTGCTGCAAAAGTATTCGTAATCTTGCAAGCCATTGCGTACCGTACCAACTTGTTTGGTAATAATTAACTACATTTCCTTGCTCATTATTGCCATCAATACAAGCTTGATTTCCAAATAGTTTCTACTCGCCCACGGTATCCAACAATCTCTTAATATTCATCGACAAGCATCAGCACTTGCTACTTCACTGTATACGTTATATGAAGAGCTAAGGCTAATTCGGCATCGCTGGTGCATGCATTTTTCTTCACTTGGCGAACCGAGTCATGCTTTTCGCAAGGTGTTAACAATTTAAGACGGCCAGCGTAACTTTCTCATATTTTTTAAATTACGAACCGTTTTGTAAGTTTACTCTGGCCGCACGTTCGAGCTGCTTCCGTTTATGATTTTCGATCATTTTGCCAATGTAACATACGAAGTGGCTTCTGCCTTATTACGTATCATTCCTAACGAATATCATGACTAGGAGCAAAGGGAAAAAGTCTCCAGAAAAAATCCTACGTCTATACGCCCCGTAGCTTTAGTAACACTTCTTGCGACAAACTCTAATGCACGTCTGTCTGCGTAGACATGTTGCAATTTGCTGCACTACAAACAGATAGGAGAATTCCTGCAATATTAGCGACGTCCATCGAATGGACATTAAGGTACGAATATTTTTGTGACCGACTGTATATACGTACAGGATTATTCAAGAATAATGGGTGACCTGAAATCAATTATGTCATAAAGATCACACGAGTGGACCAACTGCAATTAGATTCACTAGTCCTGAATTGTCCTGTACTTTGTACAGTGATTAAAGTTTTCACATGATGATTTGCGAGACATTGTAGCAGTTACGCCAAATAGCTACTCTGTCGATAACAGATGTTTATTACTAAAACATTTTGGGCCGTTACGTCAGAGAGAAATTGTGTCATTGAAATAAATATGAAATCATGGCAATAAATGATTTGGTAAATACGAATGATTCCGGGATCCAAGGCTAACGCAACCTCATCCACCGTGATTTGTTCCTTTGTTGTACAACTGAAATTCACTGATTACCTCTATCAGCCATGTGACCAGCTGAACAAACGGCGGCAGAACCGATGAGTCGCGGATCTTCTTAATGACGAGGACCGAAAGCGGTGGCTTGTACCACGTCAACCTCTGAGAGGCTGGGTCTTGAATAGTCCTGAAAAAAAATAAAAAAATAAAAAAACTCATTAAAAAAAATCTTACGCTCTCCGTTGAACGCGAATTAAAATAATTTGCGTCTACCCACGGAATGTAAAATTACAAAAATATTTTATTCGACAGGACAGCTGCCATGAGTTTCGTCATTGGTAAAGAAACGGAGTAAACGAATTGCCCTGATTAGGAAAAAAATCGCAAAACTCATGATCGACCGTACAATAATAATTAGCCGATCGACCAGTTGACATGAAAGCGTTGAATGAAAGTGCAAAGTGACAAAAATGATTTATTAGCAACAACAGCAAAAAATGCGCCACCCGTTCAGCCAAATCATTATCATTGCATCAGTCTTTCTCTCTCTTAATTTATCATTACGCATTTTTCTTTTATTTACTACAATCCTCCACAGTACTCAGTATGTTCTCTCTCTCTCTCCTGGTCTCCACTTATATACACTTCATTAAATAAATGCATTTTCTCTCGCTCTCTCTCACTCTGTCCACCTACCCGCGGACTTGTATATCTCATGCAATTTTATACACGCTATAGTCCATTAATGTAGTAAGCAAATGAATTTCTCCAGCCACCTCGACACGGCACTGGCGCAACGTATAGCTAAACTTAAAAAGACACGCAACGCAAAGTCTCTTACTTGAAAAAAGTAACGAGTGTAATTTCACGGTACAATTAGTGTATCCTTAGCGCTAAAAGATTCTTGCGTAAACGCATGTACGCATTAATGGTCAGTCTTGTGACGTTACACTATGGTGAATAAAACTGGTTGGTAATAAATATGTTTTAGGGGTGTGTGGGGTGGTGGGGGGAAGCCTAAAAACTGAGTACAGAATTCACGTCAGTGACGTCACGGTATTACGTGCGAATCTTCAGTGTTAAAGTGTCAAGTGAACTGGCACCTAGTCATTATCATCATAACGAGGCAAGTCATGCAACTCAAGAAAGACAATGTGGGCAAAGTGTCACCGAGATGCATTATGCAATTGCATCCCTGCATCGAAGGTGCATCGATTACTGTTTGAAACGACTCGTCCAATGATAAGCAAATCGTCCGACAGATATGGGGTTCAGGAGTTCAAAGAACAAGTGCCGCGGATCAGTGAATTGCATTGTGAAATGGGTCGAGGCATAACTGAAGTTGCATGTCTGGGGCGCATAGATCCTCAATACGTACATAGATTTGACTTGGTCAATGAACACGTTTCCTTGGTGAATTAAGTTTTATGTTATTTGCGAATCGATTCTAATATATTTACACATGCTATTTACATATGCTATAGTCACAGTCACTAGTCATACGGAAATAAATTGATATATTTTAAATTGACGACAATCGTTTGACAACGGTTTCATTTTAAGGGGCCAACTTCTAATGGCTTTCAATGTAACAGAGTCCCCTAAACTGATCCCAATGGATCACCCTGCTTTATGTATGCCTTATGGATAATCGTTTTTGAATTTAGCTGGTGGTAATATTGTTATTATTTGTTAATATTGGTCGATCGTTATTCACGTTTTTCTTATGCGACAGCGTCAAAGCAGGCGCGGTCATCACGCATAGATCCATGTCGTATGGAAAGACTCGACAAGTAGTTGTATTGATTGGTTGGATTCGTCTAATTATTCTTTAGCTTCTAGACGTCTGCGTGCATCGACCTTGCATTCCGATAAGTGCATTTGCGAAATCGATTACTTGATAGACATTACGAGGTTTTCATCAACGTTCAACTTTATGCTATCCCTGTCAATCATAACGTATCGACAACGCGGTTAACTCTGTTCGTAATAACTTACCGCTACTGTGTATTAACTTATACCAAATGCGCTTCTCGTGCAAATACAAATGCTCTAGATAAATCTTCTTGTGATATCAGCTAATTATTCATTACTTCTGCAATTCTGGTCAAGATAGTAAATAACGTGGTTGTCTTATTAAAGAGAAAAAAAGGGATACATAAACAGGGAACAAGTGTCTGAGACGGCATAGATTTTCCCGTGTTATCCGT
The DNA here is from genome assembly GCA_030142615.1 of Syrista parreyssii. Lineage (NCBI taxonomy): Eukaryota > Metazoa > Arthropoda > Insecta > Hymenoptera > Cephidae > Syrista > Syrista parreyssii. The sequence continues at coordinate 290,665 of JARQTG010000334.1, forward strand.
GTTATCCGCTGAGCGATATCTACTATATTTTTCACTAAAATTACTACGGTGTAATTGGGCCAATGTTTATCGAAATTTCAACAGATGAGATTGAAATTGCAAGTCCAAGAAAAAAATAGTTTCAGACTGTCAAAATCCAGTGACAATACATTTCAATCTAGAGCGTTGCAATAGATACTATAAGTGTTCAAACAAGGCACAACGCCTCTTCAAGTCATCACAATCACTGAACAATCCAAAACTTGGAATTTGATCTCTGATTCTTTACGAGAATATATTACCAGCAACAATACTGACTCCGATTCAGTGACTCGAAGTAAACCCGCGTCAAAGCTCTATATCGATAATATCAAATAAAGTTCCTAAGTCCAATGCAAATGTACGCGCGTATCCGTACGGTACGATACCAGCGATCGAAATGTTTCCCAAAACCTATATTTCCTCGAGGAAAATTAAAAGCGGTGAGAAAAAACGCACCTGACAGTTCCGACCATGACGTGATCCTGGTTCGAGGGTAGCCCGCTGACTGACAAACAGTCGGTCGCGTCGCGTTTTTTAACATAAAACAATACTTGCGCATGCGCACCCCGATGGGCCACCTGTACGTAGAATCGAGACTCGTTCTAATTATCTTTACGCATATTCAATTTCCATCGTAACGACTCCCGTCCACTGCTCCTTTGGCTAATTTTCAATGCATATACACTTATGTATGAGCACTCGCGCCTATCATCGCATTGCGACCAATCATTGCATTTCAACGTTTGCATTCTTACTTCATTCTGGCCATTTGTCACTGCAGCCTCTGCTGCACCTGACTTTGTCCAACAACATTGTCATCCGGACTGCCACGTGTTGGGATTCACGTAACGTTTAATCGCGCGTTCATTGAAACGCCACGTGCTCGCGACTGTTAAAAGCGAACCATTGTGATTGTTTGCAAATCAAAACCACCGATGATCCAATTTCTATCTGGCTTCTCGTTAGTCTACGCTTCGATGGAAATTTTGAGTTCACGTGCATCAGCTAATGAATTGACGGCCTGTCCTGGCCATTGACGAAATGACTGGCATCAACCTTTGATCGTGACTCGTTAACGATTGTTGACGTGTCAACTTAATGATTTCAATGTGACACAGACATTGTGAAATGCGCATTAATATTTTCAACGTCTTAAGCTATTCCGTATTAATTGATTCCTTGCTATACAATTTTATCACGTAGTATATCGCGAGTAAATATTATCGGGCTAGTTTACAGACCTTTTAATGATTGTCACTTGACAAAATGTAATATTAGTACATATGGAAAAAATGTTCCCGTCCGCGTTTCGATTACAGAATTCGCACGTTAATCGTGCATAACCCTGTACGTCGTCAGCTGTGCTATCACCAGCTACGAAATGATTTTTGGAAAAAAATAAATATCGAAAATTAAATACCTTAATTTTATTCAGTCTAATCAAGCTTCAAATTTATTAACCCCGATTATATACAAAAATACAAAGTTTTGAACGAAGCACGAAGCTATACGACAATTTTGACTTAGTTGGCAACATCGATTATTCGTAGTACAAGAAATCGAGTAAATTACGTATAAAATGTATAATATAATTCAAACGTAACATATCAGTCGATACTTACATGACCATTGCCGAATTTTTCATAATACGTCCGCATGGCCCAAACTGCTGTATAGGACTTGGTGCATTGAGACTTCGCGTTCTCCTATAAAAGAAAGGAATAAAAAAAAGATATAATAATCAGTCCACAATAACATCATGAAATAATTATTCAGCATTGAATGATTGCGGACATTTTTTTTCGAAAGATCCAACATCTTTCGTACGGATAAAAGTCCGCGGATCGGATATGCGCACGCGAAGCACGCGTCATACGATTTTAATAATCTAACAGAAAGCTAACCAAGCAGCGCTATCAAGTGTTTAGGTCGACAATCGCGTACCCGAGACATGTATAGTGAAATATTTTATTGTGAAATAACGACAGCGACCGATAACACCATTTCCGCGCTTTAAAGTATACGGAAGCCTACATGAATACATAAGCAGTCATACGTAAGTCTTTGCGTCAATTGAATAGCATATGCGTCCCCTTAGTCATCAGTCATTGCTCTTTAATGCGTGGAAACACTATTTTCTGTAAGTCACGTGATATTCCGATACACTTAAAGCAACAAAGCACGAATCTAAAATGGCGACCCAGTATGCATCCTCAACGCCATGAAACCCTCGATGAACAATGACAAGACGCTATGTGACGTATTTATAGTAAAAGATTAAAAATCAAAAGAATAAAAAATTATTTCAAAACTTATCAATCAATTAGTAGAATAAGATCACCACACATTGTCAAAGTCGCAATTCGATGGGTTAACAACACACGTCCAATTAAAAACCTAAAAGGATCAAAGTATAGAAAATGGGTATAGAAAATGCTCTAAGTGAGCAATCGAGCCCGACAGCGACAAATTAAATCTACCTTAGTACACGATTTCGAGGTCCGTTTCCCAACGGAAGTTTCGCAACACCGTTCTCCAGCTGATCATGCTCGTAGCCTGTATCGATGTGGCCATTGCTCGAGGTTCCACGCAATGGCGACACCTGATCTGTCATCCTACACTAGAGAGCGCCCCGACAAGAGCCCAACGAGAGAAATAGGCCTATAGCCCGAAGCTAGGCTCAGAGCCTACAACCAGACTTCTGACGCCTTTCTGAAAATCGCATTATTCACGGAATATGTATAGGAACTCATTACAGGTTTACACGAGAATATTTGAGTGTTTTAGTCCACGTTGACCATTCGCGTTTTGAAAATTGGCTACGTTCGTCCATTGAAATGAAAAATGTATTACGTTTAATAATGATAATATGAATTTTACAAATACAATTATCCCGGCAATCGCAACGATGATCATCGCTGAAAAACAATTGGGTACGTCAAATGCAAAGAAGCTATACGCGGCTGTGTCGATACTTCCGTTAGCTCATTAAGTCACCAAACTTACGTCGATTACGGCCCGTGCGGAATGCGTGGACTTGCGCAAGAATATGCGAATCGACGAGAAATTAGAACACGACAGTCGTGTTTTGGATTTCGTGAGTAGACCACGATCGACAAGCTGTTGGAATTTTTGACGAAATTTTGGAATGATTTGACGAAAAGAGAGTATCTATAGGGAGGAGTAGAAAAGGAGGATTGAAATTATTGATATTTTGTATTTTTATTCTTGATACTGTATTCTGGACTTGATTGGAAAATTCGTTATAGCTGAATACTCGATAAACGTGAGTATAGGGTTTGATTTGATTTTATCATTTTTGTGTCATTCGGGTACAAACTGTTTCTGATTTGCACTCAATTTATCATAAATGTATATTTGATAGTCGAACGTCGATGAATTATCGTATTGAAATAATTTCTCAGACCTGTGTTTATCTTGCCAAATATAATCCTCATATCACTGTAGTGTGTAATATTTTATACTTTAACTTGACTTTTTAAGATGCAACGATGCGAAATAACGGGTGTTAGAGTTCTTGAATAATTTTCATTTGTTTTCAGTCGGCTGTCCCTTTGAGTAATTTTAATTACACCAACATGATGGACTGAATTTTCAAGAGAGATAGTAAGGTACTATCTCGAAATTACGTATTAAACCTGAAACAATGCTTTGGATATTTGCTCACGTAGCAAGCGAGAAGAACGTAAATATTGGAGTAAGCTCGAAAAGAAAGTGATAAGTAATAGCATCGACACGAACAAATGTTAAGGTTACAAACGCTTTTACCATCCTCAAAACTAAAAGTTAATAAATCTGTAAGGTAACAAACGACCTATTGGGAATCATCATGACTTGACATTATTAATAAATCGATATCAATACTGATTGCTTAAACATCGAAATCGCAAGTACCAAGCAAAGTCCAAGGTAATCGTAATCAGTGAGCGACACGACGTGTTGAAACTGCATAAAAAAAAAAACTTTGCACTGATACATCCCAAAAAAAATAGTATCCCCCAAATAACAAAGCTTAAAACAAAAAATTCAATTTTTACTTCATTTTTCATAAACAGTATCACTCGAATGATTCAGAAAAGAAATAGCGCCAAAAGGTGTACCATGAAATAAAGAGAATAGAGAAACCTGCCTTATCGAGCGTGCAATTGAAAATTGATGCTTTTCGTAAATTTAAAGTATGAACAATACGAATGTTCTAGCACTTATAAGTGGCAATTGAAACAATTTTCAAAAACACGACACAGCCGCGAACCAGTCGAAATGCAGCGCACGAGTATCAGTTACAGTAAGACAGTGAGGTAACTCGCAAAATAGAAGGGTCCCTAGTGAGAGCCAGTCGAGCTCCAACCTGCACTAGCTTGTTGCACGTTGCATCGAACCCTGACAATCCTCGTGGCCGATCCGTGGTCAATCACAGGGAAGAACAAGTTGCACTAAAATGACGCGATCCGTATTGTAGTAGTAAACGAAGCACGAGATAAAAGAGAGATCAAGGCGATCAGGATGGAGCTTGATATATCATCGATGCAAAATCAGAGGAAAGACTGAACGATGCTCGCAGGCCGCGCGCACTGTCGCTCGAGAACGGCCAACTGGATTGGTCAGCGCCGACTGGAAGAGAACCAGTGACGGACGATGCGGCTCAAGGCAATTAACAAATTCCTGGTGAGGCAAACGGGCCTCAGGCCCCTTTTAGCTTCGGTTATTTAGTGCCGGTGGGGAGTAGCCCGTGTAATATTTGTTGCACCAGAGTCAGCGCAACGATGAGACGAATCCATAATGTTTATTTATTAGCTTCTAACTTGAATTCACAGTACGAGAGGTTAGGAACGGACGTTTGAAAAAGTTGGCGGGAAATTCAAACCGCTCATCGGAACAACTTCAGCAGAGGATTGCGAACGAATGGAATAAATTGCAGCAGACATTTGCGCGTGGGCCTTGGATTATTTTACAAGGCGAAAGTTCTGGTAGCTACGTCCATTTGTCGTCCGTGAAAACTAAAAAATTCGTGTACACTTTACGCGAGCGATTGATAACGATTTTATTAAGATAATTGGCTATCGCTAGAGATACAGCGATGCCTGTAAATTTATAATCTTTAATTTTAAGAAAAAATCATGAGTCACTAAAGGACAGAACTTGATCGATTTCCGAGGTCATTTTCAGTTATGCTCGATAGCACGCGACTTTCTCCTCATTGATGGAGAAATCTCTACCTTGCATAGCACAAAGGACAATTCTCGACGCTTCGGCTACTTTTACACCGAATACCTAATACACGTAGTACCCATATGCGAATTCGTCATACTTCAGAGCGTTATACATGCCTGACAAAGCGTAGCATGTTACAAATGCATACAATTAATTTCGTATATCCACACGACATTTTCTACCAAAGTCTTCTAACAACGAATAAACAATTCGAGCAGGTAATATTTTTTTATCTTTATAACATAAAAACAAATTGTTCAATGAATTAAAAATTTTACATCAACCTATTATATTTATTACCTAAATATTATAACGCACCGGACTGCCTGTTTATAAGTACAAAAAAAAAGTCCAGACTACCCTAGCCAAAAAAGGCAAGCATATCCTATTTCATCTACGATAGTAAACCTTGAGTTACGTGTCCCATACATATTCAGACCGAAGCACTGTATAGGATTTCTAAATATTGTCACGTATCGTACACTGTGTATAATGCACTATGCATTTCTGTGCATATAAAGATGCAAGATTATAATTGCATCCACATAGTAACGGCTCTTGCGAGAATAGACTCTTATCTCTCTTATTTATGACACTCATGGACCGAAACGTTTATCGACTACAATTTCCTTCAGTGTAAATGTAACGCAGCATCAGCAACAGCCGTTGCAATCAGAAGATCCGCATGACGCACGAACTGGATACGGCGCAAGTTTCATTTATTTTCATTCTCTCTTCCTCTTTTGCATTTCTTTCGCACATTCCTGTCTCTACGCCAGATCTGCCGCTAGGCTCTTATTTGGTTATTTTCTCATAGCGAAATACTCGACTTGCACACGAACGACAAGCTACAAGATAAACCAATCGTCTATAAGTCACGCTCGTACGGCTTGAACCGCCATTTAGTGAGTTTTATCTTATTATTATTCGGCAGTTTTATTAATGTCGTTAAATTACAGAAATCCCTCCTATCTGATTAGCTCTACCCTCTATCGCTACAATCACTGGCACAAATCAGGAGTAAAAAGCCACGAGGTATGTACGGCGAAAGGTAAACGCGTTCTTGTGAAGTAAAAACGCAGACGGCAAAAGAAAAAAAAAGTCAAGTGACAAATTATCCTTGATCGTTTACTCGTTCATGCGTTTATGCGAATTTAATGACTTATATGACACCTTCCGGTGACGTGTCTCATATACGTGGTGAGGCATGACGACAGATTAAAAATTTTTTTTCTCAAAAATTCCTCAAATTTAACAATATTGGTCTAAACCGTAGGAGCAAGACAAATAATGAAATGAATTACGTGCAAATTTACTAAGTTTTTTTTTTATGTACATTCTACGTAAATACAAAAATCAATCCATTGCCGTTAATTTACGATAAATAAAATGCATTAATTTCGCGAACAGAGCAATTAAGGAGATGTAAATTAAAAAGATAAAAGTTAAGTGATTAACTACTTGCGCTGGAACAAGGTACTGCGCACGTGGTGACCCCTCCGCACCAGAATTGACAATAACGTACTACGCACGTGGTTGCGTGGATTATTACATACAAGAGTATATATATATATATACACCTAGTACATGCAGTTTGTGTGAAGTCCTAATAAAATTGCTTAAGCGCGCCGTAGTCCTTGGCAAAGTTAAATGAACGAGTTAGGCTTGTGCAGCCATCAGTGAATTGTCAGCGCGAGTAGTTAAGGACATCGTAATAAGGTGAAAAAATTGTGCACGTGCACAGTCATTTAATACTGATAACATTACTAGAAAGTAAAGTTTGCCGCGTATCGATGTCACGTGAGTCATGTGAGTTAATATGGCCACGTGTCTTCTCGAAGAAGACGAAAAGTCGTTTGCAAACAGGGCAGTCGTTTTAACGATAAATCTCGATAACGAGCTGGTACGATCGATTATCGAATAAATTATGTATCGCGAGGTTGTTTAAAAGAAAAATAAATAAAAAAACAGAAACGTTGTACAGTCGCTATCAAGAATAACTGCGACGGTAACGCGGTGCTAGCTAGCCAAAGCAGACACTCTAAATAAAGTACGACGGAAATAAGTTCAACACGCTAAGGAGAACGCGTAGTAATTTCTTTGTTCACGTTAACCTGAAACTTCGTATTAAGAAATTAAAAGTCCTCTACCTTAATTCAATCTCCGAATCGTCCACGACACTCGTGCACCGAACAAAATGCTCCATCCTAGTAAAGAGACACGGAGCGAGGATGATTAAGGTGCGCGGAGCAACTGAAAACACGCCATGTTTTGACGTGGAGACGCGTCGGCATCGGATGCGCTCGTTCGGGCACGCATGCGCTCTAATAACAATCGATCGAACTACAAAGCCCTGAAACGTGTCTGCTGCTTTTAAAACTCACAATTTTTTCGCTGCGTGCAGCTAATCAATTAATGAAATACTATTTTATTATCTCGGAGAACATTTCGCTCTTGTATGAAAAGTCCATGAGGAATGAAAAATAAAATTAACATGCTAAATCTTAATACGGCGTGCAACCTATAAATTGCATTATAGGAATAAAGTCGTGAGATTCAAGGTGCGACGTCGTTTACTTCAAGATAACGTGGATACAGTCGTAGACACAGTCAAGATCGGATGCAGGGGCTGCTATTATTTCTAGCCACGACCAGTGCCAGTTTACAAGCTTTAACTGTTACCCTTCTGCCGTGATAAAATATATGTATATGCGCAGTGTGTATGCGCATAAGAAATGCACTTTATTTAATGTTCAGTCTTACGCAGGCATCGCCAGAGCCCAATTAGATGGCAATGCGGAAAGTCAAACAGAGGATAATGCATACGTATGCAAACGAGTTCCGTGATAGAATCTGGAATCGAATTCCAAATGCATAGCAACATAGCAGTATTATGCCTCGAAAATAATATAAGAGCATACAAAATTAATGTGAATGCAACATATAATATTTTAATTGCAAGTTCGGCATAAGAAATAAACAGAACGTGATCCTCCTGTGTGGGAATCAGGTATCCCAGCCACTTCTATTTATAACACATCCGTACCAACGTCCAAAATATTTAATAAAAGTTACAGGATGTTGCTCGAGTGCTTTTGAGGTGACGTCCTGACTTCATGAAAGTACTATTCGCTCTATGGGTACGAATGCAGCTGTACCTTAGTGAACACGTGTGGAAATTTACGTGCCTGCTATCTGCGCCATCTGTTTTGCACGCCGTAAGTTCTCGTTCTACGTTTGTTCTATGCGTACACATCTGCGTATGCTCGCTATCATTTAACTGCTTACCACGCACATGGCTTATAGTTGACTTATGATTTCAATCTGTTTTTTTGACAGTTCGCAAACTACGAAAACCTTAGCAAATGACACGCATCTTTCAATAAAATCACAGAAATATATGCCAAAAGAAAAAAAATACATATATTTCAGTGCGAAACCCTTCATGTGCTTACTTGGTAACGTAAATTGTATACAAAGCCACACGTGCTTACAAGTTAGATTGTTATATAACTAACCAGTAAGTAATACCAGATATAAAGTTAGACATGGTGAATTACATAGTACACAAATTTTTTTTCAAATCTACAAAAAATTCGTCTTCGAGAATAATTATTTTTTAGTACCACAACCGCCACAAATAGTTCACCAGATACTGTCAAAGAGGCAGAGAAAGCGACACGTGACTTTTCCATTACAATGTAACATGCATATTCATTCAAGTAAAGAAAAACAAAGATAAAATACATCAAAGAGAAAACAGGAACAGATGTAGGATTTAGGAATATTGACGAATTATTGGACAAAGTAAAACTCGTATGACGGGTTGACATGTAAATTAATGTACGGATACGAATAAAGAGATAAAAGAGATACGTGGGACTCACGGCCAAGTACCGGAGCGCTTCCGCCTCCGAGCCTCGGAGACCTTATCGACTTCCTCGTGATCGGGAATGCCCCTCCAGTCGAGTAGCTCGCTTACGCTACGCCTTCGTGGCTTTTCCTTCACCATTTCCATTATCCGTACTTCTACCTCGTCGCCGACAAAAACGCCACGAGCAGAGGACCAGTCGCGCACCATAACATAATCCACTTCTTGCGACTCGGTATTCGAAACAACGATTCACCGCTTCTCTATCCGATCTCCGTCGCGCGTTCACGAACTGTAACGAAGGTTGACTCACTTGGGACCATTTAATAGCGTGATTGATCAATTTTTGTTCTTCCTCAACACAAAAATACCGTGATGCCCTCTATAAATTAACAATCCGTCAAAAGATAGAAACGATATATAAAAAATTGTTGTCAGACATAAATTGGCCGCAGAAACTTTAAGCGAAAGTCGATATTATAATTATGACATTTAATTGTATAAAATTCCCCTTAAAGCTCAAAAAGCAATTACATTGACGCAATGAGAAGTTAGATACGAAGTTTGAAATCATTAAAATCATCTGATTAAAAGCATTTGGATGTCTGATCGATCATAAAGTCAATCGAATGAATGATCGATACTGTGTTTAATAGAATTCGAGCCTGTAATCTGTATTATATAACGCGTGGGTCATATATAACGGGTGAGAAATTTTGAATCAAACGTTAATACTTGTTGAGTATCAATTTAAAACTGCTGACTATAATACTCCGACCGAATCACCGTTTGCTTGACAATTGAATCAGCTGTTCAATGTCTCGACCTGTCTCGTTGTCCACTTCCGGATTTACGGCTCGTGTACCGGCGCTTTCTTTTTTCGCAAGAAAGCATTAATTTCATACGCGTACGTACCCACGGCTGCCATTCGGGACTAGAAACCTCTTTCTATATACGATAATCGAATAGATACGATTTGTAGATACACGCGCGGTCAACGCAAAGGATATTACAATTTAGTATATTACAAATTACAAATATTCTTGCTTTTACTATCTTATCTTATCTATACAAGGCTGACCAGTGATTCATAATCTAAAAACCGTGCAACACATATGCCATAAACGTGATAATTCAGTTTGACCTACAAATGATTAATTCACATATCCCTTACTTTAATTTATAAAAAAAGTGCAACCTAATTCATCATTTAGAGTCAATTGATATAAGATATAAAAATCATACTGAATGCCGATTACGAGCAGGGAATAAATTATACATAAACTGTCATTGGATCGATATGATAGATAATTTATATATTAAAGCAATATTGACACGAGCAGGTAAGCTGCTATTGATTATTTTGGTCTCCGTACACTTAACCGCGTTCGTTACAATACAAAAGGGTGTCACGGTATCTACTCCAATGCTGTTCAGTGCATTAAAGTACTGTTCTTATCTCAAATAAACTAACGCGGATAAAGCACTAGAGACAAACGTGTACCTTGTTTTCACTTTGTACACTGTCAAACACGTGAACGTAGGTACGGGATGAAAAGGAAAGACTTTTTCTCCACTATTCTTTTGTCCACTCGCGACGTCGACGCGTCGGTGGCGGCGACAACCGCAAACTACGGCAAGACTTCACTGAGAATGAGGCCTTAACCCGCGAGAAGGCGCGCTGTGAGCATTTCTCTCACGTGACACGAGTCAACCTATAGAATAACGTAGCAGCGAGAGTGAGACGCTAAAAATGACGTGCCTGCTGACGGGTTAACTGTCGACTGCCACTGGCCACAATATTCTCTCAGTGCTGATCCCCCACTTTGAAACGTATATATTATCGTAACGTTCTCTGATAAAGAATAAAAAGGCATACGTATCTTTAACGGTCTTCGCTTAGCAAGCGCGTATCCGCGAGGAATAGTCTAACGGGAAAAAAACCGTTTGGAAGTGCAATAAGGAGTTACGAGAGAGGAAGAAGGAAGTAGGAACTAGCATGGTACATTTTATGATGCAGTTAGAAGAACATTATGTTGTATCAGATCAATGCTTAGACTGCCGGACGGCTTCATAGGCGCGGTATAGGTTGCTTGACTTTGGTTACTTATTTAAGTAAGCTATATATCGGAAAGTTGGAAAAATTGAAATAAAGTGCTGCGGTCCTGAGGTTAAAGAAGAGACGTTACACGACATTCAATATATTAATAAAAATTCTGTGTAACGAGGTTAACTATTTTTAGATCGTGAATTTTGAATTTTAATTGTTTATTAATTAGTCGGATTAGTCATTGGGTCGACTATATGTCGATTTTATGTTTATTCGTGGTTAACCTCCAAATCTAGTTTTTTGATTTTATTAGCCCGATTTTATAATACAGCGTATTTATGCGCTGGCGCCTGTTATCGTAATATTGCGTGACGAAATGACCGTTTTCTAAAATTCGAAAGCCCACCTCGCTACGGCGATGCTATCTCCCGTGCAGAATTCAACAATTGTGAAACGCATCGAGAAATGCATGCGAACTCTATGATAATTTATCATTGCGAAGCTCAGACCTGGATACGAGGATTGTCAAGTTTTTAAATCGTCATTGACTTATACTTTTAATTAATACTTATTAATTGATAGTATAATCGAACGACTGGCGTATGTCTTGCTATCACCAGAGTCAATTTACAATTCGCGTTATTCGTTATTACGATTCACGTTCTGGGACAACATGGCTATTATCTTGATAGTATAAATGTTCACCCGTATTTTTCAATAGGTACTTTATAATCACATTATCGATTTCGTGAACGTCATGAAATAATAGAATTCATACGGAAGTCAATGAAAATGAATATCGTCGATAATTAATTTAATACAATTGAAAGATACAAATGGCGATACTGCAAATAGTAGTAATCATTATATAACATTGAAGTACATATATTTTGAGAATTATGAATAGTCAATAATATCCCATAGAAATGTCTATAGGAAGAAATCTTTTTAGGTACAGATTGATTCAAGCTTGACGTCAGTGACAATTAACGCATCGAATAAAAATTTGTAAAATCCCTCATTTGACAAAATATATTTCCTCTAGTTACCAAGCAGAATGCAGAAAAAGATTAAAAATCTCGCGCAAGTCACGTGCCATTTCCGTAATATTCGATAACGATGCCAATGATTTTTCAACGATAAAAACTTACTGATATACAAATTCGTTAACATTCAACGGCGATTATTGCATTGAGACTAATAAAAAGTCTGTTTTTAAATTAAAATGAAAAAAAATACTAACCTCGTACATTTAGATTAAATTTTACACGAAAATAAATCCTCTTATATAATTCTCGGTTGAGCAATAGTCGTTTATGGTTCTTGTTTCTTATTTTGTGAATTTTCAAAAAAAAATTTAGATTCAAAATCGAAGAACCTCCGGTTGACGAGAACAGCAATAAGGACCCTTTAACCTTCTAACCTACCACAAATTCCGAGCTGGTCCCTAACGGGACAGACCCAGCAACCTGTTTTTAGGTCAAAAAACAAGCACAACTCGAGTCTCGTTTACGTAACACATCGCGACAACGTTGTACTCGGTGTAATACATAACTGTAAACCAGTTGCACGTAATGTAATTACGGTATGAAAGTGATCGAAATTTATTATAGCCACCAGAGACATTACAAAATACAATCGGACTTACGATTCCCGAAAATATCTGACAAAACGGTTAATTGTCTTTGCCATTACGATTAAATTAACGAATCACACGTATAACGTGGCAATGCGTTTGTTTGCAGCTTCAAATAAATATATATAATTCCTATAAGAATACATCAAAATAAGAAAACCTAGTTCGTAGCTCTGTAATTATAAAAAATGATTGATTCGTAAAACGTTATTAATGTAACGAGGAATAAAACTGCCAATCAAAGAGAGAAGAACTTTCTAGGGAACTTTCACGAGGCGATAATATGCTGTTAAATAATTGACAGATATTAATCAATCTACCTTCTTCATATGACTTTTAAAGTAGATGTGACTCATATGTAGGATCTTTTACGCGTGAAACGACTGCAGTTTGGTAAATACGACGACGCAGTGATAAAAAGTACTGCGACATCTAAATACAACAGAGACTATTTCTTCGTCTTAAACCTAATCATGGTTACAGAGGATCGGGTAAAGAAAAACCGTGGGATTGGAGCGTATTTTTTGTATAAACGTAAACCGTACATGAAATTGGGAACGTACGCTCCAATTCCACAACTTTCTACGATCCAATTCTGCGTTTAAAATTTTATTCTTTAATTAAAATTTATCGGAAACCATGGACACGTAATTAAAAATAAAGAAAAATTGCATGTCACAGTATATAATTACTGTTTAAATATCTTACACGTATGTATATAGCTTTGCATGAGAGACAAAGAATATTGTAAAAGTACGTATGATAAGCAAATGTAATTTTCATATCTAGTATAATATTGCTCGATAATTTAAAAATTGTGTATTGTATAGAGGAAGAATAACGATAGGATAATTAATTATAAAATGTAGGAAGTAATTAGTGACCATGTACAGAAAATGGACCCTTCACGAAGTTAATAACAGGAGGCGAGACGTTCCCGGATACAAATAGGTACTTCAGGGACGCCGTGTACGTCAACGAGATTTTCAGTACTCGTTTAATGCGCGACGCAAGGTTCATTATTTAGTTAAGGACGCTTATTACTATAAGGATTAAGATTTAAATAGATTGATTTCGCACCAAGGAAACATCACAGCGCCGGATTTCGTCTTGAGAAATTGAATTAAATTATTTTCATATTTATTACTAGATAAATATATTAGATTGCTCTAATAGATAGTATTTAATGTACATTTCCAATAAGAGTACATCTTGTCCATATTTGGAAATAGCACGAGTCACGGTAATGTTTTTTATCGTTATGAGAGGCACGTGCGATGGTGGTGTAATGGTCAGCATAGTTGCCTTCCAAGCAGTTGATCCGGGTTCGATTCCCGGCCATCGCACATAATTTTTTTTATTTTTTATCCTGCAATTTTTGGTAATTGAATATACGCGAAATTCGTAAATTTTGTCAGCTTCGATAAGAAATCTTTTATACTTAATAATAATTTAAATATTAAAATGATAAAGTATTAAAACATTCTTTTAATTATCGATGACATGTTTAATCACTCGAACAGACACGTGTTCTATGTTTACATTGATTGGACAGTGTATTTTGCAATATTTAAGGCTTTAATAGTTAAACAATGTTGACCGATTTATATTGTATAATTTATCAATGTAGTATCGTTACGCATACGCACGTGACTTGGACCATCAACGATTCTATCATATATATCGTAATTAAGTAATCGTCTTGTATTATCTTTGTCGATTTAACATTTTCTTTTATCTTCTATTGTCTTTAATGATGAATTTCATCAAGGGAAAATAGAATATGCCTTCCTCATTCTGATTATTTAATCATACAAATATTTTGTTGTGATTATAAGCATATTGGTTAGTACAGAGACAACAACAAATTTTAGTAGCCGTGACAATAATTATTGTAAAGTCTACTATAGTGATTGAGTCTTACATATTTATATTCAAATATTATTACAATTATTGCCATGGCTACTAAAATTTGTTGTCATCTCTATATTAATCATCGTACTAATAAACGAGATAAAATATATTTTTCCGTTTCACGTCACGCAATGAGTATAACGTTACGTTAGGATAAATTAAATTTGTTCTGACCTAAATATTAATATTATACTAATGCTAAGATAATATAGTCTTCACCTAGATGTTAGAATGCTTCAGTATTATTCGTAAAACACTATTATTTATTAGAGTACCACTAATTGTATACAGAAAAATGAAAATACGAATTCCGAAAGCACTGCTGGTGTAGTGGTATCATGCAAGATTCCCATTCTTGCGACCCGGGTTCGATTCCCGGGCAGTGCAGTTTTTTTTTTATTGCAATTACATTAAATTGAAACAATACAAGATGTTTATGTCCATTACATTATGAATTTTATTACGAGATCTATAATCCATCGCAAAACTACAGTAGAAAAATATCTTGCAAGTTTTTCTATCAATTTATCCTCAAGATTTGGATAACAAAAGTTTTCAATTATTAAAACTCTTTAAGACTGAAAACCGGAATATTCCCGGCAGGATACACGTGAAAAAAAGTATTACGACCACAAAGAGTAAATTTCAAAGTCTATTGATCGTTCACAGAGCTGATTACTGATAAGCAAAAAAAATATAATTTTATTAAATAAAAATGCAATTCATATATTTTTTACTTTCTACATTACTCTACAGTTAACCCCATATATCCATATGCACTCATGTCTCGTACAATTAATTTAATCAAACTTATTCTCAATTCTTCCCCAAAAGAGCTTATTAATAGCTCAATCGTGCTTAAACATCTTACGGGCACCCAACGTCACAGGTTATATGTAAATGAACACCTTTGTATCTGTTCGATTTATACTCATTGTCTAACCTGTTTAATGACATGAATGATAAGTAAATACAGACGAAGGCAAACGGTCACATAAATATGAAAAAGTTCATGCGATTGCATCATATTCAGAGAGATGTTCGTACTTTATCAGCGACGAATATTTAACAGCGAATGTTACATAGAAGAAGTTTATATATCCACTGATAAAGAAAAGAACAAGAACGCATTTGAATGCTGATTGCACATATTTTTTAGTTTAAACGCATATGTAATCACGTAATATTTTTTTTATTACGTAATGACACGTAAATATTTTCATAATTCAGTTAAAACGTTATCAGCAATCGACATTTATATATTGAGTCAAAAAAATATTCCTACAAGCCGATAAGCTCGACGGTAAGGTATATCGAAGTAATACAATATTATTAACAATCGAGCTACCATTGACATCGATATACGATAAGTAAGTATAAAATGAATGGTTGAACTTGATAAACTGCAACGTGTATAGTTAAACCCTTAACTTCTACCTTCAGTAGAATTCCATAACGCTTGGGGTCACTATGACCCCAGGGGACCGTTAAAGATGAATCACCTTAGTGCGTGATGTTATAAAAATAACATACAGCAAAATTGATTAATTATAGATTACTGCATCTACGTCAAAAGGGGCGTCAGTGATATATACAGCAATAAATAAAAAATTGAGGCATCCAAAAATAAAGATAAAGCATATTAGCATAGTAGATACAAATTTTTATAATATAATTGACATTAAATTCTTAAGAAGTTTAGTAATTCAGTCTCAGTAACGTTGTGAAAAGCAAGGAAAATTCTTCCTGCTATTCTCCCACTGTATTTCTACAGGATCGTCGACATATCGCGTGACTAAAAACAAACGAGCGTATGCTTGCTGAAAATCAAACGCTACTACGTCCTGATGCATTTAGCCACCCGGTATGAGCCAACCCATAGTTTTCACATACCAAGGAAGCTGTGACGTACGTGTATGTTTAGTTTTTCAAGATAAAAATGATTAAGAATAAAAAAAGGTTAAAATCAAACAAGAAATGAAATCATTTTTTTCTCACTTAAAAGAAATCGTCCTTGAAGACGTTAACGAAGAAAGGAAAATAGAAAATAAAAAGAAATATATAATTAAAAATAATGACATTAATAAATCACTTATTCACATGGATAAGTTCCTGTTACTTAGAACGTTATTTCCATATAGCAACTATAAACGGCAGCTATAAATCAACAAACCCGAATTTTCCTCTATAAATCCAGGACTTGCCCAGGTACCCACATGAGCCTGTACATGCAGAGCTAAGACCTCAAAAGGATCTCAATTTCCAAACTAAAGTTTCTACTACGGAAATTTGACTTTTTTTTTCTCACGCAAATCAAACCAGAGTCAAAAATCGACAATCGTATCCATCTTCGCCGAATCACCTGATATATGCGCTAGTATCAAAATTTACCTTTGCAAGTTACAGAAAATATTATCCACACAGCCACCAAGAATGCGCCCAATGCACATCACTAGCAGCACAAACACACAGCACACATTATGTACCACAATGAAAATAAATAACAGGGTATAAGCACACGTAAATTTGACAAGTGGCTAAAAACGCCACTGGTTGACATTAAATTAATAGATATAAATTAAACTTCTATGCTGACCTGATCGTCGAGTTAGCAAATATGTTTTTCGTGAGCCGCGACGCTCTGAAGACGCCCCTCGCGCATAGCATCACTACTAACATCTACTTTACCACCGATTTCTCCGTCTCCCTCAACATATTGCGAAAACTTGTACGATAACGCGAACTTGCCGATAACCCTTTTACGGCTTGAGAAAAGTCACTTTAATGTTTTTCAAAGCATTTTGTACATCCGGTGCTGAAACAAGTATACGTGCTGAAAGTTGCTCGTCATCATTCGGAGAATTAAAGGTAGGAGCATGGCACATAAATAATTAACCACCAGACCCAAAATTTATAAGAAACTTACCCCGTTTAAAATTTGTCTAAATACAAAAATAAAAATTATCGAAATTCTTGAAAAAAAAAAAAAAAATGTTAACGTCACTGTATGCATTTATAACAATGGCAATCTAAAGTTTTTGCATTGGTTGCAAAAGTTTGACAATTTTTCATTTTCTCTCTTTTTGTTATACCTATATGAACGTAATGGAGGATTTGCACTTTACGTGACATTTGCACTTTTATGTGCTAACGGCTATGTGCAATAAGGCCTTTAACTCTCGCTTATTTAATTAAACTGTTGCCTGTGTATACATATATATCCCATATATATATATAAAGTGGTTCTATCATAGAAATCAAATGGACAGGCTAACTCTAGGCGGTATGTTGATTGTGAATAACCCTGTATACATGCACTGGATGAATGCACGTGAAACGTAAATAAAAATGTTTAAGGTATATCAGTAGCAGAGACCGCTAGAAATTTGTTAATAAGTATAGCGCACGTTTCAGGTCTCGAACTTTTGGTACTTGCTGTTGGTTATTGCGTGTCAACATATGTGCCGTGTATCGTAACGCCACGACAAGAATAGAAAGTATACGAAGTCGAGCAAATAACACGGAACACAGAAAATGTTTAACGCACACATAATTTCCAATGAGTAAATTTCACGTGTTAATAGGGTACGTGTACGGGACACGAAGTGCTTTGTTCTTACGTACACAATTATATGGAATCTGAATAAAATGTAAATTTGATTAAAAAAATGTACATCATAATAACACAAACCGAGCATCGGTTAAATCACATTCGTGAAAATAAATTATTATCAAGCCTAATGTTAAAAAAAATAATAATAAATTATCCCGAATAAATTAACGTTTGAATAATAAATTATAGCGAATTACATAAAAATTAATGTGTCAAATAAAAATTAATTAATTAGCTCGAAGGTCACATAAAATAAAAATAAATCGAACAAATATAGGTAATTACACAAAAGTCTAATGTACTGTTATAGCGCGTAATCTTTCCTGCTGTGATTTATTGAAACACGAATAATGTAGATAAAACATTGTTCGGGACTTAGGAATTTCATGAATTTTGAAAACATCTATAGAAGGATGGGAAACGTTGCAGCATATCTTCCGATATAAAGCTTACCATACGGATAGATCCTCCATAGAATGAAAGCCGCTACTACCAGATGGCGACAACGACATCGTAATCTTGAAAGGCGCGGTCCAACTGCCAAGGATCAAGATGAAGTTACGTCTCCGATGCTTTATGTGCGTCACTATACATATATCGGTCGGCATGTATAAAATGACGTACGTAACCATAAAGTCGTATGAGTGTGTGTAAACGAGGGCTCTGGGCTATGCACGAGAAAGTGTCCTAAGCCGCAAGGCTCATGTCGTGTTTACAGTGAGCACCGTTCAATTACACGTTACTCGTGTACCTTGACTAACGTACGCAAAGCGACTTTTTACGACTTCCGGTTTTTCCAGTTTTCACCATTAAAATCTTTCCGGTTAAACAGCTACGAATCGCGGTGTTAGAAAATGTCGAGATATCGGGGCGACATGATTTCTCGTGGTTAACCGTCGCACGGTGGAAGTCAGTGGCGCCACGGTGGTGGGAATTACGAAATAGGAACTCGGGAATTCGTGAAACGATACTCTTTACTCCGAGTCACTGTAACTTCCTTCGTTAACGTTCACCAATCGCATAACAGCAATCGAGAGCTGCCGAAGGTGGTCGATGAATGTTTTTTATTTCCACTGTATATGATAATTGCCTGGGGAATTTTTGCTAAGTCAGTCGGTTACGTTGTTTGCTATATACAAAAACCATTTATAACCCTCTCTTAGTTTTTCTTTCGACTAATCACAGATTATTATACACATTTTTGAGGGACGCATTGCGAAAGAAAATGAAATTCGCGCGTTTCGAATTTTCGCGAAGGATGGCGAGATTAATGATCCGTAGAAATAAAGTCTTTTGTATTTATGATTAAGAGTAAACATGCTCAAACGTTTAGTCTAAATCTAACCTATGGGGTAGTACAGTTTAATGATAATATTAATAGACTATGTGAATAATAAAATATACATAATGTACATGGCTAGTTGGTATATCAGTTTACTATTTAGTTAACAATAAGACATAGAACACTATTACTATATCCAGACATCTACTATACTACTATTATTATTTATACGAATAAAATCTACATACGTGCTACAAAAGAACTTAAGGAAAAAACATATATATACGTGTGGATAAGGAACAACATAGATGGAATCAAATTAAGTTGTACAGGGATTTGTGTATGCGTAGAATTTTGGAGACACGTGACAAATTTACCACCAGAGTTTAATACCGACAAGGAAACAATTCAACTCAGTACATTGCACAACATGCAGATGGCGCTAGATGCAACGTGCGCGATAGAGAATTGTATTACCTTCGCGGCTCCACAGGCTCGACAGTTAACTCACAATCAGTCCGCATGTCGCTTCAAGAAAAAAAGAAAGACATTATAATCCAGCGCAGCTAAACCATCGTTGGATCGGTCAGGGTCGAACGATTCTCAATCATTAAATAACAGAAGCGAACTTTCATCAGGATCTATGAACAGGAAATAAAGGCATTTGACTAGTAATAACTTAAACTAAAAACTGGTACAATCAATGTCATTGTAATAAAATAGTTAAATAGAATCTTTAAAATTACTCTTAAAGAATAAGCAAAGTTTTCATCAGTCAAATAACTAAGAATTATGAAGTATACATGTACATATTCGAAATATATACATTTAAAAAATTCCAAATAGTTGTAGACATGCAACTCCATCATGGCGACATAAGCATCGTCAAATGACATTTAAAAGTTCCATTACTTCCTGCTCTTCGTTATATACATATTATGCTCAGTCATAATAATACAATAATTAACTTTCGTAACAAAAATCGCCATGGCTAATTCATAAGAATAATAAGTTTCAGAAAAAAAATACATTTTTCTCTTCTATTACGTTAATTTATTTATAATTCATCGTAAACAGTCGTCGACGCGTACTCACGATAAATTATCTGACATAAAATATTACGCAATGCTAAACACGTGATAAAATGTTGTAAATGCAATCATTAACGGACGTCCTATGAAAATGAAAATATTTTTTTCCCAATATTTTACTACGCTGTGTATAAACCTTTTCACACAATGCAATTACAAATAAAAAAATAATATTTACCACGACAAATAACGTGTCTAATAATTTATTCATAAGTCGAATATTTGTCACTGACAGGCGATCGAAGTTCTGAGTATCTTTCGCCAAAAATTAAGCGAAATATCCAAAGCCTATACATTATTCGTATGCCACACGAATATGAGCAACCTAAGTATGGGTCGTGTCTCTTATAAGAAGAAATCCTTGACTTCGTTTCGCACTCTTCGAAGCCCTTCGCGTACAACGGCCGTTTATAATGCAGTTATTCGTACACAGATTGATATCGGAACTGAGAGCAATTAATACATAGTAACACATAAGGATAGTAAAAACTATATACAGACATAATAAAAGGTTACCCTAAGGTACGTTGAAAAATGATTCAAAAAATGCTAGAATATAAACAGAACCAAAGATAGTCTGCTGATGATTCACTATATGTTAAATATTTAGCTTAATATTATTATATAGATAATATTTTCTCTCAACCAGACCTAAAGCCATGCATGAAAACTCGTGGCAAGTTTCCAAGCCTAAATCACTACTGGTATTATGGTTGGACGAAGCTATGTCGTTATCGAGGTCAGATCAGATGAAATCAAACGCGCCACGTGTTCCCTATACTGAACCCAGAGGTCCCCCTCTAAATTTCAAAGTAAAGCATGCCTTAAGAAGAATCTATACTTTCGAATTTGAGTAGAAATCGGTTTTATTATCATTATTAAAGAGATACGAAATGTCCTTTTTTGGTTAATATATAAAATACTTGTTTATTCGTTTTATTTTCAAGAACTAGGTAATCGATTATATTCATTTATTTATTTCTTACTGTGTTTCAATAGGATTGGTCTATATGGAGTGATCGATATATCGTTTTGGAATTCTAGGTTAAACAGTGCGGTCGATATGACACTGACGTATGTATTGCTGCAATTCGTAATTGGGCGGAAATCATCAATAGTTTATTCTTCTGCTATTAAAATCTAGATGGCGTAGAGCACGTGGATGAGAAGACTAATTTGAAAGTGTAACCAGGAGCCTTTTCGGTTCGAAGGGAGGGCATTGTTAGTATGGCAAATGGGTAAAACGGTCCAACGGGACAACAAGCAACCTTGGCACAGATCGATCAAATAATCTGCGAGACTCGTAGTCTGGTATTGCGAATATTAATGAATAACTGAATCATTCGGTCCACTTTTAAAAATAAAAGAATTGGTCGTATGTAACATTTTTTGGCATTGTGTCATCAAGTTTTATTGTAGGCGATACTTCCTAATACGTCAACTTCCCATATGTTACGAAAATAACAACTAGTAACCTTTTGGATTTCCTATGTTTTTCTCATCTTCAATATTTCGAATGACTGCAGGAAAGTACTGAGAAGGGAAATTGTGGTTTAAACAATACTTGCATTAATATAAACCATTTCATAGGATATCTATTTCTGGTGTGTGGTAACGTTTTCCTGTTACGCTCGTTTCGATATTTACAGTAAAGGCTGCTTTAATGTAGGAACTTATATTGCATTGTAAATTATTCTTCTAGAGAAAAAAATGGATTTTTCATTTTATTATATTTTGTATTTTTTACATTAACATTAATATTTTTTTGTATTATTATTTATAATTCGTACAATGAAAAATACAGAACAAATAGTACCTTACTCATATTTATCATTCGGCGAATTTTCAATATGCATTATGAAAGAGCTGATTAATATTTTATATATTGGTTTAAACTTTAATAGGGTTTATGTACAATTTATTTAATTTTTGTCAAAAATAATGTGCGATGGCCGGGAATCGAACCCGGATCAACTGCTTGGAAGGCAACTATGCTGACCATTACACCACCATCGCACTTATTACGAGTGATTTAAGATAAATGCTCCAGTGCAGCATCCCATATTATATTATAGTACTTACGACACAGATTTACGAAAAGATTTAACTAAATTAATTCTAATTTTAGGAAATTATGAGGAGAATCGAATTTTCTTAATATTGAGATAATCAACAATCCGACACTTTCTTTGGTTAATGCACGACACATATTTCACATTCAGATAACATTTCGACCAATAAAAGATTATATGTGTTAATCTCAAAGTGACAAAATTTCAAGCGTCACGATTTAGTGAGAAAAAAATCACATTGTGCAAGTCTAAAGTATTGTGCAAGTATTAAAGCAACTATCTTATCGTAAAAAGAAACTCCCTATATTTTTATGGAATTCTCGAGGAATTTTCCCAAACCATTACGAAAACTTTATGCAACAAAGATTTATGAAAGGAAGTCTTTAATTTCAAACTTTCAAGCATATGTGTAGTTTGTCATAAGAAATAAATCAACCGACACGTTTTTACAACGATGAACAATTTTTAAACAACCTTGTTTACGTTCCCACCTATTTTATTCAAGTTACCTGATCTGATTCTCACTAATAGCAATAAAATATTAGATTCAAAACAAAACTGATGCCTAACACCATTTGAATTTCTCAAGAAAGAGCTTGTACTATTTAATAATTGAAATACAACTGACCTCAGTTACACCCATGTTCCTTATACGCGATACTTGCTGACAGTCTTATAATTAAAATCAGTGTCGCAGTTGTATGTAGACTAATGTCAAAGGTGATGCACAGATTCAACTAACCTGAAGGTCTGTTGCTTATCATGCATTCTGGACACAGCATTCTTCTTAGGTTTGGCGTCGTCGAGTTCGAGGTCCACCATCGCCTTAGCCAAATGCAGATCTCTCTCGTTCATAATCACAGGTCAAATATCGTTAACTAAATAAAAACGGATTAAAGGTTCGCTCGTGTAGTAAAAAGCACGAGTAAAAATTCACAGATTCGTGTTAACCTCAAAGAATCGTTAAGACTCTCCACATCACTGTATTATACTGGAAAAACAACGGTTATTCACGAGAAACCCACGGACGCGAAATTGAAGTTGAAAACGATGCTTGAGACGTGACGCGAATAGCGCCCTGCTATTATTAGTCGCGAGTATTGTTAGACAAGGCTCGAGTTTGAATGCCTGACAATTCGCGCTACTCCAGCCTACAAGATACGGGAGCGATCAGCTGACTCGTGGATATGGTAACGCGATGGTAACGAACATGGCGTTTAAAGGTTTGAACGAGTCTGCTTGGATCACAGAGTGGGGCCATTCAGTATTTCTTTAACTAAACACAAAGCACTAGGAGGATTATTCACGTTCACGAATTATTCTACGATTTATACTTTTCAATCAGCCATAGTGGACAGTGGCACATATGTACCTTGACTGCTGGACTATCCTTTGTTTTTATGTGTGTGACTCTGCTGATCATGCGTGTAATCGCATGCGCAGCTGCAACGGACTTTAATATGAAATTCAAAGGCGGCTTGAATTTTTAACTTTTATTTTAAATTTGTATCATTGTGTACGCTTTTATCATTTTTGCAGTTCGCTTTTAGATACGATTATTGATATAAGATGTGCGCATTCAGTACATTGTGATTTTATATATCATGAAGGAAATATGGGGTAAACGATGAGTTATGCACTTTAGTAGTCTTTCAAGTCAGTCATTGTTTACAGCAATTTATTATTGTGAGGTATCGATGGATGATATTCGTGCAGGAATTTATTTCCCTTTTATCGGGTAAAACCCTTTTAGCGAAATTACGAATTGTGTCAGAAGCTTTCGTCGTGCTAAGTGATGGACCCTTTTCGATTACTTGAAAGTATCGCATCGAGGTCATCGATTCACGCTCAGCTGCGTCACTTTGCCATTTTTAGCATGAAAAAGCGGTACTCAACCGCCTATACTACGTTAAATACGTTAATAAAGAAATGTACACATAAGTTTGGTTATTTCTCCATTGTTTGAAATAAACATACTTTTTTATAAAAAAATGTTTATTTATACTTTATAATAAAAAAAGCAGTACATAGTCTAACCGACTTAATGTTTTAGTCTCTCTTGTACATACAATTATAAGTATTTTGTTGCGCGTTCGCATAAATATAAAGTAATAAACAGTATAACGGATTTCAATTGAAATTGCGTGTAAAACCTGCAATAAACAAACCGTTTAGGTAAAATACAAAGTAGAAAAAAAGAGACAAGAAAGTAATCGTTCACAAGGAAAATTACCCTAATTATTCCCAATATAAAGGGCCGTGACTAAGCATGAAAATGCAATAGAAATAAATATAGTGCCTCCTGCAATATAAGTAATTTTACTCGTTTCCAAACTTACGATAAGCTCTATACGTCTAACTCCAATACTTCCTACCCGTGTAATAATAATAAACGCCTTTCTAATGAAATATTATGCACGTTTATGCGGTTTCTCTTAAAACATCCTTAAGTCTAATTGATAACTTAGAGCTTAAAGTATTTATGATTCTGCAGGCAAAAAATGCACGGTGCCAGGTCGAATACGACGATTCGACGACAAATTCTAAAAATATGATTTATGCTCTTAACTTATGCACAATAAATATTCTTTTCCTTTTCATTATCCTCAATATGCTTTTGCCAGCCAGGTGGCTTTTGTGAAGCATTTCTTATGATAAAACCTACAACGATACAGCCGTGCCTTTTCTGAGATCTTGTAAAACGGACAGATGCAGACAAACAAATAACAATCTTTCTGCAATATTGCAAATAACGGGACGATCCTACTTCTAACAATCGTAAACACCGACAATACACATTGAACGTAGCTGTATCGTATAAACTAAAAGAACTTTCACATGATTAAAAACAGTTCATGCCAAGTCGAATCCAGACGTTTCATCGCTAGCTACTATTCGCGATAAAATACACGTACTTTGTGAAACTAAATCATTAAATATTCTTGTAGAATCTATGACTATCATATACTGAATATGTGTAGAGGGCTCTGGCAGCGGGCGTCATGGTGCTGTCACGAAAATAAAATTTCGAATAATCGAGGCTACTTCTTGATACAAACTTGTTTATGCGAGTGCTTAATCGTAACGATTTCAAAAGACACTAAACAGTCTTCCAATTTAACAAACACTGTTTTTAAAAAGACTATTCGCTTGCGCTCTGATCACTCAATTCGTTTCTTGGTAAACGGAAAGTTTCAGCCTGAATAAACCTGTAAATATGTATTCGCAATAACAGGACATATAGAAACAATCAGCTCTTGGATACACTCAAATAGCTCTCGTGAATAGCTGAAGAATTTTGGCGCACGACTTAAGAATAAATTTCATGACGTCTCCGGAAAATTAATTGTTCACGTGGGCTATGAATTTCCAGATTATGCAGAACAATATATTCACTTGCACGTTAAGTGGAAGCAGCAAACTTTCCAAGTTGAGTGCTACTTAACACAGAAGCGACGCCAAATGTATACTCCAATAATCTGGCCTACCTGGCCGCATTCCAAAAGTCCAAAGAACAATGTGTCGAAACCCAAGAGAATTTGAGAACAAAGTCATTATCACGTAACAAGTCATCCACAGCATCGTCATTCAAAATTCTTAACATCTTCAAAAAAATTTTCAAATGTTTCAATCGAAATATCGTGTATACCAGACGCTGCTTCAAATTTGGTAAAAAAAAAATTTGCCACGATGTTGCATCAATTCCGAAGCTCTTCCTTCTCGCTATGAATTCTATGTATTGCTCAGCGATCATTGCGCCATTCTTGTAACGATCAGTGTTGCTGAACGAGCGTAGGACCGTTTCCAGGATTACGCCAGGGATCCGGGATGTCGTAATGTGCTGGTACAGTGAGTAGAGCATCGTCGGCAGTTCTATTAGCACTGCAATTCTTCGGCTTTGTTCTGGTTGTATTGACGCATTCAATTGGCAGTTTAATGAACTCCAATTTATAATTGTAGCCTTGGCTGGTAATACGGATAATTGTGTGTAATGGAACCTCCATGTATGGCAGTTCCTCTGGAGTCTTATCCATGAAGAAACCCAAGATACAACGTAGAACAGCCTGATGTGACACAACTAAAACGTTGTTTGCTTGTTGTAATTCCGCAATTACTGACTCGACACGTTGCATTATGTCGATGTAACTTTCGCCCCATGGATATCGATAACGCAGTTTGTCTTGATCACGCCATGCGAATTCCTAAAAACAGAAGGACAAGAGTAAGAAGAAAAGCTTTGACTCTTCACTAATTTCTCTCAATCTACTAATCCAATAAATTTTAAATATTACTGTGTAAATCATATTCCATCTGTCTTTCGTTTTAAGCAGCATTATAATTGATGTATCTTAGCAATTAGTGTTACCATATTAAATGATCTTCCAACACTTGCAATGAGTCTTCCGACAACGTGATGTTCTCTATTGTGTTTGTCAATTCGAACGACGAACATTTAACGTTCTAATATTTATATTATGATATTAATTACCTGAGGATACTGTTCTTGCATCTCCTCATAAGAAAGACCTTCACAGACTCCAGCGTCGAGCTCATTGAGTGCTGCAACGTGTTCCTGCGGTGCCTCAACACCCCTAGCCGTGGCTATAGTTCTGCGTAAGCGACTGGTCAACACACGAAGGTCCGGAATATGCATAGAATTTATGCGCGAGGCTAAAGCCTGAGCATAACGTTCACCGCGTGCGCTGAGTACAGCATCGCCGCCGATCTTGCCAAGGACGTTGTACTCGCTTTCCCCATGCTACACGAAAAAGGTTCAAGAGATCAGAAAATACCCTGAAGAAAATTACAACAGGACATACAAATGAAACTAAGTAAACATAACCTTTTTAAATACATCACAATACTAAACATCCACGTGAACTTACCCGTGAAAAAAATAATGTATGTGGCTTGAGAGCAATGCTTCCTAGAATACCAAGGGCATGGGTCTCGACATGACCAGTGACTTTGTGAGCAGTGATCTCCATAGTAGCAGTATCAATCTTGATCTTCGAATAGGTCTTCTCGTGCATGGGTTCATAAGCTCGAATATAATGAGCTACTTTGAGGCGAATGTCTTCGATGGCAGCTGCTGAATCCATGCCGACGTAATCGGTGCTGTTCTTCACGATTTCCTGATAATTTTGCTCCAGTGCAGCTGGATCATCGCAAACGCATTCGATAAACAGTACACGGTATCCAAGCTGGCCGTAAAAGTAGTCAAAGACCTCAACGCGCTGCTCGTGGGTAACCAATGTTGCGTCGAGAACCTTCGAAATAAAGAATAAAATGTTTAATTATAATAATGACACTTACGAACGTCCCTAAAAGTATTATGTCCTATTCAAATGGATTTTATCGATACTTACAGCTACCGTATTACCAGAAGCGAGCCAGGCTGCGCAATCATGCATTGCGTCCCTTCGCGCAAGGGCTCGTAGGCCTGAGTTTGCAGCATGATCTGGTTGGAAGAGTTCATGAGATGCATAAGGTTCCAGCCTTTTTCTTCTGTAGTCACTAACTCGCATCACTGAAATCGGTAACGTTTGATTAATCAAAACATGACCACCTGAAATCTTAAAGTATGAATATAATCACACCACTTCGAGCATACATAACGTATGAGCACAATGAAATGCTATCGACGCGATTACATTGTTTTCTAAAGATATGCGATTTTCGTTATCATACATTTTCCTTCTAAACATCTATCGATTTCCGTTACTGCACATAATGCACCAGAGTCTGTATCAAGACTCGTTCGGACTTATTATGTAACTAAAAGAGGTGCGACAGTGCGATTGCAGTAGCTTGCGTCACTATAAGCGATATATATATATATATATATTACAAGATCAAAGTAAATCAGTCAGAAACGCGGAAGAGAAATACTTATCGAATGTTGCTAAACTAACTAAAACCAGGATCTTATTAATTCCGTTAATTTTAAGTAAAATCACTTTTCCTTCACACTCGTAAGAAAAACGTACCTTTGGCTGACTCGCCGCTCCAATTCAATCTGCGCGCCAGATTCATAGCGATCTGACTTTTTCCACGTGCTGGAAGGCCAGTCGTGGCAATGACCACTCCGGCAAACTTCCGGGGCGGTTTAATTATTCCAGAAGTCCTAACCGTCATCTCCTGACTCGGTTCTGCAAAACAAGATAAATAACACATAAGACACCAAGCATAAGTATTGATCCCAGACAAAGCGCAGAACTAGATGTAAGAGTAAGAAGTAACAGTAAGGGATAAGAAGTATTAGCCACGATACGTGGAAAATAATAATCATAATCACGCAAGTCCTTTTACATAATACATTTTCATAATATTATCGTATGTATATCGTTATCGTTCGCCAGACGCTCATATTTTCAGTACGGTCAGTACTAATTATCAAATGTGATACCAAACCTGATGGAACAAAAAAATGTGCTAACTTCGACACAGAAGCAGCTGACTCAGCTCTGACTACTGCACGTGAAGCTAAAAGACTAAGGTATCTTGTACGTGCTAAAATATTCACGCGACTTTCATAACCACCTGACAGGTTGCCGCAATTACAAGCGAACAGATTAACCCCTTGTCTTACAGTTTACTATAAAGCAAACGTTCGGACTATTTTATTATACTTTATCGTGACTCTGCGCGCGCATGTTACGCCGGGCGTAGCTCGTGAACGTTTAATTTGACACAGAGAGCCCACGCGGGCGAGACACGTAATTTCCACTTAAGGTAGTTAAGGTACAAGTTCTTACGTCTCCATTGATTAATATTATATATCAGCGTGTAAGACTGTCGATTCGTGAAACTGAGACGGAGACCTTGGACATCTTTTAATTACACCGATTACCGTGGTTGCGTTAAATATAGAAGAACTTAGGGTGATGTCGATAGTCATTTATCTTATCAGAAAACTCAGGTTCTCCCGAAAGACACCTATAGGCTTTAATAAATACTTTCTTCACTTGCACATACCTTCTGATCGATTATGCTCTTTACTAATGTTTCTTTTATTAAATACAAAATACGAAACACGAAACAAAGTTTAGAGACAAATTTTTCGTATTCCAGGCTCCTGATAAATTCTGCATTCGACGAAGTTTAATTGTCGGTAATTTACAATTAACGTTTTCAGGTTAACAACACTACCTGTGCTTGTGTTCCATTTCGTTTGTTATAAACAGAAGACCAACGACCAGGCTATTACATTTTTATATAATTAATATAATCAATATAAGAACCAAATACAATTTACGTGATAAGCCCAATCCTCAAGGGGCTTGGCTGCCCCCAGCAGCCATGTTGATAAGCGTTCAAAGTTCTTATCGCGGATATTAAATATTTCGTTTGTATATCTTATAATCAATAAATATATGAAATGTGAGGAATTTGTAGACTCGAGGTGAAGTGCGCCTGATGGGTTAAAGTTTTAACTTAAACTCGAATAATTAAAGTTTTTACTGCTGAGATATGCTGAAACGCGATACGTATCAAATTTTGTCACTTTGTTTTGCTAAAAAACAAGAATTTTGTCTCATCGCTCATTGCTCTATGATACATCTTGAAGTAACCTTAGTAGAAATTTCATTATGAAAATCCAGGGCCCTCCAAGTTCCTAGCCTAGGCTCATATTGGCCCGGCGGAGACCTAAACAGGCCCTGGACTTACGGAAGAGAATATCTTCTCGGGAAGTCATTTCATAAAATTTCCTTATATAAGTCATGCAATTTTCCAACTTGGCACCAGAGGTAATCGATATCGAATAATTGCATAATTTGTAAGCTCAAAATTCATAAATCATTTAAGACTGCAACTATAGATATAAATAACCTAATCTTTATTAATCACCTACTGAAACCTACCCCAATAGTCAATCAATCTGATTCCTAGAATCTTGATTATTTATTAAAAAAAAAAAGTAATTATTGTAAAGAGATACAAAAAAAATCTTACCAATGACGCACATCTCGTCAGTTAATTTACGTATCGCGTGTGGAAGCTTTCGTGACAAACACGTGCGGGTAAAGCGAATGCTTGATATGGACTGATGCCACGTTAACTACAACCGATGACCTTATATTTAGAGTCCGTGTTGTCTTTGGCCGACGACCTAACGCCTCACAGTCGAACGTCAGCTTATAGTTAGCCAGCCGTCGGCAGAAAGAAAAGCTGACGTAAGCACGTGCTTTCTATTGATTTCCGATGCCGTTTCCCTTTCAGAAAAATTCAGCCAACGTGGAAGCGACAATTCGATCCGATCCGATAGACAATTTCTCCAGTTCTGATATTTTCGGATACCCACCGAATATCCAGAACTCTGTGACTATTGACCAGACCATACGAATAATGGTACAATACGACCGTTCTCGACTGCTGAATAATTTTCGAACTGTTCAAAAGTCGAAGAAGATAAAATTTGTCCACGTTGCTACTCTAACGTCCAGTACCCACTCGACTGATTTACGTGTACGTAGTGAATAACGTGCTGAATCTTAGAAATACAAATTTTGAAAATTCGAAAGCCAAATACACAAAGCGATGCGACACGTTAACTTGCGAGGAATACGAGAGACTTCTTCCTTATGGTATTTTTCACGCGACTGCCTACAGAGAAGGCTTGTCGTACTGATATGAGGACACAACCTTATCTAAACTCTTATCTAACCCCACGTATTCTGAGCAAACCCAGCGGACAGAATATCACCAGGATATAATTAGGACGCGTATTTCACAAACAATTTCGACGATTATCGAAGAACAATAAGATAAACTTGAACCGTCCATAAAAATGTTATATAAAACACAGTTATATAAGATTACAACGTCGAGTCTGAATTATACGAGATAAACCAAAAGCTCCGACACTTTAATCTAACATTGGTCCTCATAGATAACAACCTAGGCAGGATTAAACCTTATACGCACAATATAGAAGGTAAGTTTAGTAAGAAAACTAATGTTGGGAATCCTCTATCAGCGAAGGTTTTGAACTTCGACCTAAATACGATAATCATATGAGAATAGAGGTTAAATGTATTTTGATTCACTTCAATCGTATACAGTTTACTTATGAATATTAAACAATGGTATAATTTTCGATCGTATGACTTCTCTTGTATACCTACTGCTACTGCAAACCGTACGAAGCACATACGACTCCCTTGCTTGAAGGTACTTTTGCGTTGGTAGCACTGCTTGTTATTATTTTCAAAGTTCTATCACTTAACAATTAAGTCCTTAGCCATAAGACACACCACTGATTACTTTCTATGTGCCCCTGACGCACTGTTACCCTTTAGGCATCTGCCTGGAATGTGACAAATACATTATGTAATTTATTGTATATAATAATAATTTTGTCGTGGTAAAGACGAAAGAAAGGGACACAGCAAGGACTGTGCTTTGCAGAGCGTTTGGCTGGCTCAAGGCACAATGTAGACTAACCGGCCGTAGTCCCTAGACTCACGGAGAAGAAGAGCCAATCAAAATGGAGTATTGTATGAACTGCGCTTCAGTCATGTGGCAGCACAGTCACGGGATAGACGACGTAACCGTGTCTTGTCGTTTCATAACGTGAAAGTAACTTTAGAGAAATTAATTTACTATTAAGAAAAGTTTCGTATGATAATAAAAGAGTGAGAGATTGGAAGGTCATACGTCGTATAATTATCAGGTAAAGTGAATTGTTACAGACAGCTAGAGCCACGGATCTAACGGTTTTGGGAACAAATAAACGTGTACGATACAGATTTTGAGGGACGGGTGAAAAATAAATACAAAATAACTGTACAATATTCCACAATCTTATTGCAATTCTTAAATTTCATTGATGACCTTAGACTGCAATAACCTCGTTCAAGCTAACACTAATGAACCATGACATTTCGGGTTCAATAAATCAACAAGGTTCTTCACGAATAAATACTGTTAAAATACCTTGACCCTTATAAAACTGTAGTCAAAGTGTGTTCCATTAATATGCTAGTGCCGAATTCAATGCTCCATCCCTCAATGAGATGTATCAGTAGATTTTCGCAAATCAGTATTGCAAATAAACTTTTATTGGTGTTCGTTTGCAGTCTTCAAACAGCCGTTAATTCCTAAGCACTGCGTTTTTGTGTTTTACCTTCATTTGGACAGTTCAACGTATACCGGTGCGACTTTGAAAAGCGAGTTAGCACTGCCGCAAGGTTAAAAAAAATAAAGAGCACTAAATTCGCCAAAAGGGCATTAAATTAGCCTAAAGTGAGCCTTTAGTTATGGTATAACTTTTTATTGAATCTTACACAGCGTCAGCTTAGCCGGGGTTGATGACCAGGTTTAAAATACATAAGATAAAACGTATAAGTTTTTACGTAAGGCTTTTTGCGTAAGAATTCTATATCAGGTATTGTAGGTTATAAATATCCATACTGTATTTATGGATAAATGGTATCACAGATAAAAGTGAACAGTAATGATTACTAATCTGGTCAGCAACCCCTCTGGAGCAAAGTATTTGTGACTAACCCAACCCAGTAAGAAATACCTTCAAAACGATAAAGGTACCAAACCTTCTAAATAATCATTATTTTCTATTCTACGTTATTGTTTTGTTCTGTACTGTACTGTTCTGCTTTCCTCCATCTATAGGAATAAATCTTGCGTTTCTGTGGAATGCTAATATTTTACCAAATAAAAAGTATCGATATTTCCACGAAATAATTAAAAATGAAGCTGAATACGGTTATTTGCACATTGCGGACGGATCACGAGAATTCTCGAGTTTCCACTGTTGACGTGTCTGGCCCCTGGGTATGTGCAGCTAGCAATACGACTGGTCAGTAATGTGTTAATATTTTCTCGCATCTGTAGTTATTACTCTGTACACATGTGCCATATAACTATATATTAGAACTGACAGGAGACTGCAGCCTTAACGTGTAGGATATTGTGAAACAACAGGTTTCCAGTTGTTTTCTAATTATATTTCTGTATTATAAAGGGAACAGTACATCCCAATGAACTTCAATGTTTATTCGTGACATGTTAATTCTATAAAAAGACGTCGAGACCGTTTTACAAGGTGGACCAGAAATCGTGGTATAATAAGAAACGAGATGATTCCTGTTGAAAAAATAAATCGAAATTCGAAAATAAAATTTTGTCTATCAGACATCATTTTTGAGAAAATACGACTTTACAAATTGGGCCAATATCACCGGTCCTAATCTCGTACCACCAACGACCTCAATGACACCGACTCCTCAATTATTGTTACGACCTCGAATTATATCTTTGAAGTTCTCAAAAGTTATAATGCGAACGAAGGTCATACAGCAGTTATAAAATGCCTTCCGCTTCTCACGCTAATTAGAAACGTAATTATTAGCACGGTATATGGGAAAATAAACGCAAACTGTATAATCTGTCTTAACTGTCAAAAAGTTAACAATTCTTAGACGCGACCCAGGATATCTCGTGTAAAACTGCTCGTGCAATCGTCGTCTCAAGGAAGGATATGCGAATGTTTCTATTAAAAATTTCGTTAAAACCACCGAACTGCCTGAGCAAAAAATGACTAAAATTTACGAAAGACTACGTTCGAGAAACACGTGACATTTGCAAATATCTAACAGCACAAGTATCGAATAATCGTTCCACGCGATTCGTTTTATTTATTCGTGCCTAAAAACCTGTGTGCTTCGATATTCTTTTTTCCGTTATCACCTTATAGTAATACGTGGGCGTACTGTATACAATTGTTATCGCGAAAAAAGAACGTGAACACGATATATGCGTACGTGCTTGCGTGTACCAAAATTCCGGGCGAATGATTAAATCATTTAAATTGAACTTAGCACGTAAGCCTGCCGTTGCCAAAATGGCGTCTGTGCAAAATTCATTATTTATGAGCTCAAGCATACGAATGCAGTATTTCTCATGAAAAACATGTGTGCCTCCAAATTTATCAAGGAAGAAAAACAATCGAATGTTCTTAAACTCGATGCGAAATTATCATTCGGCAGTTCTGGGGGCTACTGTGACAGAGTGGAGACAGAAAAGAGAATATTTTTGTACGTCATTTCATGGAGGACACACGACGCTTTCCAAGCGATACTCGACAATTTACATATACATGCGGGACATATTATGGCTGTAGGCCTCGAAAGTAGCTGACGTGCCATTGGTCGAGACGAGAGGGCGCGGTCGTTCCTACAGCTGACTAAAATCTTCTGCCTACGTCATATCTTCGTAGTGAATAGGGACGGAACTACTACAGCTTATATTTACAAACGACACAGCGCCACGTCGTAGCTTATGCGAGCTTGTTCGCCATTTTCATGACTCGCTATGCGACATGCACGGCAATGAAGACAGGCGTCGAGACTAGATACTGGCAGATGCGTTCCTAAATAAGCAGACAAGATCCTTTAACGTACTAAAATACCTAATAAAATAAGAATCGAAAAATAATAAGCAAGTTTTAGATCTGTCTGTACCACTTAATAACGAATCGCCTTTTGAATTTGTATTAAATTAAAAATTATAGTAAAAAAGTAATTTAAAATACTTAGCCATTTTTTTATGGGTCACACGTCATAGAAGTAAAAAATACTGACAATTTGGTCATATTATACTATTCGATTTACTAGAATTTTCTTTCTATTGCTTTCAGATTTGTTGAGAAGTTGATATTCAATACTAAAAACGAAGCCCTGACAACTGTGCTTCAGGCATAGCGTAGACGCTTGCTTGTGTCTCCACACCCAGCTCATTCCTCCCTTTCATATTTCACAGATGGTATTTACCATCGTCGACCAGTTCTCTCAAGGACTCCTAGGGTCCCACACAGATACACGTTCAACACTCTCACACACATGTTCTGTACGATATTAATCTAGAAATCCTCGAAGAAGCCTGTAACATTGTCTAGTATAGGCAACGAATAATACGTTTAATTGTAAGTGGGAGTATTGCATCAGTCGATCCATTTGATTTCTATGGTGGAGCCACCGTCGGGTAATGTAGTACTGCTGTATGGCACTGTATCACTAGACACACTCAACAATCAAAAGACAAATATAGAATGGCTGTGCACGTAGAAAACTGAAGAAAGGAAACAAAGACGAGGAATACCCAGAAACATACGTCCAATGCCTGCTAACTTCACAGAATCATCTCGGAGTCAACATACAGTTGATGTTTACGAATTAGACGAAATAACAAAGCGCAAAAGCTTCTGGACAAAAACGTGAGACGCAGTAAGATCGAAAAAAACAATTTCGAGGGCACAGTTTTCGAAGACATAAGAAAAATGTTGCTCATGTATCAATTTCGTAGTCTAGCAAGTATCGGCCATCAATCATTTCAGTAATAAATAGTAATATCGCCCGAGGTCTACACAAACTCATGAAAACAAAGAAAAATGTCTCTCGTGAAAATATGAGACACGCCAATACAATTAGATGAGCACAAATGTGACCATGATAAACCAGTCTTATTCAAAAGACACGTTTAAGTGCTCAAAAATATATAGTTACGAGTATCTCACAAGGAACGTCTAAAAATTACCTAAAGACAACAACTTTTATCGTGCAAAGTATAGCTGATGAAATAACAGGAAATGCAAAATTAAACATACCTATATGTAAGGCATTGAAAAAGAGGTGGAATGATGTCAAACCTCACCCTAAGATTAGCCGAGGTCACGCGCACATATTATTATCGATTCTACCTGGCACAGTTTCTTACCTTGACGATTCTCTTCAGCGCTGGGAGCCATGGCCTTGCTCGTCTTGACGATGTTTCTGGTAGAATTCGAAGTGACAGCAACCTCGTGAAGTATACCAGCGTGTAAGGCGAATCTTCTAACCGCTAAACAATAACCCAATAGCGGAGCGGCAAGCAAATCCAGGCAGGCTGCAACCCAGGGCATAACAAAGGTCCTGACCTGAAGTCTTGAGCCTTCGAGGCTCCCTGTATTCCTGCGTCCCGAGGACGAATTAGAAGTTCCAAAAGAAAAACGATCAACACCTGGTTTAGCCCAACAAACAAGAGCCCTCTACTATCTTAAGGAACAGTACGCTCTGAGCGTTAATTCCACCACTGCCGTGTATCTCCTTTGCTAAAGTTCTTCGGAAAAATGGTCACTGCTCGTGTGCCGTATAATGGACAAGAGATCCTCCCTCATGCCAATTTGCTTGATCCTCACTTCCGGAGCCAGTTTGCGGGCTTCTGATTCAAGCAATAAAATTTGAACTTTTCTTACTTTGGTGAGTACTTCAGACCCACGGTTTACATAGTAACTTCCTTCCTTTTCTGTTCTCTACGTCGTGCTTTTAATATTGCTTTTGTCTCGCTCTTACTTTCTCTTTCTACCTGGTGTTCTTCGTACACTGTTCGTGTCTTACGTTAATTCTCTTCTTTTTATTTCCTTTTCGTTTGTTTTATACTCCTCTATATCTCCTTCGTTCTCGAACGACTGATTTCTGAGAAGTACGGCCCAGACTATTTTTATATAGTACACCCTATTTTTGTAGTAGCTTTCGTTCCCGGAGAAACTGACTCTGCCACGTCACCGGTATCACCATGTATTTCCACTTTTCCTCGGCGCAACGATATATTTATTGCGGTTATATGAATATCAAGTATTTCCTTTTGTTTACATCAACTGTAGACGTTTTTTTCTTGCTCTTGTCACACGTTACAGAGAACCGTTAAGCTCGATGACGAACTATGAACTGGTTGGCGTCTGACCCCGCGTCTCCTTTTAGCATCGACCGGTCCGGGTCTATCCCTACCACTCGACCAATCGTGAACCGTCGTGTTTACCGAACCACCAATAGCGGCATGGAACCTGCACGCGACGGTCCATTTGTTCGTGGCGAAAATTTGAGACCTCGCAGCAAAAAGATTATCTTGTATTCATTTAAAAATGTCCCATAATGCTCGTTCAAATTATACGACTGTATAAATAGAACGTCCTATACAGTATATTTAACATTCTATACTATAGTTGATGTACTATAATTTTTAACAATTCAATTTTTGATTTTCACGGTAATCAAATTTAACAACAATGCTTATATATTACATTGTATACGTATGTATGCTTATTACAGGCGTTTCCCTTTGTAACCTTGGGGCTATAATTGAACGTCTGAACGGCTTATTCAATTATTATTGAATTAGGTTTGCCTTCTTTAATGAATTCTCTGGAAAACATTATTTACTAAGTAATAACAGAGACGGAACTTGAAAAATCCCGAAGAACTGATTTCACGTTTTTTCTCGTTGCTCGTAGACTTCACGATTCTTTTACATCGCACCATGCTTCAAAGTCCAGCAAGCCACGTGCTGCTTAACTCTTTTTTATATTTTCTTCACTCCCGTAGTAAGCGTAGACATAAGTCCTTGTAGAATCTTATCGATACAGACACAACGTCACTGTAAAATGTCAGTATAAAGTAGCGGTAAGAAATCGATTTTTAAAAATAACAATTGCTTAACAACCAATAGTTTATTACTTAACACTCGCTATTTTCATCCTAGTTAAGCTTTTTGTTCTTATTCTTAAGCCTCACAGTACTGAATGATTCAGTTTGCTAAAAATGTATATTTCTCAAATAAATATTTCCCGAGTCTTTCGTCATTCGCATTACAAATGCTATCGAAACCCGTTTTTACGGAATCAGCAAATCGTCACAATCAATTACAAGGATAAATTTCTCTCTTGTACTGGATTTTCCCGCATTACAATACAGTTTCTTAGCAGATACATTCGCGTCACACGACACAGAAGGTTGGAAACGTCTTTAAAAAAATTTTTTTTTAATTTCCAAATACGAAATCACTCTTAGATAAACAAGCAATAAAGCACATACGTCAGAAATAGTTTAGTGTTTTCATCGAGGCAATATTTGCCCAAAGAATAAAAGCACTTTGCATCGTCAGACCACATGTTGATTTTCATGTGTAATCAGTATAATATCAAGAAATCATTAACGTTGACGGTATTTCGTCATGTTTTTTTAATGATACCCAAATACCAGTCGTATAAGATACAATTTTTACACTATTCGTCCCATCTAGTCCCATATTGATATACGCACATAATCCTACAGCCGGGTATGGCGAGTCATAATTAATGTCACGTGTCGAGTATTTGTGGTGTGCATACACATACACATATAAAGTCATGGCGACGTGAGATAATTCGTGGGAACATTATGGAACTGATATTGTAACAAGGAACGATAATGAAAATTTAGAAAAATGCTTTACTTGCAAAGTTATAAGACTTTCAAAACTTTTCGAACGTTAAATACATCTGTAGCGATATTTCATATTGTCAAGTCATTCGCTTTGTTCGCAGCGCCATCTTGCGGCGGTACACATATGTATGTGTAAGTAACTTACCCGCATACAGATCTAATAAATTGATGACGCGCGTCACAACATGTAGTATTCCAACTTTGATCATTACAAAAGTTATAAAAGTTTGTACGCTTTTTTCGTTTACGAAACAAATATATTGTTATCATTATACAATGTTCCACATTGGCTCGTATTTGTCTTTGTCTTCGTACTGTATGTACACAAGGTGCGTCTTCGGCAGGACAGCTGAATCTTGAAAAAAAATATACTGTAAACATTTGATAAGTCGCTTGTTGTCCTGTGGTTATTTCAGACTTGGGATAATTGTTAACAAACACTTCTCTTCGTATATGATTTATCGAACACAGTTATACATGCAGAAACGAGGTCAGTTTCGACAATAGTTGTAAAACTTTTGAATAAATAAACATACTTTTACATCCACTTAAATAATTGTTACGGTAAACAAACTTTGCAGATATACTTAACGCTATTCGTTCAGTTTCAAATGCATATTTACGCACATCAATCAATTTTCAAAGTCGCTGCTCGAAAACTCAAAATCAGACATGCATGTGCACTCAGCAAACTATTTATTTAATGCGTGAATTCTACTTGAATTAAAACTAACAAAAATATTTGCACATCTTACAGGCTTGTGCATATCCGGAATTTCATCTTTAAGCAGGACTGTATACATGAAACATATGGGAGTGTCTTATTGATATATGCTTCGGGTTGGTCTGCTTACTAGTTTGCTTAGAATTCTGCATATGCACCAAACACGGCTTTTTTACGCAAAGACACACCCATATGTGACATGCAGCTGTGTCTAAAAATGTAAAATAAACAAGGAACCTTCACACAGTCGTACATGGACATTGAACATTATTTTACACACGACTTAGCAATCCACATTTTCATTACTTAAGGGGAGTTGGATGTCGTCTGTGACGGAAATTTATATAGTAAATAAATAAATTTTATTATAAAATTTGTAATAAAACATAACGCAGAACTGGACTGTGATTTTTTCTTTATGCTTATATCTGTTATTCGAGTCTGAACGGAAATGTAATTAAAGTTAATAATCAATTAATTCTCACGTGACGTACAGTGTGGTCGGAACTCAAGGCCGTAGTGTAGTTTAGAATCGATTATTATCAACAAGAAATCTGATACGTAAACCGGAAATTCACTGGATATTTTTCAATATACTTATTGATTACGTATATTCCATACCTTAGTGGAGTCAATTGATAAAAGGGATATGCTTCCTTGAAATGTGATGGTTTCTTAAATACTGTCAATGATGATAATAATAATGATACTCCTATCATTGTGATACAAATATTGAACGTCATGATATCAGTTTATTCTATAATAACTAGAGATATAAAAAACTTGATATACACAATGGTGCTATGCAACTGTTAGAACTTGTAATATGACGATGCCAGTACAGTCCGTTTTATAATCAAGCAGATGGATAGTGCTGAGTTAAAAATAATAAGGAAAAGTGGAAATGAGACTCCTAGGACAATAACTGATGGAATGTAAGCAGTTAAAATAAGTCCGGGGCGCGGATGTCGAGTGTGAATAATAGCACAGTCGTTCCTGTGAGACTTCGTGGAGTCGGGAGGATTCGGGTGCAATCGGCACCGTCCGGCACGAGCGTTCTAGGTGAGTGCTGGCACTACGGCGCCACCGGGACTAGCGCGGGAAGGAGGCGAAGTACGTCAAGTCCAGGAACGTAACCTGCTACGATCCAAAGGGAGTTGCTTCCAACAATTTTGTATTTACGTTGGTTCCAGAAAAGTATTGATGGATATGTTTAATGTACGAAATTTATGTCGAGGAATATATTGGCAAGAAGTGTCGTGTGTAATATCCAGACTACTAACTAACTTACGCTAAGGGATGTCCGCTTTATGTATTTTAAGAAAGGTGGAAGGTAGAGCTTAAGGAAGCGAAGACCCAGTTAACGGGAGTTTAGGATAGAAACATTGGAAGAGGTATGTTTTTTTGAATTATGGTTTTTTTAGAAAGAAGGAAGCATGAGGTATTCGGGAAAATAATAACGGTATGTTTCAGTGGGGATAAGACTTAGACGGAATGTGACAATCCCAGGAATCAGGAAAAGTTAGGAAGTCCTCAGATATTTTATTTCTGCTTAGGTTTGCTGAATGTGAGAAGTTTGTTTTGACATCACTAGCAAGATGTGCAAGCGAATGCGGAATTTATCAGCGTGGTGAATTTTTGTGTGCTGCTAGACTTTTGCAAAGGATTGTACTGTGATAATTTTGTAGATTCTTTTCTCGATTTGTTGACTAGTGCGACAGTAATGTAGGTTACCCCTGTTTTTGAATATTGTTGGGACAACAGGCTGCTGGAGATTAAAAGAAAAACATTACCGACCAGTGAGTATCGCTGTCAGCAGCGAATATGAATCACCGTAGGTTTCTAAATGGTAGACTCGCTCATACAATATATACTCGTAATGGGCCCCGGAATCATATAAAGGGAGTGGGAGAGAGCGCGCACGCTGCCGGCGAGAGCCGTATACCTGGGGTCTCTATTCTTTTCCCGAATAATTACATTAACGATTATTATGTATACCCAAAGAATATTACATATCAAAAGATGTCGTTAAGACATGAAACATCCATAAGGCGTCAAAAAACGAGACGTAAGACCTTCTGAAGACGTCTTGTCAACATTTTAGTATTTTGCGTTGGCTGGGTAGAAGTCTGATTTGACAGTCATTATACTATATTCGTGTATCAAGGATGTATAATTTATCGAATTTGTTAGAAATGTTAACCAATGTGTCGTTCACTTAAGATAACCTGTCCATGCTTCTGTTGTTACTCTCCATTACTATGTTTTCCACGACCGTTTCAGGAATAGGAGTTAAGGGAGACAACCAGTCACGATGACTCGGTACAACAGACAAAGACTCAGTGAGTCGCGTTGGTGCTATAAAGGCACGTGGTACTCAACAAGGTATATTTGCGCTTGGTCCAAAGGAAGTGGCGATGTGTGTTGCGAATAGGAATCCATCTTACTCTTATACCTTATAATATATGATTCTTACGTATGGTTACTGCTGTCTTATGCAGGGACATATAGCATCTGCACTGTGTAAATAGAAAAAAGTATAAATTTTCTGCATTTCATCGTGACAAGTATAGTCATGCCATGACATGAGCCACTCGAGGGGCCATCTCCTTACGAATCGAAACGTATATAAAGTCCCCTCGAAGTGGAGGTAATGTCGCGGCCCGAATGCAAAACCAGCTACACTCATCTATGTTATATCTTAAAGCTACACACGATGAAAACATTAGTATTTTCCGAGTTAAGTTACTGAGTACTTCGCGTATCAGTTTGATAATCAAGCATCGCTGTTGAGTATAGAATACATTGCGCGTGAGTAAAATGCATAAAAAATTATCACAACTAATCGATCATGGTCTCTTAAAGGGTGAGTTTGGCTACGTAGGTGTGTCAAAGATATGTTTTCTTTTATATTAGAGTAGCATTGCTCATACCTGCTACTATGTCTTTGTTTAGATGGTAATGACATATTACGTAACATCACAATAAATACATTTATAGGCATTACAAAAATAACACGTTGACGTTACCAGTGACATCTGGCGGGGTTTATAGAAAACGTTTGATACCGTAGATAAAATAATACCTCATAAGATAAATAACCCAAAACCTTTTTCAGAGTGTTGTACGTAATTTTTGAAGTGAAACTTCTTCAGCAAAGCTGTGAATTGAAAATTATAAAACGAAAAAGCGACACTAATAAGAGACGTGCTCATGTATGTACATACAGCGAATGAGAGAATAAGATAGAACACAGTTTTACACAGTATGCCCTATTCTCTTATTGTTAGTTTTCTCTTTGTGCGACGCTTCGTGTCCTCCCCACTCTTTTCCTTAAGCATGCGGCAGCTCAGGCCCTGTGTTATATACAATAGTATAACGCTTGCTTAGGTCCAAACGCTATAGACTATACTTGCGTCTGGACTTATTTATGGTGTGTGTGTGTGTGTGTGTGTGTGTGTATGGGTGTGTGCGCGTGTAAGTGTGTGTGTAACCCAGCGGTGTGAAAAGGCGTCATAGCGACCGGGCGTGCTGTGCTGTATACGTTTACTACGTCGTGTGCGTTGGAGTTACAATTTTTGAATTGACTTGGTATTAATATCATATGCAATATAACCTATAATTCTCTCACACTCCTGTTTACTCTTACTGCATTTATCTCATTCTCTCGCACATTATTTTCAATAAATGTTACCTAATTGTCGCAGATAATTTTCAATTAAGCAGCAATGTTTCACGTCTAACATGAGTGCCTGCATACTCATT
This sequence comes from Syrista parreyssii, assembly GCA_030142615.1. Lineage (NCBI taxonomy): Eukaryota > Metazoa > Arthropoda > Insecta > Hymenoptera > Cephidae > Syrista > Syrista parreyssii. The sequence continues at coordinate 334,195 of JARQTG010000334.1, forward strand.
TTTTTTTCCAGATATCTTACGGTGATAAGGATAACGGCCATTGGGACGATAATGGCAGCTCTTGAGATATTGTGCAGCGTTGCTGTTATGTTTATGTTGTTTTACTACTACATGACAAGAAATTACAATTTTTGGAAACAACGTCATGTCGCCGGGCCCGAGCCAACATTTCCTTTTGGAAATTCTAAACAAATAATTTTCGGACAATTACAAATTGGCATTCTAATGAAACAATACTACGATCAATTCAAAGGAGAGCCCTTTGTTGGTATATTTATCAGAAGCTTGCCTTGTCTGATAGTGCGTGATCCAGAATTGTTGAAGGACGTGTTAATAAAGGACTTTACGACTTTCCCAAACAGAGGCATAAACTATAACACAAAAGTCGATCCGTTAAGCGAAAATTTGTTTATCCTCGATGAAACAAAATGGCGACCACTACGTCGGAAACTCACTCCGGTATTCACTTCCGGAAAATTGAAAAAAATGTTTTATCTGTTATTGGAATGCGGAGATGTATTCGAAAAGTATCTTGATCATCTTTCGGATAAGAATGAACCGATAGAATGTCGGGACGTTACGGCAAAATTTACAACAGAAGTCATTGGTACATGTGTATTTGGTTTGAATACTGGTGCGATTGCCGACGATAATAGTGAATTTCGAAAAATGGGTATCAGAGTATTTTCTACGGGTTTTATGAAGACGTTACAGTTTGTTGTGCGACAATCCATGCCCTGGCTTTATGCTCTTTTGGGAAAATTTATGGCTGACTGGGTCGTCATTGATTTCTTTACCAAATCCATAAAGGACACGATAGAACACAGGAAACGGAATAAGATCGTCAGACATGATTTTGTTGACCTTCTTATAGATATGAAAGAACATTCTGATAATATGAGTGACGTCGGTACGTATCCAGATTGCTATGAAATATCTTTAATATTTATTTTTAATTCCTTCTCGTGTTTTTATCTCTGAGATTAAATCAAATAATAATTGCTTTATACTTTATATTGGTTTGATTGATTTTTTAGATATTACAGACAATTTCATCGCTGCCCAAGCTTTCATTTTCTTTATCGCTGGATTTGAAACTTCCTCTACGACCATGAGCAACGCCCTCTACGAATTGGCATTGAATCAAGATATACAGGATAAACTTCGTCGAGAAATCAAGGATGAGATTACCAAGAACAATGGCGAGTTAACGTATGAAGCTGTAAATGATATGAAATATCTTGATATGGTATTTCAAGGTGAGCGAGACCACATTTCATGTTAAATATAAACTGAACTTGATTGATTTTGAATTTTCGTATTCAGTAAAATCGTTATTTTTGTAATCATTAGCACAATTAAAAATTAGAACACGAGCTAACTGCCATTACGTGTTTCCAATACTGTCATTCACTATATGATTGAACGTTCCACATTTTTATTGTAATCTACTTTTTTTTAGAAACTTTGAGAAAATATCCACCAGCAACTATAATGTTCAAAGTTGTAAATCAGCCGTACACGTTTCGCGGGACTGACGTCACGATTCTTAAAGGACAAAGAGTAATTATTCCCGTTTACGGACTTCATCATGATCCAGAAGTATATCCATCACCGGAAACTTTCGATCCGGAAAGGTTCACTGAAGAAAACGTCAAAGCTCGACATCCAATGTACTTTATACCATTTAGCGACGGTCCTAGGAATTGCATAGGTAACTGTTCTCTTATATCACATTGTTCTTATTGATACGAGATCAATAACGAATAATTTTGTAACGTGCTTTAAAAATTATTTAAATTCTTAGTAATAACTTTACTTACATTTTATTAATACTATATTTCTCAAACTTTCGAAATCAGTCGTTCAAGAAGTCATTATTATAAAAATATCATACACTGCTTTATTGTAGATAGAAAAATTCATAAAAACATTATAAAATTTCAGGTGCAAGATTTGCGGTATATCAGACTAAAGTAGGTCTGATTAAGGTTTTAATGAATCATAAAGTAGACGTATGTGAGAGGACAAAGATTCCATATGAATTCAATCCAAGATCTTTCATTCTGTCACCGAAAGATGGTATCTACTTGAAATTGACAAAGTTGAGTGCATAACAAGAAATGCTAGTGTCACGAAGTCGAGATTAAGTCTGTAAAAATATCGAGAGGATATATCAAATGGAATAAGAACTCGTTGAAGGATAACATCGCATAGATTTTACGTCAATTGAAACACGAGCAAATAAATATCGTACGATAAGCAACTTAATGATCGACGATGATGAATTTTTAAAGATTAGATAATGCGTCTGTTAGTGGGAATGAAATTTGTAACCATTCTTCGACGACAGTTATTCCATCATCGTTAAAACATATGTGCCAGGGCGATCTTATATGTATAGAGGGAAAACAACGCGCACGTGTAAATCGTGGTTAATCTCCACCTAGATGTGAGACTGGATATTGTATATTTAATATAATGTTGACGTCAGTTCTCCGCTAGTATGCATGGCAATGAAATAGAGAAATAAATAAAAATTGTATGACTATAGAATAAGGCGTTGTTCTATAAGCTTAGATTGACCAAGTATCATGTGCATGCGACAATATCTATTTCTGTATTCGTGGATTACTGATTGTTACTGCTTGTATTCGTGTAGCATTATAATCATATGTTATATCAGCTGTTCTGAAATAAAGAACTGTAGCTGGAACAGTGTCAATGGTAAATTAAACAAATGACCCAGCTGTGCCGTGTGCACTATTGACCATTAGACCTTACATTTCTCTTGATAACGTAGCCTACATGTAAGCGCAAAGTGAACATTTTGATAAGTCGTATGGTAATTGAAAAAATAAGGCTAGTTTTACGTAAAGTTCTCGTTATATTCTGACGAAATATCCAGGAAATGAATTTGCTGTGATGCGAGACAATATTGTTAAAATTATCAGAAACGTTGTTCGTTTATTTGCATGAAAGAATTTGCTTATGTGTTTGTTAAGAAGTGGAAGTATCGAAGCTGTAGAAAAGTCAGGGTTTCAATTCAAATGCGAAACATTATATTTCTTGTGGAAATAAAATCCGAGTTATTCAATAGTTCGTTAAAAATTTTGCTCACAATAATTTGCATACATGTGTCTTGTTAATAAGCCAGATATAAACATCCAGGTGTTTCGTCAGGTCGTGCGTAAAAAGGAAGTATAAAAATAACCATAGAATAAAGATGAAATTTGTATACTCGATAAAAAAATTATATATGACTATTCAGCGATTTTGGATAATGAATTCTTTTATTCATATTTATGCCGATAGAAATCTAGTAAGAGATTGGAATCTTGTCTTAGAAGATGCTATTTTATCTGCATGCTGTCTAATGTGTTAGGAAAGTACTGATTACTGCTTAGTAGAAGAACCAGTTGAAGATGGCAGACAAGAAGGGGCCAACCGGTTTAGTTCTTGCGTCTGCGATTCACGCGTAGGTAGGTATAGAAAGACCATTCTATTTTCGCATACTTGGCCAGGGTCCAAACTACAGCCCGAACTTCGTTCCTGTTCGTTTGGTATCGCCTTCCATCAGTGCTATCACGGGAATTAGAAAGCATGCTAAGAGTCAAAAGTTCATGTCAAACAGTGTGCCCTTTTATAAACTAAAGATTTCGTTACTTGTTCAGCTTTATTGGCTCTTACGTTTGTTTGCACTGATCGTCCAGGTCGAAGGTTCTTTCTATGCCTACTGCGATTCACTTCATATATTCCCATGAAGGCTGAAGCGAGGTCAATTATTGACGTATGGATAATACCATTTAAATTCGATGCCATGTACTGTAAGATGAGAGAACAACTGCAACGTTGAGGAAATGTTCGAAAAAAGATCTAGAAAAGGTAAAGGGATGGAAAGAGAATGAAATATGTAGAGAAAGGAAAAGGAGAAAATAAAAAATGTCAGAAGGGCCCCACCTGCCCATTTCCGTGAGGCACTGCCTCTCCATAAAGGAACTACTATCCCTTTGTAATCCAATTGCAGACCGTTGTCGTGGCAAGCACGTGTGAAATAAGAATACAGGTTTGTCGCAAACTACAAAAAGGCATATGTGTTAAAGCCTAGAATAAGCACTTTTGGATGCTTTGGTCGCAGAGACAGAACACCATTCAGAAAATGAAACCGGGCTAAAAAATCATCATTCTTAGCCGAGTCGAAGGATCTTAACCTCAATCACTTCCCGCCCACTTGCCGAAATTCTAGACAGGTTAGACGTAAGGAACTAAGTTCGTCACCAGTGATAAATCCCGTTACCCGTCGATCAGTGCGCAGTGTTCCCAACAGAGGGTGATTAGAAGTTACCAGGTGACTTTAAGCGCACCCATACGCCAAGGGGAGTAGCGCAAGCGCACACAGATTGGCGTGACTGATCCCCTAGAGAGCGCAGTAAGCGATGCCGACGCCAACCCGTGGTTCCCTACTGCTAAACCGTCTTGGCGTATTGCTATAGAGTTGACAGTGATACTAAAGTGATATTACAAGAAAGGAACAGCCCAGCGGAAGAAATAGGGAATAATAGGTAATGCAAAGAAAGAGAGAGAGAGGTCGCGCGGTTAAGGAAAGGCCGTACATGACCAGGTGAACGAGTCTGGGAAGAATGAAAACTCCGAGCCGATATATTCTTTGTATACCACACAGCCTCCCACCTTCGGGTACTGACCGCTGAGCGCTGTCTTCGGGAATTGTCGTCAATGTTCGGCATTCAGTCGTGTTTATAGTAGACGTTATTGGTATACCAGTTATTGCAATATTATTTATTAACCATTCGATTCATTCTTATATTATAAATATATTCTTTGGTAACTAGTATACTATATATATATATATATATACACTAAGTATAGTAGCTTCTGTGGTCTTGCGTGGCTATTTATTAATAGTTAGAATTCTTTAAATTCATACTTTACTGTACTTTTTTTTGTCACAACGTTTGTATGTCAGCGATAAAGAAGGTTACACCTGGAGAACTATTTATTTATCGATTATCGATTGCAGTCCCTGTTCCCATTTGACTCTGTAGGTTCCAGTGCATTCCGAAAGTGGTTAAAATTGGTGAATAAAAGTATTAAATCGAAACTTTGACGCATTCCAGCCAATTAGTTTTTTGGTGTCCATGTATTCCGTCGACTACTTATATCAAGCTCCAGACTGAACAAATATTTATTCTTAACTTGTCAAGTTGAAATTTATGATATAAATTTCAATGACATTCCAATAAAAATATATATTTAAATTATATTTCAGAATTATATCTTTAGGGCTAATGAGCAATACGGTATTCTCACGTTCGTTCGGTTAAAAGAAAATTGAATGACATTAAACATCTAACGCTACATTCAGGTACGAAATTACACAATGCAATTATGAATTCGTTCAGGCACTGAGTAGATACAATTTTTTTAGTTACTAGGAAGGTCTAACGGGTGATTATATAAGTACTGTAATGGGTAGTCAAAGTTGTATTATAGATGTTGATTGATTTTAGAAAAAATGTGTTTGCTTTCTGTTTACGTCTAGGAGGATACAACGTCTGTTATAACAACCATGGCAGCTCTTTGGATACTGTTTTACATTACTATTGTACTTTTATTGTGTTATTATTACATAATATAGAATTAAAGCTTGTGGAATAACGTGATATTACCGGACCTGAATTAACATTTACTTTTAGCAATATGAGGGACGTAATGTTTTGACAGATTTCACACTGCATTCTCTTCGAAAAAATTATGACAGACATAAAGCAGAATTTTTTCTTGATATATTCATCAGAATCACACTTGTTCTAACTTCGTATGATATTGATCTTATATGGGATGTATTTATCATGGACTTTGCTTGAAAAATTATGCAATTGTCAATAAAAGCACGATTGACATTTTTAATCGCACTGGTTGCATAATATTTTTAAAAAGTTTCAGACTAACCAATAACTTAACGATGTCTTCGTCAATTCCAAATGGTACGCAATTGATCACAGAAACAAATAACGTTGTCAGGCATGATTTCAATGATCTTCTCATAGAGATCAAATAATATACTGATATCAATAATGATGATTTGCGAACGCCTGTACAATTTTTCAAAGACTGTCGTTCGATCGTCATGACTAATTATAAATGATAAGCCGCAAAATCAGAATCGTATATATATATATATATATATTCATGTAATTTATAACATTGTAATATAATTCATTCGTTAAGGTATGACGTAATTAAATAAACGAACACGTAAGGATCTATTAAGTGTCTTATAAATCATTTTTCCATACGCGTAGATCTAAATCATTAATAGGCAATTGTTTCCATATGGTAGTATTGACTTTTCTGTATTTTTTGGATCCCATCGCTTCTTGTTATTGCCCTGATATCGATATTGACATATAATACATCAGCTGCTTCAACATACTAAATCGTAACTAGCACAGTACTGATAATAAATAGAATCATCTAACGTATTGACCAAGCTGACGTGCATCGTTGACTATCCAAGTCATACAATATTTTTGATAATTTTGTAAATATTTCGATACCTTCTGTAGTATCCAGCAACTAATCCGACTGTATCGTAAAGTCAATTTTTAACCATAAAATTAGCATTATAATAAAAGTGAGACACAAAACGACGTTATAAAGTGAACGTTTTTAAACGAAGATAAAGATTCGAAAAATATATCGTTATGTCATTAATTGTTTGAAATTTTTTAAATTACATTTTTTTTCCATTTCTTGAGAAATCTTCTATTTACCATTTTCAATCTATACTCCAGGGTTTTATTTGCATAACATCTAATATATTATTACTTACTTATTACGATTATTACTTAGTCAAAAAACAAATTTGAGATGCCAGACAAGATGGAGCCAAACAGAATAGCTTTGTCGTCTGTGAGTTTTGCATTTGTATGGAAGGACAATTATATTTTTGTATACTTGGCCAAGATCCAAATTGCAGTACGAACTTCGATCCGGTTTCTCTGGTATCAGTTATCAGTAGTATCGTAGTAAGTAGGAACCATTGAAACGGTTCAAATTTCATACATAACGAAGTAACGTAATGAATCTATAGAATGTATAGACGTTATCAATTTTGTAGTATTTATATGCTTTAACACCCTTAATCGTTACCCCATGTATACTCGGGGTAAATAATATTGAAGTACGTACTAAATTATAAAATGAAACCGCAAGGGGGTTAATTACGCAAGATACGGTAAACACATGTCACCTGAACATATGTTATGTTTAAAATTTTTTAACGACCTTCCAGAACTCTGTACGCAGATGTTTTTGATTCACACGTCATTACTGACGCAAGGGAATCCCCAAACGAATTCGAAGAACTTTCGAGATATTCGTACGTATCTCATGCACAGTTCATGAATGCATCAGGCAATGCGTATGGTGAAATATTATATGTGGTAATGAATTCATTTATGTTCATTATGATTAAAATTTGCCGTAAGATCACGACCCGACGAGTCGAACGGCGTCTGTATTCTGCTGATAAATTAAAAAGATAATTTTTTGAATAACGTAAAATTTTTTTTTTTTTCTTCATTAATATTTAAAATATCTTCATTGAGACTTTCAATTTTAAAAAATGCAAGATATTCGTTCGCGAAATAAGTGCGAATTTTTAATCGCATAATCTTCAAGTATAACTCGGCGAATACTTAACACGATCCATGATATTTTCCTAAGATATATTAACTCCGTAATGAAATAAGAATCTATCGATAAAATTAATCGAATTAATTGTCTAGCTTAATCGTACGATTAAGGTGGTTCGCCTAGCATAATAATAATAGTATTCCTGTTTCAGCAAATACCATGCGTATTTTTCATTATGAAAATATTTCATCCGCAATGAATTATCTTTGAGACAAGCGAAAGTACAGAGATTTATCATTTAAAAGATACATGCATATCATTGTTCAAGCGATGCTGTAAAAAGTTATTTAAAAATTGCACGTTTTCTTATGCGAAAATCGTCGTGGTAATTTTCGATGTGAGAAAAGTGTCTTGTAGAAATTTCATTCGTCTTTAACGTTTAGAAGCTGAGAAAGAAATCTTGCTTTTCTAACATTACCTCCAGCACGTACATCTAATAAATTGGGGGATGGATAATCTTGAAATTTTGCACGCAAGACCATTGAGCACCTGACAAGAACATAAAAAAAATTTATACTCGTGTTTTGGAAATGATCGAATCAGCTTAAACGAAGCGTTAAGATAACGACTGATTAAACGATAATGGCGTTTAATATTTAAAGTAAAATTTGGGTTTGCGTCACAGGACCATACTTTACTTATAGTTTTGTAAACAGAAGTAATTTTACATAGCGTTAATATGATTCACGTATGAGGAAAGTAAACAGTCACCTACATCGTGAAATCTACATATCATAAAATTTGCTCCACGTTAACCTCGTTATCGAGGATTTGCCGTGCACAAAAACTTTCCAGCGGTTTATACAAATTTCTTATATCCGCGAAGCACGTTATTTTTTCAATTTCAAGTATTCCCACTTACCATTACATAATTTCGTATAGATATTAATAGCGTTATTTATCGTGAAGTCGAATGTATATGTTGCTGAAAATTGACGGTTTCATCTCGATAGATCGTTATAGGATAATCTATCGCATTAGAAAATAATATAAAATTACAACGAAGCACGTTCGGATATTCTGATTTCGTATATTGAACGCAGAACTCGAATATGAGATCTAAAAATTTGTTAGTATAGACAGAAATTTAATCTTATGTGTTTGGCACTTAGATAAATAGAAACTCATATGATTACTCAAGCCAGTACTCGTGATAGTCAAAAGTAACGTGCATCGAACCGAAGCGCGGACCCCACGGAAAGTAGTGATAGCGAGAGAGGAGCGAGAAAAAGAAAGAGAGAAAGAAATATTTATAAAATGATACAGAAAAGATTAAATTAATGAAATTTAATTCATGATTTTTTTAACTGCTAGAGATATGCATGTTGAGGCGCCATATTTCTCGTTGACGAAACTTTCGCCATGTATTCTGTATTTATAGTTCAATTATTTCTCACGAAGTACATGCTGGCAAGACTGAATGTACAGAAGGTCTACTTCGAGGACTGTAAAGCATTGAATGTTTCAAAGTTTTCCACTATCATGCATCTAGAATTCTTTAATGGGCTTGGACTATGCTGGGTTAAGATAGCTTAGAATTCCAATGCTAAATACCCCAAGGTTTATTTTCGTTTAAGAAAAAACTGTAACATTGACATTGTTAATTGAGCCATTTTTATGCTGTCTCGATCTAGTATTTCCATATATCACTTCGTGATAGACGCATGATATGATACGAGTCTTATGCCTCTTATCATTGACGAGCTGCAAGATTGATCAGAATGTGGAAATTTCTACTTTCTGTCGTAACATTTCTACACTTTTTCTGTCTATGAACTATGGCTGAGGTTGCATATTGGATTGGTACAGATATCCGGTTTTATAACTGCAACTGGAAAGAATATTTTAGAATGACGTAATATTAGATACAGTCAGGAACCCAGCGACGTAAGAACTTTTTAAAATTTTTCTAAAGTGATTGTTCCTCTGTTTCGTAATAGAGATATTTCTGTACCCAGTTGCAAAGCGAAAGAAATACTTTGATCCGAATCAACGTAATCTTTAGTCCTACTAAGGATTCCAATAGTTAACTGTTTATACAGAATTTATAAGAAGATCCACTAGGTGCTGTTATTCTTCATCAGGTTCACTATGGTGACCCAATTCATTCACCTACTTATCTCAGTTAACTTGGCAAAGATTAGCGTTCTTGAACGTTGCTTAACGCTCGTCTAAATTTTAGTGTCTCGCCTCATATATATTTCAGAGATTTCAGGGTTTTATACTGTCAGGGTTTTTCGAGTGTGAGACGTTTAAATATCATCAGCATCATCTTCAGGTCCATCACCCAGCTCGTGTCCGTTACGTGACTACCCACGGGCCTCGTTCTAAATCTTTTAACCGTGAATCCGCCATTGACTAGCTTAAAAAATATTCGCTAACAATATGGACCAAGGAATTTCCCTCGAATGTAATTAAATCCAATGATTATTTTTTCAATTCCAATATCCAATACTTATGTGGCTGAAAATTGTCGAAAAATTATTTTTAGATATTCTTTATAACCATTTGCCAAATAATCGACTTTGGTTCCTCGACGTTCTTCAAGTTTCAGGGAGACATACTCAATTCTAGGAAAGCACGAGCTAACACTTATTTTGAGAAATTACGTGTTTGACACATTTTCATTTTTTCTCGCCTGATTGTGAAACAATCAGAAAAAGAAACGAATCACCGGCAATTGTGAACTACAAAAAGTATTTCTACAGGCTGCTTCAAATTTTATGACGACACACGCTTGGCTCTGCTGCGGAGGATTAATTAGATCAGATAATTATAGAGGGAGGTTACTACCCTCGATCTAGTAACGATGTCAGGGTTAAAATCGTTTTGTACATAGCGCAAGGCTTACTGTTATATTTAGCTTACAGCATGAAAGCAATTGACAATCGACCTTTACATAATCGCAGGACAGTTTTGACTTTTATTAAAATTACTCTTTCCTTCTTTTCTTCCATAAAAATAGTAAAAAGTATAAGAAGAGAAATGAGAAAATAGCAAATATGTTAATTGAAATTACAAAAATATACACGTGTTACATTTTCTAGTATTTTGAACCGAAGGAATTTTCGAATCCATAAAATATCCTGACAGTTATCAGGCGAGTTTTCTCGCAAAGAAGGTCTGCCATCCTAAAGCCCAGTGTTATTTTCGAATTTAAGCTAACGATAAAGAAGACATTGACAGATTGCGAAAAAATTCATCGAGCGAAACTTCTCGATTTTACCATGGTCGGTCGTTACGGAACGATAACTTTGTCACTTCGATATCGAATTATTTCATAAAATTCGTAGAATTATCAGTTCTTTTTTACATTTTGTAACTTTGCAATTAACTAACCAAAACACAGGATGGAATCTTTTTAATAAGCATCTCTTTCGACCAGCATGAGTATCTCAATGATACGGCAGTCAGATTTTTTTTGAGCTTTTCTTTTTTCTTTATATTTCTCCGAATCGTTCGGCGCGTGGTTGCTATATATCAGCTTCCTACGAATTCTAATAATAACCAAAAGCCTCTGGCAAAAGTTTGAAAAACGCTTCTGGGATTCTTGAAACACATTTGTGGTATCAGCGTCACTGCAATTATATTGTAAAGGGTTGCGACATCAGTTCCACTTTGAAGGGCCACCTCCTTATGAACCGAAACGTAAATAAGTCCCCTCAAGGTGAAACTGATGTCGCGACCCGAGTGTACTTGATGAGACTTCATGTATGACATAACTTCGTATATAATTCGAAGCAAGTATTTACAGAAAAATTAAGCTAAAGCTAATGGGAACAATCAACGTTCTTTATATTTTTTAATTCATGCCAAAATATGTCGTATTATTACAGCCTGATTTACGACTTTGGAAATTCATTCACAAATAAATTAGCTACAGTTAGCGCATACGGACTATAACACTTTTTGAAAGCCTGCAGAATTTACATCTGTTAACTTTAAATATTTTGCAAGCTTTTGTAAATGGCTGCGTAAAGAAACCACTCTCGAATATCCTGGAAGCATCTTCGCGAAAAAAATCTTAGAAATCAGATCCAATGACATGAAATAAAGTCGATGTAATTCATGAGAAAAAAAAACAGGCAACTAAATTTATCAGTTTCAGAGAGCGGAAAGCCGGCATATCCGTTTTCTGATAAGTGAAGCACTTATGGCGACCCTACGCGTCAGTGACTAAGCACGCGTACTTTATATTTATACGTCACTAACAATTGACTGTTATTAAGGTTAGATTCGAGGTGGTTTAGCCTGACGAGCAGGATCCATATTAGTTTAGTTCAAACGATCAGATTAGATTCGTTTAGCACGTCCTGCCAATTTTCTTTCTGATCATTCTTTAATCGTCCCCACATTTAGTCTAGAACGTTCCACGTATATTGACAGCAGATTCGAAAGTTTTAGGAATACTTGTGGGACGTTTTACTTAGAGCAAAAAAATGATAGATTGTATAAATGATACTTTTAAAGCACGGAGCAGCTACCAAAACCACATTACTCGATGGAGCGTAGAAAGATGTATTAAAAATTTATATAATTTCAGATACAATTTGCTCTTAAGTCAAAGCATAATAAACAGATATTTTATTTGCAATACTTTATTATTAAATCAATCTGATAAACTTGCTGGTTAAGTCATGTTTTTTGAAATGTCTATATTATATTTTTGTCTAGCCATGCGAAGTTCTCACAGTCATACTTAATTGAAATATTTTTTCTATCAAATAACTATGTTTATATATCGTAGATTGCGAGGAGTCGAGTAACTAGATTATCAAACGAATCGATTAATTTTGTGCTGGGCTGTTATTTGATTCTATTGGCTATGTGCCTATTAGATATGCAACTTTTGTACAGTGTTGCCAATGACAGATATAATTTATAATTTATTCTTGGATTTAAAAGTATCAATAATACTATTTAATTGCACGAATGCATTTTAGTCATGTATGAAACAAGTATATAGCAAACATTATGCAAGAGATTTTTCCATGTACGAATTTCATCATTCGAATTCATTGTGATTACCTGCATTTCAGTGGACCATAGGCACTCGGTCTAGAGTCTATCAGTTACTTATATTCTACTCGTGTAGCGATTTATCATGAAATATATAGTCGGTCTATGAGTAAAACAGTTAAAATTGTCAGATGGGAACACATGTTTCGTGCTAGTTACTCTCGTAACAAAATTTCTCAATTGCCAATACTCTTTCGTGAAAGGTAATGATAGGTTTCCTGTTGAATTTCTTTGTATCGCTAGACATTATCTTTGGTAAAAAAGCATTGGTAATGGGAAACTTTGCTACTCTATAAAGAAGAGATGTTATATAAACTTCGAAAAGCGTCATGTCACGGCGAACGTATGTTTTACCGTATAGTAAAACTTTGTTTAGCGATGCTTTAGTTGGACCCTACCTCGATAGATGGCGCCAGAGTCAGCTACATCGTGCATAGCAAGACAAATAGATGTACAACTAGCGACATTAATGCTTAGGCCCCTAAACCTATTTTTGTTTCTGTTCCACTCATGCAATTTAAATAGGCTAACTCAGTCGGTAAGTCTAAGCATTAATGGCGCTAAGTGTACCACATTAAGCATACACTACATCAATTCATCTCGTACCGTATGTAGGAAATATGTAGAACGACACTGGTAATGCGTGGGGGCTTGACTAAGCTTTGTTTGTGCTGATAGCTCTGTCGGTAAGGGTGTTAAGCATCCTTGGTGCCAGAATCGCTAGTCCGCCACAACCTGATTATTTCGTTCTCGTTAAACGTATAGACTCGGCAAACGCGGGCAAGATACAAAATTTGAGTCGGCAGGAAACAAACAAATTGTTTTCTTACTATCAAAAAAACACATCGAACGCGCGGATCAACTATGGTAGAATGTGAGGAATGATTGGTCTGATTGGTCAACTTTGACCTGCTCCTATTTGAAAACTAAGAACATCCAGGCAAAAGGAAGGTCATTTTCCTCATCTATGAAAGCGCCCGAATATCCCCATACCCCGCAGTTCAGGTAATTTCGGAACACCCTGTATAGTGCTAGAATATAGTAAAGGCAGCCTTATAAGTACCAACCCAAAAAGTTTCATTTCATTGAGATTATCCCAATGGTGGGTCAAAAGTCATATAATTAAAACACGCTCGACTAATGGAATCCTTAGTAGCTAACGTCCACACAGTGGCAGACAAAAAGTGGCGGCTTGAAAATCAATACTTTATTCGATTTATATAAAAATTTGTTCGTAGGAGCTTTTTGGGTCGGTAACCACTGACATTCCCAAGTTTACAACTGCTCAGAGAAACAATTGACGGATCTACTTTCAGACAGTTTCAAAACAAAGCATATCAAATTCTGATCTGTAACGCTGCTCTTTTGGACCCGTCATGATGAATTTCTGATTTTTTATTATAGATTCGCAATCAGCGACCTGAAGAACCCCTAACACTAGATTAAATTTTAAATATCTTTCGCACCACATGCTTGGCGTTAATGGGTTAAAGATCATCATAAGTCATGACAAGTGTTTTCTGATATATGCTTTTGAAAGTTACACCTAAACACATCTCAAAACAGTGCTAGTATCTCTTGAGTTACTGTAGAAAACAGGTTGGCGTAAATTTACGGCTAGTTACAATCACGAATCAATAACATAGACAATAATAAGTACTACAAAATTTGATTTATTCTCTCGAACACATTACTAGAATAAATAAAATTTATTTATCCTTTAAACTTTCCTTTTCAATTATTATTTGCTTTCTAAGTACGATTGCATAATTTTTTGAACGAGCATACGTGTGTAGATTAAAACGTTTATACGTAATTTTCCATTTTCAGAATCTTCACATCAATAGTAACTACTGCTAGTTAACCCATGTCTAAACAAGGTATGTCTGAGCAGAACCGAATCAAATGGCCTTAGTGCTTCTAGTAATAATGCCTATCGGGGAAAATGATTCTGGTACGTATAAGATGATAGCCACTGATCACCTTGTTAGTGACTATCAAGCGGGAACAAGATACACATATATATATATATATAACACAAGTGCCAACCTATGCCGGGAGGTTTGCGTCTATGGAACGAGTGTTGAAACTATGATATGACGGTTGAGTTATCAACGTATGGTATCGTGCACCGTGAATGAGAAATAGTTGAATGTAAGAATCGAGAAGAGTACTTGTGTAACGAGAGAGGAAAGAAATAGTAGAGGTTTAGTGTGTTCAGTAGTGATTTTAAGAAGTGCGTATTTGCAGTTACGTGCGCGTTTAGATGATACATGAAATAAAATAACAGCTCAGTAAACGATTAGGTTATGGATTCTACGTCAGTCTGAGGCAGGATATCTTGTGTAAGTACGTAATCAGTATATAAGTAATGACATGGACCTACAGTGATCGGAGTAATGTGTTTGCAAGGAAAAATATAGCTTGCTTCGTTTTATAATGGCAGCCGTCCTGTCATTATCATTTAATTTTTGAATCAAAGTTACGTATATGTCGTATTTCATAAATTTCTATTTAAAATTAGAATTTCGATCTTTCCTGCTCCAAGACTCACAATCTATTTATTCGATAAGATATTTTAGTAATAATAATATATCAAGTTAGAACTGTCAAAAATGCTTTTTAATTTTTAAATATTTCAAATCCTGAACGAGAAGTTGAAATGATAAGTGAAGAACCAAATAAATCATATTTGTTTATCAATATTGTATAATACGTTGTTTGACATTTATAAATCCAAAGCATTAATGGGCAAACGTTCGTATGATAGGATATTGACTTCTCTGTATGTTTTACATCACTCACTTCTGTTACTCTGTGCCTAGCATCGTTATATGCATACTGTACCAACGTGCTTTACTGTAGCGCTTGTAGAATACATTATCCTTTTCATAGTATAGTTCAGTTAGTCATTACTATTCGCGTTTATATAACTAAAACTGAACAAACAGCGCAATGTGATTTAATATTAAAATTTTCCTATACGCACATATAGTGCAAGAATATTGTAAAGGCAGTCTTGTAAGTACCAACTCGAAAAGCTTCTTTTCATTGTTATTTTGGTACAATAAACCCATTTTCGAGATTGTCCCAGTGGTGGGTCAAAAGTTATGTAATTGGAACACGCTCGACTAGTGGAATCTTTCATAGCCTTTGGTTTTTATACTAATACTATACATACATACTAATTGCGACATTTCATGCAACTATTCGCTATATGCGTACTGACGTAGTTAAACGCTAGTAAGCATGGGTAGATGCGTACATATAGATCAAGTGGACAATGAAAACTTATGGCGAGTAATACAGATGGCGCAGATAGCAAGCACATACATTTTCACACATGTTCACACTAAGGTATAGACGTATTTGTACCCGTATAGCGAATAGTGTGGTGTTTCTAGTAATTTTCCATTCATTTTCCTAGAGGTACATATATGTATAGTAACACTGTAATTATGAGTGACAAATTACGAGAAACATGAACGTAATATTTACTATGTGGTACTGTATTTGCTTGGTGCGTAACTCTCATGCGCACATACGTGAAGATGTAGAGCGTGTTTATTTTTTTTATCTGTTAATACTGATTACAACTAAGATTTCCAAGGAGCCAACTGGATTTTGATTTTTTCGAAAAATCAAGAAATTTCAAGTAACAGAGAAAGTAGCGTTTTCGCGTAAATTGTAGCGTTTCGGTTAAAAATTAAGTTTACCTATCATGTCTATTATTTAAGAGTTTTCATTGTGAGTTAAAATGTAACCTCAAATGGCGAGTCTGATGTTTGAATGTGCAATAATTATTTTTCGTCGAAACCAATTGCTTATCACCCTATGCAACGCGGTATCGATGCACAGTTATCAATAACAAGAAATTTTTTTATTTGCATTGTTTTATCAAGCATTATATCAAGTCACGTAATAAAACATCAGTTACGTTCAAGATAATAAGCTTAGATTTTGTATGCATCAGCATGACACAGCCATATTGAAGTTGTTACCAAGTCAGTACTGCCATATAAAAATATGGCACATAGCCACGTAATGATGCTGCGAAAAGCAGGAAGAATTTAAGGATCGTTAATTTATTATGTTTTTTATTATTGTGCCAAAAAACATTAGTACTCAGGCGTGTTTGATTTTATGAAGAAATAGAATAATTCCATGTTTAATTAACTGAGCTAAACAGCAGTCTTCACTCGGAGAATATCCTTACCTACAAACACATAAGAGTAGACCAGTGATGGGCACTTGTTGCCCCACTGCATCTACTAACAAATCAGTAACGGTTGAATACTGGGTCGCTCTTGCGTGTTTATTGGGTTAGTATCTGTTATTATAGATTACTAGTAGGATATTATAATATTAAAGATTTAACAGTATATTTACAATGATAAAAATAACGTCATGTTGGACTGTACGTTTATATCAAAGCTTATTCGCTTCGTGCGTACTAATAGTCGTACGACAACAGCGTATATATAGACAAAAGTTTGCGAGTAGTTCCGATGCGAAGTGTAGATGGCGCAGATGGAATGCACGAACGCTTACCCACTATTGTGTCACTGTGCATCCAGGGAGAACTAGGAAACTAAATAAAAATGAAACGACAGAGTAATTACAGTGGTTATCGATACTCTACTTTAATGTTTTTGTCCTACATTCAACGACAGAAGTCAATTAAACTTGATAAAATCCAATTTTTTAATGGGTTAGTGGAATGAGTCTTTCACGCATAGAAATAACGTTGTTTTAAAGATCATCGTGAGTCGTGACAAATATGACGAGTTGTATGCTTTCAAAGGTTATATCTAAACGTTGCATGTTGCAGAAAAGTGCTAGTGTCTCTTGAGTCACTGTCGAAGACAGGTTAGTGTAAATGTACGGCTAATTGTGATGACGGATTACTAGAATAGACTTAATAATAAGTTGTGCAAAATTTGATTTATTCTCTCGGACGTTACTAGAATAACATTTTGATTTAATCGATAAATCAAACTGGTACTGGACATAGATATATAGTTCTGAATCGAGCTAATATTCGAGAGTGGCTAAAATGTGAAAACAGAGAAAGGAGATCGAGTGAAAGTAATAATCAGAGATACGGTTTTATCAGTCTTCCCCAAAATTAGTCTCTTTGTGTTTTTCTTTACATTACTTATTTTCTTTCTAGGTGCGATTACATAATTTTTTGAATGAGCAAATTTTTATAGGTAATTTTCTTTTTTCAGATTCTTCACCTCAGTTATTTTCTTCTTCTTGATCCTTGCGTGGCTTTGTGTCCTGACTAAAGGGTCAAGTGCCAGACACATAAATAATTACTACTACTAGGTTAAAATGACAACGCTTGAGATACTGTGCAGCATCGCTGTCGTATTTTTGTTGTTTTATTATTACTTGACAAAAAATTATGAATTTTGGAAGCAACGTGGCGTCGCAGGGCCTGAACCATCGTTTCCCTTTGGAAACTTCAAAGACGCAATATTCGGAAAGATGTCAATAGGGATTCTGTTGAAACAATATTGTGATAAATACAAAGGAGAACCAATGATTGGTATCTTCGCCAGAAGCACACCTGTACTGATCCTACGTGATCCTGAGCTGATAAAGGACGTGCTTATCAAGGACTTTGCAATATTTGCCAATAGAGGAATAAAGCATAATACTAAAGTTGATCCATTGTCCGAAAATCTGGTATTTCTCGATGAGAAGAAATGGCGACCACTACGACGTAAACTCACTCCTGTCTTCACTTCCGGAAAACTGAAGCAGATGTTCTACTTGTTGTTGGAATGCGGAGACATGTTCGACAAGTATCTCGATCATCTTGCTGAAAAGAATGAACCTATAGAGTGTCGTGATATTACGGCAAAGTTCACTACTGAGGTTATCAGCACATGTGCATTTGGTTTGAAGACCAATTCGATTGCTGATGGGAATAACGAATTTCGTAAAATGGGAATTAAGGTATTTAAGTCTAACTTAAAAAGAACGACACAGGAACTTATGCGTGAAGCAACGCCTTGGCTCTACAGCATTTTGGGAACGTATCTTATAGATTGGGAATCTATAAATTTCTTCACTAATTGCATGAAAGACACCATTGACTACAGAAAACAGAACAACATCGTCAGGCATGACTTTGTCGATCTTTTGATAGACATGAAAGAAAATTCTGACAACATTACCGATATTGGTATATACGTGCCTAAGTGCAATAAAGTATTTTTGACATTTCGCACTTTTTCGATCTAACTGATTTTATTCTTCGCTTCCTGTTGCAGAAATCACCGACAGACTTCTTACTGCTCAGGCTTTTGTTTTCTTTGCTGCTGGCTTTGAAACTTCTTCAACAACCATGAGCAATGCTCTGTACGAATTGTCGCTTCATCAAGAGATACAGGATAAGCTTCGTCAGGAAATAAAAGAAGAGATTGAAAAGAACAACGGCGAATTAACGTACGAAGGCGTAAAGAATATGAAGTACCTCGATATGGTATTTCAAGGTAAATAAAATCTATTCCAAAATCATTGAAGTTTTAGGTACGACCGCGTGAATCGTGCGCGAGTGAGAGTTTGAATGCAGAAGAGGAGCAACATGTGTAAATATCATTTACTTCCGGTTTCAAAATGGCGCTGCGGAGGAATCCGTAAATCTAGTGTCATATGATTGAACTAAAAATTCTGAGTTACTGAATTCAATTGAAGTTTGCAAAAAAAATCATAAGAATATCGATGACATGATAACAGTTGAAAATATCAAGGACTTTCAGTTTCGACGTTCTGAATCTGCGAAACTCATTTTTTTGCACCAGCAGTTGCGAAAGGTGCTGTCGCATGATTAAAGCGGTCGTATCTCGTGGCAAACCTGTTTATAAGTTTGTTTTTAGAAACATTGAGGAAATATCCACCTGCAACAGTAGTAGTGAGGCAGTCGACTCAACCGTACACATTCCGTGGAACCAAGGTTACAATTCCAGAGAAATTTCAAATTTTCATTCCAATTTTTGCACTTCATCGTGATCCAGAAATATATCCTTCCCCGGAGACTTTCGATCCGGATAGATTCACCGAAAAAGCCATTGCCACCCGACACCCGATGTCCTATCTACCATTTGGGGATGGTCCTAGAAATTGTATTGGTAACTATTTTCTTGGATTTTTTAATACAAAATTTGGAAATATCTTGAATTTCTTCAAAATCATTGAGCTGTTTCACAACGTCCTAATATTATACGTATAATCTGAATATTCTAAAATATTTATTTCAATATCTAATTATTATAGATTTAAAAAAGTATTTTTATATTTTACAGGCGCCAGATTTGCCGCATATCAATCAAAAGTGGGCTTGATTAAGTTTCTGCTAAGACACAAAGTAGATATATGTGAAAAAACAAAAGTTCCCTACGAGTTTCATCCAAGATCTCCCATCCTATCGCCAAAAGATGGTATTTACGTGAAAATATCTACGGTTGGTGCACAGTGATATGGTAAAGGTCTATTACAACGAATAAAACTTTATTATATGCTATACCATTGCAAATGACAGCGTCGGTAACGTCTCTAGAGGCGGCAATAAAAGTTGTTTCCTTTTTGTCATCAATTTTCAGTAGTTTTGGTTTTTTATTTCGTTTTCCCTTATCGCTAGCACGTTGGAATGGCAAATGAGAATTGGGGAAAAGCTTTAAATAAAGGACAATACTCGGTGAACACGAGACTTGGGCACTCGCGAAATCTTCTGACGGCTGAATATTACAGTGGAAAATTCTCATATCTAACATACTTTTTAGTTAACATTTTTTAAAGTATGAACTTTAATACTATCGTAATATTAGAGCCATACTTTCTTTCTTTCACGGGAGCAAAGACAAAACGTAGCTGTTGTGTAAGTTAGACTAGAACGGATCGATGTAACCACAGTTGATATTATAGATTGCAATGGTCTCAAGTCTCAACTGCTGCCATCTACGTAGAGAAGAAGAAGTTCGAAGTACAGTCGCTGCTCAGTACAGTACGAGCCCGTCTCAGAACTGTAGATCAAAAAATTGTCGAAATCACGTGTTTTCCAGTAGTACAAGGTGAATTTGAACATTGCATGTCTGTGAGTAATCTCAGTGATTGTAACCTGTCTCTCGATAGATGTCCGTTCATTCGACAGGGTCGCCACTCTAAATATAAAAATCTTTACGGGATAATATCAAGCTTGTTTAAACTACGAGTGCATCTTTGAGTGGGGGAAGTTTCATTCTCAACGGAGCGAAAGGGAGGAGAAATGATCAATATCGAACGGTCTCTTATCGAGTAGTGATAGTATTAGTACAGTAAGCCTTTTGTAAACATAGATAATATTTTTAAAATCATCATGACTAATGAAACCTGACAAACTTTTTCGAAGATGATATCTCAATGTTGAACGTAATAGAGAAGTACTAGATCTACAAATTTGCCGTAAAAAACAGGTTAGTGTAAATGTATGGCTAGATAACATAGCATTGCACAGAAATAAGATGGATTTCTATTTCTCTACTCTACTCGCCTTTGATTTAAAGTTACTTCATTAAACAAAACTAAAGATTAACCTTTGCCATACAAATGTGTTGTTCGGTGAGGTATAGCAGGTTTTCAACCGCAATCTCAACATTATTGACCAGCCAATTACCAAGATATATGCATCTAAAGTTGCTCTGTTTTACATGTGAAAATATAAGAAAGGCATTAATAAATGAATGAATAAAGATTCAGGAAAAAAAATTCATAATCTTGTAAACTGAAGTGTGCTGAAAATTACTGTCTAAAGAAATAGACTAACCATGAGATCAAAAAATATTATTTGAAGTGAGAGAAACCTGGCCAGTAATACGGTTCTCGTCAAGCGAGCTAGGAAACGTGACAACAGCGCACTCATCGAGTGAAATCTAACCTTATATTATTTGGAACGCACAAAACTATACTAGCAATTGTTTTCAATTGAAGATACAACAGATTATCTGGAAAGAAGATTATTTTAAGCTCAAATATTTGAAGTCAATATTACGTAAGCAATTTGTCAAGATATGGGAGCTTGACTCGAATTAGTTTTACGGATTCATCACTTCCATAATTTCGCTCGCAAGAGGCTTTGTTGAGAATCGGGCATCCCTCGGAACCAGGCACGTCCCGAGAAACTTCTAGATGGATAATCAGAGAAAAACTGATGAGACGTGTCGTTTGTTGAACCTGGCGTCCAGGCAAACATTAGTAATTGCAATTAAGGTAGATGGCGCAGTCATCGGCCACGTACCAGTAATCGTCGGTTGTGTTATAATACTGTAGATTTTGCTATAGTCAAAGCACACGCTGACGATTACTGGTAAATGGCCGATGACTGGGTCATTCACCGTAGCTTCTTTCAGCTTTGGATTTTGGTTGCTGTTACTTGTGGCAATATATTCTGTGGAATTGACGTTACAAAATATATATTTATTTAGGTAATAATTTATGACATCTGTAGTATTTTCAAAAATCTATTTGATACTAATCGTAATTGTATGTAGGATAAGTTTATACAATTTTCTTCTTATTTCTACCTATTATTAAATATTGAAACCAATCATATCCAATGATTATGAGTTTAATAGATATTACTAGTAGGATTACAATCGCAACAAATATCAGTATAGCTAATACTGCTATGACGTCCATATCAGATCTTTGATACCAAACTTCGTTAACTGTAGTAGAGTGAAGTTGTGGTGCACCCTTATGACGTATCACAAATTCCGTCCACCATATTGCATTTTGTAAAGGATTATAAGATTTATCTTTTACAAGAGCATTCAGTTTAACCATATTTTCTTTGTACCTGGAAGAAAAATATATGTCAGCGAGAACTTTGATAAGGAATCATTGAAAAAATATCTTCATCTCGAAAGGCTACGTTAAGATGCAGTGGTTACTTTTTATCTTCTATTAATTCTCGTATTGCCTCTTCAAATTCGATCTCTTCTACAGTCGCAATTTCTAATCGTTTGGCTACACCGTTATCGATCATTTTGTTTACTTGACTATTTTGATCGCAAAAAATTGGCAACCCCAACAACGGAACCTCGAAATGGACAGCCTCTTCCGTACTTTGAAGGCCTCCTTGGTACACGAATAGTTTGACATTTGGATGATCTGCAATCAATTCAAAGTTAGAGACCAGAAGTTTCGGATAATCAGTTTTGAATCTCTTACAAATGCATGGACTTACTTAAGACGGTCTGTTGAGGTAGCCATGTTGAAATAAAGACATTTTCTGGTTTTCTAGGTAAATCAGTCTCGAGCTTCCACAGTACTTTTTGTCGGAGCCTTGAAAAAACTTTGAGAAACATTGTCTTTGTTCTGTTAGCTAATGATCTGCTTTTAAAATTGGATCCAAGACTCATATAAATGAATCCATCTTTAGCGTCATCCAAGAAATCTTTCACATCCTAATCAATACATAATGATGTGAAATTTTTAAGAAATACTGTAAAAAATTTATTTTTGAAATTCCTCTACCAAAAGTGTACCTTTGGTAAGGGTTTAAATTTTTGTGAAATATGGAAACCCCCAAACTGAATGACATTCGGAACACTTGGTGCCACGTATGAAATCGCTGGTTCCTGATTGCTTAAAATCAAACTTATGTTCTTTTGAATATCCCAAATGTCTGGTGAATTCCTTCCCAAGTATTCTTTGGAAATAATATTCTGTTTCACTATATATTTAGTTTGGTATTCATAATAATATTTGCAAACTTCCACAAAATTTCGAATTCGTTTCCACAGTGGCAGATTCGATCCCGTCATAGATTCCATTACCCACAAGGACTGGTGTGACGGCATTACTGGATTTCCTATAGCATAATGATGAGGAATGTCGAGTCCAAATGAAACGATACCTGTTCGAGTTAAGAATCAATTTTATCAGTCATATAATTTCTTTTGTTTTCCTATACTAAACCTTACCGATTAACGGTGCATCAAATCTGTGCGCCAAAGCAAGCAGTGCTTCGTTCAAAAACATTTCCACAATGACCAGATCGAACTTTTCCCCGCTTTCGGGTGCGTATAGTTTTCGAAATTCTGGCTCTTCAAATACCTTACGCACCGTCACACTCGCCATTTCCCGTGCAATTTTCATATAATAAAGACACTGTCCATCCTGTCTTGTTACTAAAACAATTTCCTGATCTCTCTTTTTATGTTTGACATCAAGATGGATTTCCGTATAATTTTCTGACTTCTCATATAAATTTGGATTTGATGTAAGCACAACAACTTCGTGTCCATGTCGATTAAGTTCTCTAGTTAACTGATTTAATACAACTTGATGACTGTACGAAGGCGTCGGAAATATCGCCAAAATTCGTGAACCCCATGCAGAATTAACTACTGCAAGTAGAGTCGCCGCAACAATAATTCTCTCAATTATTTCTCGCACCATCATGATGGTAAAGTGAACAGCTTCCTTATCTCTGTACACCAACCCTAACCACTGAGTACGTGGTTAACCCCGAAATAGGTACGTAGGATGTCTCAAGCACCCCAACTCAATGCTTTTCAAATGTAGAATAAAAGTGCACTACCATCCCCCTATTAATAAACTATTTCATCACAAAAACAGACAGTACAATTTCACACCAAATACATACATCGTATCAACAGCAAGACGATCACAGCCTACTATGCAGTAGCACCCTTTGTGAAGCTACAATATCAGAAAAGTAAAACTATTTAAAAAAAAATATTACACCATTAATAAATTCAGTTCGAAATTTCAATACTAGGTGTCAATACATTTGATTTAAACCAAGAATCAAGTAAATCGGTTCACTTAATCACAAGGTATCTACAATACACATATTTAACGTTGTTTGACACAATGTAATCCAACGCACTATATACGTAAAGCTACTGCTCACATAGAAAATCAAGCTAAGACTAATTACCAGTACAGTCTTTAGTGATTCGCCGAGTTTGCTCTCTTACTGAGCTTTTAGTTTCATGCTATGCAAAGATTTAGTATGAGATGCGTCCCAAGTACATTTCTTATCAATACAGAACATACCACCAATTTTCGACCAATGATTACTAAAAGTTAAAGTTCATTCTTACGTTATACCATATGCCCCATTGAGAAACGCACTTTCCCATTAGAATAGCAAACACCCATTTCGTTATCACAACATATGCCCACGCTACTACTATTTGTGCTAACTATTCCTCCTGTCAACTGCCCTTATTATATTTATCCCTAATATACCAAAGTACATATACTTAAAACATCAGCTGTCCTACTTCCCACTAAAGTATAGCACATCTTTAAAACAAAACCTTTTCACCCCCCCTAAATTCACCTACGAGTCTCTTACCCCTCTAGCCTGTGTATTTTTAATATAAATATAAGGAAGCAACAAATTTCATTAAAACTTAACCCGTTGTGGTCTGTCATTATTTTTATTCGACCTACTAGAGTAAAATCGTTGTACAGTCACACTGGGCATAGAACCGCCAAGAGTTAAAATTTATTTAGACGATGTTAAGAATATATGTATTCTGCGTTTGGTTTTATTAAAAGTCATATGAATTAAATAATTCACATTAGTAAAGTAACACTTGTAGGTTTCGTTATTCAACACGCGTTGTATTGTGTAATTTATTAATTTTATTTTTAGATATTCATTTCATTTTTTTCTGACGCAGGTTTACGTCTATTGGAAGAAATACTGTAGCGAATGTTTCGGGTATTTCAAGGTCGCGTTCTTTATTATTCAAATCGAACCGGTTTTTTAATTAATGTATTTTTTTGATCTCACGTGTATTTTAATACCACGTTAGTTTTTTATAAATGTACAAGTATTTTCATAAATAATTAGACGTCGTTTTAGAACTATTTGTCCGATAGAATGATAAATGACACTAATGTAATGCGCGTTTCATGGGTTAGCTCATTATTTGTGAAGTTTCCTTAAAGACAATTTCTGCCTCATTAGACGTCTTAAAAACCATTGTTTTGTAATGCGTGCTGCGATCGTCAAAAAATATTTACTAGTGCTCGGCACAGAACAATAATATATTTCTAAACGCTACCAATGTATGACTG
Organism: Syrista parreyssii; assembly: GCA_030142615.1. Taxonomy (NCBI): domain Eukaryota; kingdom Metazoa; phylum Arthropoda; class Insecta; order Hymenoptera; family Cephidae; genus Syrista; species Syrista parreyssii. The sequence continues at coordinate 360,043 of JARQTG010000334.1, forward strand.
AGATGACATCACACTTTAGTTTTAAAATGTGCCACGGCGTCTAGCAGCGCAGTCTATGACGCCTGACTTGTTTTCTGCCGCACTGTAGCAGACTCGTTTCTTCGGAGTTCACCGAGTTCAGTTTCTCCTTTAGCTTTAATCAAATTATAGTGACTATCCGTACCCTATTAAAATTAACGAATTCTTTTTTGATTTTACATCAGGAACTTGTGTCCGCCACTAAAGTGAGTCGAGTTTGTAGATTGTGTTGCGTTAATCCTTCTTCCAACAGATGTCCATTCGCTTGACAGGGTCGCCACTCGAAGGAAATATAAAAATGCCTATGGGCTAATATTAAGCAATTGTAACCAAACTATAGACACGTTTTTGAGTGGGGGAAGCGTGGTTCTCAATACAGTGAAAAAGAGGAGAAACGATCAATTATCGAGTGATCTCTTATCGAGTGGTGACTGTATTAGTACAGTAAGCCTTTCGCATACATATATAGATAATAATATTTTGAAAATCATCGTGACCAATAAAACCCGAAATATTGTTTCGAAAATTATATCTAAACGCTGCACATGAGAGAGCAGCGCTAGTTTCGCCTGAGTTGCCAGGGAAGACAGGTTGGTGTAAATTTACGGCTAGTTATGATCGCATATAAATAACACGGACTTTATAATAACCTTAATATAGAATATCGTAATTTATAAGAACGTTTATTAATTCTCATGCAAACGCGTTTTCCAAACTACACCCTTACTCAAGCGATACTTTTATGCGGAATAATAGACAAATGAAGGTGTGACTTGCATGTAAATTTGACATAGAAGTGCCTGTTCAAATTTCGCATGCTTCTGATATCTTTATCTCATAATTATTCCGAATGAAAGTGCCACTTCACTCACAGTAGAGCTTACACAAATATCCGTGCGCTCTAGTACGATAAAGACACTGTATGAATTCCGTGTAAATTACGATTTTCGTGAATAGAGATTCAAAATTAAAATATTATTTATTCAAAACTATAGTATGTGGCTATAATGGTTATAACATGAATAGACGAGGCCACTAGCGGTTCTGCGTATTCGCTCACTTTCCGTTGCTACGTTACCAATTTAAGTTACGTAATAGCTGTGTTTTGTATTTACTGGGTTATGATTATTTCGTGCTGGACAATAACATATATATATATACTGAATTGAGCATAGATTATGAAGTGACTGGAATATTGAAACAAAGAAAGAGAAAGCATGAGAGCCACGTTTAACGATGTACGCTTTTAGCAGTTTTCTTCAAAAATTAATTTCTATACTATTCTCGTTATAACGTTTTATTTGCTTTCGACACTATACCCATTTGGTATTACAAGTTTAGATGTGATTATTTACATGTTTGACTAAGCGTACATAGGATTAGGTGTAGGTAAAATGTTTATACATAATTCTCTTCTTTGCAGAATCTTCACGTTAATAACTACTGTTATTACACAATGGCAGCTCTTGAAATATTATGTGGCATCGTTGTCATATGCGTGCTGTTTTATTATTACACTACAAGGAATTATGGTTTTTGGAAACAACGTGGTGTCCCAGGACCTGAACCATCGTTTCCCTTTGGAAACTTGAAGAACACGATAGCTGGAAAATTGTCAATTGGCGTTCAATTAAAAGAATTCTACGATCAATACAAAGGAGAACCACTGGTTGGATTCTTTGTCAGAAGCACACCGAGTCTGATTATACGTGATCCTGAGATAATAAAAGACGTGATTATCAAGGACTTTGGTGCATTTGCCAATAGAGGATTAAATTACAATACAAAAGTTGATCCAATGTCTCAAAACCTTGTGTTTCTCAATGAGAAGGAATGGCGACCACTACGCCGGAAACTCACTCCTGTCTTCACTTCCGGAAAATTGAAGCAGATGTTCTACTTGTTATTGGAATGTGGAGACATGTTCGACAAGTATCTGGATTATCTTGCCGAAAAGAGTGAACCTATAGAGTGTCGGGATATCACAGCAAAATTCACCACGGAAGTCATTAGTACATGTGCATTTGGTTTGAAGACCAATACGATTGCCGATGGGGATAGCGAATTTCGCAAATTGGGCATTAAAGAATTTAATATGGATTTAAGGAAAGTGATACAATTCTTTATACGGGAATCGTCGCCCTGGTTATATAACTTGGTGGGATCACTTTTAGTCGATTGGGAGTCTGTCAACTTTTTCACCAACATCATTAAGGACACTATTGAACACAGAAAAAAGAACAACATTGTCAGGCACGACTTTGTCGATCTTCTCATAGAGATGAAGGAAAATTCTAAAAACTTTACTGATATTGGTACGTGCCCAGTTACAACGTAGTATGCTTGATATTTTATACTGATCTTTTATTCTTCGTTCTAACTGCTTTTAATTCTCTCTTGTGCTATTTTAATTGGTTTTCGTTTCTCCTTGCAGAAATCACCGACACTCTTCTTACTGCTCAAGCTTTTATCTTCTTTGGTGCCGGCTTTGAAACCTCTTCAATGGCCATGACCAGTGCCCTGTACGAATTGTCACTTCATCAAGACATACAGGATAAGCTTCGTCGTGAAATAAAAGAAGAGATCAAAAAGAACAACGGCGAATTAACGTACGAAGGCGTAAAGAATATGAAATACCTTGAAAAAGTATTGCAAGGTGATTAAAATTTATTAATTTTATTTTTTGCCATTAAAAAAAATATTTTTTAAATCAGAATTCATCTGTCATAGACAAAATAGACATTTTTCTGTGAGATTTGTGTTACGTGATACCGTTGTTTATATTTTCATTGGAGTCGAATTGACAGTTGAAATATTAGAAGTTGAAATCTAGATATCAGTCGAATACTTATAGATATAGAAACCAAATAATGAAATTGGTCGATAAGAACGTATAGTCGGTCACGGGAGTTGGATGTGTTTTTTTTTTTTGACAAATCGAAAATAATAAAGTCTCTAGCAAGGCACACGTGTCACTAAATAAAATATTTGTTACAATATTTACGTTATTGGATGGAAAACCATGTGATTTGCCAAGGATTGTATTGTTTGCGAACTGTCAAAAAAGCACATTGAACTCGTGAACTGATTATAGCTTCTATTATTAACGTATAGCTAATTACGTTTGTCGAATATACATAATGTTCAAAGTGATTTCTTTTTTTTAGAAACTTTGAGGAAATTTCCACCTGCGGCCATGTTAGTAAGAGAATCGATTCAACCATACACATTCCGTGGAACAAAGGTTACAATTCCCGAGAAAGTGAAAATCTTTATTTCCATTTTGGCACTACATCGTGATCCAGAACTATTTCCATCCCCGGACACTTTCGATCCGGAAAGATTTACTGAAGAAGCTATTGCGGCTCGACACCCGATGCACTATATTCCATTTGGAGATGGTCCCAGAAATTGCATAGGTAACTATGTTCTTCGATTTTTCATTAAAAGATTTTCGAAATATCTTAAATTTCTCTCAAACCATTAAAACGTTTTACAACGTCGTAATATTACACGTATAGCCTGAATATTTAAAAATATTTCTTTCAATATCTGATTATTATAGATTTTCTAAAATATCTTACCATTTACAGGTTCCAGATTTGCCATATATCAATCAAAAGTGGGTTTGATTAAGTTTTTGTTAAGGCACAAAGTGGTAATGTCTAAAAAAACAAAAGTCCCCTTCGAGTATGATCCAAGATCTGGCATCCTAGCACCAAGGGATGGTATTTACGTGCACATAACAACATTAAATGAATAGCGATATGGTGTAGTAAAAGAAATGCAATAACATCTTACCCAGCACAAATTACGAAGATGTCGCTTGGACACGAGGCGTCTATAAAACGTCAAAAAGGGAGACATACGACTTTCCGAAAATGTGTTGTCGACATCTTCGTAATTTGCACTGTCTGCGTAGATCCGTATTCATAAACAGTGCTTGAGACAAAGGACACACAATTTTAATACTTGATAGAAGATGACTTCAGATCACGCTTAAGGCTAAGACCTGTCTATGAATACGGATCCTAATGAAGGGTATCATCATGGGTCCTATGTATATCAGTCTTAGGCGGGAAATAATGCACAAGTGGATAATCATATGGAAAAAAATAATTTGTCATTACAACAATTGCAATGGGCACTACTACAACCGTTAGTAAATATAAAGACGGGACTTCTACATAATAACCATCACTGCTACAATATATTAAAATTTACCTCTCGATTAAAAGACATTGCTATATATGCTAGCTGTTATTACAATCGTAGAATGTAATTATTATTTTGATACGGAATAAAATGTTCTGTAAATATTACAGTAATGATTATGTTAATTAAAATACATCCAACATGCAGCTGATATAATTTTATAATTAAAACAAAATTTTGAACAAGATGCCTGTGTGAACCCACAGCTAGTAGACACATCTATTTACGTTACTGACCAGAGGTATCTGTAATTTTTACAATCAACTGATTCATATGAAAATGTATAATTTAATAGAATTCATTTATTACAATTTTACAGATTCTTACATAGTAGTTAAAATTATCTATAATTTCAAATTTTGTATATGTACATGATTTCTTATCAGAACCGCACAAATGTGCTTAGTAGCCTCTACATGTTATTTCGACAATATTTTTCTCCCTGCATCGATAGTAATTTGTATCCATAAAAGCTATACAACGTGTTTGCATGTAAAAATGAATTAACCTTACGACAGGAATTACTCGTGTTGATGTGTTTCATTCGTTTCTATCCTAAATTTCGAGCTTATATTTTTCCTGGCTTGATTCTGGAAATTTATTTATTCTGTAAGTTGTTCTAATAATAGTAATATATGTTATAAAGACGTTACAAGTATTAAATAATGTACAGTAGAACCTCGATTAACCGAATGGAGGTTATTCACGTGGCGGATTAACGTGGTTCGACTTCTGAAAGAGGTCCGATTACTGTCGATAATTCGATGGATAAGATATCTTTAAAAGAACATTTAGACATTATTACGTATTAAGTTTCTGAGGTCTTAAAGAGTGTAAAAGATCTTTTTCACATGTTTCACATGACTTGGTCTTCTCTGAGAACTTGTATGATATTGCAAATCGGGAACTAAAGGGCGTTAGGATTTACTTGTATATATGTATACAACTATCACTAGTGCCTAGCTGTACCGTATCAATTTAAAACCCGCGAAAATATTCTCGTGTACCGTTTTATATTCCAGAATGTTTGATGATTTTTTTCAAAGAATTCAACAAAATATTGTTCACTCAATTTTTGCATATGACAGGAAGTTTGGGTCAGCCCATTAATATTCACTATATTGCATTTTCGAAAAAAACCTTCGAAAATCAAGCAAGCGTAATACCCAATGGCAGTTTAACGAGTCAGAAAAAGCATTCTTGCAGGACGTTGTTTTCGAAAAAAACGAGCTGATTCAAAATTTGTTTCGTGTGGAATGTCTTCTTCCTAATATTTTCGTTATCTAATTGAGAATGAAAAAGAATGACACTATAAAATTCTTCGATTCTAACGTTATCAATCCATACTTCTGCACACAGAATAAATGATCAATAACCTTGAGAGCAGATATCTGTGTTATCTTCTATTACTTGATATCAAAATGACGATACTTTTATTTTCGCTGATAGCACCTTGAAAAGGAGTCAAAATAAAATGTATTAAATCGTGACATCGAACACACTTATTTTGCTGTGATCAATAGAAGCAGAAATCATAAAAAAATCTATATGACGTATTGTGGTTAATCCATGAATTTAGTATGCAAAAAATTTATAATGAAAAATAAGGACTAAGCTTTGCATTGTACAATTGGATTAGGGAGTAATTCGTGTAACTTGATTGTTGCCATGAATTTCAGAAGCAAATTTCATTCTGAATTACCATTATAATTCGCGATCCTATACTAGTGACCCCAATTCAGCTTCTATGTCACGAATTAATTCGAACTAAGAGTACAAAGTGAGGTCGTAGCCAGTTTCATGGAAGAAAAGAAAGGGATCGATTCCATGTCGTAACTAATTCTATACCAGTAGAAGTTGTAGGTTGACCTCTGTTAAGGAAATTTAGAGATACAATTTTGATATTTTTTTATTTCTAGTTGCATGCCTTATCAATTAAAGACTATCTCAGATCAATAGTCTTTAATTCAATGTATCTAATGTAGCATTCTTGCATAGTCTTAAAAATTAACATTAACCGGTCATCATACCAAACTACAAAGTTTTCACAGGATCAGTTCATTTAAAGTATACATATAAGTGAAACTTTTCTGTGCAAAAAATTAACGTATTACAATATGTAAACGCAATAGAATTTTGATTAACGAAGTTATTGTGAACTGATCTTAACTCGGATGATAGGGATTTAATTTTGTAAGGAAATAAAATAAAAATCACATTTTATCTAATCAGGTACAGCTAATCTAGAGACTCGGTTGAGTCTTGCGCCAAGTACATGCAACCGGCTGTACAGGCAACCATGGCTGGTGCCATTCGATAAATGTCACACGTGACAGTGTACGTCTTGACAAGCTCGGATAACACGGTTCCCATATATCCAATGTGAGCTTAATAATCGTGAACGCGGATAAAACGAGGTTTAATAATCTGGATTTCACAGTGGGTACCAATAATAACTTCAATATAACCAAACATATTTATCACTTTTAATTTTCAGTTTGCATAATAGATGCACTGTGTTTGCAAAAATATTTCAACTCCAAAATTTATGACACAATATATGTTAAATTTGAAATGCATATATGGAACTGTTAAAAATTTATAACAGCGTTGTACGAAACATAACCTCACGTAAGGTTATACTCATGAAAACCAGGGCCGTGTCTAGGTAGATGTGATTTAGTTGTTTAAAATGGTCGGTACGAAACAACGAATGGCGGATAAGAATTCACGACGCGCTCGACGCTATACGTCACTTTATCGATTTGTTTACTTTTGTTAGCGACACACCACGCTGCTTAACTACTGGTCGATATTGGCGACACGCGCTCACAACTTTTGTTCACTTGGGTACAGATGACACTTACGTTTTATTAATAAAAGAAATCAAAGTTGTAATATTTCGGGGCTGTAGGAAAGAAAAATTCTTAGAAACTTGTAACAATAGAATTCCATATGCCTGGCCTTGCCATCGAACCAATCACACGACAGAGCATATTTCTATGATGCCAACTGTATTTCTAATCATTATCATTCGAATGGTGTACACGCTGGTCGTAGAGCGCTCTGTGTGTCAGTTTGTATCGGCGTGAAGGAGAAATTACAACTATGGAATTTTTACCGTATTTCAATTTATCCCGAATAGTCGCTGCGCCTAGCGTCACACCTTTTTCTTTCCTCACGTGTTGTCAAAAAGATCTTTTTCTTTGTTTGATGCGCATGCGCAGCGCATGAAGCCCTCTCCGACTTCCTAACACACTTTTAACACGCTTTATATCTAAGTGAACAAGAAGTTTTCACTGTCAGTATTTCACTCTCAAGACACAATCTCACTCCCGAGAAACAGACTCTGATTACTGTTATATCGTTGAGTCACGTGGAACTTACTGTCAAACAATGGAGAACATAGATGGGTTACTGGAAAATGAAGAAGAGCCCGTTCTAAGCGGGAATCTTGAGTTTTGGATGAGTCAACTTCCAGCGAGCCTTAAATCTCTACCTATAATACATTTGGCTATTCCCGGTAAGATTAAAACATATCACTAATATATCATACATTTAAATGAATCTTATGAAGATACTCGACTAACGTTAAATTTTCAAAAAACAATCACACTTAGATACTTAAAGAAAATACATTTGTCCAAAATACGATGTGTTTGTTCATATAAAATATTTTGGAACATTTTTTCTTATGGTCTCACAACGAATTAACGTTTTGTTATACCAATTTCACATCAAGTAGAGTTAGAATTATGGAATAGTATAATCGAAAGAAGACTATATAAATATAAATAAAGCCAACTTACAATACAAATCATACCTTAGAAATAGGGAAAATAGAATTATATAAAACAATAACAGATCGTAATGGCATTCGACCTGCACTAGGTTCCCACGACACGATGACTTACACAATTGAAAAGCATGATGATGTGGGGCCAGACGTATCTACCTACGTTAGATTTTTTGGTCGATATTTTTCCTGCATCTCCAAACCGATAATTTTCAACTGGTCTGTCACCCAGTACGAAAACGTGACGCAGCAACTCAATGGTGGAATTCGTTATTTGGATTTACGCGTTGCCTGGAAATTCAACAACGTACACTTCCTGCACGGTCTATATGGCGCTGAAGTTACTCAGCCACTTCAGGAAGTAGCTCATTGGTTGACAACTCATCCTGGAGAAATAGTAATTCTGGATTTTCAACACTTTTACAAATTTCAGCACGACCATCACGAGATTCTCATAGACAAAATACAGTCAATTTTTAAAGGGAAAATATGCCCGGTTTTTGCCAAATTTAATCATATATCTTTACAGTGGCTCTTCCTAGAGAAATATCAAATTTTTGTGATTTACAGATCTCCTGTAGCTAAGAATTACACAAATATGTGGCCGAGCGGCATGTGGCCCAATCCTTGGCCAAATACCGTTCACCCTGATTATTTGATAAATTTTTTGAATGGCAAATTACATACAAAATCACCTGATTTTGCATTTATATTTCAATGTCTACTTACTCCAGATACTGCTTATGTTGCCAAACACGTTTGTGGCAGTTTACAAACGGATCTTGCTGCTAAGTGTAGAAACACCATTATACCTTGGATTAATCAACAGACACCTGGTAGAGGAGGATTAAATATAGTGATCACTGACTACGTGTCCCATAACAATTTTCAATTTACAAAAACAGTTATTCAGCGTAACGCAAAGTTCCTACAAAGAAAAACGGAAAGTTCTTCCACAAAATACATAGAAGTAAAACCTAAGTAGGGGAGTTTTTAATGGTAAATTATCTGGTTGAAAATTTAATTATGATTAGATCTAATCAAATTTGCCCATTAGGTATAAGACGTAAATACATTAAGTAAATAGTAAACCTGTCTTAATATGAGTAAGTTACGTGCCTAAGACATTTCAACATACATACTTTCAATAATATGAAAAAACTACCATTTGCAGTAATACCACATTGCTCATTATATTAGGTTTTAATATTCTATTAATAATGTATTATGTGTTTATAAATATTGCAATGATACAACGATTTCCCTGTTAGAACATTCTGGTTATTAAAATAATCGGATATTAATGTGATTTATGGAGTAAGAGTATTTATTGTTATTTACAATAAATTATACATGCACATCACTGTGACGAATGTATATGCACGCAGAGAAGGTTCTAGAAAAGTCAAATTCCTTTTAAGATAAAAAGTAAGTTTTGTCTGGTGGGATGGTTGTTCAAGACTTTGAATATATTAATGACAACGACGCTCCTGCGGGAAAATCAATGTTCTTATGAGAGTCGCAGATACGTATTTATGACTTTTAAAGGGAGACTTAGAAGGTAAGAACGTTTAATGAGTATCAAAAAGATAACAATGTTTTTACTTGCCTTGGCAACTTTAACAGTTGGGAATTCAACAATTGGTGCAAAGGATTGTTCTTTTAAATACCAATAAATGCTTCTATGCTACTAGTTTTTTATAAACAGGACCATCTCCCTGTATATTCATAGTAATAAGAACGTAATGGTTCCGCAGTTTAAATATGCTGTTAGTATTTTTTTTAATTCTCGTATATCACAATCGCATGAAACAATCATGCCAAAGGTTTTTAGACTCGGATAACAATAAAATTATAAATTGGCAGTAGTATACTGTAATGGTAGTTACGTATAAATTGACAACAACGTGAAAATTACTATTTCGAGTACGAGCAAGAAATTATTAACTTCGAACGTTGAAATACTTCATAAGTTATTTACCAAGTTCAAGAGACTCATTCATTTCCCTATTCAGGTTTCATCAAAGGTACATTAAACTTTTCCAAAATGTTTCCGTAGAAGAGATCTCTGCTAAATGCACTCCTCTTCCTTGGGTTAAACAGAATAAAAAAAATTAAGGAAGAACAACTTACGGCTCTCTAGAGCTCACAAACTGACTATCATTCTTGTTGGGTCACAAAGCTTTGACCTTAAGTTGTTTCATTCTAGGTGCTCGTTTCTTTGCCAGTCTACGTTGTTCTTTTTCTTCCCACTTTCTTTGTTTGTCAGGATCTTCTTCCTGCAGGATGCGTTCTTTTTCGGCTCTTCGACGTTCCTCTCGTCTTTGTGCTGCAGCTTCAGCACGTGCAGCATGAGTCGTTTTTAAGAAAGCCTCCTCTACACGCAAACGATTTTTTTCAGCCTTATTTTTTCCCTTAAATACAAAATAAAACAGTAGTATAGCAATTTCATATTTTCAAAAACTGATTGTAGTTAAGTAAATCGAAATACGATACCTCCTTGGAAAGTTTAAATCGACGCAATTTGTCTATAAGATAGAATGCCAATTGGAGCAAAGGTCTCATTTGTTCTTGTGTTTCAGCATTAGGCATACGACCTTTGATACTTATGTTAAAACCTACTAAAAGGACTTTCTTGACCTCAGGCATGGTTAATTGTGTTGCATCTCTGAAAGCCAATATTATATTTGTTTCTATAAACAGTGTAGATTTTTATTTAACGTGTTTAATGCCATGCGAGTTTTTTGTCTTGGCAGCTGCACAAAAATGACATTTTTGATATATAAAACCCTCTTGAATCAGCCACGCGTAATCTTCATAACATTGAACGCATTAATTAAGTTTTAATTTTTTAAATTAATTGTGTTAAATTCTAGACTTACTCTTGTTGTTTAGGTCCACTGTATTGATCACTGATGTGGATGTAATCAATGTATGATGCATATTTGTTGAAGGCTTGAAGAACTCTTGTGTCTAGAATAGCTGAGGCAGCTTCTGCGATTTCTGACATAATTTGGAACCCTGCCGGTAAACCAAACTTTTCTCCAGGTCTTTTCTCTGGACAGTATACGCTAATATCTGCCATATCTCTTGCTAAATGCATGGCTGTTTTCTTTGCTGCTATAGCCAGAACGAAGTTCTCTGTTTCCTCTTTTGCCAATTCAATTCTTAAATGGGCTTGATCGTTTTGTGGCCTAATTAATTGCGCCAAGACTGCCACTAGATCTTGTCTCTTGATTAATTTTAGTTCTATTAACAGTGAATCGCATCCTACTCTACCAGAACAGTAGAGACTGTACTGGGATTCACTCTCCTTAAACAAATCGCTTTCTGTAATTTCTTCGTTATTCTTCCCATTATCTCCAACCAGTGAAAAGTTATCTAGGAGCAGTTGCTTGTAGTTAGCTAACCATGACTCGGCAAGACGACAGTTTTTAGATCTACCAGCTATATAGTTTATAAAGTAAACCAAAAGTCCAGCAACCATTAGTATTTCCAGATAGAAACTGTCCCATCTTGCTCGCAAATGCAATGGAACTTTTGTGATTGTTAAAGTTGATGGTTCATCAAGTTTCGAGCCAGGACTTGCACCTGTTGCATCCAGACCTTCGAATTCTTCTTCATCTTGGAAATGATCAAATTCACTATCTCCATCCTCGACTAAAACATCGTCTTCTTCAAATCCTTGGCTTATATCTGCTTCTTCAAATTGTTCCGCAGCATGGACAGGTTGTATCGGAACACTAGGCTCTTCTTCAAAATCCTCAAATTCTGCAAATTCATTGTCTTCTGGAAGATCTTCTTGAAAGTGTGCAGTTACCCATAAATTTGTCCCAACCAGCACTATATGAAGTGCCACCAGCCACAATCTCATGTTAACTGCAACAGAAATAATGCAACCACTATTTATAAAAATTTTCAATTGCCAAATAATAGAATCTATGACAAAAAATCCATAATATCTATTTCGGTATATTAAAAATTAGTTGTAATAATACATTGAATTAAAATAGTAAGAGGAACATAATTGTCAACAATAAATGTATAAATAATAGTAACCGCAAATCCATGAATCGATTGGTTAAAATTAATGCAAATGACACTAGATATTTAAGGATTCTGTTATTATGCAAGTTTAACAATTACTAGAGTATTGTAATGAAAAGATTCATTGCAATAAAAAATGAATATTAGTAATATTTATTATAGGAAACAAGAGAAGCCCCTAGAAAACAGTTGCATAATGAATTGACACTTTGAGATAAAATTCAGATAGATTCAATGACATTCATGAGGTATTGACATAAGTATAAATTAGTATAAAATGTGTCATATTTCGCATATAGGTACATAATTTGCCAAAAGAAGTTCTTTTTTGATAAATAATAAATATTGAACTATTTCGGAGAATCTGCTTCGATTAATGTTATTTATTGCATAAACGATACTTACTACACTATAGTACTATAGTATTTCTTAATTAGTAAGGAAATTATAGAAGTACCTTATTTTTGTTTGGAAAATGGATGTAGATCCAAGCTTTTTAATTTTCAAGTATAGAACTAATTAAAGAGACCAATTATTACGAGTGTAGCAAACTGTAGCAGAAAGGTGACTTGCATCATCTGAACATTGCTGCAAAGCAACGCTTGACTCGATTCGTCATATCCGGTATTATGATTATTTTCGTTTCGGATTTGAATTAACATATAGAGAATTTATGATTCTTATGCTATCAAATTATCTTCTCAAACTTCTTATTTCATCAGTTTTGGAAACCTTACGTTGAACTTGTACATTATTATAGTACATATTTACATTAATAGATTTATTCAACAATCTAACTTTGATTCCAATGAGTTATTTCGTATTCATCTTACAGCTTTACACTGAGGAGACAGTAGTAAAGGGTCTCCTCGGTTTATTAAAATTAGGTTGATCAAGAATATATCTGAATCTCTTCAGATATCTAAAAAAAAAAACATACGTATTCCTATTAATCTGCTATCTCATCTCAGAAGCGGGTAAGTTATATCTGCGAATTCCTACATCTCCACACGAATTTTTGTAATGAATTTATTAAATCATTTAACTTTCATTTGCTAAATATGCTTATAGGGATCTCTCGGACGGTAAAGTAGACCAAAGACTCCATTTGTTTCTTGATGTTTACTGTCATGGCATAACCTGGTATAACCCATGACCTGAAATGCGAGACATCGATTCTGAAAATCTACGAAATTGACATTCACGTAAAGAAACTTCACCGCGCAAGCTCGGGAGGTTGTCTAATGTTTTTCCTAAGAAAGTACGGGAATGCGTTTTCCACATAAACTTCATCTACGGTATTAAGGATTATCATAGCATCGAAATCTTTATGCTTGGACTTACTTCTGACAGTGAGAGCTATTATATTCTATTATTAATTACAAGAATTTCTAGCGCGGGATCGATAATTTGCGGATACGAAGGGTGCGTGTTAGCAGTGGGAAAAATATTCAACTAAACAATGGATCAATAGCAAATGTTCGCGCTGGATACGCAGCCACAAACGAAAATAATTTCTTCCTGTTGTTGAGTCTCGACATTTCTTACCGATAACTGAAGTGGATCTGTAAAGTTTCTGGCATTACCTTCTGGTAAATATTTTATTTGTCTTTACCTTTTATATCATCTACTACCCTGAATGTTGTATTCTTAATGATAGCATAAGATAATACAATTTCTTAGATATCATTGTATTGTGCAGAAATTTTTAAAATATTCATGTCAAACCAATGTACTAGTAGTGTGTACTCCAAATTTCTTTATTATGTACTCAGTGTGTGATATTAAATGTAGAGAGAAATTCTACACAAATTTCAATTTATGTAAAGTGTATATTCTCAAAGTATGTATAATAATTGGCTATTTTGTTATAGATAATTATTGTCACAAAATGGAGAAAGTTGATAAATCGTTGAAAAAAAGAAGCACCAGGATGACAATGTCCACAGATGGAGGTACTCAGTGTGTCCAAGTTGTTGTCAGATGTAGACCCATGGATGAAAAAGAAACTGCCCGGGGTTACTCTCGAGTAGTTGATGTTATTCCATCAAGAGGTGTTGTTGAAATACGTCATCCCCGAGAGGATCCATCACGAGATAATGTTAAAGTATTTACATTTGATGCTGTCTACGATTGGCACTCCAAGCAGCAGGATCTATATGAAGAGACAGTGAGACCGTTAGTCTCATCAGTTTTAGATGGATTTAATGGGACTATTTTTGCATATGGACAAACTGGCACTGGAAAGACTTACACTATGGAAGGTACAAAGTGTGATACAGAAAGACGGGGAATTATTCCAAGGTCATTTGAGCATATTTTCAATCATATTGGGAGAACAGAAAACATGCAGTATCTCGTGCGAGCCAGTTACTTAGAAATCTATCAAGAAGAAATCCGAGACTTGTTACATAAAGATCAAAGTTTAAGATTCGAGCTGAAAGAAAAGCCTGACACTGGTGTCTTTGTCAAAGATTTGTCAACTGCAGTGTGCAAAAGTGCAACTGAAATTCAGCAATTAATGAATACGGGAAACCAAAATCGAACCATAGGAGCTACTAACATGAATGAGCACAGCTCACGATCCCATGCGATTTTTCTTATTACAATAGAAATGGGCTCTATTGGAGATAGTGCAGGAATAAGAGTTGGCAGACTGAATTTAGTAGATCTGGCAGGAAGCGAAAGACAAAGTAAGACTGGAGCGCGTGGAGAGAGACTAAAGGAAGCTAGTAAAATTAATTTAAGCCTTTCTGCACTCGGTAATGTAATTTCCGCTCTAGTTGATGGAAAAACTACACACATTCCATACCGTGATTCTAAACTCACGAGGCTTCTTCAAGATTCTCTAGGCGGGAATTCAAAAACCATAATGGTTGCTAATATCGGACCTGCCAGTTACAATTATGACGAAACGCTAACAACTTTGCGGTATGCGAATCGTGCAAAGAACATCAAAAACAAGCCGAGAATAAACGAGGATCCCAAAGATGCTTTATTGAGACAATATCAGGAAGAAATAAATCGTTTGAAGGAAAAACTTGCCCAGAAGGGAACAGTGCAACGGAAGAAAAGGAAACCTCGAAGAAAGAAGGAGGATGAAACAGCTGAGACAGATTCTGAGACTGAGGATAGTAGAGAGGACAATAAAATAACAGAAGCTGATAAGAAATTAATAGTGGAACAACTGAGGGCTGAAAAACAGGAAGCTGAAAATCTTATCCTGAGGATAAAAGATCTCGAAAGCAAGATGTTATGTGGTGGTAAGAATATTATAGACCATACAAACGAGCAGCAAAGAGCCTTGGAGCAAAGATCTGCAGAAATAGCAGAACGAAAGAAACGTGAAGTTGAGATGCAACAAAAACTGGAAGATGAGGAATTAACAACCCTAGGAGTTCGAGAAACATACACGACTCTACAACAGGAAGTGGATGTGAAATCTAGGAAGCTTAGGAAATGCTTCACCAAATTACAAGCTTTGAAGCAAGAGCTTCACGATGTCACCGGAGAATTTAATAGAGATAGAAGAGACCTGGAGCAGACACAACATGAGCTAATGAAGGAACTGAAGTTGAAGTATCTAATAATAGACAATTTCATACCGGTTGAGGAAAAGCATAAAATCTTATCTAGAGTCCGATTCGATGAGGATGAAGATTGCTGGGTAGTAAAGGATCCGGAACCAAACACCATGGAATTGATAAAGCGTCCTACTTCAGTTCCTGGTGCAAGGAGACCAATGTCAGAATATGCACGTATAGCTCTAGCAATGGGTCGTGGCCATCGTTATGCTGGTGAAAATATATTAAATTTAGAACTCGACATGCCACCCAGGACTACTTTAGATTATCAAGGACCTGCTATAGCGCCGACTATACAAGCTGTCCTAGAGGAAGCTCTACGTGATGAAGGTGATATTGACGTAGACGCTTCGAATACCAGGCTTAGATCGAAGACTCGACTTCAATCTGCAAGAGTTCGACCCAAAAGCGTGGGAAGGATACAACAGATGCCCGTTCCAGTTTATCCGAAAACTAGAGGACTCGTGCCTAAATAGTTTAGTTTCTTGGTTAACCTAATCTTTATCATTATTGTCAAAGACACGTTTTGTAAATATGTACGAGCGCGGTTTATGCTTATTTAATTTATTGACGTCTTATTGTTTGTGATATGGTTAACCTGGAGATGGTTTAACTTTAGACTGAATCCTTGTAACTCTCTAGTCAATGTGCAATGTCAGTTGCTTGCTATGAGTACCGACTTACCTAACTGCTATAATAAAACGTACTGCTACATCGATTATTTTCTGATGCTCTTTTTCTTAATTAAAGATTTTGTGATAGATATATTCTACTGGTATCGTGCTGGAAATTAGAGGATATGAAACTTTCGACTCTGATTCGTACGTATCATTTAAAAGATCTGCTCATATATTTGTATCTATCTGTTTTTTTGATACATTAAAATTATATCGTATATTGCCTTATTTTAGGCAATAGTTAATAGAATTTTATAATCTATGTCTAACATAACGTAACATATGTCATTCATCCGTTGGTTGTAAAAAAACGAGTACACTCTTTAGTAGCTTCCAAACGTTTCAAATATCTCAAACGTTTATTTAACCGCCAAGCACGCATATTGATAGTTAATTATTTACGAATCTGCAGCAAGTACGCTTTTGTACAAAAGTTTAGACCAATATAAAATTCCATTTATCCGTTCTCGCAGGATATAATTCCCAGTTAATAATATTAAAGTAGATACCTGGAAAAAAAGTAAGATTATCTGACAAAGACATGTCGCACGTGAAACGCTCAATTGTTGAGTTTTTATTAAATAAACACGAGCGACGGTAGTGATAGTTTTTATACAGTATTACGTCTTTGTGGGAACAGCCATTAAAAAAAATATCTTTTACTAAAAGTTATCGTAACGATCTGCCTTTATGCGCATTAGAGAAATTTATGTTGTAGCATTCATAAATATTTCACAATATACATGTAATTGCACCAAAAGATTATTGTCCAGTTTTCAACCTGGAAACCTTAATCGTTGCTACTTGTGACAAATTCAAATTTTACAGCCAAGTCACACCTTAAAAGTTATCGACTGTCAAAATTCACACTATATCACTAATAGATGTCATTCCACGACCTAAAAGGGGATCGGTTACTGGTAAATTCACATACTTTGTTCATTTTGTTCTTTCTTTCAACAGAAAGTCACACAATGTATACTTCTTCAATAGAAACGTTGTTGAGTGTAATTTCCGTATTGTTGTTGCTGCTGTTGTTGTTGTGGATATGCTGTTGGGGTACCAGATTGAGTTCCGCTATAGGGTGCCCCACCATATACTTGCTGTGGATATTGATTAGGCATAGAGGCTTCATTGTATTGGCCTTGAGTAGGCATATTAGAGTATCCCTGATTATAGTTATATCCGTTATTCATGTAGCCAGGAGTACTATTAAACATTTGCTGCTGTGGTTGATAATTTTGAAACTGCCCTTGCATTGTTTGATAGGACATCTGCGGTGGAGCTTGCTGATGTGTTTGTTGCGGGTTCTGTCCATACCCTTGAGTATAAAGATTCGGTATTGTTACATTTGTAGATCCTGGTGGTCCCATATCTGGAATTGCTTGCATTCCACTTAGAGTTTCAACATCTTCCTTAGCTGGACTTGGAGTAATGTGACATTTTGGTACATATTTATTAGGAAGGTCGCCCATGATGTTAGCTATTAATCGTTTAGTTTCATTTAAAATAGCGTTGGGATCACTATTCTTGATTACCTCCTTAGGTTTTGAAGTAGGGGACTTTGTACGTGATCTGGAGGTGGATCTGGAACGGGACCAGGATCTAGGTGAACGCGATCTGGATCTAGAGTAAGAACGGGATTTCTTCTTCGCCTTCTCACTCTCACTTACATTTTTATCAGCAGCCTTGTAAATGTCTTCAAATGTGTAATCATCGTCATCATCAGAGAGATCGATCTTAGGTTTTGATTTTTCAAGTTCCTTTCTTTGCTCTTCTTCATCCTCGTCCGCGAACATATCCAGTTTCGGTTTCCACTTGTTCTCATCGTCAGGTGGATTCTGACCACCTTTTCTGGTGGAAAAGGGTGAAGTACTTCTACCAGCTCTTGGTATTTCTTCTGGTTCAGGATGTGGCGATTCCGACTTAGTTTGGTATGGTACAGCGGTGCCTAAGTTGACGAATCCTCGAAGCTTTTCAACTCTGGCTGGATCGGTAGCTTCGATTTTTTTCAAAAAAGTGATCAAACCGTGCTGCTCGTCTGTTCCTAATTCTTTGAAATTCTGTAAGAGCATCTTGAGATCCATATCCGAGAGCGTTTCCATTCTAGCTGCTTGTAATTCTGTGTTATCGAGTGCTAGCACTGGTTTTGGAATTGCCACTGGTTTTGGCGTGGTATTTGCGGCAGTAAGTCCTTTTACGAAATCGGCTGTTGTGACCGGTTTATCACTGTGTTTAGATGCTTCTGCCATTCCTACTACTGCATTGATTAAAGTTTCTAACTCATCTTGAGAAACATTGCTTCTACCTTGAGCTACTAGAGCAGCAGCTATTTGTTGAGCTATTGCGATTTTATCTACAGCTCCAACACCAGGTACACTCACAGGTTCTGATTTTATGGGATTGACATTAACGGTTCTTGAAAATACAGACCTACTAATGTAAGACATGGATTTTGACATTTCTGCGAGTTCTTGTTGCTTCTTTTTCTCTTCTTCCATTTTTCTTTTATTCTCTGTTGCTTTGTGCAAAAGTTGTGCAATGTTCTGCACGGCTGTCTTGGTTGGTGTAATGGCCATTTTTTTAATCATGCCAGCAAACAACTGACCTTTTAATTTTTCTTTAACAGTCTCAAAAAGTACATTCACTTCTTCATCGTACAGCAATTCCTCAGCTGAATTTGGTTTCACTTTTTCAGCTGCCAACGCTTTGGAAAGTAGGGATACTATCCTTGGACCCAGAGAACCAAGTTGCCCCTCCAATGCAGTTAGCAGCCTCAAAAGTCCTACGATCTCTAAGTCCTCCGAAAGCACGTCTTCCTTTGGCGGTGAAGGAGACTTCTCCTTCATACTGTACGACCCAGAATAATATCGTGGTCTTGGAACACCTCTTGGATAATAACTCCTATACATATTTCCCCCTCTTCCACGATAATACCCATAATCCCTTTCGCGTATCTCATGTCTTTCATGATAATCAGGCTGAACAGTCTTCGTTCCTACGTATTCAACGTCATCATCACTGTCACGATGTCTACTACGTTTGATAGGCGGGGACCGGTCCCGTTTACCAACAGGCATCCACTTTTCCGGAGGTTTATCCTCCGGAAGTTCTAATCTCTTTCTAATCTCTTCCTTCCGTTGTTGAAGCTGCTCGTTATGAAGCTCTCGCATTCTTTTATTCCAAAATTCGATCCACTCTGGTTTAAAGTCATGCTTACTCGGATCTTTACCTTCTGCTTGAAGTTCCTTATACCTTCTGTTCCAGAATTTTTTCCACTCGTCCGGATAGGAGGGATGCTTTTCAGGATTCTTCTCGTGGAATTTCAGAGCACGGTCGAGGGTCTCTTCGGCACGTCTTATCTGATCCCTGTATTTCTCCCACTTGTCACGTTCCTTGAGCGGCTCCAGGGAACGGGAACGAGAACGATCTCGGGAATATCGCGACTTATAACGATATCTGCTGCTTTTATCAGCGGAGCTGCCTTTTCTACTTCTACTAGGTGAACGAGACCTAGACCGCGATGGTGATGGGCTGCTGGAAATACTTGATAAGGAGGACAAGGATTTTACGTCGTCCGACGGTCGCACTGGTGATTTTTTAAGCTTTTCTTCAGGTTTTTCCATGCTGCGTATGTTAAACTTGTCCTTGGTGAGAATGCGTATTTTGAATGCCCTAGGAAGTATCGTTGTTTTAATGTAGAATTATGTTACTGTAAAATGCTACTGTTTCTTTTATTTTACAGAATTCAATGATTGACTTACGATTTATTCACTTCTGGTTTCGGTGGGATCAACTTGGACAGAGTCTTTTCTAACTTCTTCTCGTCTTTCTTGAACTTCTCTTCGTGTTTCTCTTCGATGTCTGGTGCGTCTTTGCGCAAAATCCCAGATAAATCAAGATAGAGATAACGAACTTTCAAATGGAAACATTGCGAAATTATTAATACTCACCTTTTTTTGACCCGCCAGCCATTTCAGCCATCTTCTCTTCAAAGTCCGTTACCCATCGCATATCGTAAACTTCCATAAACGTTAACTCAG
Organism: Syrista parreyssii; assembly: GCA_030142615.1. Classification (NCBI taxonomy): domain Eukaryota; kingdom Metazoa; phylum Arthropoda; class Insecta; order Hymenoptera; family Cephidae; genus Syrista; species Syrista parreyssii. The sequence continues at coordinate 380,423 of JARQTG010000334.1, forward strand.
GTGTTTCTCTGCACGTAGGAAACAGCCATAATCATATATGGAAAAGACGAAAGATTATATGAGCTATGAGTATCACAGAAACTCGAAAAATTCGATACATCAGTAAAAAGAAAAAAAGAAAATAGCATGCCAATAGGCGATGAAAAATATTATTAATAAAATACAAAATGAGTTACACATAATCCAACATACCTAAAATGAAAGTCCTGATAGACTCTCTTGATATACTGCATTTTGTTTTTCTCAAATTGATTTTTATCCACCAACTGCGGTTGCAATCTGCCGAAATGCTCTTCAATTTTTCTCGCGACGCTAACGGATATTTCATTAGCGCCACGTTTGAAGTTTGGGGTGCGTGGCAATTCGGTGATGGCACGCGAAATGGTCGGAAAGTGCCTGTTCAGGTACGTAACGCGATGGTTGTAACTCGTAATATGCGCCATTACTGTACGAGGATCGCCGCGCTTATCACACAAAACGCAAGTGTAGCTTGGCTCGCAGGAGTCATTATCAACCAGTTCAAGGAGGTATTCCAAGCCGACCAAGGGCGAGCTTCTATGACGATCCAGGCTCACTTGAATGGCCGTCGTCCTGGTCAACTGATCCTCCATTCCCGGTGGGACAGGTTCTCCTGGAGCCAGAGCGTCCGGAATGGCCACAGCTGGGGCCGGTGCCGTCTTTTTCGCGATGTCCGACCGCTTCGACCATAACAAAACTGGATAAGGCCATTCGTCTAACTTGATCTTGTGCCGATTGCATGAGTTGTGGCTGATCAACTTGTGGGCGCCGAAGAGCGCTATGTTGCATATGTGACACCATATGTCGCCGTCGTCCGTATGAGAATAGACCGGTCTCAACGTTCCATCCTCGGCCGTAACACTGCTTCGCATCAAGCGCTTTCGGTCGTGCTCTTCCTGTTGAAAATAGGATACGTATAGAGCAAATGAACGAGTCTATGATGTTTCGCATCTCCCAAACGACATACAGGATCTTCGTTAGGTATCGACGTAAACGTTACACGCTAGTCCCATTAAGTGAATAATGAGAAATAACGCACGTCGTGAAGAACGCCTAACGAATTCCCAAGAATATATGTTGTTCTAGGATACACGAAGTCGACTCGTTATCGGTGAGTTGGAAACCTCCTCGGTTTTATCATCGCACCATTTTTCTTTCTTTTTCATCCCTCATTACCATGGCTGCTTCAACATAATTCCACCACGGCACCAAACACTGGACACTGTAATACACCATATGTACTATGGTGTACTACACTTATTGATATAAACTAAACCCTCACAATTTGAAAAAGCTTCGAGCTCTTTCTTTCTTTCTTGGATTCTCTTTGAAAGCGAGGAAAACGATACTAACTTCGCATCGTTTATTTATTTGTCAATCGGCGTACACATTCCTACTTCACTGGTTAACACTATCGTATGATAATTATAATATCATAGTTTTATGGCATACTTATGCTCTCGGGTCACAAACTTTTTTACCTTTTCCCGTTCCTCTTCAGATAGACGGGACGGATTTCGTCCCTCGATATCGAGATCGTCAAAGTTCGTCTGCATGGTTCCTCCAAAAGCAGAATATCTCTTCCAATGATGTTCTGAAAGCACCCAATTGTAATGAGGGAGCGAACCAGATAACCCATCACTTCCTCCTCCTTATAACCATCACTGAATTTTTTAGCTTTCTCTGTATTTTTGAATTTCTTAAACCACACTGTTAATCCACAGATTTGCCATTTACTTACCATCGTATCACGTGCATTCTATCTTTGTCTATTCATACAAGAACAGTAAAGGGATCTTAATTGACCTTCGCTTTTCTCCTTAAATTCATAAGAGAAAAAAATGCAATTGTGGAACCAAAATGCATTTAATTTAACAAGAAGCTTAATAAAGTATTTATAAATGAAAGAGTTGTATGGGTTACATTCAACCAATAGTAACATAAATTTGGGCATACTATTTAAGTATTATTAAAATTATGGATAATTCGTTCTTGCCATATAAGTTTTGAATTTATTGCATTGCGTTGACATATTTTGGAATCAATAAATATGGCAACAGTTCTTGCATAGAGGTACTGTAAATTATAGTAGTTAATTCAAGGTTTGTCTTTCAATTAATACTACTACTGACATTATTTATATGTGCTGGAATATATTAACTATTCCAGCTACTTACCGAGTGACTGTAAAACATTATTTTTTTATGTATAATTTTACTTGCATAAACACTAGTCTCACAAAAACTCAAAATCAATCTCATTGATCTCCACTGACACAAAGTTATGATAATTCCACTTCACGCAAGGGCAACTTTTATGTTTGCCAAACTTACAAACAAAGAAAGTCTAATAGCAAAATACATTGTATTTTGTCAATTTTAGTAATCGCAACGATGTGACTAGGGCCAAAATAAACAGCTTCTTCCGAATAACAGAATTGGTGCTATTACCAATGTGTTTAGGTATGAATAATAATGAATTATTTTGATCACCATTGTTAATAATAACAAATATATACTGTACAATTGAGAATTAAAAAAACATACTGACATAGCATGAAGTTGTCTTTCAAAATCACATGGACAAAACAACCTGTTATATTTTATAATTTCTTTCAATACATAATATATTATTGACTCACCAATCGGTGATTAATGATAGTACTGTTTACAACAATGAAAGCAATGAATTTGCACAAGAATTCACATAATGTTTTGACACAAAAAGATATATTATTATGTAGATCACGATACCTAAATATCCAATGATTTTTTTTGGATAAAAGATGTACAAAAATGTCAATCTATTATGCATTATGTCATCGAACAGCAATTCACAAGTCTTTCCCAATAAGGTTCTGTTATTTTTATATTACAATGAAATAATTGCTCATATAAACTATTAAGTATTGCTTGAAAAAGCATTTACCATTCTTCTTTCTCAACATTGGTTTACATTGACAATGGGATAAAAATATCCTGTAAATCAAAATTGGCGAATTGAACGATCGATAACACGACAAAAGAGTCAATACGATCGCCAATACCGCAAATATTTGGACGCAAACGAGATTTAAGAAAATTTATAAGTTGCGTCCCCCACCTGCGTGAAATGCCTCGAAAATTGCATACACGGTAGTACAGCTATCTTGCTCGCGTTACATTACAACTTTCAAGTATTACATAGACAGGTTGTTGCACTTACCTAAAAACCGATCCAAAATTTTGCGATAGGTTACACGTTGTGACCTTTATTGTATTTCTTAATGTGGCTTACATTAGAGCTCAACCGAGGGAACATACAAGGAACACCTTTCCGTCATTGGTATACAAAATTATGAGTGCCAAGATCGGAAACTCACTTGTAAATACTTTGAACTGTTTTATCGACATGAATCCATTTGCGTTATCTGTACTAAATATAATTTATTTTTAAACCGAGTGCAATACTGCAAAATGACAAGTTTCATTTGCTCCGAACAACTAGCTATACAAATGTAGCCTAATATTATTTAAACACACTTTATAACATGCTTTATAAAGTAACTATTGTTCAGTGTAAGGCAACATTCTCATACAGGCGCCAGCGCTTGATCGCAGTACTCTGATTGGTGGATATCAGATTACAAAAGAAAATTCATCCTGTTCCACCAACCAAAGACCTGTGTTTGAGCGCTAGCACCTAATGAAGATGTAGCTTAATATTTCGGTCAGAAAAATTTCCATACCCAGTGACGAACTTTGTGTAGGCAACAGGTTCAAAATATAACCAAATTTTTATTACTTATTCTATTATTTTATTATGTTTGTGTTTACAATCGTGTCTTATATTTGTTAAGTCAAATTATCATCATCATTGTTTATACTGCCATTGCGGGTAATATATAATATCGCATCAACTGAAGGTATCCCTTTCATTTAATTTAATTAGTTGATATGAGGCTTCATCGATACATTCTAATTATCATATTAATATACTATACTACCATCACAAACATCCACAGTCTCTTCTTATCATCGTCACGTTTTATATTTATATTCTAGCTATCGTATCCCTGTCGAAAACTGCATAGATTCCTTCAAGAAAATAGGACAATAATTTGTAGGACTTGTAAGAATTTTTAGCAGTATTATTTTATTACCTGTACGATATAATGTAACGGATCGATTTGTCTGGTTCGCTTTTCATTTTTCATATGTCAAAAACTTAACTAGTGCGACATATACAATATCCATCAGAGGTGGGAATATATTCAAATTCACTGAAAAATATAATCAAAAGTATACAACATTTCTGACTATCAACTCTTGGAGTAGGGGCTTGGTGGGACCTTGTTACCTAGTTTGTATGATACTCCGTGTTAGTGCAAAGACCTTGAGACGCGAAAGATCCGAGAAACTTGAGAGAGGAAGGTCTATGGTGTTCAGTTCGGCCATGACCCTGCTTTGGCTAGTGGTACTGCTCCTGGTGGTTCCCAGTTACGAATGGTCGTCCTTTAAACTTTGGTTCGGAATCAAAGATCATCCCCCCGTAATTTCCCAAGAGGAATCCATTCAGGAAGCGCGAGGTACGTGGAAAAAAATTTGACAGATTAATCTGTTTATAACAAGATTGTTGATGAATTTATACCATAAATTATTTTCAACAAAGAAGTAAATAATTGATTATAATTATTTCTAATTATAACTCACACGTGTATCAACTCCATACACAAATGAATATCTTATTACTATTCGTAATCGATAACATCTTCCAGTGACAGCTCAAAGCTTTAACAACATAACTTCGTAACAAGTGTTTTCTTAAAATTGCACAAAAAGTTTTTGCAATATATATTTAAATCGCGACTTTTAAATCTTAATGCCGGAACCTTCGCAGCCAAAATTCTGGGCTCTCGTAAATAGCAATGTGCAAAAATGTAATAACTGCACGTTAGGGGATTATTTTAGTTGTGATTTACATGGTAAACATCTATATTCGCAAAGGAATTCCTGTAACGGCAAGCATCCGCTGTGGCGTTTAAAGTGTTTCTGTATATTTACAGTCTTGAATTTCTTCCCTGTTCCTGTTGAGGAGGAGTGCTTATCGGTAGACAAACGTCGGAAAGGAATATGCATGAACACGTACGAGTGCCGGATTCAACACGGAACGTCTCATGGTCCTTGCGCATTGGGATTTGGGGTTTGTTGTATATGTAGGTATACTTTGAATAAAAACTGCAATTTTTATAAAAAAATAAAAAGACAACCACACAGCCTTTACATAGCCTGTATAAAATTTAATATTGAATCTCGTTAAGATTTGATATAAATACTAAAATAATTTGCACATACTGACATAGCCATGTTGAAGTTTGAAATATATAGTATGACATAATAACTTTAACCGGGAAAAGGTCTAATGATATAATTAATAATAATATAGTTAATTAAGGTCTCTAAGGTGATCAATTAAAATATAACTATTTTCTTTTTTTCGTTATATAGCCGCCTCTCTTCATTGATCTATCTGAAATCCTACAGTTTCATGTATAAGTAAAAAAAGAATAAATTGTTCGCCGAATCGGTCAAATGAAAAACTGTAGATTCGAATGAAACGGCTCGTAGAGGTACAGTTAGTTAGTAGCCTTTCGGTATCCGCGTTCCACATTGCGTCGAAGAAGTTACGTGATGAAAACTGGATCCGCATCAGGGCCGTGTTTTTCGGGTAGCTAACAGATCTGTGAATTTATATTGTAGGAACGGTATAATAGTTCTTTAAATTTTTATAAAATTTAACAAAGCAACGTGTGCATTTTCTGAGTGAACATTTCTTCATAAATTCATCGTTTACTGGTCGTCTTTAAGTTTCCTCAATATTTTACGGAGAATCTCGTGCAAACATTCTTCAAGGGATGAGTGAATAGGACTTGGGGATCCCGAATAGGCTGAATGCCTGAATGAGAACTCGTTATCAGGATTTCAACTTCGAACTGGTCCAGGATGCCTTTCGTGCTTGTCGATCCCTCTTGACCTCTCCGAAGCAAAATCAGGTCAGAATTTCACTCATGATTCTGTACCGTTATTATTGCTTTTATTGTAGTCACTACCAGCTGTGGAGGCGAGATCCAAAATAATTTGACATACATCACTAATCCGGGATTTCCGAATCTGATTGACCAACCTATGAACTGTTCCATCGCTATTAAAAAGGTTGAGCCTCAAGTAAGCCAACTTAGGATCGACTTCTTACATTTTAATATCGTAAGTTAACATATATTATCAATTTTAAAACAATGATAAATAATGTTAAATTAAATTGAAAAAGCAAGCGAATAACATTTTTTTTACTACAATGTTACTTTCAAAGTTTCATAATTCATGGTTGTGAAGAATTACTAAGAAATTGATTATTTTCATTAGACACTTTGTATTTTCATATCAGGTTATCTTATGTAATCATTTCTCGTTACAACAGGGTCAGCCAAATCGTAGAACAGGAGTATGCGACCAGGACATAATGGAAGTTATAACAGGAAACAAAAGTTTTAAAATATGTGGATGGAACAGTGGGCAGCACAGTAAATATAAAAAATAAAAATGAACAGTATGAAATATAAATGTAAATATAAAAATCTATTCAAATTTATTTTCAGTTTATATGGATGTCACGGATGGATCAATGAGTCTGGATTTCCGATTGCCAAATACTTATCAATCTCGAATGTGGGAAATCCGAGTAACCCAATTGGGGTTTGAGCAACGTGCCCCTGCAGGATGTCTACAATATTTTGACTCTCCAACTGGTGTTCTGAAGACTCTAAACTATCTGCCTAATGGCAGATTTCTAGCTGAACATGATTATCTCCTATGCGTTCGCCAAGTTCAAGGAATGTGTAGTATATCGTACACTCCTTGTACTGCCGACTCCTTCAGAATTGGTCCACCAAGAGTTGATAATAATGATCAGAGTGAAGGATCAGGTACAGGACCAGAGCCTGATACATCCAGCAAGCGTTGCCGGGATAGAGTTTTGATTCCTTGCGATTTTGAAGAATTCATAACGGTAATTCACCATACAATTTTTCCACTTACTATCAACATCTTTTTATCTAAACTTGCACCAGTTTAAAGATTGAATCTATTTCAATAATTTTGCATAGTGATTTTGTGTCGACATTATTTAATGATTTTTTTATGTACTACTGCAGCCCGGAAACGACGGTGCTGGCATCTGCAATCTCGAACACTGCGGCAGTTCATTGTGTAGTCCAACCGAGGTTAACGAAGACGGAAGTTGTCGAGTGGAAACCTCGGCGACACCTTTTAATATCAGGGTAGCTTTTGGACCTGGTGAAGACTCAAGAATTTCGCCGGAAAATAACGCCGGAATGTGTTTGAGTTATGAACAATTACCTTGCAGTCCTTGAAAGATAGATTTATTCGTAAAACCGCTAATGCGATTGACAAACGGTTAGTTGGGATAACCGAGTCATTGTTAAATATTGAAAATACTTGGCAAACACATAACACTATATATATATATATATATATATATATATTATTTGTGTAAAATATATGACAATAACGTAATAGTCATATCCTCAGAAAGAAATCTATATAACTATTGCACTGCTGTCATAATTGTGTTTGCTGGGTAATATAGCAGCGTTAGAATTATCAGAAAATTAAACAGATAAAACTTTTCTTGATAATTCTTATCAAAGTTTGTCACTGTTACTATTAATATTAGTTAACCATACAATTAATATATTTTAGAATGTTGACGTTTTTCCTCAAAACTATAGTATCTTTGTCACTGTACAGTATTTATGTTACATGTATAAAAAGTAAAAGGACAACCAACCTAGTTTGGAACGATTTCGTATATAGATCCAAGAATTCTTAATAATTGAATTAATCACGTGTCACTTCAAGTTGCAGTAGAGATAAATGAATATGGTAAACGAACGAATGATATAGGCAATGATTCAAAGAGTCAAATAGTTTATTTACAAACCAGCTATGTTTAACGTAAACGCAGCGTTTAGCCGGCGGTATAATATATAATTCACCTTTACCTTATCATAACTTATAGTAATCATCGTTAATGACTCATCAGCCAGGTCCTTTAACATCCGAGCATTTAATAACGAGATTAATAGTAATCATAATAAATTCGCAGCCACAGACAAGGCGACGTAATTATAATTAAATCGTGACGACAATTTCATAATGATGGCGATACGCAACGTTAACGATAACTCCGAAATATCGTCGAAATGACCTCGTCGTAAGAAAAAGTGATAGCTTAACTACGGATATTAATCGAAAGGGGCATTTTTCACTATGTTTAGTTCGCTTCTTCTTTTTTTTTTGTCACCTTTTTCCAGCCTTCTCGCTCTCATACAGGACGTCGTGAGAAAAGGGTGTAACGGCTGTCTCCTGGCGTACTCTTTTTTTTTTCTTTTTTAATATTTTTTTATAACATGCGTGACCTCGCGTACGTAGCCTTATGTTTGTGTCGATGTCTTCATGTTTGTATTTGTGAATCATTGTGATCGTAAACGATGCATAAAATTGTGCATACGTGCATGCTAGCCCGCCGCGGATATGGTATATTTTTGTTATTGTTTCACTTTATTTTTGTTGTTGTTGTTGTTGTTGTTGTTGCTGTTATGATATATTTTAGTGTACTATTTTTTCGCGTATTATCGTTCTAAATGTTCAAACCCGTTTGGCTTCGTGCTATGTACGCTACCTTTAGTCGCTACGACGGAACTGCCGAATTTCATCTTCGGATTTACTCGTGTGCGCATGCTTCAATTTAAATCGTACGATCGTGATAGGATATCGCGGCTTAAATGGGATTTTATCATAGGCAATTTGTGTCATTGTGTAAAATTATGTCTCGCTGCGTTTTCCGTGCGTACGTTTGAAATTTGTGTATCTTTGGATTTGTGTGGCATTAAATATATATATTTATGTATATATTATATGTATAAGAGTACGTGTCATGAAGGTGCACTAGGGTGTCGTAGGGGTTGCCTATGGAGGAAAGAACGAAAAGGAATAAAGGAACGACGATGAAAATACTCGTAGCAATGAAGATATAGGAAAAATGGAGCTTAACATTGTGTAACCTTATATAGATAATTATATACATATATTATGTATGTATGCGAGGATATGTAAGTTTCGATTGAACATATTTTTTCGCACCGTTGCAGCAATAACTGCAGACTCACTTGGGTTTAACTTTTTTGACTTTTTTTTTTCGAAAGACCAGACCTCTCGTGTATCCTCATTGTAAAATAGAAATGTTTTTTCTTTCAGATTCACTTTTCGTAATGCGATATCCCTGTAAGTCCTCGATGTCCCTGTATACACGTGATATGCCTAAAGTATATAAGGGGTGAACATAAGTAAAAAAAAAAAAAACTTTTATTCGTTACAGGACACCTCGAGTGTATGATCGAGAAGTAAAAAGAGAAAAATTGGTAAAATAACTTGTTGATTTGAAAATATTTTTTATCGTATAAAATACATGACACTCGAATGGCGGATCGTAATATATATATATTTTTTTTTATTCGTTAGGTTTCACTGTCAAGCTCCGTTATTCCAAAAATGACATTTTCTTTTGCAGTCACGACACGTAGGAATGAGGTTCATAGGATTTTTGTGTAATTAATGGGGCTTTTGAAAGAGGCGTCCGATTGGTCCCGGCGGCATCAGGGTGCGCAATAAGTGGAAGGGTTAATAACACGAGTCCGCAGTCGAATTAAATGACAGTAAAATCGTTTAACGAAGAAGAATAAGAATGAATTGATATAGAAAAATTATATAGAAAAGTCTCAAGGAAGACGAATAAAATGTTTCTCACAATTTTTCCAATAGAATTCTCTATCTTTCTTTAAACTAGAAAGCCTCTACGAAATTCGACTGGGACATCAATGGTGTGTAAAGGGATTTTGGAATAGCGTATTCGTGTGAGGGATTCGTGATTTCGTTACAAAGACTTGTCGTGTAATAGTGGGTTAGAGGTTGGGACAAGGGTTGGGGTGGGGGAGGACAGTGTGGGGTCATAGGGCGCTACACTATGATTGTGATCGATCGAAACGTTTCTGTTTCCTTTATACTCAAGAGTGCAGGGTCAGTAATCCTGGTCTCGAGAATATCCCTGATCATCTCCTGCGATTGTTCCTACATCAGAATTGGGTAAACTAATCGCGAGGCTATTTTTTACTAAATATAGCTAAGAGGGATGTCTTAGAAACGAGGAATGACTAGAAATGAAAATCGACAAGAGAATAATAAAGAAAAAAAAAGAGAAAGAAAATGACATTGGAGGAATTCAAACTCATCTATACGAAGCCTTACGAAAAGTTTGTCCATTTCTGATTTGTGAAGCTCTCTTTCTTTTTTTCGGTTTCTTACTTTCATCATTATTTTCGAGGTTGCTTTTACCGCCCTCTCTCTCTCTCTCTCTCTCTCTCCAACTTTCTTTCTTTTTCTTTCTCCAACTTCCAGTCGCAAGAGAACTCGACGCGTCACAGGCAGTGGAGATTTATCCGGTATAGATTTTCTGTTAGCCCAAGCCTCCGGCTGTCTTGGTCCCGTTGGTTCGCAAGTTAGAGTTCCTCCAGTCCTCCTCTAGAACCCAGTGGAGAAGAAAAAAAGAAGAGCTAGAGCCACCCGGTCGACCAGCCACTTCGATTCCTCTTTTCTGTATACCCTCGTACCCATCATCATAACCTGATCCACCTTTAAGCGCACCCTAGCGCCACCTGGTCTTCAAGGGCACCCTAGTGTTGGGAGTTGTATAGGAATTTCTTATAGCATTGCGCATCAGTACCGTTGTACTCTATTCTAAGACTCTAACTTCTAATTCCTAGACGCCAAGTATATAATCCACACGAATATTTACATCAACGATTTCTACCGACGTCATACCAACACTAGCTTACCCTCGACCAACTTTAGTACGTTTGGTAATAAAGCCAGCCTTGCATCGAAATAGCAAGCATTGCCGAAGCGCGAAATTTGAAATCAGTCAAGTCTTGATATTAGTTGGCCTTTTTATTTATAGAATTAAATAATCCTCGAAAGTATTGGATGTTTAATAGATGTTTACGTAAAGCACGTAATAGTGATTTGTTGGCAAATATAAATTCGTGGGATGTAAAAGTCAATTGCGTAATTAGTAATGGCATTATTATGAAACGTACCAAATGGCCGATAGCTCGTGTTTATTCCTCGAGCATGCTCTTACCTGCTTTCGCTGCAAACGGGTCCTTGGGATGGTTGGTCTTGATGGCGTTCATACGTCTATTTTGAGCTGCTGGGGGTTCGCCCCCACAGTCCCCCGCCCCCGGGGGTAGGAGGGCTACCTGCTGTCCACAAGCTGGCTGGCCAGAGCCAGGCCCCCCGACCCCCGGGGCCCCGAGTGCTCTGACCCGGGGTTGCTCCACCGGAAGCACTCGACGTCTCTTCTTCGGAAGCTTCGCTCGCGCCTGCGTGTGACTGTAATACATCGCAAAGTTGCTGACGATCACGGGCACCGGCAGGGCGATTGTTAGGACACCAGCTAGGGCACAAAGGGCGCCCACGAACATTCCCACGTAAGTCTTCGGCACCATGTCTCCATAGCCGACGGTGGTCATGGTTACCAGGGCCCACCATAGACCCAGTGGTATGCTCTTGAAGTCATTCTTCGGATTGTATTGTATACGTTCCGCATAATATACGAGACTGGCGAAGATGACGATGCCGAGTACTAAAAAGAACACTAGGAGGGTGAGCTCCTTGGCGGAGGCCCGGAAGGTTTGGATGAGTATCTTCAAGCCTGAGGAGTGGCGGGTTAGCTTGAACAGCCGCATGATCCTGATGATGCTGAAGAACTCGAGGATATCGGCGTTCTCAAGATGCGAGGCAAACTTCTGGAGCGCCAGGTCGATGTAGAAGCTCAGGGTCGCGATCATGTCAATTAGATTGACGGAGCTCTTTATGAACTCGCACCGATTTGGACTTGCGATTATTCGGATTAGAAATTCCAGGGTGAACCAGGCGTTGCAAACGCACTCGATGTAGAAGAAGGCATCGTGGGCATTCGTGTGCGTCTTGTCCAGTGCCCAATATGTAACATTTGCGTTCTTGACCGTCTTATTTATTATAACGGGGACGCGCATGTCCGGGTGCGTCTTCAGGCAGAAGGACAGGATCGAAACGCAGATGAAGAAGACCGAAATAAGTCCGATTATCTGAAAAACCCAGGGAGAAACAGTTGGTTAAGTTTGTCTTACGGGTTATACCAGGATTATCACTGGATTATCTTAAGATGTCTGTACTTCCCAATGCTGGTGAGATAAGATGCTGTTAAAATCATTTGAACAAAAATTACTCTATTCAGTTAATTTTTAATCCACAACACGACTTAGATTATATAATGTAAAATTGAATTTGAAGTATAAGAAAATATATATTATAGTTCTATAAAATATTTTGCAATTATTAAATAATATTGTTTTTCTATTTATTATATCATGCTTGCTTGCAAAATTAAATTGAGAATTTGTAGATTAAAAATTGCACTTGTCTCTTGCTTGTCATTGTAATACAATTGGACGAACCTTGGCAGCATTCGACGAGTATGGTTCGTCGAACAAGGACCACATCTGTGGTTTAAGCTTCTGCCACCAGGATAACGAACCGTCGTAGTAGGCCTCCTCAAATCCAAATTTCCTAGCCAATTCTTCATCGCTTGGCTTTTCTGTATCCAAATCGAGTCTGTCTAAAACCGCTAAGGTCTCTTGTGTGTCTCGGTGCTAGGAATAAAAATTACGATTAACATATAATTCCTGCCCTAGTCCACCGGGACTAGAAAGTGGGTCGCAAAAGAAGTTACAATATTCATATCTGGCTCCTTTGAAGATTCCTTGCCACCCCTGGGATCATCGGAACCTCCTAGGAACTGCAAGGACCTTTGAACCAGATTCAGACATTCATCATGCATCACGCTTATACGTAGTTGAAACTTGAAATACGAGCTATGAAATACAAAAAGGAATAAAAATAGACCAATGAAAGGAAGCAAATGCAAATTTATTTCCTTCTCAATAGTCCTTGTTTAAAAAAAAATCGGTACTCATTCCTTTTCATCTTTCAACGATGATCGAACTCTAAATTGATTGTCAATTCGCAAACGAGTCAGTCAGCGCGCTTTGATTATTAACAATTAACTGGTTTGCATGACGTAAGAAACCAGAACGTTTGCAAGCCCTGATCTATTTTCTTTCTGGAACGAGCAATCGATAACATGGGCACTGCGTGTGTGGAAGACCACCTGCCAGACGACAGCTCGCTGGGGGGAAATAAACGAAGTTTACCTTAGAAAATTAGATCAGATCAAGATCGTTCTCATGGTCCAAGGACAAAGACGATTCACGTAGATTCGGTCGAATACACTGACTGCGTAATTCTTTTAATGAAGTAATCTGTTGGGACATCAGTCGCTTACCAAACATCGTCTTCTGATATGCTAATATGTACCGAGGGGAAGAATCAAATAGGAATCAATGATTACCTACTTAATTCAGTATACTAATTGCACTCTAACTTTAATTAAAATCCAATTATAATTAACGTCGGATCATATTATTTTAATTGAAGTTTAGGAACTTGGAACCTAGAATCGGGGTCCGTAGTGACTCGTTCAATGGAAAGCTAAAGGTTATCCATAATACCAAATTTCAAAATAAAATCTTATATGGTCCCTGACAAAACAAAGTTGCTCAAGATTGAGATTTCAGGTCGGAATTGGTTCGTTACTAAGGAATCCTGAGCTAGGTTACTAGCTAGCCGACTGGCGACGATCCGATCGAACTGAACCAAACTGGTCCTTGGCGGTCGAAACTCTCTGAACTGAAGTTTGTATAATCACTAGATGAGAATTACTCGTTAGGATATCGTACCTGTGTGTATGTCATCCAACAGCATGGCTCCACCTGGTTGGAGTCCAAACCCCAAAATTCGAGTTCCTCCTCGAATAGTGGACCACAGACGTCGGTTGGGTAATGAAGCTTTCCCGTTCGATAGTAATTGAGTACCTGGGCGAAGACACCAGGATGCCTATCGAAGAAGTACTCGTTCAGGATGGGATCGTAATTCGCCAGCGCTTCCGTAAGTCGTGACAGTCTTGTCGCTGGGATCTTCTTCAAGGTTGCTTTGTATGTCTCGTGCCGTATACCACCCACATTGAGAACCACGCGGTTCTCCGCGTCCATGTTGATTAGATTCATTTTGACCACGGCTCTGCTACCGTTGGCCCCAACTGGAACAATAATGGCTGCGGTGAATGCGGACTTTTCTACTCTCGATGTACTTGGTATCATCGGGATGACGATTCCGTCTTTTAAAAAATTCAATTCTTCATCCTAGAAAATGAAGATGGATCGCCCGTGTCTCTTGTGTCTACTCGGGAACAACCCTTGAATATTTCATGCCGCGTAAACGCTTTCTCAGTCTCGGACTCTTTTCGTGCCGCTACTTTCCTAGGTTCGCCCCATCTGCGTTCCCCTATATCTTACGAACCCTAAAGTTTCCATCCTATGATACCAAACTCACCCTTAAATACACAGCGACCTTTCAGGAAATTCCGAAACTTCGTCCTGCCTATCCAATAATCCTTGACCAATACCGAAATAGCTAGTCGTCCCAGCAATACAGCTAATAAATAGCTTCCATTATTCATCAAATTGTTACCAAAACTGTCTTTACTATCTCAAATGGTATTCCGATACTTTCTAATTAAGTGAAATCGTCGCATGGTCACGAAAAAAAAAAAAAAAATGATAAAGAACACTAAAACAATTTTATCATTTTTTATATCACTGCTAAAGAACATTTTTTTATTCAAAACTATCTCTGCACGCAATAGTGATTTCTATTAATCATTCGACTGATCCAAGAAGTATAGTCGATATTTCATTAGTCGATAAAACGTGAAAAAAGTATTTTTTTTCGAACATGGAGCACAACGCGCAGTGGCGATCGAAACGGTATCTGCCCACCCCCAGTGACGTCACACATCGTGCAGGCCAGCCGCGAGAATCGATAGGCTGCGTGCACGCACGCAAGGTCTACCGATAAGCACACTATCACCGTGATTTCCGTGACACTTGTGCCAATTGATCAGCTGGATTAGCGTCGCGACGACACCGTAGAAGGTGGAGGTGGTGGAAGAGAAGAAACCATGGAAGGAGACGTCTATCGGAAAGGTGTGAGAGGTTAAGATGTAAACAGTCCTAAGTCGAAAGGATAGGTTCACTGTGAGACACAATATATGGGGTTATGCGTGGCTTCCATTGTGACGATATTCATATGATTCACATTTCATAGTGGTGAGTAAACAGTGTATTTTCAAGGAATTCAAGAAGGGACACGAACCCCTTGTAAGAGTCGGAGGGACAAAAGGGTATATGTATAGAAAACAGGAATTGCCTAGCTAACCCTCATATACGAACTAACAATATTGCAAGTTCAACTGTGAAAGTAGGGCGAATTGAGGTTAGGGTGAGCATAGGCCGTAGAAGAAGCATAGAGCAATATGGTTTAACATAGCACGCGAACGTCGAGCGAGTATAGAAGGAAGAATGAAGGTTCGATATTGAGTATTGTAGGGTCCATTATTATAGAGTATTTCTCATGGCGTCATGATTGTATTACCACCATAACGAAGAAAAAATTGGGGGTCGTAAGCATGTATGAAACTGAATATAATGGATACGAATGACTATGGCAATAGCAAGCAGTGCTGGGTAACACAGAGTGAAATAAAAACTAGGAAAATTATGAGTTCATATAAAGTAGAAAAAATACCCTATGTACTTCCGGATATTGTATATGGATATTATACAGTTAGCATATAGCCGTTAAAAATTATTGGAGCAACCACCAGGATAAACTATGACGAGGGTGTCCTCCTCCAGGACCTATTTTTATCCAATAACGAATCTATGCTTGAAAAACCAAAGAAGTAGATCAATGGCAGGGGTGAAAGGGATTCTCAAGTCACGTCACCCACCCTTGTCTCTTTCATGTCGCATGAATCCTCCGCGACATCTCAGCGGTTCTGGCTCTCCTCCATTTCGGGATTTCTTCCTCGAGGTCGGCACGGCACGAGACCTCCACCAGGTCAGAGTACCGGCTTGAATCGTTCCCGAGATCCCGTCCGGTCGAGGCACGTAGTGGCAGCCAATACACGGCGTCGAAGAAGAGGAAGACGTCGCGATGCCTCGTTTATCGCTGATTGGGTGTCATCCTTCCAGAATATCGTCCACTAGGTGGCCTACTTGAGGGTATTGATAACGCGAGCAAGAAGAAACTACACAGGATCACGAGGAGAGGATAGCCACGTCCAAGGAGAGGCGGTGGTGCTGATGATGGTGATGATGGCTGGTCGTGGTGGAGACGCGACGCGGCCTCCGTTTGAGCGCAGACTGAACTGACCCCTAGTGAAAGAGACGCCAGGGGCAGACGACGAAGAGCGCAAACTCACTAGCGTCGACGTCGACGTCAGCGTCGACGATACACCTCTCTCCTCTCGCACCACCTCTTGCCCTCTTTACTTGAATCGTCCCTCCAATCATTCTTTGCACGCTGTTCCTTTTCAGTATTTGCTAACGTACCTTACCAGTTCTGAGGTTGCTTTTGGCATAAAACGACCTTTCTTTTTACATTGTACGAACATCTGCATCAGTTTATGTATATCAAGCGACCATATTGGAGTCTTCGTTGACGTAAGCCACTAGGATGAGTTCAGTGACATTTCCGACGAGTTGCAAGATATTTCTGTTTTAAATGTGATTATAATGACTGAATATTCAATTGAATGATCAGTGACCTATCAAAGCATTTCATTCCACACGTATTCATGATTAGTCTGAAAAAGTGCTGATACAGTATAAAATATACGTTATTTTAGGTTCTTTCAATTTTATAATGAATTCTCATATCATCTCCTTATTAAGTGATTCATATGTGTCGTTTACTTTCTTTTTCTTATTCGAATGTTTATGCCTTCGATTGGCACCATACATCATTTGTCTCTTTCATCTCTAACCAACCATTTGTTACAGGCTATTTCTCTTCTTGTCTCCTGAGACCCATGACAAATTTTTTCTACCATTTTCTTGGGGTTACGAAACGAGTATTCAAATATCTCATGCATATAATTATTAAACGCAGACGTGCTTAATTAATAAAGTGTCTTACGTATTTTAGCGATTCATTAACTTTCTTCCGATTCAACGTCAAGTTCTTTCTAACCCTGTTACAAATGCATGTGCCTAAAATGCGAATACTGAGCGCTTATGATCGTTTCTTCAAAAATGTCCATCTAGTCTAATTTTCCGTAATCATTCGACAGAAACTCGCTTATCTTATCAGTCAAACATCACCTTGCGAAAGTGACATCCCAACGATGCGGAATAATTTAAACAGGTTTACTTGCCTTTTAGGTGTTCCAAATTACCATTGAATTTCTTTAAGACTTTCGAACTCTTGGAGCGTGCAAAACTCGTTCGGATCAATAAAGTGTTAAGCCATTGTTATATGTCAAGACTATCCAACATCATTAGAACATAATCATCGATCCGTACACAATAGTAAACACGCATCAGCCACTTCCTAACGCCCATTAAACTTCATGCCTGCAGTTTCAACAAAAACTCTCACCCTGTTTTGTACGGTAAACACATAAGCACTACAGTTAGTCTGAAAATGCAGCAATCTGAATGATTAATTAATAGCGTATCAATATCATTACTTAATTCGCGAATAGAAGACAATGATGATCATCATCATTATAAATACAACCTCGACTATCGCTAGGAGAAACCAAACGATTTGCATTGCGCGATGATCTCAATTGGGTCGTGTTTAGATTCGACGCAGCATCCGTATCTGTTACAGATCATCGAACCTAAATTGTAATCATGCTTTGTAAGTGTACTAACTAAAAATTTTCAGTTTGAAATTTCATATTTCTCCTTTCTCCAATTATTATCTCATTTTTCGAGGACACCTCAAAATCATTCTTATCATCATTATTACCATCATTAATCAGAATCGTTTGATACAAGCGTACATACTCGAAGCACGTTTAGAATTTCTAAGCACTGTATAGTAACCCGAGCGTACTATCATTGAAAAACTAAAGAAACTATAATCCCCTACAAATGCCTAAGATAACATGTCCCCACTTCGGAACCCCTATTAGTTACGAGTAATTAACGTCTGTGGACAGTCCTTCAAGGGGGAAAAAGGCAGCGTCGCGACGCTCTCAACCAAGACAAGTGCAGAAACGACAAGTGGTTAGACATAACGGGTAGTGCGCGGGTGTAGGGACGGACACAGGAAGGACATAAGAGAGAAGTCAGGGGATAGAAAGAAGAGTGACGAAAAGATGATGAAGTAAAAGAAGACGAAAAAGTAATCAATCTCGAACAGTTGACAAAGTCCAATGTGCTAGAAAAAGAAGGGAGGAGGTGGATAAGTAGAGACTATGATGACGCGTACACGTTACGTCAGGTTTACCGGTTCAAAGGCAGTTCGAGAACGCGACGGGGGTGGGTCGAGGGTGAGGCCAGTACTCCTGAGTAAATGAAGGGACGGTCGATGAGACGCCTGCGCCTTCGCGACCTCAACTTTTACCCGTAGCGTCGAACTTTACGTATGTACGTAGCAACGCTCCACTCAAGAAGCGGCCTAACAGTGACACTGACACTTGACGAGCGTGGCTATCACGACGTTCCTTTAGTAATAGCTACTCTTTCATACTCGGTTTTGAATATCAGACCTACCAACATTGCCAGTCATATCTGGCTTTCCTGCGTATCTCGTCATCTAATTATTTTCTTTGTTCCTTCAAACCGGGAATAGTCGATTTTGTTCTTCATTTGAAAAGCATTCAGTTGGGACGCCTCAGACATCCCACCCACCTACTCACGGGTTAATTGAACCACGCTATGATTTGCGAAGGAAATTGTTGCTTGGGAATAAACATTTTTATTGCTGGAGTAGACGAGATGGTTTTTGTTACATTAATTTCTTTCTTGCTTCACGACCTTTTTATTCCATCGGAATGGTGAATGGAATGGATATAAAAATCCGGATACAGGTTTATTTCTTGTTTATTGGGTAAATATGTCGGATCGCTTTTTCCGATGGCGAGGAACTTTTTTCGATTTAAGATCTTTGATCGTTTCTTTGAATTCTCGTTAAGCTTCGTAATCGTTCTGAAAATCTTGTTCCACGAGTCATTTCTTTGAACTTGATTACGTGCTAATTCAATTTGCACGGTTTGGGTTTCTTTGTTTGAGTTATATTTTATTCCTACGGGATTTCTCTTGGTCGTGAGTTCTTTTTCATGATGATATCACGTTAATGCTTTTAAGAGATTTTTTTGTTAGCGACATATTCTTAGCTTGAGTGGAGGTTAGATTGGACTTAGGTCATTTATCTGAAATCACGTTATCCAAGGTATGTTAAGATGTAAGGAGTCACGATGATATCTCAGAGGTAATAAAAGACGATTCAATCTTTTTTATCTTTTATTTGCAAAATTCCAAAACAGCATCTTACTAAATCTCTTGCAAAATCGTAGGCGTTAATTCCAAGTCAGGACGACGATCTTGATTCGACTCGATCTTAATCGCCTCAAGGCCTGTTTGCTGCGTTTGGAAATTATTAAAATTATTATTTTCCAATTCCATTGAATCCTTTGTTTCTACAGAGGAATCTTGATTTCGTTCAGGAAGTCCACTTACTATACGCGGCTACGAGAACATTTCCAAATTAATATTCAACGTTATTATAAACACAAAATTTGTAACATTAATTTTAAAGAATAAACCAACCGAAAGCTGCAACACGACATCCAGACCTATAGTAGCTGCACGTGGTGTCAACGGAGTAGTGATCCTTGGATTTGATGACGTCATTTCTGAATCGAAATGATTATTGTGCTTGCTCCTACGAATCCTTCGAGGCACTTCGGCTGGCAAAACTTTCCTTCGTTGTTTTGGAAGCTTACTTCGTGCCTGAGTGTGGGAATAGAACATAGAAAAATTACTGACGATTACCGGAACCGGAAGTGCTATGGTCAGTACTCCAGCTAGAGCACAGAAACCACCAACGAACATTCCTGGAAATGTTTTTGGCGTCATGTCACCGTATCCTACGGTTGTCATGGTAACTAGGGCCCACCATAAACCCTGTGGAATACTGTTGAAGTCATTTCCGGGATTTTCCTGAAATATTCAGTAATCCTTGTGAAAGGTAAAAAAAATTGGGTTTATTATCAATTTGCAATATATCTGTGATTTTGAGGTACGAGCCATGTTCGACATATGTATTATTCATGTTGTTGTCTTACCTGTAGTCGTTCGGCATAAAAAATGAGACTCGCAAAGAGAACAATGCCAAGGATCAGAAAAAATACCAGCAAACCCAATTCCTTTGCCGATGCTTTGAAAGTATGGATAAGTATCCGAAGTCCTGGTGAGTGTCTCGTTAACTTGAAGAGTCTCAGAACTCGAACGATAGATATTACTTCTAAGTAAATATTAGACTCCATTAAGAATTCAGTGTAGAAACTTAAAGTCGCAGTCAAATCTATTATATTTACTGGTGATATAGCAAACTGTCTTAAGTTTGGGCTAACCTGTAACAGAACAAAGAAAAGTGTCCTATATAAATTAAATACAGGCAATAAAAAAAAAGCAGCTATCAATCAAGAATAATTCTCATTAAATTAAGTTTTGACACTGTCAAAACGATAAAAATAATTTGAGTCAAGAATTTAAAAATAATTTTTTTTTTTTCTAATTTCTACCAGTTTTATAAATTTTATAAAATGAAGTATTTCATGATCTTACAAGACAGCGCAATATTATTTCTATTGTGAACCACGCGTTACACGCGTGTTCGACGTAATAAAACACACGATGGGGTCTTGTTGTTTCCTCGACATCTTCCTCACTGGCAACCTGATTCATATCGTTGTCCGCTTCACGCAAGGCTTGGCTGGTTTTTAAGCAAAATGAAAGTACGGATAGGCAGATAAAGAGTATCGAGATGCCGGCTATCCATTTGGCCATTGGAGTTGAATAGGGCTCGTAAAATATAGCCCAAATTCGAGGCCGAAGTTGCTGCCATTTAGAAAGACTGCCACGCGCATAGGCTTCCTCGAAACCAAAAAGTCGAGCGATTTCTTCGTCGCTCAGTCTCTCCCCATCGATATCCAATTTATCCAAAATGGCCAGAGTGGCCTGGGTGTCCCTGTGAATGCTGTATGTACTCCAACAGCACGGTTCGACCTGTATAAATAAAGGCAATCAATGGGGTCTCTGTTATTTACCTTAGTACGGATTTATAATCTAAATATTTTCTAAATATATAAATTAATAAATTTATCAAACTTATTTTTAGGCCTAGACTGCCTCGAACGAATACACATTGAATATATATTAAAGTGAAGTCAAGTACATTTATTTGAACTAAGTAATTTTTCATTGTCTTATTAGAATCACTCAAGACCGTATATATATATATACACGTATTAATGGATCGACGACTAAAATATTCTTATAACTGTATTTTAACGTTCTGCAAGTGGGTTTGCATGGAAATATATATATATATTTCATTTTTTTCATATCTCTTTCCTTTCCGTGAATTTTACTCGAATAATTTGGCCTATGACGTTACCTCATCCTCAAGGCTTAACAACTCCATATTCAAACATCAAAGAGTAACTGCTTTGTGTCTCGATTGTTTGTCTTTCTTTTTATTAACATCGAGTAATACGCAAATGCAAGATCATCAAAGAGTGCGATATTTCCGTTATCATATTTTTCTAGGTTACTTTTTTCTTCCGCATCCTCAAGTATAACAGAAAATCTCGGACCAGACCAAGCGGATGGTGGTTATTCGATAAGGAAATTTCGATTTCTTCCGTGTTACCTATACGATCTATAGAAATTGCGCAAATAACACGTTTAAAATACATTTCAGGAGATGCAACCGTTTATGACCACGTTAAAACGTTAATGTCGGATCTTTACGAGCAGCGGCGTTGTTGTGCGGTTAATGTTTAGACCGGATTGAAATAGACCAAGAACTGCAAGGCGTTTCGTTAAATACCCACCTACCTAACTACCTACGTATATTCTTGTTCTATGGAACAGATTGGTTTAAGAAAAAAAAAAAAGGTCCATGAGACACTTTTGGTAGGAAACGATTTTTTCTGAAAAAAAAAAAACAAATCTTAATTTGTTTCGCGACACAATAGTTAAATACACACCTTTTAGACCAGATAAGCGTTATTTTGTTCTTAGTGATACGTAGGTAAGTATTGACGTTTAAAAATGTTTTAAACTTTTAAATGGCGAATATAGCAGTATAATGTAAAATCCAGTTCTTGATCGCCAGTCAGCCTCTGACCCGATGTATGTATGTGGAATATAAACTAACCTTAAGAAATTTTATGAGCTTCAGATATTGGATTTATGAAGTTAGTATATCTTAGTTAAACAACGTTAAAGGGCCAGAAACTGGGTTGTTGTACGTTAAAATAATTTTTAATTTTTTCTTCAATTTCGAAGGTTCCAATTATTTTGTTTTTTAATTCTTAATGGTTGTATATTTTTTGGAAATTGCATAGGGCTCACATAGTTTATACATATATGCGCTTAAGTTCTGTTCAGGATTCCATCGTTTCATGAATTTCTTGTTATCATTTATGCTATCGATTTCCCTTATATTATTCTCCCTTTATTGCTGGGTTTCTACCACTCCGTTATAACGTTAAAGTTCATGATCGAAAAGATAGTAAATCTCAAGCATTGTTATATCTTATTGCCTTCACACGTGTAATTTCTCGTTTGAGAATATTGTAAAAAATGTATGAAAAATCTGAAGGATTCCTTAAATACAAAAACGTATTTTGGAATATATTATATATTATTTCGTGAAAAGTACAAAAAAATATAATTTTTTTTTCGAAATTAAAAAAAGAAAAATTTGATCATCTCTGAGCTTCGGTACAAAAACCCATTGGAATTCACTGAAAGTAGAATGTGATTTTTTGTCTAACAAACCTGATTCGAATCCAAACCCCAAAATTCAAGTTCCTCTTCAAAAAGTGGACCGCATACGTCCGTAGGGTAATGGAGTTTTCCGGTACGATAATAATTGAGAACCTGAGCAAAGACTCCGGGGTGTCTGTCGTAGAAATATTCGTTGAGAACAGGATCGTAATTTACGAGAGCTTCCGTTAAACGAGAAAGTCTCGTAGCTGGGATCTTCTTAAGGGTTGCTTTGTACGTTTCGTGTCGTATGCCGCCCACATTGAGAACCACTCGATTTTCCGCATCCATTTCTTCCTCTTTCGTCAATTCGTTACGGAATTTCTTATTGGAAACGACGCATGTTCTAAGTCTCAATCGTGAACTCACGTTGGCTGCTCAAGTATGATGTAAGATAAAAAGAACTCCTATGGTTGAAGAAGCCAAAAAAATAAGCCGATCTTAGTCGATCTATACACACTCCTGTCAGCTTAATCGTTGGATTGCTTAATTCAACCAAGTATTTATCCTTCGATCTGATTTCCTTGAATCGATCAGTGTTTTTAGAATTATTTAGTAATTCCGACATTAGATGCAGGATATCGGATTAATCAAAGATTAAATTAAGTTTTCTTCGAATCATTATCGTCTTCGATACGTAGAGTGAATTATTAATAAAAACACATTAGAATCCATAACATTAATTTTATGTATACTTATAATAATATAGTAACTGTGAACTGGTTTTTTTTTATTTTCACTAATATCAATAAATTTTTTCCGTGTAATGAATTTTTTTTAATTATTTCAATCCCTTTAGTCGTGGTTTATCCTTATGTACTGCAGAGCATGACTTGACTCTTATGAAAAATTAAAAAAACTCCACTTGCGACGCGATTGGTTTGCGCGTGAAAATCGCACTAACCGTCCTTTCGGTTTGCACGCAGTAATCCATTGGTTCGTGGTTCCCGCCGTGACTTCAGCTTCTATAAATTCGTCGGTGTTTATTTATACAGTAAATACAGATGGCGTACGTGCCGTAGTTTTACGATTAATATTTCTTTCTGATTTCATGCCGTTCAATTTTTTAACGGTTCGCGACACGCTTCCTGTTCATCAAAATATTAACCAATAATTGCCAGTCGATCAATGCCATCCTAGTTTACGATGTCTTCGTTTTGTATACTTTATCTGAATTTCACTTAGCAATGTCCTTTTGGAAGATTGGTTAAAATTGCATTTCATAGATTATATTGCAATTGCACAGAACAAAAAGTAGCAATTTGACGCGCATGGATCTTGAAAAGAAATTTTGTTCCATTCGTGATATTCTGGAACAAGAGTACATTTGTAAACAATACATTTAATTATGAACTATTTTATATTTAATTTAATAAACATATTGATTCTGTAGATGATGATTGATTTTTTATTAAGATTATATTAAATTATTAAATTTGGAGACACATTTTTTCAATTTCTTAATACCGTTCGAAATGAATATTCCTATTTGAATAAATTGCCTGAATTATCGAAATAATCGATTATATTTTCTGGTGCCCAGAATTTGGCAACATATAAAACCGATTTACACAGGACCGATCTATATAATTAATTAAATAGAAATGGATTAATCATATTTTCACGTTAGACAATGTAACCATGTAATTGCCCCACGAAGCATTCGAAAGAATAATAAACTCTCAGGTTCGAGTTTCGATCCGTAGGTAAAGCACTTATCCCACCCAGTAATTCCAATAGAAGTGAAGTAAAACACCAGGAGTCCTGTTCATATCAGTGAAAGAATATAACACAGACACAAACCATTTTTAACAAAAAGTTAATAAGAAGGAGACCTTTCTTATCGACTCCGTCGTCATGACAACGCTCGACTGGTCCAGAGACGCACGCGCTCGTCGTAACGACGACAATCCCCCGTCGACGGTGGCGCTGACTTGGATCTCGCGTAGGCGTCGCGGTGTGGACGCCGCCCGTTGTCTTCCTGATCCGTGGCGTCGGTCGCGTCGTCTTCGTCAGTCCGTTGCTCCAGCCGATTTGCGAAGTCGCGATACACGATACGTTCAAGTAATCAAGAATCCCAAGGAGACCAAAATCAAGGTATCAGAGAGCAGAAAATCAAGGGACCCGAAGGTGGAGCTCTTACGAATGGGCAGAGAGTGACAGAGAGAGTGAAGAGAGTGTGATCAAGAAAAAGAGAGGAGAGACTAGCTAAAGAGTAATCACGAGTCAGAGAGAAAGTTGACAAGAGAGAACTACACAGGGCTAAAAAAAGAAAGAGCGAGTCCTCATTGAGACGCAACGTAACACGTAAAACACATAGTAACGTGACGTAACGAAAGTGCGAGTGCTGCGAGATACATGGATGAGGATGATACGTCGGGGTCGACCACCGTCTAGATAGTGTGAATCTCGGTGGGCCCCGTTCAATTGGGCCCCTAGAAAAGGGCCGATCGATTGGGGCGCGGTCCCGTCGGCATGGCCGGGGCCCCGCTTTCGGGGCCCACCGGGCCCCAAGGCATTAAGAAGCCTGCCGAGATTGCCATAGACCCAAGGAACCTTCAGGCTACCACGGCTACAAATCTTCGCAATGAGAATCTCCTCGTCGCCAGGTCCACCAACGCCTTTAATCCCCAGGTTAGAATTATAATGGGATAGACCCATCCTGGTGCCCTTGATTATCATATTCTGTACTTGTACGGTACTCGTTTTTCTTGACCTGTACTAGGTAGTCTAGAAAGTTGTACCTGTGTCTTCGACAGAGATTTCCCCTAAAATGCGCAAGACATTTAGCGTATATATGAAATCAACTTCTTACCGAAACTATCAATGTTAAATGTGCTACCCTTAAGTCTGTTATATTTAGATGAAAAATTTATTTACAATATTATTTTTATTTATTTCATCCCTTGATTTTCCCGTATGCATCCTTACGATTAAGCCACGTTGTGTATATGAATTTTTTTTATTCCCTTATAGTGCACGTTGCCTTGTATCTGTTTATCTTTACTCTGAGAGTAAATAAAACAATTATAATTTTATTCGAGCAACTCTTATGTACTAGTAAGTAGTTTATGTATACTTATGTATAACCTAGTATGAACGAGCTTATACTCTTTATTAGTATCGTTCGATAGGGGATGCCTCACTTTCGTAAATTAGATACTGCTATGTATCAGTTTTTGTTTGTGTTAATAAATTTTATTATTATTAAATATAGTCTACCGATTTTTATTATAATTTTATTGAAAATATCTATCAATCTCATAATAATTACCCAAATCATTTCGACTTACGCATATGTATGATTATAATTAATTATGTGCATCGTATTAGTTATCATTATTATTCCTTTGGCTCGTATCATATTTACATATCACTCGTATGATTGTTAGTGATAATTACTCCAATATACTATATTTCGTTACCACTAGCTTTAATATACTTATAGTCATCATTCGCGGACAAAATAACGGAGTAATTCATATTCGATTGCTGCAAAGTTGGGATGTGCTACATGTATGGTAAATGATTGGTATAATAATAATATCCACCAAATTGAATTTACTCGAATTATGATAATTCTTAATCAAAATTACGGCAACATACAGTAAAATATATCCCACCCTTAACAACCCATTGCATGAATCATTTTTACGAAATTATCTTGTCATAGTATTTATTATATTCTATCCCGCTGTAATACTTTATGCCCGCTCACACGTATTTCCAAGAGAAGGTAACAATCATCCCCATAGAAAGTAATAACATGATTAGCAGCCCCGTGTCCATGCTTTTATTATTATCCCTTAGTTTACGCTCCTGTTCCTCTGTTCGCACTAGAACGCAGATAATAATAATAATCATGATGCAAAATAAAGTCCTTCGTTTTGCAATATATATGTATACATATAGTGCAAGCACAGGGACAGGATATATATATATAACCGATCAACCCTGTAGACAGCACGAGGCTTCAACCATTGGCTTGCCGCATCATCATCAGAGATCCTAAAAATATCTTGTCATCGTCTTTTGCCGCCCTATCAGTGTTTATCCGGTTAAAAGGGTGGAGAACTGTCCCCTTGCAACTTTCTTTCGAAAGGTGGACGTGTCGATCCAGGTGGATCTGCACGGGGGTGCCAGCCACGTGGACTGGGATCGTCGTGCTACGCCCCTGTACTCTCGTGAGGACATCAAGGAGCAATATTGCATAACGAGCCGACAATTGGACGCCGTGGAGAAGTCTGGGGGTGGCATATTCGGGTGTCTATCTACTAGAGGTCCATCACCCTGCGGTAGCAGCAGGACATCCTCTATTTTATCCGCGTGTGTTCGAGGTGCACCCAGTGATGAAAATATCTGCGATGCACCCTATCCAAGAAGACCATTGCAGATTATGCACCAGCAGCCTTATCCGACCTATCCCAGGGGGCAACGATATGACCTCGAAGACGAAGACTGGGTCGAGAGTTCCTACTTTCGACGGCGACCCAAATCATTCTGCACTGTTCCTGATCCTAAGAGGTAAAAGAACTAAATCGGGATAAACGGCCGCGCACGCTCGCTGACTTCACTAAGTGCTTTGCAACCCGCTCAACTACTTAACCTTTAATCCTCTACCATATGTCAGATATAGATATAGTACATGGAGCATACTATACATCATACAAAAGTTTTTTAGCTTCGTATACTACCTACTGAGCGGTCGTTATATACATATATTTGGGTTATTCAGCCCAGGTGCATCACCTGAAATTAGCACCCATTTGATTCTTATGGTAAAATCATATTCAGTTGATGCGCTTAGAATGAACAACCGGCTATATGCATATGGTATATACATATATGTAGTATTTTATGTCGTTGGTTAGATGGTAGGAGAAAGAAAAAAAGGTGGCGGGTGAGGTGGTTTATTATTGGCAAGGACCGAGAGTTTTACTGCAAAATGATACGTGGTCGCCTTGCATGAACGCGATTTCATTATTTAGCGGATATTAAAGTTTACGAGAGTTTCAGATGGCGATAATGGTTTCCAGGGGTGGTTATAACAACTTCTGATTACACTATTACCGTATATCTACCTACTTAGGTATGGGAATTGCGTAGAAGACATTTTTAAGACGAAGGCCACTGGGTGAACCTGATTTTCCAATATCTAGGTTTAACGCTTGTTTATACGTAAAGGTGAGCCTTGAATACAGTAGCAGCGTTCATTATATAAAGTTTCTGCAGCGCCTAGATATTATGCGTATACATGGAACACGATGAACACGAAGCTCAGGGATATCGGTGAGCTTTCATATTTTCTCGAGATAATGCCAGTCACACGAGCTGTATGTGTAAAAGTTATAATGGGGTGGCGCATCCCTTAATAGATAACACAGTCCTATATATATGCAAAAGCTCAAGGATCTTTCTGATCGTGATCCATTGACTCGTCCTGTTTTGCAAAAGGTATACGTGGCTTCCCGAAGATGAGGAGTCAACCAGATTGGAAGGACCTAGGCCGGTTTTACCCGCGGTACCACCTCCACCTCAACTCCCTCAACCGACCAAGACGAAACACGTAAGCTTCGCCAGGTCGCACACTCTGACCTCATTTGAAGTTCCACGCAGCAGAAGTCCCCCGAGGCCGCACAATCAGGAACGACTCATCGATTCGCAACCCACCATGCAAGGATCCCTTTCCTCGACTCTACCACAGACGCATCCATATCCCAATGCTGAACCTAGAGTACTCGTTCTAGGTAAGTCGCGCTTGCCATTGATTTTGCAGTCCTTGGGATGTCCATTGATATCACGGAGAGCGAGGACTTGTAATTTTGTATGAAAAGCCACGGGATCGATTACCTTGTATACAGAAAAATGAACAACGGGGAGATACATGTATTAATAGAAAATTTATAGATTTTATAGAATTGTTAATGATAAATTGATTTTTTTTATATTTGATGAAATTACACGGAGAATTGTTCATAGTAATATTTACTGGTCTACTCAGCAACGAGTTCCAGTAGTGACTTGCATTTTGCAACAAAGTATTCGTCACTAACCCAACCTAGTGAGAATTACCTTCGGAACGGTACTGGTTACTGTCTTTTAAATAATTAGTTTCATTTCATACCGTTCGTCCCTTGTTTTCTATGCTACCTGGAACTTGCTGCTAATCAGACTAGTAATCCTTACTATTCCCTTTTTTCCGTGTACACTATAGTTAGGTTAAAATAGATATTGGGTGGATATGTGTAGCGTTTATTTATTGAATTAGAATTGTTATTGGTGATTTTAAGCATGGAAAATTCGTTTTTAGTTTCACTATGTGTTACACGGTGTAAGCTAAAAGAGTCGTGTTTTAATGCTATAGAGAAACCACCTAAACGTGGCGTGATGAAGACTCAAGCGACGCAGACTGAAGTTCCTCAGATACTCCGAGGCCGAGTAGCACCTATAACGTTAAGTCCACGAACCATCCATCGAGTGAAAATGGTGTCACAAGGAGCTCAAACGAATGGTTTTCTTAACGGTCGAAAACTCACTAAGAGCTATTCGGAAGCTGGACAGTTCCGAGCACCCCTGGGTACTACAGTGCCTGGGGGTGGTACAGTCAACGGGAAGGAAGAGGTGGAACATGAGCCTTTGCAAAGAACGCAATCTGAAGAGCCACCTAGATCACCATTTATCGTCAACACACCGCCGAGAAGTCCGTCGATATCACGATCGATAGATCAGATCAATGGTGACTTAGAGGAAGCCGTAGAACAGGTAAGTAAATCGTGTTGCTATAAAATAAAATAAGTAACGTTAAAAAAAATTTGATCAAACGTGATGGTAATTTGTAAAATTTCATCCCCTAGGTTCTTACAAAGAACATCAAGTTGGATGATCAGGAAATTCTTATTGACTTTAAACCAGCTCCCGTGTCTCCGGATGCTCGCGCGCTACTTAACCAAACTCCAAAACCCTGTAGACGAATGTTACCACTGCAGAAGACACTTTCCGATGGCGAGATTCAAGTGGAGAGACGTGAACTCGTCGGAGAGACTGGCGAACCAAGTTATCCCCATACGTGCAGAAGGAATCATCAGGATCCTTGGAGTAGAACAGTGAGAGCACCTATTTTATTCTCTTCCACCCCTGAGGATTTATCCTTATTGAGAACTCCACCGCCGACAGAGGATCATCCCGAAGAGGTCCGTAAAAAGTAAATCAGATTATATCCTTCAGGAATGTAGAATTTGTCTTTCAGGAATTTCATGAAAATTTAATACGTCGTGGACTCTTTCGTAAAAGAAGCGTATCCCTCGAGGATGGTGTCCAGGGACTGTCTGTTGGAGAACCACTGCTACCTAGGTCCTTACCTGCATCGCCTACAACGCCAACGTCGGTTCCGGGTCTGTTTACACTCTGTAATATTTATTTAACCTTTTTTATTGTGCCACGTGATCATTGTTCCTGCTTGCTTTGTCTTTTATACGACGTGTTAAACAATTTTATGAACGATCTTTCATCGTTTTACGATCAGTGATCTTTTTGTTATTTCGTAAGCTTACACAAGAGCTTTTATCCTTCAACGACTTTGGGAAGATAAATACACAGTGGAAAGTTTGAAGGACGATGATGATCAAATAAACAGTATTAATTGTATGACATTCAATTTTCACGAGAATTCACGTGATCACAATCTTGTAATGATTCACGGGAAGGCATTGAGCTCTTGTAATTATTGGAAATTGAATAACGATAAGTACTAGTGGGTACTAGAATGGAACCGCGAGTATCTATTGTTTGGAATGAGGTCGTCTGGAAGAACGGTTAGTTATGCAGCTAATTAATGATTTATTGGATGAATTGTTGGTGCTCTATACGTAGGTCCTCAGAGGGTTACGCGAAGTCCAAAGAATGAACCAGCCAATCGTCACCTTTTGCAAGCTGGTCGTATTGTCGGAACGGCTTCATCCCCGTTCGCATCGAGCGATTCTCTCACGAATGACGCTACACGGGATCACAGTGATGGTATTTGGAACGAGTCTCAGGCCACTGTTTTACAAGCAGATTCATTGGCACTTCTTACGCCATCTTCGAGAAGAAGACATCTTTTGCTTCTTCAACATCAACAACGATCTTCCATGGATACAGAAGCTCTGGATGCTGAGGATGAAATGGAACCTTGCCCTTCTAGTCCTAGAATACGTTTAGAAGCTGCTACTCCTATTACACTGACCCCAAGGTAAGCGACCCAGGAGTAGATTAGTAAAATTGTTTAATACTCAATTTTACTCTTCATAAGCAAATTGTGTCCATCTTCTTTTTGAATAACTAATATACTTCGTACTCTGTTTCCATTTTTATATTCTGATGAAGAATGTCTAATTTTATTTTATCGAATTCCAATAGTACTTACCACTAAATATTTATATTCTATTTTTAGCGTTGAATCCTCTGTCTCCATAAGTAATGGCAGAGCCAGAAGTGGATTTCGTCGGCAGAGTCCGGGTCCGCCGATTTCAGAGTCACATTCTCAATCCTCCAGCGAGTTCGGTTTGAGTTTAGCCAGGACAGATTCGGGTGGTAGAACTAATACGGATTTGTCGGAAACGTCCACGACCGAGGACTACGTCACTGCCAATACATCAACCGGAACAGGGACTACGACTGGTAATTCGGCTACGACGAACTCTAGATCGCGACAGCCACATCTACCGAATATGACGCCAGCGGCTGAAGGAAGTTCTTTTGAAAGTGCCAGTTCCATTTATAGTCTGGCTAGAAGTGAAGTGAGTTCAAATATTGAAATTCAATCATATTTTATGGGTCATAAGTTCAATTTCTAAGTCGATGGGTTATGTTCATATAACATATTAGGCGGAATTCAGGATGGTGAGAAATAACTAAACTGTCGGTAAGGCAGTTTAGCGTCGAGCCGAGGCTTATAATTACTTATTAAAATCCACAATTAACGTCTACAATTTTAAACAGAGCCAGTTTAGTAATGCATGGCGATACGATTATAATAGGTGTTATGATACTTGTATCAAGTTATGTTTATGACGTATGAGTACGATTAATTGATTGTTATTAATTGATTAGTTTTTAATAATTTACGTTATTTATACGCTAATGCATCACGGTCAATATATTTTACGTTATCAGCCAGTTGCCGAGGAACCATGCAGTCCACCAGTTATTTTGGAAGAGGTTGAAGTATCTCCGGCATTGGAACCACCAGCTTCACCTGCAAGATCAACTAGTAGCAGCAGTTCCGGAAGTTACGATCTTGAGGATGCCATGCCAGATCCTGTACAGGAAACGTATCCCACTGCGCCACTCAGCGGACACACATCGGAAGCTGAATTGGACCATGATGTAAATATAGATATAGACATACTTTCATAACTCCTGACATCTGTTTGATCTTTTTGAAATTCTTCTCTACTATTTATATTCGGTTGAGCATTCTGATCATGAATTTTTGTTAGCGAAACAAACATATAACGGATCTAATTTATTCTATCCATTGTCCGTTTATATATTTTGCAATGAAATTTGCAAAACGCTTGTCACTTATAGACACACGATTTGCTTAAATCTTTTTTTATATTTTGAGCGCATTAAATAAATACGACGACTCGTCAAGGAATTTAAATAATAAGAATTTATGAATATTTTTAACAGGAAGGTCATCATTCATCCTCCGGAGGTTATGCCGAGTCCCCACCAGATCGTCATGTATGGACGGAAGAGGAACGACGCAAAAAAAAGAAAACGTTTACACTAGATTTTCCAGCAGGCCAAGAGGAAAATGCAGATAGAGCTGGAGAACAGTTATTAGATACCGATGTGAGTCCTACTCCTAGTCATCGACACAGAACTCGTGGGAAGCCTTTAAATAGCAGAAGTCCATATCGAAACAATAAGAGAAGAGATTCTTCTCAGCAACAGCTGATCCGGAGTCCTCAAAAGGAGGAATGGAGAGAACAAACCGAAGATGGTACACACGTGGCAACCTCGGACGATTCTAGTTGTAGCCATCATTATCATCTTCATCATCATCATCATCACCTATATCGTGAAACCGGTGAAGGTATTAGACACAGAAGAACCAGAGAAAGTCCCAGAAGAAAATCTGGATACATTTCTGCAAGAAGAAGAAGCAACGAGGTGAAATATTGAAAGATCACTAGACGGGGTCATGTAATTTGCCCTATTTTTTATGTACCATATTTTATAATGTTTTCTTAACATCTGTATATCTGTTCTTTTATTATGGTCTTAACTAACAATTTCATTTTCTAGGATAAGAATGCGGCATTAACAGGCAGCTTGCCAAGAAGAAGATCCCGTCCTGTCGAGGACGTGGGTTCTAGTCGGTTAAGTCCTGCGGGACGTTACCAAAGAAGTCCTGGACACAATGGTCACACTGCTGTCATCATAAAATCACCTAGTCCTGAATCCAGGCTCAAGGCTCTATCCGCTGAGTCTTTGAGATCAGTTAGTCCCGGAAGTGATAGCGTCTTCTACAGTGAGGGTGCTGATCAATCTTGCGTGACTACGAGTTTGGAGCCATTGGATTCGCATCATTGTCATCATTGTGGTCGTGAGGTACACGAATGATAATACTATAATTTCTAATTGTCCAAAAGCTAATATTTTTGACAAGCGATTCTTTAAAAAAAGGTCTAACCCATTATTAGCACGTTATGAAAAAAATGACAATCTTCATAACCTTTAAAATCTTGTTGGCAGCACTTCTCTTTGCCGATACATAGACTATAGTTAATTAAAAGTTAAAAATAATATTACAAAAAAAAATGTCTCCTAATCTTCAGGTATCGGAAGAGATTGTACAACCGCCGGCAGGATTCGCAGATTCACCGGAAGGCCATAGGGTCACCACGAAGCACGTGAGTCACCGACTCTATAAGAAGTTTGATAAGAGGTACAGATCGGAGGACCGTGGGGAACGTAGACATCATCGAAGTAGTGCGAGTCGATCGGATGTCAGGGCGAAATCTGAAGAAAGGGGTGGAAGGTCAAGTAGTCGCGGGTCAACCGAGGAAGTGAGTCGTAGGCGACTACAGGCGCGAAGTACGGATGCCAGTATGGAGATTCTCACAGGTATTGATTTAACTTGTGTTCTATATATATCATATGACACTACTACAATTTATCATACTGCTCCTATACCATTTTTGTACTATTATTATCATTCGTTTATTCAATATTACACGGTGTGCGTCATATCTGTGTATGGTCTGATTATGTTAGAAATCAATTTCAACTCTTTTTTTAGGACGGGAGGACGAAGACCGATATATTGAACCTTATACGAGTGGCGAATGGATTTACATAAGTGACTTGGAGGAAAGTCATGTGTGGAAACGACCGGACAGTAAGGATAGCGAGGACGAGATTCTTGACGGGAACAAAGATCGCCGTGGATCACAAGAATCGACAAGTAGCGAAAAGACCTTTCGTAAAAAGTATCAAGCAGCTACACATAGAATGGTGCATCGAAAGAGTAGTGGAGAAATGTATAAGAGGATACAGACCAAGAGTTTTGGTGAGTTTTGAGTATATTATTTTTCTTTTGATTTTCTAACACGTTTAAATTTAAGGCTATGGTTAGAAATTGTACGTGGTGCTCAAAGCACACAAATTCTTGGATAAGTATTTACTGGTATATTGGATTAAGATCTTGACTTTATCCAAGCGCGTTCATTGATATAGGAACTCAATATTAAATTAGAGGGCTGAGAGATTCGTCAGAGACTTGGGGAAACCCTCCTGCCTGGCACTTCAGTGCTATTAGGATATATAAACAGAGAGAGAAAGTAGGTCAGAAGAAGGTAGAGAAGGAAAATTAGAGGGTGTCGATAAACGAATTTAGAGAGGAAATAATTTATTTTTAAATATTAAATTCTACTGATAATGCTAATGATATATATCAAATTTATCTTATATCCCTTTCGTATATATCATATATCTGTTGCTACACGTAGCCAGTGACTTCGTAATGTTTATGTGATAACAATTGATATTAATTATTTTATACAAATTGAATTATACCTCTAACGATATTTTTATACAGTTTATATTTTATGCTTTTAATTCAACTGTGATGTCTAATGGTGCAAGGAAGTAAATTTTAAAAATACACAATTTAGGTAATTTTTAAAAAATGACATACACGATTAGACTCCAAAATATTATAACATTTTTCATCGTTTATTGATTTAACAAGAGTATTTTACATAATATGGTATGGTAATATGTCATAGGACGATTTAGATACATTTGAACATCATTACCATAGAATATTAAGTCCATGATGCCATTATGTCACTACTGTGGATGGCGAATAACAGTCATTTCCAAATGCAGAGAGTAAATCTAATACAAAAACTTAGATGACACCATCCTTTACAGTATCTAATTCTAATGTCTCACTATCGTGCTTTCTAATCTAATACTGCTCACCTACAGTTCGTAAGATACGATATAACCTAATGCAGGACTGATTTTTCAAAGAGAAAAGATTGCATCGCAACCCTAATGTCTCAAATTACTTTGAGCTTTAAAGTTTGCTTGATGCAATATTTGCAAGTAACAAAATATAAGGGATTCTTAAGATCAGATTTTATCTGATATATCGTGATGATATAGCGTTGATACAAGATGGCGTTATATTTAAAAATGTATTATCTCTTTTTCATTATCATAAAATGCATACGATGCGACTAATTCTGAATAAAATTTGGATTATTTATTTTTGGCAGAGACTTTACCAGTGTTTATTTTCAAACATACGAAAAGAGCACGTGAGGGTAACAGGGAAAGATGACAGATAAAATGATCTTGTCATCTGGCAAATCAATTTGCCATTCACTCTGTTTGTTTCTATAGTTCAGATTACAAGAGCTTTTTAAAGATACGTCATAGTAAATATAAAAATCCTTAATTCTGTCATTTAGTTTCAATGAGATATAAAACTGAAAGACTAACCAATATAAGGAGTCAAAGATCTTGGATATACAATGCTACATCATTATATATATATATATATTATTATTGTCACCTTTAAAGAAAAAATGCAATTTGCCCAGATAAAACAAATGACTTTCCTCATTAGACTATTTAAGGGTGCAGTAAGCCTGTACTTTGATCCAAGAATTATTCGAAATGATACAATTTTTATATATCGAGTGCGAATTAAATTTCTTAATTAATTAACTTCAGTTTGAATCAGATAAAAGAAATAATTTAATTAATTAAATCCACAAGTCTTTTACAGCTAAATTTTTAATCTCTGTAACATTGCGATATACTGGGAGACTAATAATATGAGATAGAGAAAGTATGGGGTGTCAGTACGGGGTGCGATGAGACGAAGGGAAAGAAGGGTAGGATTAGCACAGTCGAGCGACGAGAAAACACAGTGACGCAATTTCGCGTGGCTTCGTGTCAATCGTCTGACGGATCGTCACTTAATTGAGCGATATTTTTACGCATGACGAGATGCGAGGAAACCTTTTTTTAAGCCATGCGAGATAAACGATGACGTAGGTACAAGAGGTTTTCCTCTTTCCCATATTGTGTAATTTTTTCGCGGTCACTCATTATTTTCACACATGGACGAAGACGAACATGTGCGACAATTGAGCGATGATCGACACCTTATGGCTACTATGACGTGTTTGTATGGAAGCGATGGTATTTTAAGCGATTATTAAATATTTATCGTCACTCGAAATTGGATTTGACCGGGCAGTACTTCAGGTTGGTATCTATCGACAAGTTGTATGATAAATGAGCAACATCTGGATCTAATCTTTAATCTCTACGCAACAATCGTCGGCCCTTATGACCACAACAAATCCACTGGTATCGCTGGTGTTCATGTTGGTTTCCAACTGTCGACTGTCTATTTATAAGACATTGCCGCGAGGACACAACATTCCAGCATACCGGCTATTTACTATGGAAACTTTTTCTATCAGCTGGTAGCAATTTCTTTCATTATCATTCATCACTTACCTGTATAACGTTAAATGGAAAATTCTTAAGCCCCGCGATATGTGTGGTAAATG
The DNA here is from genome assembly GCA_030142615.1 of Syrista parreyssii. Taxonomy (NCBI): domain Eukaryota; kingdom Metazoa; phylum Arthropoda; class Insecta; order Hymenoptera; family Cephidae; genus Syrista; species Syrista parreyssii. The sequence continues at coordinate 417,656 of JARQTG010000334.1, forward strand.
AAAAAAAAAATCAACTAACAGAAAGTCAGTGTTACGATATAAAGAGCAATTTGCAATTTCGTGATTAAAAAAATTATTGAAAATATTAATAAAACTGTAGGATCAACGCAATCGATATTTTTGAAATTGTAAGAATTACTTACATGGTTAAAAAAAATTATTAATATATCTTAAACAAAAAGAAATATCTTTTCGCGTCTTGATAAAAGTATCGAAATTCGCTATTAGCGGGAAAAGAGCCCCTTCTTCCCGTTTCTTTAAATAAGCTTCACGTAATACCGCGTGCTAAATATAGTCGGGGCGTCGCGGCGCTGAACGTCGTGCAAGATCTTTGCGAGGGAAGCTCGTAGTAGCATTGGAAGGGGTGATATGTTGAGGGGGTTCAGTGGAAAGAGGCGAAACGGGCAGCCGAAGAAGAGCTTTCGGCTACAGTCAGTGGGTCAGGGCGCCGAGTCGCATTCCAAGAGGCCATTGGCTGAAAGTGTCGTCGCGTTACGCGTCGTCGTCTTCCGTCGAGTTCTCACGCCGGGCGTCCTCGTAATATTACCGAATTAGTATCAAAAGTAAAAGAAAACTAGCAGGAAGAAAAGAAAGAAAAAGAAAACAAAGTCATATCAGCTATAAGACGTACAGCTCCGATTTGGGTTTCGGAAAGTATAGACAGTGCAAAAGAGCCAAGGTGTCGTCATCGACTTCGTCGTCGTCATTGTTGTCGTCGGTGCTGCTCGCCGGCAAAATGGTGTGCGACTCCGCGGGCTCGGAATGTCCCACGGAACTGGGGGAAGATGTGTCCCTCAAGAAGGCTTTAGAAGATCTGCTCAAGTGCATGCTCAGGGTCTGGTGCAGGGAGGGTCAAGCATTGACGAAGCTCGGCGTCCCGACGCCTGGTAGATTATCTTTTTTATCTCTATAATAAAAGACATCTGGTATCTTTTTTTTTTTAATTAATTTTCTTATATTTTTGCCAATTTTTTCATGATGATCATTTATTACGTCATTCGAATTTTCAATATTTTTCATTCGTCGCCATAAGTCCTAATATAGTGTTCGACTAATACGTCGGTGTATTAATATTGAAGATTACAACGGTGTTTACGTCTTTTGGCATTTGTTTTAAGAGGATTGGAAAGGTCAGGTTTTGTTTCCAAAGCTCTTCGTTCCAAGTCATCTTTTTTATCGACTTTAAATATTTTTTAATTATACCTCAAATATCCCAGTTTATTAACATATAGTATCTAGTGGTATCTATTAATAGATAAATTTATAGTAAAATTCAATAATTATTTTAAAAATTTTCAAAGCTTGTTAAACTATCACTCATTTATACTCTAAGCATATTAATGAAATTAAACACGTAATTCATTAACACTCGTATAATTAAAAGATTCCGACTTAGATTATTTGATTAGTGTAAATGTATGAGGTGGGTCAGCTGTTGATTAGATCGGTCGTCCCCACGCTCGCTAGGTAATTACTCCTTTTCTCACTACCTTCTTGACACTCTGCCTCGCTTGGATGGCAACATGGATCGCAAGGACGTTGTCCTTATTGAAAACGATAATTTCAACGTTTTCTTCACTCGCACCCGCATGAAAGCGACGGACACTGAACATTCCAATGGCATCTTCAAAGTCCATCATCGCTTAACGTTCCTTAATGACTTAAGGTTTCATCCAATTGGCAATAATAGCGTCGCCGTCGATCATTCTAAATCAATCCATCCGATTGGTGAGCCATCGACTTGCAATGTTAGCGCGATGCTAAAATTGAACCAGATGATTGGTGAAGTGCATTGAATTGGCGCCTGGCGTTTATCGAAGCATTGATATTCCTATATGCATTTATTGCTTTGTTCATTTCCTTTTTTAAATCACTATATATTTTATTTATACGTATATCACTCACAGCAAGCTTCCCATTAATATCCGGTAGCATGAGATATAAGCATATTGCATTCTATAGAATGAATCAAACGAATTGTATCATGTCCTACGTACAATGGTAATTTTAATATTGATGGATAAATTTCTACGAATACTTTTAACACAATTGCTTTGTCCGATTACATCATACTCTTATAATCATGATACAAATTCAATCACGAATAGAAACTAATACAGGAATTTTGAAATATTACAAAAAGTAGAAAGTACGTCTTTAACTTTTTTAATAAAAATTTCTTTTTTTTTATGATAATCACGAAAATTGTAATACGTTAAGCCAAAGTCAATAGTTTAGATTGATTGCGACTACTGTCGCTTATTTCTTACGATTGAGTACACGAGAATAGATTTTTATCAATTCAGGAATTCTAGTAGTTTGTTCTTGTTTAATTAATCAAATATAATTCGGTCTCGATTAAGAAATATTTTTCCATTTAATTTTATATGTTTTTTGTTTTTCAGAATTTCGAAATACAAACGGCTCTTTTTAACGATGATATTATTCTTTCTACTGACTCTATACTACGATCCTACACGTAGTCATATGTTCTTACATAACACAGGATAATTTCGTTTTCTTATTTTCGCACGCTTCACTGTACCGAGGTATGAGTACGCAGAAATCCTATATGTATTACTCGTTAATACATATGTGTAAAATAATATATGCTTATACGTACTGCGTCACATATGTACACTATAGCGCATCGTTGACCCAATTCTGTGGCAAGAAAGAATAAAAAGCTGCCGGTTGTGAAACATGGCGTTGGGTCTGCGTGATCATTGGTTAGAAATGACTTGTTTATTATAAATTTGTGGCTAATAGGGCGCACAGGATGTTCATTGTTGCAATGAAAATATTATGCAAATATTATGCAGTAATACTTCGTATTAGGAAGAATAAAAATTTGACACCGACTGCCAACAATTTTTTGGAGTCGAATTGCTTTTGGAGTCAATCGATCAAACAAACGATTACAATATTTTTCAATGATCTACGCTATTCACATTAATTTCCGTGCGTAATATTCCTGAAAAACGGAAACGAATGTCGTCTAGTTTATTGTAAGCGGACTTGCTTTTACGCGAATACTTTTGTAAAACGTATGATCGATTTTATGTTTGCAAGGATCTATAAAAAGCACACGATAAATAACGTGTTTTCTGGCGGCTATGGAGCCTGTTTACTGTTGAGCGAGATCGTTAAAAATGGACCAATTGCAAAATTCGTACTTAAAGGAATTTTGGCAAATACAGAGTGAATTTTGCCAAGTTACAATGTACATGTGTGTCTCTCTTTATTTTTGCAAGATTTAAAAGTAAAATATATTTAAAAATCTTATATAGCCAAGAATGAATTATATCTTATAAATTCCAGCTAGTTATATTTTTTGTCACTGATTAACGTGATAATGCAGATAATTAGATAGTTTTTTTTTCATGCCGCAATTACTATACAAGTTTAGAAAATTGGTCGAAATCATGCGTTTCCGTACATCGGATCGCGGCCAAAATTTATTGGCAAAAGCATACAGCAGGTAGTTTGACAATAAGTCATTACAAATGAATACAATGATTATGAATGACTTTTCCCGTTAATGAATTATAATGAATATTCGCACAACAATGACTTGTTGTGACACTGAGATAAATATTTCAAAGAGATTTTAAAATCGCAATAAAATAAACACATGCAATTGGCATATTTTTCAAATAACACAAATGCTTCATACATGTGGCGAATGATTTACCACATGTTTTTTTCGTTCCTCCAAGCATTATTTTTATTCGAACTACAACAAGATCTGATTTACAAACATGACTCATGTTACCGAATGTCTCTTGTCAACCAAATTCTATCATATCCTTCCAATTTTACTGAGGAATTCTAATGTATCTGGCAATACGCAAAAATAAAGCTGGCATCACAGTGACGTCATCTATCGCACATAACTTATGATGTAACATAGTTACTTATTTTTGCATCGTCCAATTCGCTCTAGAATACGCGTTAAGTTTTATTTAAGTGAAATAAAATAGAAAATTCAAAACCGATCTAATTTCAATATTTCATTGCAAACAAGATTTTATTTAATTTCATAAATTTCAATAAAAAATAATTTATCTCAAGCAGCCAAATGTAATCCAAAAAATTCTGTTCACAGAGAGCGATAAGAGGGTCGTGGTGAAACGAGAAGCGGGAGGTGAATTTGGCTTCAGAATTCATGGATCAAAGCCTGTGGTTGTGTCGGCTATCGAGCCGGATACTCCGGCCGAAAGTTCAGGACTCGAAGTCGGCGACATAATAATGTCGGTAAATGGGAAGAGCGTAATGGACGCGACGCATTCGGAAGTCGTACGATTGGCACATTCAGGTACTGATGTGCTGGAGCTGGAAGTTGCTAGGACCTGCAATGTTCTGGCACCCCAATTATCCAGGGGTGGACCAAAAGAGAGCGCCGTTGAGGCTCCACTTTACTCGGGTTATTTGTGGCGTAAAGCCGCCACCTCATCGAATAAATGGGTCCGAAGATGGTTCGCTCTTCGGCGCGACAACTGCCTTTACTACTACAAGACTGACGCTGTAAGATTTCACGTAAATTTGTACAATTTCAATGTTGACTTGTCGTTACTGTTACTCTTGGTATTTTTATAGTTTTTTTTTTATAAAAATGTCATAATCATTCTTTTGGGCCTTGATATTCTACTGTAAGGAATGAAACGGGGGTTTAAGTAAAATTTACAAATCTGATACTTTTTCATGTTTTTCTTCTTATTTGTGGTTTTGCTGTTGTTCGTTTATTTAGGATTCGCAGCCTGTGGGCGCAGTAATGTTACTTAAGTATGACGTCACACCGACGCCGGATATTCGACCACACAGTTTCGCGATATCGAAGCCTGGCGCACCGACACTTCACTTAGCGGCTGATACGGAAGATGCTGCGTCTCGATGGAGTACAATTATATCTGAAGCCGTCGAGAAAAACGAGCAGGTAATCGTAATTTATGATAATTTAATTATTAGGAGATACCCGTCTTGCTTAGGTCAATTTTATGATTTTTGAGTAGTAAAATATTTTTACAAAATTTTGAATTCTACTCATCTATCTTCGTTTTAACTTAATTAATGATTATAAATATCACGTTTTATCAGGGCGATACATGGTTAGATACTTCATTGAGGATGCAACAAATGCCAGCATGTGCGATCCAACGACCCGACTGTTTTGGTTACCTAAGCAAGCAGCAGGATCACGGAAGAAAATCTACCGGAAGTTGGTCCAGACGTTACTGCGTCCTCAAAGATGCAGCACTTTACTTTTACGACGATGCGAACGCTGAAAGAGCTTTCGGTGTCGCCTGTCTACATGGTTTTCGTGTTCATGGAAGCGCACCCACTGCAGGACGGAAACACGCCTTTGAACTTCAGCCATCGGATCCAACACAGAGGACTTATACATTCGCCACAGAATCCGAAATGGATAAGAAGAGGTAATTGATTAAAAAAATGATAATAATCAAATTCTTCATTAAAATTTTATTTGAATTCCTCTATAATATTGATTTGTAGTCATTGATGAAATTTTATAGAAACTAGCTTTATGTGTTATTATATTCATGAATTAGGTATAATTTATATTTTTATTCTTAATTAAAAAAGCTATACGAACAATATAACTCAAAAATTATATCGGTTTACGTAAGACAAGGAAGTATAACTTAATTCCAAGTATAATCAATTATACCAGGGATTTCGATTAATTTTTTTTTTAAAAACCTTGTTTCTATAGAACACGATAATACCCAGCCTTCTATATGTTATATAGATTATATGAAGCATTAACGTACGCCGTCCCTTTAGCTTATACGGAGAAAAATAGCATAAATTGATTGATCGATAAATCAAATTAACTTTGATTACAGATGGCTGGCGGCACTAGAGTATTCGATCGACCGGTGGATAAAGATAGGTTGACAACGACCCATCTAGTACGAAAGAAAACCGACGTAACTTTAAAGAGAAGGAGAAAAAAATGAGAATCGAACCACTTTTCCACGTTCCCACATCCCGAAGCGAGAGGAAATCACAAGAGAGATAATAGATGAGATGAAAAAGGGAGGAAAGAAAAAAAATGAAAAAAAATGATATATATAAAAACACAGTATCAGGAACCAGGCCAGGAGTTGTTACTACGAATTATAATTTTAACGTTTATCATTATTACGATTACGATATTATTACACTTACGATTATCGGCAATGTCGTTTATAAACGTCGATCGCTAAAATTTATTTATCAGTCGCGATTACGATTAGTTGTTTATCTCCGTTACAAATACATTATCGCTTAACGTTCAAACGACTACGACCATTGTTGCACGAGTATAAACATAAACGATACAATGTGTATAGAGCGTGATTGGATATTTTAACGAAACAAAAGCAAACGTTATCGTGTGATTTTGGAATTTCGTAAATTTGCGATAATTATTTATTCGTGTCGAATGCCTGAGAGCGTGACTGTATATTTGTTGTTATAATGCGAGGGTATGATTATGTGGACGATGCTAATGATAAATTATCACGAAGACGATGAATCTTCACGATCTAATGACGACGACGACGAATTTGTACCTCGCGCGCATTTAAAGGTTTATAAAAATCGAACAGATAAAAGATAACACTATAACCATGCAAGTTATAAAAAAATGAAAACTTAATTACGTGTTAATGAGGAGAAGAAATGAGAGGATTTAAGGTGCAAGAATAATATTGATACGAAGGAAACTAAGTCACCCGCTCAAAACCTGAGATAATAATAAAGACTTTAATACCAGTTATCTAATGGCAACTGCCGCTCACTCTACCCTTACATCACTATCTGTGGAATTTATTCTAGGGAATTTCGTTGACAACGAACGTGTGCTGTGGTATGCTGTCTTCGTTTCATCACACGAAATTCCCTATGCATACAGTATATGCAGACAAAAGTACATCCGTAAGGATATATCACGATTTATGAATTTTTTCCACAATTTTCCAAAATGGTACCCCTTTCCCAGCGTCAAAAAAAAAAAATAATAAAAATCCGTGAACATTCTTTTCCTACGTACCAACAATTTCCGTCTAATAATCCAAATTCCAAATATTCCCCACTAACGTATCCAAAGTAATTTTTAAAAGATCCAGCTAGTAACTTATATCGCTTAGACGTGCCAAAGGATGTTGTAGCAAGAACAGCAAGAAAGAAAAAGACCATGAAATTTACACACCAAAATCGAAATTTTATTCTCGCGCGCCTCGCGCATCTCATTTTAACGATAACACGAAAATCAAAGAAAATTCAGGGTCTCGTATAACAAATTTTTCCGAGCTTTTCTATCCTTATTATTATAACAATGTTTTTTAAACATTCTTTTTTATCACGCAATACACGTGCCATTTGCCACCGAGGCGCGCGAATATTCGTTTAACGGAAATCATCATGGTAAACTTTGACAATGTTTCATCTTATTACGAATTAATGTACTCGGTGTAATACTGAATGAATGTCGCTGTAATTATGTGTCCTAGTCAGAATTTTGTAGGAAGCAGCTAGCAGGATTATTGGCTTGATTCTCTCGGTGCGTTATACTGAAGAAGAGCACCGTTCCGATTTAGGTACTACCTGCTGGAGTACTTCAAGTAGTGGAATGAAGTATTTAGATACTTATACTACTACTACTACTACTACTGATATTACTGCTACTACTGCTACTACTGCTACTAGTACTACTACTACTTCTGCTACTACTGCTACTCCTGCGCAGTATACCGAGAGTAACGGCCATCCAGATTGAGTATTGAAAGCTAAGGGAAGCTTTGTGTTTAGAATAAAGTGATGCGACAGACCACCTCTCGTCATCCATCTTGTTGAATTCCACTCAAACTGTATCGTACTGTGTGTCGTATTGAATTGTACTGTACTGTGTAGAATTCTGATGCTGCACCTGCTGCACCAGACTCGTTTCGCGACTGCAGTAGCAGCTTTCATACACATATCACTACCATTCAAATATCTTTTTCACCTCTTATTTAACTAGATCTGTTAAGACACGTACCAATTGATTTCATTAATTGATTTATCATTCTTAATCAAAAATTTAATCGAATCATTAGCTAAGGATATTAACAGTATATATAATACCTATGACTAGCACTATGTTGAAGTCAGATAATATCCGTATTTACCAGCTTGATTTTTTTTTATAAAAATCAATATGCTTTTATTTAAAAAAAAAACAATGCTTTCTCACCATAATATGATATGTTATTAGAAAAATAGTTAATTGCATTAATGACCATGGAAGAATTTAACGCATATTTATATTATTTCTCAAAGTAAAATTCAATCAGATTCCATACATCGGACACCTGATCACCAATCATATCATTGGTAGATTGCAGTGAGACAAAAGTAATCAAATCTTATGTCCCTATGGGACCCGAAGCGAGTTCATGCAGAACGTAAAATCTTGTGGTGCCAATCAAAGCAGTGCAATGTACCTATAAATGCACATGGTTGCAGTATCATGATACTAGTAGTGGTAAGTATTTTAGAGTAGATAGGAGGTTGCTGGTCTGTTCTCATTACGTGTCGTGTAGGTATGCGGCGAGTCCGCGTTCTCCGCGTCCCGTGACGTGCATGTGGTGTATGGGATAAGGAACCGTGTCGTTCCCGGTGTGCCGGAGTGCCGACCAGACCCAGTGGAGGTGGCGCTCGAGTTTGTGGAGGTGGATACTCACGGGCCTTATGCTGCTGGAGCCGAGGAGAATGGCCCTGCGACGTCAGAAGGCAGGGAACTAGTTCAGTGAACAAAACGACTCAAAAGGCAGTTGCACGCTGAGCAAGATGTCGACTCTTCGAGACATTCAGAGACTATGCAATGCAGTTAACGCTATATGGATACCAACTTCAGAAAAATTTTATATTCTCTTTATTTATATATATATATATATTAGACATCATATATTGAATTTCGTTCGTTCGATTCAAATATTTCATTTCTATAACTGATCAAGTAATATTTTATTTTACGTCTTGATTTTGTTTTATGAAAATATTACACGCGGTTGGTGTATTTACTGTATGTATCAATATATACTGATTTATCTATTTGGTTTAAATATATTTAAGCGTTTTTAATAGTTTCATATTTTATATTTATTTCCATACACTTTCAGTGGAATATTGACGGGATTCATTTGTTTGAGTGTATCGCTCATATTTTGGCTTTGGTTTTGCAATAATATTATATTGTTACAGAATACTGCTTGATAAGAATTGTAATAAATTTTGTAATATTATATATTTTATTTTATACTCAAAAGTACCATTGTTGTACATACTACGTGAATATTATTAACGTAGTTAAATTTGGAATCGTTGTATTAACACTTATTAATTCAGTAGGGATGCGATAGTCATTATACACTCGTAGATCCTCATTAATGCTATATCCTTTTCATATGCATGATAATACAGTGTATAGCACTGTACGTTATAACGAGGCTTATAGATCGCATTTACATTACAGTATGGATCATCAGCATACATTGATGCGCCTTTTATTCTTTTATCCAATAAAAAGGAAATTACTAACGTTACTGAAATACGTGTTGGTCGGTTCTCAAGGCACGGCAAAAGCGGAATTTCCGTCGCGCGAACGTGACATGGAAACGAACGAGCACAGCGTGCGACCAGACTGAAGGATCAATTTGCAATGTTGAGGATGGATAAGATCGCAAAATTTCCATCGATCGGGTAATTCTTTGAATTTCTCTTTTGTTTCGGCTGTGAAAAATTTTTAGTGATGTTTTGTCGCGAATACAAGTCGCGACGGTCACTTTAATCGCTTATCGCGAGTATCGGCTGATAAAACAATAAAATTAATCTCGTACCATATTTTCCGAAGAAATGTTCGTCCTCCATTATCGTTATCGTTATTACGACGATAATTCCAGAAGGCGACGATCCAGGGAAATTTACGGAATTTTTCTCTCGCAACTACACGTATTCGCCAAACGTAGCAGCATACAAATAGCCTGCGATACAAATGATCATAATGGACTATTGTGTGTTTGTTTGCTTAGCTCAAGTCACAAGCATCTTTTTTTTTATATGAATGATAAATACTATACGAAATGTCAGTATTATTCGAAAATTATTTCAAATTGAATAAATAAATATTAATGGATACTAATTGACATACTTATGACAGATGTTAATAGCATCTACATAATAGGTACTATACTTTTATCTCTGAACTTATTAAAGCACTGAGAATTATAACGAACTGGATTCGTTTTCGAATTATCATTACAAAAAGCAATTTTAATTTTCAGCAAATACACCAACAGTTAATTCAATCAGATATTATTGTCGATCGTATACTATAAGCTTAACGTAATTTTTGCCTAGTTAAAATATGAATCTTTTTTGAAAATACTTAATTTTCTTTTAATGATACTATTTTTTTAGTATACCTACAGGCCAATTCACAAAAGTCCAATCGTAGTTGACCATCTGTATTGATTTCTCTAGATTTCCGATCGGTTTCAGTTGGGTATTGTGAAGAGTCAGCAAAAATCACCTTTTCCATTGGACTGTGTAAGACTGGCTGGGCGTCGGCGGCTGCTGCCGCCGCCGCGAGTCCGAGAGACTCGATCTTTCGAAGTGCCTCTGGCTGGCGTCGGAGTGCACCGACCGTGCCTCTCTCTTCTCTTCACGTAGCCCGACAACCAATCTTTTCTGTCAGTGCCGTCCCCAAACAAGCTTCCTACAGGTGCACTTACAACCTGTCCTCGTATTTTTGCCACCACTGATCCGCGCCGCATTTCCGATTCACTCGACGCCGACTCGCGATATTTGCGGTGCCCACAGCAAACGCGATTTCGTCATGATGTACGGTTTGGTTATGAAAACGTGAAAAAAGGTGTTCACGTTTCATCGAATCGTTTCGAATTTGGATATTGGCACTTTCTGAGGCCTATTCGGAAAGTCGGCATGGTAAAAAGGATCCTTAAAAGGATTTTTCTATGGAAACAGGTGTACTCGTATTTGTCGAGAGGAAATATTCTATTGGTGCATCGAGAAAGGTTTCTCTTCGGAATTGCTTTTTACGTTTGTCATTTATTCTTTCGAAACTTAATGTACTGGTTGTTGTAGTTCGTTATGGAGTATTTTTTGTATAAGATGACATTGGTTAGATGAGAATTTTTCACATGCAAAAATTGTACAAATTGATTTGACGAGTAACTTATAGGTTTTATGCTTAATTCTTGATACTGCGTTCTAAAATATATTGGGAAACGAGCCTTTTAAAAGTGTGTTTCTGGTGGAACAACTTTTACGTAATATACTGATCTGCATGATTCCATTAGAAAATATCCTCAGGTTATTCCACGACCTACTGCAATCAGCTAGATGTTGACTCCAAATGTAGAAATAAGCATTATGAATGTTAAAAAAATGATTATTTTTATTATAAATGCAATAATTTCAAATTAAATTCATATACGTTCGCCTAATGACAAATTCTATAGCAGAATACTTTGATGGTCCTAATTATAAATAGTGAGAAATATATAACCACGCAAATCTAAACTTTTCGACAAATGCTGCCAAAAAACGTGTAGCGTTAGTATCAAATAAATATACACGATACCGTTTATAAGAAAAATTTATTTGATGTCCATTAAGAGTAGCGCTGACACTAGGACTAATTTACCCCCAATTAATTCTCATAAGACACCAATAAAAAGGGTACCCAATAATTCAAAAGGGGTCATAGAACCAAAGGAACAGTAACTCCAAACCATCACTAACCTAATTTGAGTGAAGAAACAATAAAGTCTCCCAAAAACCCCCAACATCCCTCGACATTCTACAAAATAGAATAGTCCCCACAAAATAGCCCCAACAACCAATTCTAAGAGAAATGATTATGTTTACGGAAAATCAATTGGGAAAGGTGGAAGCGTATCGCAGGGTCCGGTGCCCCAATATATTCGTCCCTGGCCCCCATACCCCAAGTGAGCCTAAACCTTCAATGTTCAACCTGCCCGGCTCGATGTCTAAGGTAGGTAGGTAGGTAGGTAGGTAGGTAGGATCCCAAAAAGAGTAAGGACCAAAACCAAGCAAGATGACTAAAGAAGATGGAAAGAGAACGAAACAAAGAAGATGATACACGGTAGAAGGAGGTCGAAGAAAGAAAGAAAGCAAGGAAGAAAGGGAGACAGATAAGTTAAAGAGGAAGAAAAAAAGTCGTTGGGTGTATCAAGAGAGTCTCTTCTCTTCGTGGCCAAAGAGGAGGGAGAAACGACGCGCAGCATCCAGCAGCAGCGCTACTAGCGGCAGCCGAAAGGAAAGAAGAAGACTGCCGCGTTGGTGAAGTTGGTGTGCGTGCGCGCGTGAGGTACGTGCGTGTGCCTGAGTTGCGTGGGTGTGAGACTGGAGAAGCCTACCTGACGGCGTCCGACACGCAGTAAACCGCGCACCGTGATATCTCCAAGCCGAGCTCTCGAGAACGCGTCCATTCTTGCATTAGGAAAGTTCCTTTATCAACTAACGTAAGCTAGTGTAACTTCTTGTATAAGGAAAATAAAATATATTTATGAGAAAGTTCGAGATGGAGCGAATCGTGATCTGAAAGTTTGTGTATCGTTTCGGGCATTCATTGGTAACTTAGTAGTTGGATGGTGTATACGTGTCTTTGGTGCAACGATTCCTTGTTCAGTGTCTTCCGTACCGACGGTGAAAACGTGTATCTACAGCAGTGGGCAAAGGAAAGGTGGAAAACCGGGAAAATACCTGGACATTACAGTTTATTATTGGATTGAAGGGACCCCCCTTGGACTAGGCCAATAAGCGGATGCGAGATGTTTATAGGATTTTTTTAGCTTCCTCGATAAAGGAGTCCCGTTGGTTCGAGGTGAGTTTTTGTATTACGATTGATTTGCAGTTTTCGGCAGCGCATTATGGGCCCCGAGTGTAGTGAGCCAATATGGCTGCCGGGGCCAGCTATGGCGATCGCGGGAGCCATGTTGGCAGGTGCGTTTGTCCAGATAACCAGGCCTGCCTTCGTGGAACTCATTCGCGCTGCGATTCATGTGGATGTTGTAACGGATTTTTCTGGGTTAAGGACGATGAGAGGATTTCATAGATATTTTGTTGTAATTGGAGGTTTAATTTTGTTTATGAAAAATTTCGTCTTTTATTCCATTGCGGCTTCACTTGTAATTCGATGATCAGGTATCGGTGATCAAGTTTGGCCTCCTCCAGTGAAAGTAACGCCTGTATACCTTGCTCGATATTTCTTGCAAAGCAATTATCATCCTAATACGAGGAAAAACTCGTTGCTTATTTTCTGCATGTATATATCGTGGCGTATACGTAATGGGACATAGATGCAAATAGAATGATCTGGACCAATTATTTCCTACCAGCTCCAAGTCTGTTTTCAAGTAAAGCTGAATATTATTGTTTCGTTTTATGGAACAGGTTTTAGCTTATGGAAACATTAGTGTTGCACGCTACATTCTTGAATGTATAGTTTTTTTTTTTATTTATAAAGTAATGCACGAATTGAATGAATTCCAGGAGACTCCACAATGCCGACAGACCTGGTGGTAACATCAGCTTCAGGCTCAGAGGACTCGAGCCGGTCGCGGGATCTTTTGGGACCTTCCTCGCGACCAGGACCCTCATCCTCGTCCTCTTCCAACGCAGGACCTTCGTCTTCAAGGAACTTCGATCCTGCAAGTGCGTTACAAGCGTACCGTCACCACCATCATGGCTTTGTGGCCGGTTTGGGTCATCCCCATCACCGGGAATCATCTGCCTTCGTACCAGTGGTTCCATCCAGACTCCATTTGGCACCATATCCTGGTGAAATGCATCCCCACTTATCAGGACCGCCTTCGTCTTCATCTTCCTCGAATCCTGAACACGATGGACCGGAAACATCAGCTAGAAAGTCATCCTCGAGTTACGAGATCATGGCAATGATGGCTGATAAGAGAAAAGAATTGGCAGCAAGAGCGCTCCTGTTGCCACCTCCGCCATTACTAGAACCACCTCCAGGATATCCTGTTTTCGCAGGACCTTTCCCAGGAGGATCTGCACTTTATCCTCCTGGAGGTCCTCTCGCACATCAACACTTAGACCGCAGACTTCTCCGAGCTCCAGGCAGGGCGTCAAGGCCCAAGAAGCAGTTTATCTGCAAGTTCTGCAATCGACAATTCACAAAAAGTTACAATCTTCTAATACACGAAAGGACTCATACTGATGAGAGACCTTATTCCTGCGACATATGTGGAAAAGCCTTCCGTCGGCAAGACCATCTTCGGGATCATAGGTAAATTTGAATTCCTGCTGGAAGCTTATATACCTAATTTTTTTTTAATTTCCAGACACTGCCCTCTCTCCCCTTCCATCTCTTTAGGTCCTTTTAGAATTTCAATGATCACTATCCTCTCTCAATAGTTCAGATACCTCGTAACGACTCTCTATTTTATAACTGGTCTTAATCCATGATCCTGTTATCCAGGATCGATATCTTTACTACCAATCATAGGTAAGCATTTTTTAAATTGATTTCAGGTATATTCACAGCAAGGAGAAACCATTTAAATGTGGTGAATGTGGCAAAGGATTTTGCCAAAGCAGAACCCTGGCTGTGCACAAGATCCTTCACATGGAGGAGTCGCCGCACAAATGTCCTGTCTGTGCAAGAAGTTTTAATCAGCGTAGCAACCTGAAGACTCACCTACTGACACACACGGATCATAAGCCCTACGAATGTACTTCCTGCGGTAAAGTCTTCCGCAGGAATTGCGATTTGCGTAGACACGCTCTGACGCACGCGGTCGGTGACGTCCCACCAGAAGCATTAGAGGAAGCATTACGAGACGATGACAGTCCTGAAGAAGATTGTCCTGAACCAGGATCATCGTCCTGTCCTTCCAAAGCTCCATCCACCTCCTCGACTTCCTCGACGACAGGTTCATCGTACCCACCACCACCGCCACCACCTCCGGCTTCAACGTCAATTCCTTCAAGGCCACAACTTCAGATTCGCCGGGATCTACTCCAAGTGAAACCATCGACGATAACTAGTGGAGGTGGTTTGTCCAGTTCACAAAATCCACCACCTCCATTGCCACCACCACCACCACTCATTCTTACGTCTTATAGACGTAGGCTAGGATCACCAGGTCCTTCCAGGGTCCTTTTGGAACTTCAAGAACGGGAGAGGGAACGAGAAAGAGAAATTGAAAGACAGAGGGAGAGAGAACGTGAAAGGGAACGGGAGAGAGAACGCGATAGAGAACGAGAACGAGAAAGAGAAAGAGAAAGAGCAGAGGAGAGACCTCCTAAAGTTCCTACTCCACAACCTCCACCACCTCCGCCAAGACCAGCTCCGGCTAGACAAGGATTCACCATTGCAGATATTATGCGGCGGTAGAATGATTCCTTTGATTATTTAGTTATTAGAGAAATCATCCAGATCATTAATGAACTTTGATGTAAACCTCTGTATCGTCTTCAGGAAGTTATTATTTTGCGACAGCTGAATCAATCAAGATGACGAGTCGATAAATAACTCGAATAGATTCGACTCCATTCATACAATATTATTATAAAATGCAGGATCTCCCAAAAGACTGCTTTCAATTTACTACAAGGACCTGGATGAACCTCATGTGATTATTCACTGTTATCCTGACTAGGATAAACGAACATAGAGACAGAGTGTACGAGTGTATACAAGGTGTGCGTATTAATCCATGACAGAGAGATATCATTGGATTTCATGATAGCGAGAAAATAATTTGTGCCAACGTAAAGTCACGCAAGAAATATATGAACATTAATATAAGTTCGTGGACGTTGAGAACGTCTCGATTCCCTGAGCAATTTTAAAATATAAGCATAAATCGAATCGGTAGATTAATCATACCGTTACAATTAAAAGTGCCTTGAGTAATGAACATGAAGAAAATATATCCAAGATAACAGTTGTTCCCAAACAGTAGACCCATGCAAAAAGGGGTCGCCACTCTTAAAAGAAATTAATAATCGTGCAATCACGCAATTACAAAGTGACGTTAATAGAAGAATATAATAATTTTGCGATCAAAGTAATCCAAAAATCTCTAAATAAAACACGTCTCGCGACGAAAACAACAGATGAGCAATAAGGACAAAGAAATAAAAAGGGATAAAACGATTGCCCAGTAATAAAACGCGTGAACGACTTTATTGTAAATAAGAAATATCCATGTTAAAGCAAGCACCGTACTCGGACTATCGTCCAGTGAAGAAAGACATAAGCTCGGTGTTCAATTATATTATTTCTACTGTGCGAGTTAGGGAAGAAATTCGAAGCGGATTAAATAATAAGAAGAAAAAAGAAAAAAAAATTGACAAAAAATATTTATAAAACAAAAGAGCAGCCCCGAATCCGGCATGCCATTTCTCGTGTCATAGGGACGAAATATATTCGCTCGTATAAATGTCGCAATTGTGAGATTGTGAGATGTGCGTACGCGTGCGTGTCTCACGTTTGCATGTGCACGAGTGCACTTGCAGGTGCATGCATCCTTATCGTGAGTGCAACAGCACTCGAGTGTATCTGTAAATAAGTAGAGAAAACAAGAAGGAAGTATTTGATATTGATTTGAGATTAAGACAACGGGAGCACAAAATGAAGAAGAAATAATGGCAGTTTCTTTATCGAGTAGTTCAACGAAGAGAGCAAATGTTAAAGGAGAGTGAGAGAGAGAGAAAGAGTCAGAGTTCGAATTAGAGAAAGAGAGAGACAAGCACAAGAGAAAAAAGTATATATGAAAAACGGTAGAAAGGGTCCTTTGTCCTTTCACAGACCCCATGGACCTCTGATGCAAATTTCACCTGACCGACCTGTGTGTGCCACTGTAACGGTGGCAGGTGCAATACGGTACCCAGGCTACTTTTCGAATACTACCTGCACTACTAAAAACATTCTAACCCTCTTCAGCACTGCCACGTTTTTCTCCTTTTCTATTTTTTTTTTTTTCTTAACCTGCCGTTTTTGTGCTCGTCTTCTTTTCTTCGTTCTCTTCTCCTCGTACTGAAAGAGAACTATTAAGGATCCTTTTGTGGCTAAACGTCCTGCGTGGCACCGCAGAACTCGTTCCACCTAATACCGCGTTCCGGGTACTGTCACCGTGGCAGGACATCTTCGAAATGCAATAATTTGTCTCTTTCTTTTCCTCTTGCTCTGCTCTTTATTCTCTTTTTTTAATTCAGGTTACCTTCTTCTCTTTTAAAAGTATCGATACCTGCTGCGATCTTGTTCTCTCGGTTGCTCTATCGTTGAATCTTCTTACTCGGCCTTATTTTTCTTTATTCTTTTTATTTTCGGCAACTTTCAGCCATTACGCTAGAACGTTCGACGCTTTCTCACTCGTTTTTCGTACACACACGTTGATCAACATTCCATGCGTTGCATGCTAATTTAATTATTATTTAATATCATCTTTACGTCAGTGTAGATTGAAGTAACGAATAAGCTTGATATTTAATAATATTGTTGAATTATTAAATTGTACAAGTTTGATAAGCTCGAGCTATCGAAATAACTGTTGTGAACGTTCTAGTGGTTATCCAAGCAACTGCCTCTTTATTTTTCAATTTTTCTTTCTTCTTCGTGTGACATCAATTCTCTTCGTCTTTTTCTCTTTTTTTTTTGTTAATTACGAAGTTTATCGTGCGACAGACTACGTGAGGTGTGTTTATTTTATGTTTATCTTTTATTTTCTATTTTTAACAGATCGAATTAGAGACTTTAATAAGACCTAGCTTTACCATTTAAGTTTAAACCCAAGCTTAGTTATGCTCATTCTAGATTGTTTTATACCCTTAATATCATAAGCGTTAAATCGTTGGGATTGATTGGACTTTTGCTTAAACTTAAATGGTAAAACTGGATCTGAGTAATGTATAGTGATTTATGCAATGTACAATGTACAACGTACAAGGAGACCGATGCGTGATAGATTCGAAATATGCATATGGGTTTCACAGTTTCCTGTTAATTTTTATGTCCTAATTTTACATTTACTTTAAGGATCCATACTTATTGATTTGTATGAGAGCTCTCGAGTAAGAACATTTGTAAATTATATTAAGGAGGATGAAAAACTGAGAGAAATAAAGTTGCCTTACTTTTGACAGAATATCAAAAGTTTTGAAAAATGTCTTAATGCCTGCTCTTTTGAGACAATAGTGTTTGAATCATTTTCATTTTTTTATTTACTAATCAGATACGCTCGTTATTAAATTCACAAAACTCCACAAATCCTCCAATCAAATTCTAATTGAAATTCCTATAGAATTATTTTACTTAATATTTCAAAACCTTTCCAATCAAATATTTATAATTAAATTATTAAAAGGTTCTGGACACTGTTTCTGCACACCCATTCTACCTAATTTTCAATAGCATGTATCAATGATTACAATGTTCCTTGGCATTTGGTATGTCTTGAAACATGTGAAAATATTTATGTCGTGCAAAAAGAAAAAAAACATTGGTACGAATCCCGAGCGATTATCGTGATATTGGTACGTCGACCACGAAGACGTGGTGTAAGGCAGGACGAAGACCCTTCGGCGTTCCGAATTGCTCGGAAAACAGTCGAGTCGACGAGTGTTCGGCTGCCCTTGTTCTTGGGCATCCATCTTGATCTTCATGGTCCAGGGATGCTGTAACGTTCCGAATCCCATGAAGGATACAGTAGAACCGACTAGTCTTCTCCGCCCCGCTAAGCGTCATCAGCTTTAACCATTTATGAAAGAGTATTTTCATGCTAACTTTGGTATTTAATAATCGCCAATATGTAATCAGCAATGTTTTGCACATTTCTGAGAACTTCTAATTTTATGGACTGTTTGGTGTCTTCAAACTTTCTAGAATGTACTAGTTGGTTGGTGTCGCTGAAATACTTTTCGGAGATCCTTTTTTTATTTTGTCCTCTCACCCGCGGGCACGGATTCAGAATTTCGGTTACGAAGACCTAGTATGGATGAAAGGACATTTTTTTTTTCATTTTCGGATGAACCGGTTCGTCTCACTACCGTTTCTTGGAATGCTCTTTAATAATTTTGCATTGTGGCAATGTGAATTTTATTTTTCTTTTCGAGCAAGAGTTAATTATTTACAGAGTAATTATTACGACGTCTATTTAAACGATATTGATTTGGTGTAAATCGCTCATTTTTTTTTCAAGGAAAATCAAAGATACTCAGTCCTGACTGAACTTCGAGTATAAAGAGATTAAACTATGAAGCAGAGTACGCATTATTCATAACTAATTCGTATAATTATTATTTTATTATTAAAAAAAGAATTGTTATTTCCAATCATACGACTTAAAAGACTTGGTCCATTCAAAGTTTATTGAAAGAAAACTTAAAATATGAAATGTAAAGACAGTTAACTTTATTACCGAGGGTTGGCTCTTGCATGACAACAAAAGCGTAAGTTACCAAGGGGATAATCCATAAAGCATACTCTACTATACCGATCTAGTTATATTCACCACAAGCAATATTCACTGTCGGTATGGTAGTACAGTTTTTCTTCTTCTCTCCTGCATTATCGACCAACGATAACAAGTTGCTCCGACATTTCTACATCACCATCCAGTTTTAGAAGAACCTAACATTAAAGAATTACCCATCGTAGAGATCTTTATTTAATGCTACCTTTCGTTCAAAGATCGCCACACGGTCCAAATCGATACACATTCAAAACTATCCATCATGTCGATCATGTCTCACAATGAGAAGAAAGGACAATTTTTTAGATACATATCCTTAATACGAAATACAATAAGCATGACTATTTTCAATAATCAAATTGTATTATATCAAAGTCCCGTTAGAATCGAAAATCAAATTTAACTAGGTATTCAAAATATTGTCAAAATAATCTTTCTTCAATAATCAATTCGTCGGAATTTTGTTTTTCGTTATTTTACTGTAAACTGTGCTGCTTATCTCTTATCGGTAGACAATCATTCATACTTCTAATTATGTTCTATATCAAACAATCTGATTTAATACTGGACATCCAGGAGGAGAAAACATTTTTGGTTTTAGGATCCAAATGGATTGGTCCGAACTGACTGAAATGGACCGAAAGTCGCACGAGGACATTAGGTAAATTAATTATATGGCCAAGGTTGGTACTGTAGGTAGGCAAGGGTAGCAACATATCGATCGGCCAGCCATAAAGAGACTACGACACGAAAGAAGGAACGCAGGGCTGGTGAGTTTTACGCGCGCTAAAGAGCTTTTTACGAGGGTCTCCGGAGATAAAGGGGACTTTATCGAACTACCAGCCCAAGAGCCGTTTTCAGGGCCGTAGCTACGACCTGCACGGAGGTCCATTTACATTTCCTATGCGAGGGAGGTAGGATGCGTGGGCGAAGTGTCGACGGGTAGAAAGCTCCTCTTCCATGCATACAATACTTAAACTCATCCAGATGCACTACTAGCAGTGACAACAGCCTTGAGTAACGTCTAAACACATATTAAATCTACATGAAACTATTAGATCATTGAATATAGACCAACAGTCACAAAAAATGTAAAATATCTAAAAAGATCGAATATACTGAAAATATAAGAAGGACCTATGCAGTATAACTAGATGTATTTTTAAAAAAATAAAATTTTTATAATTTGTCCATAAAAACATTTGAAAAATGTCTTCGACTTACTTTTGTCATATAAATTGTACGTGTTAATGAATAATGCTAATTACTTGCTTTACAGTATTTTTAATTAAAAATTTTTATTGGGTTGTTACGTTCTAATTGAATGTTCCATAGTGGACCTGGTGATTCGTAATATACAGCATGTATGTAGCATTAAGCCTCAGCGATGACAATTTTACTTATTACTAACGATAAAATAATGCGTAGGCCCAGGTTCGGGAAACTCTTATGACCTTGGGTAGAAAAGGAATTCCTGTGATAATGAAAGAAACCAGAGGCTGGTATTATAGTTCACTGACATATAGGGCAACGTATGTTTTAAGGTTAGCCAACGAGCAGATTTTGATATCGGCAGGAGGTAATTTTGCACGTCTTTATATAGAGTCAAAAATTTCACAAATATTCCCCTAAAATGTGGATCTTGTCAGTATTCTCAGTTCTTTGTTTCTAATTTTATTAATTAATTAAAAGCTACCCACATAGCACATAATGTCAGTAGGTCCACAGGTCGTCCATAGAAACTCTCAGGGACGTCTACAGGATATTTGTGCTATACGAGTAGAAAATTGTATGAGAGTAAAGTAAACGCTGAGAAATGGAAATAAAAATTATTAAAAATTATACCGTTGATATATAATTTTTCAAAATTGTTTCAAAATCCTAATTTCAATTACAACATATTGGTATAGTCAAAAATGGATAATTAAATGACTCAATTTTCAAAGGCCCTAATCGTCTATCTGTCAGGTATATTTATGTTGGGTTAAGTTTAAAAGATCATGCAGCTGTAACTGCTATAGAATATGACGAAAATTGACAAATGTAACCTAACAAGTTCATCCACTTAATATTTGTAAGACCAAACTGTTATTCGTACGAATAAACCTTGGCGTTTCTATAGTAAAAATAAAGGAAACTTACCACCGTAAGATAGCGCCACTCGACGTTAATATCTTGACCTAAACGCCATAGGGAGTCGACAAATGGTCCAAGGTCACGCGAATAGTTTCGCCACCGATTACCAAGTCAGGTAGTTGAGTAGAACGTTTTGGGGCTACCAATTAAGAGAGCGGTAGTCATTCTTCGGTAACCGTGGTGAACGCGATGATTCCGGAAGCATTGGAGATACAGTCGAAAAGGTCACAGCTTATTTGCATGGAGCTGAAAATTCCTAAAATAATCCATCAAGTTGCTGTGCATGTCGTCCAATAGTAAAGTTAAGTAAAGAAGCTGAAAGTTAGTCAAGCAGATAACAATTGATGTTTTAAAAGATTCCATCATGAATTTCAGATCTGAAGAATCATTGCTAAGGGAAATATGGAGATGACTTAAGGATATGAGAATTTCTTAAAATCCTGAAAATCATGTCAGTGTCTACCGGATATTTCGAGTAAGCTGATTATAGTAGAGGGAACCTTTAGGGATACCTTAAGAAAATAGATGAAACGTTGACAGGTAGATCTTTGATCGCAGAAGATTAACATATTTTAAAATAAGAAATGTCATTCTATGCCTTGAACGTGGGAAATTCGTTGAAATTATGCAATAATAAATACATTATGATATATATGAAAAAGACTAATACTACTATACCAACGGATGGTAATGATTCATTAATAATACTTAAGAAAGATAAAGTTAGCAGTTAAAACAAGCGTTCATTATGTATACAGAGAAGAGGAAATACAATGATACAGCTATGTACAGTAACGTGAAAGGATGCAACGTAATATCGTCAGAGCGTGTCAAATTAATTGTAAAGTCATGCAGCGTCGTAAAAATCATAATGGGTATTTCGCATGTGACCACGTTAAAGATACAGGCAAGGGCTGTTTTATACAAACGCAAATATAAAGGTCTTGGCCACGGTGTACGAGACGGTTTCAAAAGAAAGAAAACCAACCACCTTACACCTATACAGTTTCCTCTCTTAGGCGTCGCTACGTGGATATTTTCACAGTTTTATTATTACAACTAGCTAAGAGAGAGGAGAGAGCAAGAGTGAGGGACACCGTACGAGGAGGACATAGTGGCGAGGCCCACACAGTTTTATAGCTCTAAAAGTGACTAAAAATCGACAAACAATCTATTCCGGGCGCGTATGGCTGTACTAGATGATAAAGTCGCAGACGCAGTTTAAAAAGAAACGCAGCCGTGGCTGACAGCGTCGCGGTGTCGGCGTTCTGTGAAAATGTCGGTCTTCTACAAAAAGCCAAGTCAAATATGGGCGTGTTTTCTGGCACGTCGAGTAAATCCGTTAAAGGCATTTTACACGGGATACAAGATGGTTACAGTACAGTGGTAACACACTCACGTAATACTAGTCTTTATTGCGGCATCCTTGACACGGCCGATTAGTATCGTGGATTATTAGCGTCATCATAACTCGTATTGGCACAATCATCATTGTCTTTAATCAGCGTTCCTCTCTAACATTTTTCGTACCTGATACTGATGTCATTTGATTATCTAAATGCGTCTCTGATTCCTGGAACTGTGACTAACTCCAGTTCTACGTATCACATATAGCATTGTGTGCATAGGTTTTTTTTCTCTCCTTCTCTTTTATTATTATTTATAATTGCTTGCAGATACTTAAACCTTTACAACAGGGAATCACTTGAATGGATATGCCATACCTTTTTTTTAGATAACGCCAATGATCGTGCCTTAGAAATACGTTGGTTAGCAATGAGAGAAAGAAAAGCCCACGCGGGTCTAGTAAACAAATGACATCCGTCGATCAATAATGATGGATGATCGACACCCATAATGTCGCAGCTGTAATACGCAAGTATAAATTAAGTTGCCGACAAGTACATGATGGGTTGTAGGTATTGGCATTCACTATATGCTATACTAGTACCGTTAACGAAAGAAAACTCTCGTGTAAAGACAGACGTAGGTTGTTGAATGAAGAAATCATTAAGTGCATCCCGCATAGTGTTTTCTATTTACGATGAGTAGAAGCTTAGTTGTAGCCATTGTAGAATGGAGTCATTAAGAAATGAGAAAGCCGAGGAAAATAATGAAATTCTCATTCATCGAACTGGTTCACGGTCCATTCAGAAAGCGGCCTCTGCGATTCCATTGTTCTACCAGAGTTCATTCATACGGAAAGAAAAACGAAAAGGAGGCTTGAGCTTTTCAGACTTCCAAACGATTCCGTTCAGCTATGAATCTTACCGAAGTGTCCTGAGGGATACCTGGAGTAAGGTATATTTAGCTTGTCTTATGTTTCCGCGTCGTCCATCTTTTTGTGATTCAACTCGATCTGTCGGCGAATGAAAAACGACGTGAATCGTCGCAAAATATTTGAGAAAGGAAACTGGTCGAGTCCTAGAAGGCGAGTCGTGCGATTCCTTTGTCTTAGGTTCCTTTATCTTCCTTCTTTTTGTCTTCTCTTTCCTCCTCCTCCTTTTCCATGGTTTTCTTCTTTCTCCTTTTCTTTCCCTCCTTGGTTTCACTTTTAGAGGTAAGAAGTCTGAAAAGTGGGTATACACAAAATTCCGTACCTGCTATACACGCGTGGTTCTCTGTCGAGCAAATAAATAGAATAAATAAAAGGACGCATGTCTTATCTCGTTTCTAAATCCTTGAGGAAATTTGCATACCCGAATCTCGGCCGTTGAAGTCACCGCTTATGGCAAACATAGCTTTGAATCTGTCTCTAACACTGTAGTGTTGAAAAATACGCTTCACTCTGGTAACCATATTGGCTTACTTCTTGAAGGAATCTGCAACTGTTCGAATTTCATCGCCACCTATAGATCAGATAGCGATTTTAAATAATTAAAATAATATTGTAAATATCCAAAATATCTTATGGTATTTTAGATTTCTCTCTCCTTTTGATAATCGGAGATTTACTTAGCCCCGAGTCCATTCCGTAAAAGAACGGAAGTACTGTGAGTGGTGCTAACTCACCGCTATGTCCCTATTTCTTCATATGCGTTTGGCGAAGACAGAATGATAAGTTTGCAGCACTCACAGTACTTGTAGTAGATTTTACAACACACAGATAGACACGAATCAATGCGCGATAGAATAGTTCGGTTTGTTACATGACTAAGGGTGCGTTCCGCAATTTACTGATAGTACTACGAAAGTAGTTACATCTCTCTCAGATACGTATAACTGAACAAGTACACAGTGGCAGTAAATTTCGGAACATAACCTAAGAAGCCTAAGTCCATTTTCTAGAGGATTCAGTGAGTTGGCAGATATGTACCATATCTGGGTGAGTGAAAACGAACGTTAGAATTAGGTTCGAATAAGTATTGTACGATTTAAAAGTAAATGAATATATCTTGATACAAGCGTGAGTCTTAAATGAGAACAAGAACATAACAAGGTTAGGTTACCTTACGAGAAACAGAAGTTCTGTCATACATAGAATGTCGTAGAAAATATCTTTGTATCCATTCTTTGTGATTTCCGGGTTTACTTACGATGATTCCTTTAGTATTGGCTGTTCGGTACAAAGGTACGGATGGATAGTCCGTTTTATTCGTGTAGGAGACTCGACGTTGCGGTGGTCGCAATAAACTTTGAGTCGCTTGTGTTGCTGGCGTAGCATAACGTAGCGTACGTTTAAGGTGCGGCTTCATCCACAATCTCGACTTCATCCTATACCCATTATGCGAGCAAACTCCTTCAGTGCCTCTCTGACCCGGAATAAGGGCTAGTTCACAATGATTTTGTTACGGGTGAGTTGCCCTTTGTCAGTGCGTCGTTCTTCCTAAAACTGTCACTATGAGTACTGGCCTCAAAAATCCGCCGATAGAGGCGCTAACGTCTGCTTTGTCGATTCGGACGTTCGGTTTACCATGGTGGCACAAATGTATTTTTCTGAAGTGCAAGATTGACTATATCTTAACAGTTACTAAATGACGTACACGAACGTCATTTGTGTAGTCGGCTATAGCAATGCGTTACAGTCTGAAGTATTTTACGCTTTCCTCCGAGACACGATGACTGTTGACACGTGACTGTCAAAGGAAAAATTAGGTAAAGTCTAGTTTAATGTCACGCGGTAACTATCAGGTGTAAATAATTGATTAGGTATCTACGTTAGCTTAATGAATTCTATTGTGTACATTTTACAGTGTTGACATATTCTGTGACATAATGATATAAAGATAAATATCGACTTATTATACGGATCGTTAGAAAGCACGGCTGTTCTTTTTTATCATTACATATCGAACCATGTTCAGTACGTAACAAAATTTCTTTTGACGTTTCAATTTTTTTTTATTTAAACACACCTGTATCAATTTGTATTACAATTCTATTCTTTGTCTTATTTAAGCTGTGTGAGTGCTACTCCTAAAAATTATTTTAAAAGTTTCAAACGTAAATACCTTTCTGTGCTCCCTTGTGAATCAACCGTACGATGGTAAGGCAGAGAGGGGGATAGGCGTGTGCAAGCACGCGCGCGCGAACTGGCAAACATATAGATATACATCCACTAGCATATGTGCACACTAGTGACGCGCGTGAAGACACGTAGCCAAGTATGAGTGTAGCCAGCAAAGAAAGACACGAGCTCAGCGCTGGGCGCGTCCTCATATCTACGACTCGCGACTTCTCGCCGAGAGAAACGTAAGTCTTTGAAGTTAGCCGCCGTTGTGGAGGACAGATATTATCATCATCGTTGGGCCTTAAGGGAGTGTTGGAGGTGGCCGCGTGGGCCCCACGGATCGCGCATGGACTCCTGTCCTTTGAGTATTCCTTGCCAGGACCTTACTCGATCCTCGGAATTGGGATACCTTTTGACAAATCTATTCGTGTGAACGCACCTTTACGATTAATCCCGGTCTTCTCTCTTATCAGATCCCTCGTGGTCCCCTTATAAATTTGTGAACGCGAGGCGATCCCGTACGACTGTTTTCTTGAGGAACGGATAAACCACCGGGCAAACCTCCCGTAGATCGAATTCTTTCGAAACCGGCGCCATCATGATTTATGTATTTTTTATAAATACATTTATACCCGACATGCTATTATGCATATCTGGCTTTATCAATAATATTTTTCTTATTTGAGATTATGTATTTTTTATGTTTAGACAATTTTATAATTATCGTATAGCGCATTGAGCTTCTTGGTAGACAAATTGTAGAAGTGTACATAGGGACAAATTTAAGTGTTTTGGATTTTGAAAAAATTATTTTCATGCCTCTTTTCTTATACTTGTTCCCTCTTACGTCGTAAATATAAATATTTCGTTCTTTATAATCCGCTCTTTTCTTCTCGAAGTTTTATGGTAATAGTGATAAAAGGGTGTTTCTATTTGTATACGGTGAATATAGTTGGTTTCTTGTGAGCAAAGAAACCAGAAGTCAAGAACGTGGCAGTCGCACGTTTAATGCGTGATAAGGAAGATCGTATCTCATCGTCAGTATCATCTATCATTCGTGTAAACAAGCAAGAGATGAGAACACGATAGTTTCAAAGACTTCCTATTGATAGTCAAAACGATTAATAGCAATTACGAGAAATCCAAGAAAATTGAATAAAAATTTTCATTGGTCCAACTAATTTCGCTAATTAAAAATCACAAGAAAACTACTATAAAAATTTACTTCTAATTCTCCACCATACAATCATTTGATAAATTAATAAATTTGATCGAATTTAATTTCAATCAGATAGCACGCATTAGTACTATATGTCGTATCAAAAAGAGGTCCAAAAAGTATATAATCACGGTCAACCGTAAGACGCCAACTTACCATGGACAACGCGTGTCCTCAGGGTTGGCAGTATATCAGAGAAGACGAATCGTAGCAAGAAGAGGGGAAAAGAAAAAGTAAAAGTGTTAAGAAAACGTAAAAGGAAAAGTAAGAAGTAAAAGAAATGGTGGTGGTCATAGGACGACCTGTGAGATTTCTTTTGGCGAGCAGTATTTCAGTGCAGACGTTAGAGCCTATTTGTATTGTTTTCCCAGTGGGTTTTGTCGCCGTAGGCGTTATCTCGGAATCTAGTCGGTGCCCTGGGACCGATCTACCTGCTAATTCGCCAGGGGCTCGATTGCGGTTCGTTATCTACATAGGGTGGTGGAAAGTATTGTCGACGGTACGATATACCGTAGCCTATAGAACATAACGATGAAGATAGAAGTAGAAATAACCATAAGGATAACCATATATATATATATATATATATATATATGTATATGGACGGATGGGGGTTGGGTTGACGGTTTGGACGTGACAATATTTGTCGCGCGTTCTTCTTGGGGTCCCGCGATAGCTACAGTCTATTTGCCCTTGTAATATTGCCCAGGCGGCGCTGCGGTCTATTTGCCGAGGCTTTGTTTCCGCCAGTTTCCGTTTCCTGCGCTATCTTGCCGAACGGCAAACATGGCGGCACCTCTGATCGGCTCTCCGAATCCGCGCCTTAACCATCCACCACCCATCCGAGGAATGTGTTGCGATGTGAAAAACCTGACGTAGCAATGTATAGGTAATATGCTGTAAGAATTTTGAGGTTTCACTATAAAATGAATTCGATGTTATTTTTATTTTATTACTGACTTTGGTATTATTTTGTAGTATCGAGTTGATATATCAAAGATACATCTGACTTGTGAAGGATTTAACATTCGATCGGTAAATATATCGTTGGTAGATATCTACTTTACCTTCGATACGTCTTAAGGGCTCATAGGGAATTGTGAAAAAGTTTAAAAATTAAATTTTAATATTTAGTGTACATCTAGGGAGGTTTTTTCAAATTTTTATAAAGCTGCTTTTTATTATCTTGGGTTTTGATTAATACGTATACAGGGTTACTCAGGAGTATTGCATCAACTGAAGATGGTTTTGCCATAAATATCACATAGAAGAGACTAACTTCGGTTGGTGCAATATTTTTTAATAACCCTGTATAGGATTCTTCATTTCCATGGTAGAATCAATTTCAAGTGGTGCAATACTACAGGGTTCAAGTTAAATGGACAGGCGAACTTTAGTTGGTCTGAATAACCAAGGCTATTCAGTACAAACGTACTAACTGAAGTTGGTCCTGTTATAGAAATCAAATAGACAGGCTAACTTCAGGGGGTGAGTTTGGCCTGAATAACCATATATTCTGTTTTACCATTGTATTTCATACTATTTATTATACTACGAGTATAAGTTTCTTTAATTTTTTTATATTTTTTTTTGGATGAATATTACAATAGTGAAAATGCGCAACAGGTATATAGGTTGTATTTAAGTATATCTATTGAAAGTAGTGCAAGCTGTGTAGTACATACATGTATTGCTGGTTCATAATTCTTCCTTAAACAGTGCCGTAAATGCATTACCTGATTGGTAATAATGATTATCGGGCACGAGGCGCCAGTCAGTCGATTAAAATCGTAACGATTGGACTCTCCTGTGCTACTTTATAATTCCACTAAGAGGTACGTAAATAAATCCTTAACGGACCCTTAACGCCCAGCAGGTTACCAGCTGAACTATAAACCGTGCTAATCGCTCCACGCTCCTTTATATCCGATTAAACGACGACTACGTCAATTCGAAACGCGTATTTCATCGGTAATCGCTTTGCCGATAAGCAGAGCATCAACCGAATCGCTTTTAACATGGAATTTTTATTCACGATCATTACATATTTGGAACCGGATTTTTTCCATTTCAACTGAACTGACTCGGGCACTAATAGTTTCGTTGTGTTTTGAAATTTTTTTTTCCACTCAACTCGCTGTTGCATAGATTAAATCTGATCGAGAAATTTCGCCTATAAATCTTATCAATTTTCAATCGTGTCATTTTGCACTTCAAAATTGCATCAACTAGGTATAATGAAAACAAATTTTTTGGGATTTAATAGGTTCGATAAAAAAAATTTATTTTTGAAAAAATTGTAAATAAATCTGAAAGTTTTTCGATAATTAACATTTAAGACAGATTGGGTCCATTCTTGGGTGAATATTTTGATAATTTGGAAATTGGAAATTTGATTGTCGATTTTTTTTTTTTTTTTTTTTTTTTAGTTAATGGACCTTTTAATAAGATATAGGAAACCGTGGATAGATCGGTGAAATCAATTTCTTCAGGATGAATTTGGTGAACGGTGACGGGAGTAAATAGGTACGAGAACGTGTTACTCTTCTCAAGTCGAGATAAGGGACCACCAGCCATCTTTGATTTAAGACACACTCCTCTTCTTCATTCTTTCTTTTTCATTTACTCCCTTGGGTACAAATACATATTAAAGACTCCAAGTATTTTTACATGCGTATGTGCTCGGTCTTCTAATCGAAACATTTCCAGTCTCATTGGATGTCATTAGTAACGGGGATTCCGACAATCCTTCTTGTCTACGAACTGAACTTTCCAACGTAGACTTCTTGTCAACTCATTCTCAATCCTATACGAAGATTTGACCGTAGAGAAACGGATACAACGGGATGACTGAGTTAAAATGTTATAAAATCATGAAATTTATTATCATTGTTCATTGATTATATTTTTATAGTAATCAGACGAAGAAAAATAGGCGATCTTTGATGCTGAGGAAAATAGTAATATGGAACCAAGAAGCGTGAATGAGTACAACGTACTCCTGGTGAATTCGCTAGGGGTTTTACTGTACGAAAAAAAGACAGTAACAATCCGCATACTCGTATCATACAAACCGTATATTTTGATATGTTCAAAAAAATAACGACCCCATGTACAAAAAAAAAATTAAAAATAATTCTTCAAGAAATGACAGACCAAAGAAACCGATCCGATGGAAAATCACGAATACCCCATGATCTCAAGAGGAACCCCATCAGCTTGATTCCCATAGGCCGAGGTTCATTACGCGAGACATCGTGGTCACGTCCGCGTGCTCGGGGGTGTTTGGGGGCGGCTCGTTCTTGCAATGGCGGATGTTCTCCGTTGCGCAACCCACGCGTCACCTCTTCCTCCTGGTCTTCGTCGTCTTGATCTTCTTCTTAAACCTCCACCATCTCCAGCATCATCACGATCAAGACAACCACAGCCACCACCACCATCATCGACACCACCACCACCACCATCGTCCGCACCATCATCATCATCATCATCAATATCAGCGCCCGCCGCGGCACGATTTCCAAGGTGGTGGAGGTGGCTGTCACGACGTCCTGAGAGTAGATTTTTCTTATTTCGAATCGGAGGAGGCTAGGGAGGTGATCATCTCGAGCAAATGAACCAATGACGCGGTCCTGCAAGATCACAAGATCACCGGAGGCGGAGCCGGACTCCTGGCGATGGTTCACGGATGCTGTGGTGGGGGCGGTGGTCCAGCCACATAGTGGGGGTTGACAGCGACTACTGTGCATTTCCCACGTGCCCTGGGAACCCTTGCGGCACTGCTGTGGCCCCCGACTCGTCTCTACGGCTTCTCACTCTCTGCATCTCTCGACGTCCTTTCCTCGTCTCTCTAACCACTCTCTCTCACTCACTCACTCTCTCTTTCTTTATTGTGCTACCTCTTTCTCTTTCTCTCCCTCCCCCACCGTATCGTCGCTATTCTGTCTCATGATGGTATTTCCTTCTCTTGTGTCTGAAGAAACTTGCCGAAGCAACAAGGACCTTGGGATCAGAAAGACGGATCTTGATGGCTCGATAAAAATATTAAAGTGCTCCAACGATATAAACCAATTTTTGCTCATTCCTATTTTATATGATTTTTTAATAATTTCTATTATAATATTACACAATATTATTGAGTAATATATAATTACAGATGTTTAGATGAACTTGAAAAGTTGGCCCAAGTCTCAGCGTAATATTAATATAAGGTATTCAACACTCTTAATAATGTTGTACAACCGATCTCTGTATCTGTCGAGTTATTCCGATATACTGTATATAATTTACAGTACAGTACGCACACTCGTTTCGTCCATGTTTACATTCAGTAATTGATATTTATGGCAAATATGACTCTAGGTAAATCAAGAGTATTGTATGAAGACGCAACAAGTGCCTATTTAAGAGATCGCCAATTGCTTATCAAAATATTTGGAATTTATCATTGCATTAGCAAATATCAAATTAACCAGTAAAATTACAACTACACCCGAATACCCATACCTACCCTTAAGATACTCATGATTTCCCTAATAAGAAATTCAAAAAAGATCCCCCATCAATTCCTAAAATTCCCAATCGATACCTAAACCCCCTAAGAAGTCAAGCCCAATGACTCCCAGTATATCCCAGAGTAAGAAGAGTCAAAGTAAAAGAGTCTAGAAGATCAAAGAGAAAGAAGCACAAGATGAAGTAGTAAAAGAGGGAAAGAAACCCTGGTTGGCAGGACCCTTCGGTGCCGTCCGAGTGCTACCTCCGCAGCCGGGTTCGAGTCCTCTCCCTAGCGGAATAGGCTACCGCCCCCGCGGGAGGGCAACGCATACAAGCAAAGCGTGCGCGTGACGTGATGGACAAAGAGAGAAAGACCCAATATAGTATCTAACAGTCATATACGAAGAATCAGCGAGGAGGAGTGTAAGAAAGAGACAATGGAGACGAGGTCCAAGAGGGAAGATCTCATTGCAAAGGGCTAGGGGGTGAAGTAGAGAGGCGCCGCTTGGTAAGGCGAGGCAAGAGACGTATGTATATGCAGGGACCTCGTGCACGAGGGCGGTCCTTCAAACGGTAGAAGGGATGGAAGCCACCAGAGAAAGGGAAGAGGATCTGATGCCGGGAAGGGAAGCGGACCCTAAGCGGGAGCTCAAGAAGCTGCATCGCCGAAGGATTTGTGAGTAACCTCGCTGCTATTCGGCGACCCACCAGACGAGGACCGCAGCACCGGATAAAAAAGCGCTACTACTACCACTAGTACGACTACTACTTATACTACTACTAGTAGTAGTACTACTACTACTTCCTCTTCTTCATCATCATCATCATCATCATCATCATCATCATCATCCACTTCGTACTCTTCTTCTTCTTCTTCGTCTTCCTCCAGACTACCACTACCAGAGTACCATATCGTACAGACCTCGAGTTCGGTAGGGAGGTCCCGGTCCTCCAACCAGAAGAAACCTTTGCGTTACTACGACCTACCGTCTTCCGTCTACTATTCGGGCTACCAAGTTTCCACCGCACCGACCCGGCAGCCGCAGTTCAGTCGACGCCGCGCTCCCAAACGGTCCAGACCTGGTACACACCTGACAGCATCCAATACGTGATTCGTTATCGTAGACGTTTAACTGTGACTACGAATTAGATTCTGGACGTGATTCATCCTCAATAGCAACTACGACTTCGATACGCGCCGTCGAGCACTGCGACCTGCGTCCTCGGACTCAACGGGATCATTCGACGCTGGACAACCTCAGACTCGTTTTAACTGCGCGTCACGTAATCAGCGTAAGTGACATTGACTTTATGGAATCTTCTGATTTATATCGACGAGAGACACGAGATGCATCTTGACGATGGACCCAGTTTGGATGGCTTATATGTTATATTGGTACTTTATACATACTACGGACACTCTGGCTCCTTCGCATAACCGGGGATCCTGTTTTGTATGCTTCTGACTTTTATGGGTTCGTTCACAGTGCGCCAACTCGTGCCTGCTTGTTATTTTTACGTTCGTCGTATGGTCTTACCTTGACGCTTAATTTGATACTCGTCAAGTTCAAGGATTTTACGGTAAAATTTATTAATCACTTTGCATTACATTATGCACGCGATATACATCGAATCGATCGATCGGAACTTATTTGTTTTATTGGGGATTTAAAAATGAGAAGCGCGTATCGTGTATGTAGGTTAACGAAAGTTATACAACCGGTTGTCGCACACTTGAAACTATATTTATCCATCACTGCATACGTGATCCTGAAATTATCGTCCATATCCACGATGCTTACCGTCGCTACATGCAAATCATCATATCGTAAACTCAAACTATCCGTCGGACGACCATATACTAATTATAACACTCTTACTATTGATCGTACCGCTCGGAGTCATGATAATTGGATTACGCGACAGGTTCATTGCGACGGACGCAAATACCAACAATAGTCAAAAAAATTTATATAAAAAAGTTATTATTTAAACCATACGTAGGTAATGTGAAAAAAATTATGATTTACTAGCCGGTATAATTTTCTTTGCAATTGAGCGCGATAGCTCAACTTTAGGCTACGTATCGATAGCAGCTACGTATCTGACCCAAGCAAAGGGATCCTCCATTTAATCGGGCAATCAAATGGAAGGGTCTTAACGTACATTGGGCCCTTTCTCACATGTGAATAAGTTCCTCGCGAGGGAGGGTGTGGTTCCGAGTTGGGATCTCGGGAGCGACTGGCCTAAAACCGGTAGCTCGGTCTTTTAGCGTAGGGCGGTGCACAGTAGCCGATCTTTGGTTGGCTACGAGTTGCCGCCAAAGAGCTGCTCCCTTCTTATCCGGAACGACGCACGCACGGTAGCTTCTCTTTGGTTGGCTACTGGCTTCTTATCCGTCGACGGGCGAATCAACGCTGCCACTTGGTAGCCGTTCTTTGGTTGGCACACTTCGCGGTGCAACAGCTCGACCCCCTATTTCTTTCATGAGCTTGCTTTTGACTCTCTTCAGCACATTCTGATCTGATCATTACAGTGAAACTAATCCCGATTGCGTTTGGAGTATCTGGACTTTTGTTTATCTGATATTGAATAATGACAAACTATCATTAAAAAATTATTATTTTTTTAATAAAAAAATAACATCTTTCACTTGGGTTTTTAGTCAATTTTTGTTCTATATAAATTTTTGGAGTCGTTAAGGATCTACATTTATTTTGGAGCAGAGTTAAATTTGTATCAATGGTCTTCGATATTTTTGAGCTTTAAGACATATTTAATGAGTGAATAATACGAACGGTGACGTAGATAATTATTTTGTTAAATTATTGAATTTCAAGGAAAAAGTCATGTTTCCTAGGTTTTTGCTTGTCGGTTTCATTATTATCGATTGTCTCCGTTTATCGATCTTTCTTCGACTAGTTAATCATATTCTCAAGTCAGCCTATGATTTCTTCACAGATTAACAAAATGATCTCTTGACTGTCAACGGTTGTTCACATTTATTTTTCTTACACATTGGGTTACGGATAATTGCTTCGTTGTAGCCTGTACCACTGCACATTCTTTACAACATACATTCCATATTCTAAAAACTAGTAGCCCCACTCCCATCATCCTATAAGAATAACCAGATAGCACCGCTGTACTTTTCCATTAGTCCCATATAGTTTCTCATCAATACTATGAATATAATAGTTACAAGACCCAAAAATCCCTATAATTTTCCCACCAACGAAACAGCCACAAATAATAATCCCCCCTTAATACTCATTCTCGACCAATAGCAAGTTGCGCCAAGACTGCTCCAAAAATGACATATATTCTCAATTTTTCAAAAACAAGTCCAATATCAATAACAATAAAATTTCACACTTCCAACCTCTACTGTTTGTCCCTGAATCTGAATTTCTCTCAAGTGCACGTACTTTTCTAACCGGTAGCCGATCGTTTAGCATTGGAGTAGAGAAACTTAAATGGCTGAGAAGGGTGGGGGAAGTTGGTATCGGATGTTGTATAATGTATGTGTGGTACAAGGTGGGCTGCGTAACACAGATGCCCAATTAGACCCCACCGCCGTTAGCCTCGCTAACCAAGAACCAACCGGACTACGCCCCGGCACGCTTATTACTCATTCGGACACGCCACTTTATTCGAGCACGCTTCGCCACGGTAGCTGAGGCATACAATGGCCGCGATCGGCTTTTATTACGGCGGAGCTCGCCCGAATCCAAAGTGTCCACGCCTTCACACTTCACGCGCTCCTTTGCTTTGTCAATATAACCTAACCCGACCGCACCCAAGGAAGAGCGACTCATCACGGATCTTTAAGTATTTTAACTCGAATCGTCTATTTGCAGAGAATTGATATTAGAGAACATTCAAGGTCTTGCGCAATACATGAGATTGGTTTGATTGTACTACAATTAGACGTGGGGACTGATTGTAAAATTCATACGAATAAAAAACGATAGAATGTTCTAGAAAAAAAAAAAAAAAAAAAAAAATTACGTCACACTTACATTAGACATATGAACGTGCTGAAGTTGAATTTTATCTCTTCAACGTTCCACTAGTACAAAGTCACTCACGTGCTTCATGAAAATAATTTTCACAAGTGTCGACGTACGTAGGATTGAATTCAATATGTAACTGAATTTGACATATAGACAAAACTATAATTCTGTATGAATTGAGATTAATCCATTTTTTTTGTCATGGTTTTAAATACGAGAATTTCCATAAACTCTCCTCGCCCAATGAGATATCCAAATAATCTTTCTGAAATCATCGAATGCTTACAGTACGGTCCAATGAGAGATTATTACCCTGTAAAGCTCCATAAAATTCAAATATTCATTATCCGAGAAAATAATGAACATTTTTCAGTCTATACTTATTCGTGTGTTAGAATGAAATGGGCGAATAGAATCGAGCGATTTTGTCTGCAGGTAGCGATACATCGTGTTCGAGACGA
This sequence comes from Syrista parreyssii, assembly GCA_030142615.1. Lineage (NCBI taxonomy): Eukaryota > Metazoa > Arthropoda > Insecta > Hymenoptera > Cephidae > Syrista > Syrista parreyssii. The sequence continues at coordinate 453,964 of JARQTG010000334.1, forward strand.
GGCAGTGATCTCACTCACGGAGGCCGAAGCCGAGGCGACAAGCAGTACGAGAGACACGTGGAGGAGGAGAACGAGAAGCATACACGAGCCGCACACTCTCTCCCATGTGTGCGCATCGATATACGCATACATAAACGGGCATATTCAGGAGGACTGAGAGTCGGAGATTGAGAGAGCCGACGAGGTAGTAGAGAGAGAGAGAGAGAGAGAGAAGAAGATACACATTCGAGAGAATAAGAGAGGGAGCGAGAGAGCGCGAACAAGAAAGATAGAGAGAGAGAGAGAGAGCGAAGAGAGGAGCGAAAAAGAAAGAGAAAAAGAATAAAAGTGGTGGGGGGAGAGAGAGCCGACGATAGACAGAGAGTATAGTCAGCGAGGGAGCGGTGGGAATTTATAAGGATGTTCGCGATAATGCCGATGGAGACAGAGGGGCACGGCAGGGAGTTCGGCCGGCGGCAGAAGATGCGCGCCAAGTGCACCGTCGAGTTCGTCTGCAAGTATTGCCAGCGACGCTTCACGAAACCCTACAACCTCATGATCCACGAGCGCAGCCACAAGGACGATGTGACCTTCACCTGCGAGGTCTGCGGAAAGTCCTTCAAGCGACAGGACAACCTTAAGCAGCACAGGTAACGTACCTAAGAGAACTATTTGATACCTTACACGTTCTACGTCGTTCCCATGTAACTTCACTTCGCCGCGAACGCGGCTCATTGACAGAATCGGTATTAGGACTCGCGTGGGTCCTTTTTCTCTTCTGTCGTGCTCTTTTGATTTTTCTTTTTCTTATTCTTCGATTCGCGTCTATGTACGGCTTGTCGAGATTATGAAGTGTCATTCTCGTTGGATTTCGATCGTGTTTCGTTCGTGCCTTGATCGGATTTTCGGGACTCCATTGTCTTTTGTACGATGAACGGTTTTTTTTTTAGTTGTGTGTGCTGTGCTTCTTTTTTTTACGTTTTTGACAGCTCTAAAAAGGCTTGGTTCGACAGTATGGATATCGTGGGTGGTTTCAAGTGTCTTGTGAGAGTTGAGTCGAGTTTTTACGAGTTTTTTTAGTGATTTGATATTTTTCGATTGGATTCTTTTTATTTATTGTAATATCGCGGTTTAAATTGCGTACGTGGAAATGATTTTTCTATTGGAGGTACCGGGTTTTTTTAATCGTGTGTCCACGAGCTAATTCGGTTTTCTTGGTTTTTTTTTTTTTTTTTTTTTTTTTTCTTGGACTATCCAAGTAACCCTTGAGAAATTTGACTGACGTTTTCAAAAATTTCGTGATAATTTGAATATTCTCTTGATACGGTATACGTACGATTTTTCATATTTTGAGATACGTTCCGGAATCGTGCTTCGTACGAAATTTTTTTTCATTGAAAATGGCCGCGTGCGTTTACTTCGAGAACCGGCTGGTTGGGCGTACCTATTACTTTTTGCGGTTCGTCAAATTGAGTTTCCATTTGAAAAATGACGTAACTCAGATACGCTTACCGTGGGAAAAAGCAGATTTTCAAGATTTAACAAATTTTTCATTTCCTTATCAATGACAAGACTCATCGGTACACATGGAAAGAGACACGTTTTTATAAGAGAAGAATGCTGAATAATCAAAACCTATGATCAAAGTAGCATTTATGAGTGACCATAAAAATAAAAGTCGCGTTACAAGTTCAAATGTCGCCTACTCGACTATCCAGTATCCATACTGGTTTTTCCCACTTAGAAATCATCACGACGAACGTCCTTCGATTTTCAACGAACGTTAAAGACATTTTCAAATGAAAATCATCTCGTTCCTGTCAATGCGCCGTAAAGTCTCTAATAACGCGGTTCTGCCTGATTTTCCAATGTAAGTGAAAAATCACCAAACGAACAGTGAAAAGAAAAAAAAAAAAAAATTATCAGTGACCAAGAAGGAAAGACATTGGAACAAAGTGTGCGTGTATATGTGTGTATGACGTATATGCAATATGAAAAAGAGTCAAGTCTATAGTAGATAAGGATGCATTTTTGTACATACAGGAATATACAGACTCGATGCGTGGGCGTGGAAACATCCTCTCGCCTACAGAAATTACCAAGGCGGTAATGTGTCCTTAAAGGCGCGTTTTCACATGACGAGAGGTTGGAAATTCCACGTGCACGTATGCGCAACGCTCTAAGGCGATGCACTTGCACGAAGATTGCACAATATTAATGACCTTTTTCACGGAATATAACGGCCTCTTCTCCGATATGATTATTTAGCATGGAGACCCAATAACACAGAGTATAGTCTCGGCTCTCGAGAACGAATTCTTATTATTTTTTTCGATATTCGCGTCGCACACGTCAATTTAAATTGATTTCACGTATCGACGAAGAATCAACGTGAAAGGAAAACGTGGTGGTTGAGTCGCGAGGCAAAATAATGTAAAATATTATTGATCTGTCAAAGCTGTCGTACACGTGTCATTCGCGGATATTGAGGTAACATAAATTCATTTCGAAAATATTTATCGGGATTAACGACACGTGGCCATTGTATGTTTAATAAATGATATGACGCGTATACGCGGAAAGTTTGAAAATTGTATTCTTGTCTATACCTAATTGTACAATCTTGGTAAATATTTTTTTGAAGTGTACCTGTTTTTTTTTATTGGTCCAATAAACGTAACATTTGTATTCATTGAACGATGAAAAATATCTGAAGTTATCGAGAGCACCGTAATAACGTAGAATTCTGGGACTGCAGTGGGCCTAATGCCCAAAAACGGACGATGGATGAGTTGTGTGTAACGGCGGTGGTCTTGTTCTGTTCTGTTGTAGATGTGGGTGGCGGTGAGCGGGAGCTCCGAACCTCCTGTCTTCCCAAAACCCCATACGCCTTTATCCCGAATCCCCCATACGACCCATCATAATGAAAAAAAATATTCCCAAAAACCGCTGCCTCCGCGATCCCGACTGAAAGAGGGAAAGGAAAAAAAGAAAAGAAAATAGAAAAGAGTGAAAGACCGCCGCGCTACCCAGCATGCCCTTCATCTACTATTTCCATTTCGAGAACATCATCTCCTACTTCCTGGTTCTCACTTCAACTTCACCTGAAACTTTCTTATTTCCACTTCGGTGTAATTTCGCATACTAACCCAATGACATCGGTCGATCTGTAACTCTCAGTCTCTCTCCCTGTATCTCTCTCTCTCTCTCTCTCTCTCTCTCTCTCTCTCTCTCTCTCTCTCTTTTTCTTTCTAACGTTACTCACTTTTGTTTTATCTTACCGATCAATGACTTTTGATCGATCATCCGAAGTCTCTTTGAGCAAACGCAAGCTAGCCTCCTCACCTTCCGAATTCAACGATCTCTGTTCCAGGAGCATACACTCTGTTCCCTACAAGGGCTCCAACGGCTACTCAAACGGCTATTCAAATGGTTACTCTAGGTACTAGAAGCCATCGGCCAAATCCATCCCACCTAATACTATCTCCAGAGCATCCCTTATTCCCAAATTAAAGTAAAGCTTAGTTTATGTAGATCCACTTGAAAGTACCTAACATCGTATCCGACATTTTTACCAGCGCTAGCCCTGCTAAAGGGTGCTTGCTAGTCCAGCAGTCCCAATTCCCCTAGAAATACCTATACGCGATATCATCCAACCACCCACTTCTCGTACCCCATGACCGATTCATCTACGGTTCGTCTCTGCCGCCTGCCTGCTTTGACACCTACGACGATGCTATCGAAGGATGTAGCGATACCGTTTACCTGGTACCGGCGCCAACTTCCGGCTAACCTTGGAACTACCACACTGACTGAGGCCGTCAGGAAGACCTATACCTGTTCATCAGTAAATTCAAGCGAACGATTTCGATCCTCTTTCGAGATCCTTTCTCAACTATTGACCAAAGCTGCTCACGTTAGATCTAATGGGAGCCACTGGTACTCATCATTAGTGGGATCGCCAAGGCATCAGATCCTTTGGGATTAACTAACGGAACCTCAGGATTTCCATCAGCAAAGGATCATTCGGAAGTCTCGAATTTACATGAACAATCAGGCCGGGGCTCGGTGAAGTGGAAATTGCCAGGATTCACATACGTCTATGATCAGGATTGTCTGACGCTTGAGGTCTCAAGGATTCGTCTTGGTGCTGGAACGATACTTGAAGATCGTGATCGCTAACATTGATCCAGGTGGATTCATCAGGATCCAAGATGAACGCTGCTACCTAACTACGATCTAGGGAATTGAAAATAATCTTGACAATGGGTTAGCGGCGTGCTCGAGTTTCATCTTGGAAGACCTAACGAGTCATTTTCAAGCAATTGGAGGTTAGGTCCAGTCTTGGTATACCCAACAGCAAGATTCTGCATCGGTAATCGATAGCGGACCAGTTAAGCCAAAGGATTTACATCTACCACAGGAACAGGACTCCTCGAGGCTGATGTCCTAAATTGGACTACATAATAACGGACCGTTCACTCTGCAAGGATGCTACTGAAGTATACTAAGCTTGTGCTACCGTCGACCACGCCCAAGCCCCGGGCGACATCAGGAACCTGGACTCACCATCTGTCGACAACCGCTCTGAAGAACTCGAGGAATTCGAAGACACCGAAGATGCTGAAGACATTTTGCTAATCAATTCACACGGACTTGGTTTACTTAAAGACGTCTTCGCGCGCTGGTACTCATTTTTTTATCTGTTTCGTCAAACGGAAGAAACGCATCACGCGTCGTGGACGCTTTTGAGCATGTTGAATCATATTTTGTACGAATGAAATTTTATTTCATCGCATGATTGATAAAGTCAAATTAATTAAAATTGTCAATGTGTCATCCGGGGGACTTGAAGTACAGAAATTTTTACATGCGAATTCGAGTCGACAGTTTCTAACGTAACGAACAAAGAGTGTCGTATCCATTCGAATGATTTACATCGAGCTGATGACCGTAGCGATACTATCGGAGCGGAGGTCGATCAGTTGGAAATGAATTAATAAGCAATTGCACATAAGCTCGACGACGCGTTCCGCATACAAGACGGTCTAGACGATTGCTGCATTTAATCATACCAATCGATAAGACGTTTGTATGCGGTATCTTTGGAGTATCGCAAAATTGAAAATAATACCGAATCCAGTAATAATTTATAAGGTATTTTGAGAAAAAAAAAAAAAAAAAAAGAATGGATCGTTTATATCCCCATGAAATTTCCCTTACGTAAACGAACGAATAAATAGACTAGTGATAGGTTTATGTAAAGAGAGTGTCTATGAGGCAAAATCTACTTCATTCGAATTCTTCTTCGTGAAGGACAACGAGACGTTACCGTGGCTCGATAGCAAAAGAAATAATTTTGAAAAAATATCCTACTTCTTACCCATTCGAAAGTACAGCTACGGCGTCTCGAAGCCACTCGAGACTTGCTTTTTAGCTTGCTTTGATTTACTGTGAACTCGCGTAGGGATTTCGAGTAGAAGAAAAATGACGAAAAACACTGGAAACACAGGAACGTAGAATGTCCAATAGATATATATTAATGCGATTAATTATTGTTATCGCGACGCTTACACATGTGTATCAATAACTAATGGCGACGAATATCCGTGCTAGCAGCAAATGAAAAATTACAATAAAGGCCAGGTCCTCACCGTAAATGAGACTGCAGTCGCGCTTTGTATATAGCTTATATGTAATACTGTGTTTTTAATATTATTATAAATAATACGGATTATCCTCCCGAGCATATTATTATTATTTTATAAATACTATCGGATAGACCTTAGTCATCTTAGCACGATAGGCAACCTCGATCATCGAGGACCCTGTTGTACCTAGTACTAGGAGTGATAATAATTTTATTAATTATTATTGTATCTATATTCTATTTTATAATCTACCGCTAGCTTTACACGAATACGACGCGCGCGTTTCTATACGGCTGTCAATGTTATTTTTGCGTAACTTTTTTTTTTCCTTTGTCCTCCCTTCAAAAATAGTCGAACGCCGACGCGCGCTTTTGGGGTATCGCAATGTATTGTGGGTAAACCCACTACCGGCCTACCAATAAATTCACCAAGTCGTAAAAAAAAAAAAAAAATTTATACAATGGACTTTTTCATTTTTGTTCTCCTATACTCTTTCCTCATTTTTTTCTTTTTTTTTTTGACAGCATCCTTGTTTTGCTACTCTAATCGTACCAATTAGAAATAGTACTTTTGAGTTTATGTAAATTTGTGCTTTCGCCGTTGGTCGTATTGTCCAATTTAGGTAAATAATAATAATAATATACTTATGTAACATTGACTATTGTCATATTACTTAAACGGTATAAAAATATTTTGTTTATGCAGAAAAGATTAGTCTAATTCCAATATACTGCTTTGGTGCTATTTATACAATAGGCAATTTAATTTTATAGTCTTGCATTTATTTAGTGATTCGTAAGCAAGCTTTTGATGAGATACCATACAATAATTTAATTAAAAAAGTAGATTGATACGTTAAAAAAGCAGTATGATAATCTTGTCTGAAGATTCAGGCTTCCCAAGCTGATCCATATCTTATACTAATTCGTTATTACGTCCGTTTGCGAGAGGTTAAACATTTTGAATTTTCAGAAACGAAAGACGTCAATCCAAAAACACGTTGGTTCCCCAATCCGTTAATTACCAGGATGTAATTAACGTAGCGTTACGGAAAGCCGAGCGTGGGCGTGTTGAAAGTAAAAGTCAAAAAGAAGAAGATCGAGCTAAAGAAAGAAGAAAAAAAAAACGTATAAAAGGAGAAACAAGAGACGCGTGCTTATCCTATTCATCGGCTCTCACCACCTCGGGCGAGACTCGTGAGCCACCTAGAAACGAGAATTCTTTTATTTTTTTTTTTTCATGTCAAACTTGCATTGTTACATAGTTGAATAATTTTTGGAATTATAATATTTTATTATAATTTTTTTCGTTCAAATTATAATGCTTACTTATCTAACGCTTGATTGGTCTGTCTATGCGTTTGTATGCATTATAAGTGACATACAAATGCCTGGAAAATTGCAAAGTCGATGAACGAGCATCCGTTAGGTGTTTTTAGTGTTTGCGTGTACGGAGTAGCAGGTAGAAGCTTCTCATGGTTTCCCATAATATAGCATTATTTATCTCGTGCAGACTCTCTCCCCCCCGGGCGGAAAGTGAACTTCTGCCACACTTCCATATCGGCGATACATGTGCCTCGATTCAGATTGGGATCATTTTGGGGTTAAAGGTCATTGAAAAATTCTGGTGATTGCTGTTAATGGTTTTACATGACTTTCTATACGGAAATGGAAAGCTTCGTACATATGCGTATACACGTGGAGCATCTTGACGATGACGGTTTAATGATTTGATCCGGTAGCAGTCATGGAATCATCGGATATGAAATGAAGTATAATCGTGTGCAAAGTTGTAACTGATGACGTAATAAATATAATTGATTTACTAATTAAAAAATGTTTGGATTTTATATATATTTTTATGTTCACGGTCACGTATATTAATGACGATACTTTTAATTGGTTTTATAGGGCTGTATTGGTTTGTTTGAATTTTTATTTCTTCGTAATGACTGATTAACGAATCAATTAAAACTATTTGGATCATCCTAGTAATTATTATTGATTACATGTATACAGAATCGAGAGTTGAGCCAGAGATTGATAATTAGTATAGATGGTAAATGTAATTATTTATTATACCAACGTTAGCATGAATTAATATCAACGTCACACTAACCATAGTAATGCTAATATCTTCTAGAGATAAATTCAAGTAGCTTCGTCTCTACGTTAGCAGCTAGTTAGATTATTTTTAATCGCCATATTCCCCATCATTATAATTACAGTCTGGCTCACTATGAGGTAATATAATATACATGACACACGCCGAGTATTTATTTAACAATAAATTTACCCTTAGCAATTTGAACAAATTGCACGACTGCCGGAAGATCTTCATATATAACATTTAATTATTCCCCATGAAGATACTAGAGCAACAAGCATTAAAAGACAAAATAACGAAATTTTCTTATATGAAGTTCGCCAAGGTGAATTTCGAAAAAGAGAGTGCAAATAAAAAATCTTTTGTCAAGCATCCATATTGAAAATGGGTAGATAACAAGAAAAAAAAAAAAGGAGAAAGTTGTTTCAAAGGGGCAATAATATCGTCTTGTAAGAATTCGATATCGAAGAGTAATCGTTCGTGTAGGCGTTTGTAGGATGGTAGAAGCTGTGAGAAGGCGAAGTGAAGACGCAGTAGGTACCAACCTAAAGGTTACTACCGCGGCATCATCGCCACGTCAAACTAGCAGGGAGATTAGTCCCCTTGGGCGAACACGAGGTGTGTTTTGCTCGACTGGTCTCTCCGGCACAGTTCACGATGTAGTAACTGCCATACGGCCGGAGCTAAGCGGTATATTAAATGATCCAGTCTTCGGCCTAGGAGGCGTAGGATCGCGAGACGCTCTAGGATCTACGATCTGTGGGAGCGCCTTTCACCTAATTGTTGGCACAATATGTGAAGACGGAACCTCCGCGGTTCCCATCGACTTCTGGGTTCTTGATTCTCGATTCTGGACTTCCGAAGTCGAGATCAGAGCTACCAGTATGTTTCACTTGGAATTGCTACCAGTTCTCCGTTTATAAGCTAACCTAATATTCTGTACTATTATTACATTACTTCGTGCTCCTTGTATGCTTCAAATTACAGGCTCCAGAAGATAGTTTAGGTTAGGTTACATCCTTGATAACCGACCCTGATAATAAGATTCTTTTAAGACGTAAAAGAGACGATTTCTTTCTTATTATAAACAATTCTTATATTTTATTTATATATGCACTAACGATATACATCCTATAGTTCGTATATAGGGTGTTTTAATTCGAATGTCGGATGAACTTGTAGGATTATAGATGTCGACGAGGCATCTCGTTGTTTCTATAACTATATCTATATAGCAATCAATTAATCATATACTATCCTGTCTTAAATGTATACCAAGAACTTTTATCATGAACTCTTTACACAGACGTATTGCGTGATAGTAGAAGACTTTCTTTTTCTATTATTACTTTAAGGATCAGTAACCCGTCGACCATTCCAGTATCAGTAGTCGTTACAAGAACCTCTAACAACATGTCTAATACGTAATGCCTAACCTACTATACTGATTACAGTGGAAATGACCAAAAATATATTCCCACCAGTAACACTCCGGTATACCAATTAACCGGAACCTATAATTTGTACAGTTGAAAGATGAAGTTCTAAAAACGTTATTACCTGGTCCAGGTAATTCACGCTGGAGTTCATCTCGATCGAAACTTTAGTATGTAGTACGGAGGTATACAATCTATATGTAGACGTATATGTAATAGGTATATCCAGTAGGCAGAAAGTTATCCATCTGAACGAACCATAGCCAAGCGACCTAAAGCCGTAATTTACATATTACAATCTACGAAAATAGCTGCCGTATCCTCCGTAACGGGCAGGAGCGTCCAGCATCCCACAAAAACTCGTCGTGGCTCTTCCTCCCGGGCGATTTGCTCTCCGATCTATAAATTACAAGGCAAGACCGCCTCCGCCGTGAGTCACCCTGGCTCTCTGGCTTCGATAATAACGATTATTTACGCCGTTCTACGATCGACGTTGACATTTAATGCTCGTCCGATTCTGCCGAGGACTTATCTAGCCACCAAGGTAGGTACGCGGCATGCGGCATATACGCTGTATGTTAGGTTAGGTACGTCCCTGGCCCACTACCGGCAACCACCTTGCACGATCCTTTCCACGGGAGTAGCGCATCTTGGGATCCATGTCGATTCCTACCTTCCGGTTTCTATGCTAACGACCATCGCGTGCTCGCGTGAGACTAATGATATACGTGCTAATCGCGAGAATGAAATATCGCTTCGGAAGCTTCAGAGATCCTACTTCTTTTCCCCTTTAGCACTTCCGGTAATCGATTATGTCATTGTCATTGGGTTTATTGGCTCTTGGTAGGCTTTGACTTTGGTTGCATCCGAAGGGAACGTTATAAGGATGTATTATGATGGCGCATGTGATAAGACGTGCAACAGTCTGTATGTCATAGTTCAACTATGAATTGAATTTTGATCAAGTTCAAAAATCAGTCTCAAAAACGAGAAAGAAATTATTTCAAAATTTGACAATGAAAGATATATCTTACCACAGAGGTTATCCTCTGATTGATCCAAAATGATCGTTGCAACCCATATCGAATTCTCGTTACATGGACATGGGTCATATCAGTTACCAGTGATTGGGCCTTTTTTACGTAGCAGTTCTGATTGGGCCATTTTCGTCGGAAAGGCCTCGACAGGTTGCGGTATGGAAAGGTGATTGGAGCGGATGAAGTTCGACGAAATGTCACACGGACGGTAGATAGCTTATCTGTAAGTGACGGTGGTGGAGGCGACGGTGGAGGTGAGCACAGGCCTATCTTACCTGTGAGATCTGGGCTCGTCATCGGGGAATGTGGGAGTGTTGCCAGGAGTATCGCAGTCGTAAGTCCCGGCAGGCCGGCTAGGTGTCAAAGGGGCGTCGACGACCACCAGGTGTCTCCTGACTTGTCGTACCTTGTCGCAGGTTGTCGCTGCGTGTCACTCGGTGTCACAGCACTCGTCGTAGTCATCCTCCTCGTCATCGTCGGCAGTCGACACGAAGAGGTACGGCCCTGCTTCCAGACTCCTATTCCTTCTGCGTTCGACGACGTAGATCGCTTGGGTGGAAAGGTCGAAGAACCGACAAGAGAAAAGGATTTCGTTCGCCTCAATCAATCCCCGTCGATCCATTCCACGGAAATGACAATGCCTCTATGAATTCTTTCTGCTTTTGTATCTATCGTTGTAAGTCTCAAAATGTCTGACGAGATTAGACATTTTTTTTATTACCTATCCCATTTACTGTACGACACATCAGGACACGATGGCATAGTCGAAATTTATGATTAAATAATTTTTCCTATTTCCTATATATATATATATATATGTATTGATTAATCATCGATTATAATTATACATTTATTCGTTGTCAGTAAAATACGCATTGCTTCTTCATAAATGGAATGTCTGACTTAACTATTTACTTCAGATGAAGAATGTCGAAAAGAGACACGGAAAAGTAATTTTTATACTGAAATATACACCGAGTTGATTCGGTGAGATGCAAAATGAAGATCTGCTCAAAATACAAGTATCGAGCTTTTCTCAAGGCAGTTTGAATTTTCAGCAGGAAAATAAATATGACTCAGATATTTTGGAGTAGGTCCTGTCAAGAGGGAGTTTCTTATGGGGTTTCGTGGCGAGTCCCCCGCAGGGGTACCAACCGCGTCCCATTATCCCATGCTAATTCCTGGCTACGGCTGTCATTGCCTCGAGGCGAGGACTGACAAGTAACACCTCACGGCTCGTGTTCGCTTCTCCTGGTTGTAGGAGTGTCTCCTCCAGTTGCTTTTCCGTTCTTCCTCTCCACCCTTAGTTTCGTGAACCACCTCCATACCAGCATTCAGCATACAGCATATCTAGCGTGCTGCATTCAACCTCCGACATCCAGCATCAGGCACCATCAGCATCTCCAGCAGTTTTAGCCTTTCGTCCTTTCCAACCGACCGAAAATCAACTCGTCATGCTCGCTTCATTTTCTCCCGACATAAAACAGTCATTTGTTACGTCGTGTCAAGCCGCGCGTCGCGGGGTGTCCTTCGACGAATGGCATCGATTGGCGATTCATCCGATGAATGCCGATAATAAACGTCCCCTGCCGTTTATTCCCGAGTCTCGAAACTGCCCTTTACGAATGATCCTTATGGCCAACGTGTGGTAACCCGATGCACCTCCTCTTGCATCTTTGGACCGTATACTTGGATGTGCTGTGTCTTTTTTTTTCAGGTATGAGACTTTTTTGATGACCTGTTCGCTACTGAACATGACTGATGAGGGTTTGACTAAGTTCAGGATTGCTGATCGAAAGTTACCCTGTTGGGAATTGCGAAAAACATTTTTTTGAACTAGGCACTTTTTTTTGCATGGTTTTAAATTATCTGTAGGGTTAAGGTAGGTTTGATTTTGAGACTACGGTTTTGGGATTTGCTTATTTTTACGAACTTAGTTATTGGTCAGGCTTCATTTTTCATAATATTTTTCTCAACTGTCTTGAACCGTTTAGCGTTTGGGAATTTATAAAGGATCATTTGAAGGATAATTTTCTGTAAGACAGTCACGAGGATTGAGTATCTTTTTCTTTTTGAAGAAAACGATCTTTTCTAAACCTGTTAGGCTACTGAAAGTGGCTGATGAGGGTTTAACGACTTTTAGTCAGAATTGTCGACCTGGCCAGAAACGAAAGTGGTCGGAATTTAAAATTTCAGATTTTCTATTTTTCGTTAATTCCACGAATCTTTATTGTATAATCGTTATTTCACCGTAATAACTGAACGAACGTGATTAACAAGAACGATTTTATGTGCTCCCTCGCATTAGTATATACTTTCAAAATTCAGCAGTTTTTTTTTTTTTTCTAATAATCTTCTTTCCCTAAAACGGTCGTAATGATCAAAAGTTTCCTCAAGAAACTAAACTTCTAGAATCCTGTTCGGCTACTGAATATGACTGACGAGGGTTTAACGAGTTTCGATGATGATCGTTTAGGAAAGAAAAAGAAAGCGCAGGGTCCGCTTTGAATTTTAGTCTCTTAGCTGACTCGAGCTCCAACTCAATATTTCCTATAGAGAATTTTACGAGGTGTCGGAATGAAATAAGTATACTAAGTACAGGAGCCTCACTAAAGGTCAAGAGCTTATTAGTAGTATAAGGTACCTCGGCGAGTCTCCGTGAGTGGCGACAAGGGCCAAGAGAGCCAATAAAATAACATGATATATTTATTACTATTAATAGTTCCCAGTGCTATTCTATTAATTTTTAATATGGGTTCTCCCATGGTTATCGCCCACAAGATATACTGTACGAACAGCATCATTTGCTTCCCGGAAAAGATAACATAAAATTTTTTCTTAAAATTTCCAAATCATTTATTTTCATTCACGACTACCTCATTTATTCTCTTGAACATAAATTTTTTTTTTTTGAAACGTGTAAAAACCTAGGGCAATCCGCTACAACTTTTTTATAATCTTATAAAAATATACATATATATCGCCTATACCGGATATCTGGTCGATAAATAAAAAAATAAATAGAATTGAAAAACATTTGACTCTTCTACTTTCCTATTTCTTTTATATATATTTTCGTTGGTCAAACTGCCTATTATATTTCATTGGATACTCAAAAACAGATCCGTATTACGTCTTAAGGATCGAATGGATATCGTGACATTTATTGATCCCGAAATATGGATCCTTTCTCAACGATACAAAGGGAATATTCGCTTAGGAGTATTTCACGTGGTACTCGGAACAGATCGGTGTCGCGGCGGTCTGAGCGTCGTTGCTTCGTGGACGCTCGTTATGCCGCGGCGCTGCCTCGTAAATAACTGCCTTATATTCTCTCCTCCCTTTCTCGCATAGCCTTTTCTCTTCTTCCTCTTCTTCATCGTCATCTTCCTCCTTCTGCTTCTTTCCTTTCACATGGTGCCTTATTCCTCGCTCCCTCGTCTCGTCCTTCCGCGCGTCCTTTTTCATCTGTCCAGTGCCTCAGGCTTCCTCCTTTGCAGTAACAACCCTTCGTCGTTCGAGTAACGCAACCCACGTTGCGTCATTCGAGCACACGTTTTCGACGAGACGAGAATAAGAATAGAAAGAAAATGTTGAAAATTACATTTGCGAAAGTCACTCTTCTTCCAATTCTTGACTTGGCTCATTCGTATTGAAGGACTTTTCAACGAGGAGGATATCCGGGATCGTGGCTTCTGCGAGTGTAGATCTTGGTTATTCCCTAGAGGATATCTAGTTGAGATCATGCCAGAAGATCAGCCATTTTATATTTTCGAATTCATGGTCGAGTAATCGCGGCACGAGTAATACAAAAAAAAAATAAACATAAAAGTACATACGTACATTGTATATTACGTTTATTGAAATATTCATGATGACTGTCCTGTCTTCTCTGTCCGTCCTTTAGGATTTAATTATTTCTTCTTTCAAGGTAAAAATCTACGACTCTGCGTTTCTCAATAATATTATTAAAAACTTTGAGTCAATAAAAAAAAATTAATTAACTCATATGACACGTTTGAGTAGTGTCAATTTTTTTTTTTATATTTTCCAAAATTTTTTTTTCTCCTCACACATCCTCCCGATAACAATGATAATTACCAGTGAGATAATTTTCAAAATCTACGATTAGTTCTCACCGTCTACTTCACAAGCGACTGAGCTAATTTGAACGCTACTACAAGAGTGACCACATGATGACGATACGAAATGACGCAGACCAGATCAGACCTGGGACTGCTTTGTTAACCAAAGTACTCGAAACAGAATATGTTAGTATGCAGGGCCCCGCGCTACACACAGACTGAACCAAATTTATGTGGCACCGGGAGCCGAGGGTGTGCATTTGAATCCCAATCCCAATCCTCGATGGGATGCATTCGTTTAAAGCGCCTGGGATGCACCTTGGTCCCACGAGATTCCAGCAAACAGCAAACTCCTTAACCTGACACGAACCTCGGTTTATTAATAATCCCGAAACATTAAGCAAGGTAACATAATAAATTAACCTGTAGCAAAGTATAAGACGGAATAAAAATATAATAAAATCCAATCAATGAATATTATATAATTTTACGAAATATTTAAACAATCCAAAAAAGCATGTATAATTCATATCTTCATTCGTCCCTTATAAAGTATTCCATATCAAAAGACCTAGCGGTACCAACGACCACCCTATCATTTCCTGTGGACAAAAACAACGGATCCATTTAAACGTAAGAGGATATTAAGAGGATCCTTTTTATAGGTAGACACGGTACAACGTCATCATTTCGAAGAGGTTCCCGAAGAAGTATTACCCCATAAAGAAACCATTGCGCTTAGTGTAGTCGCCTGACAGATAGTACTTTTTTAATCACCCTCCATCGAGGGATACACTTGTCACCGTGAATCCCATTCCACTACAAGACTAAGGCAGTAGGTATAGTAGGCAAGCTCATGGTTAAGATACGAACTCACGTGAAAGCTTTTCTTTTCCCGAAGTTGGTATTCGGCCATATTCATAGACCAACACGACCTGTACTCGTGGGCGAGTAAACGAGGATGCGTTTAGTTAAAGAGAAATATTCGAAGGAAAGAATATATCCGTGAAAAAGAAATGTCCCTACGAGCCATAAAGAAAAGTAAATAAAAGATAAATAAATGAAATAATAGAAAGTATATGTATATTTACTTCCCATAGAAATTTATGTCGTTCCCTTACTACTGGCTATGAGTGTATAAATCGCGTTTGCTTTTCACGTTCCCAGTAACGAGGGCAGGAATCACCATAAAGAGTTCAATCCAGTCTCCTTACGTTGTCTCGTAACGCCGATCGTTATAACGAACCAGTGAGCCATCGTGAAACATACACACCGTGTATACCGACTAATTACTAGTAGACTCTCCGAGTTTGCTGGTTTATATTATACTGGAAATTATTGCACGATTTACCCATGTGGTTTGTTCGTTATTTCTTCTTTTATTCTTATCTGCCTTCGTCTGGTCAGTGTGTCACGCAGGCAATCATGGCAGTAAGCACAGGCTGAATAGAAGAAAATGCAGGTCGTATTTCAATCAGTTTATCTACTTGCCGACGCGTGTGGTCGAGTCCTGTCGCAGGACGCAGGACGCAGGACGTTGGACGCAGAGCTCAGGACGGCTCGTAAAACAATTCGCGGCTTTCCTGCCGGCGGCGATAACAATAACACAAGAACGATAAATCCATTTTATTGCATAAGCTATGGAGAAATTTTGCGAAATGTTAATATCCTATCGAATTTCATTGAATTTTTTAAACCTTAGTGTATATCTGTATTAATATATAAATCAAATAAGAAATATAAATTTCAAAAAATAATCATTTTTTAAATTTCATTGATACACAAATAAAAGTATTTCGATACAAATTTTTATTGGAATTTTTATATATATACATATATATATATATATATTGTACTTTGCCATGTTTAGTATATGCCTATCGAAACACCGTCTACGTAAGTCAAATTTTTTTTTTTTTTATATAAAAATCCAAATAATTAGTCTTAAAAGAAATCGATCGAATACCTTAAATTATTGATAGACCGATAATCGTATGCATATGTATCACTACTGTAGGAAGCGTCGACGAGCAGAAAGATTTTAAACGCGCGAGGTAACATTAAGGAGGCTCCATACAGCGCGACGTCAGCGATCCATAATTTACCGTCCGCGACGCATGCGCAGCAGTTTACTTTTAATTTATGTGTTTTTAAAGACAAGCTTCGCTCGCTCGGATTCAATTTTCGAGCGAGAATCCCGACAACGAGTCCTTCGGGCGCATTTATAACCAACTACCACCACTGCTGTACATAGCTTAACTGCCATAATCCACCGTCGCGATTGCCATTGCTATTGCCATTTCCATTGCTATCGCTATGGTCGATACTTCTTCTCGTATCCTATTACGAATAAGGACTCGGTAGAATCCCGCTGCTGCAGTTTCTACAGTTGCAGCTGCATTTGCATCTGAAAACGCAACCGATGGACTTTCCGGTTGTCGCGCGACGTCGTGCGGTTCCGAGCGCTGGAGAAAACCAGTTTTCAATGGGCGAATACGAGTAATCGCGAGGAAGCTGCGCACACTGCCATTACTTTTTCCTTTACGACGCCAGTCGTCGATGTTGCTCGCACGTCGCGAGCAAACTGCAGTCAGAGGGAGACAAGAAAGAAAATTCACATATGAAAACAATTGATACTCATGCTTGTACATATGTACGTGCTTACGTACCGAAGCGCATGATAATCAACGCAAATGGGGATCGTGCCGACATTGTCCCCTGGGGTAATTTTCAATGTCGTTTCTTTTATTTTTACCCTCTGACATTTATGAGGCGACTCACCAAAGCAGAATCGTACTTTACCATGTGAAGCTCAGAAATCACTTTGAAAGCAGGGTAGGTACTGTCGTAATTTTCTGTTATTTAGTAGTCGTGTTGGTACTTTGAAACAGATGCGAATATCCGGCGGGTTTGTTTTCAGTGAACTACCAGCTATTGGCTGACTGAATTCAATTGTTTCTTACGAGCAATTTTTGTTGACAATTTTCTATGACAATTGTGTATTAGTTTTATTCTTTAAACTGTCATACGATCGACTTTGATTTACTACAAGTTGGATGAATAATAGCCAGTGGAAGAAATGTACGAAGAGTCTTGAATGTTTCGGGAGCACGAAATTCGGTAGCCTATAATAATAATAACCAATGCTGACAAAGACGTACGATTGTAAAGGTATTTCGATCAGAAGCACAAATCATAAAAATATTCTTACGGAGGCGGTAATACATGGCGGAAACTCGAAGAGCCCAGTCGAACTGCTTTAAATAGACATAAATTACAGGAGAAACATTACCATAGCACAACCGACCGCGAAGAACATCCGAGACACCTGGCGCATTCTGGCGGCGGCCGTCAAAACAACACGTGTCCGACGCGGAATTAATTCGCCGTATTTCAATGGAAACGGTACTTAATACATTGCTAGAGCGACCCAGGCCCTTGCGTATCCAGAAACAGTCGCAATGTGTAATAATAAAGAATGTGTGACGTACGAAAAAGTATAGAAAATACATATCTCGTTATATAAGGTAAAATTAAGTGCAGTCAAAATCGTTTAAAGTTAGAAAGAGTCTCTGGTCGGTCCCGACCGATAATTTGACAGAGCAAGGGATGCCTTTTTTTCCATCGGTAAAACGAAGTCAGGCAGCACGCGTTCCAATTACGTTAAAAATGTCGGTCGTTGATGGCGCGAGCTGGGCACGTCTATTAAAAGTTAATTTTCTTAATACCGCGGTAATATTCGTTGCCCGTTGCAGGCTAATTAAGGCCCAGGGAAACGGTGGGCCTGCCACTAGGAATTTCCTCTCGGTTAAACGGGGGTCTTAAAGGGGCGGTAAGGGGGAGGAAGGACCCTAGCTTAAGCGGTATTTAATAACATAACAATTATATGGTAGGCACTGGCTGCTAAGGGTTCTCGACTTTCAGGCAATTGGGAAAACTCCGACAAAAAGAATCTGGGCCGCGGGGCCCAATTTCGGGAATCGCAGACCCTTGACGCGTAGATATAATTGGTACCAGGGCCTGGTGTTCCACCTACTACGATGGGTACCAGTATTTCTGGCATAGCCACCATCATCCACCACGAACCCCATGAGATCCGCCATCCTTCCAGGTCCTGTCGTAAACGCGTCCTGGTTCTCGTCCTCGTTCCTCACGAAATTTGGTCCAACTTCCAGCAAACAGTTTACAACGCGGAGCAACGCAACACAATATAACTCCTAACAACCGGGGCCCGACTTTCGAGTAGCCAATTAAAAGTGGGAACGTCCAATTACTTGGGGGTTACGACTCCCCGGAAAGTTCCTGACTTTTTGTGCCGCAAGAAGGGCCTTTATGCCCCCGCGTGGAAGGCGCGCGTTCACCATTCTCATAAGTTGACCTCTAGACCACCTAAGGCCCATTTTCCCAGAATAGGGTCCTCGATGTTTTTGACAAAAAGAAAATCCTTGTTTACCGATAGTTATTACGCGTGGCCTATGACTGCTGCCACGCGGCTACCTCAGGGCCCACGTCGTATACGTAACTTGTAGGGCGATTCTTATTCCTTCATTCTGGAGCCCATCGCTTACGGCCCTGGTTTTACTGCGCTATTGGTCTAGGCACTACGGGAACGTAAACTATGGTTAAAGCGATTGTTGCGCGTACCTGCTTTTTAGAGATCTGCTCCCGTCGGGTCGTAAACACAGGGCGCTGGTTATGACCACTGGGTCATTTTCAAGATCGGTCCATCACGGAAGCTGGGACCTATATATTTCCCCACTACAAATACACTCTTGACATCTTCTCTTTTACCCGTCCCTTTTATTTTTTTTTTTACCTTTTTCTCAATTTTTTAGTCTGCAACTACTAGTTACTGTATTACTGTATTAGACTGTTTTATATTTTAATTATTATTTATATGTCTGAATCAGCAAGGACTGTTTTACATGCGTATATAAATATCGTATGTGCGCGCGATTATAAAAATTTCATTAAACCCATAGGAACCTCACGTATATTCGTTTTTCAAATAATTGACATTTATGAATCTTTTAACTGTTTTTCTTTTTCTCGTGCTTCTCGTAAAACGATTCAATACTTCTCTTAAATCGTATGAACCCAGGTCGGTCGTAGTAAGTAATACTTTTATTTTGCGTGTCAGTTAAATGTTAAATATGTACTGCGGTATATTAAAAGGAGGAACGGCTTGTTGTGATTTAGTTGTTTTGTACGGATTTACACAAAGAATTATGTTGTTCCTGTTGATTCAACATTTTCGAAGTGCATACTGAAATTCTTATGGTAATTTTAACGTAGGTACAGGTTGTCTTGCATAATATGTATGTTGAATTTGATTTATCTCCTTTACGTAAGTTTACAGTATATTATACTATAGTACGTCGTCATTCGGTACCGTCGTAAATGATTTGAAAATTTTTTTTGGAATTTATGACAGCATTCCGATTTTACATTAAAATAATATATTTGTATATTATATTATGACTTTGGCCGGGGAGCTGCGCGACGTAAGAGAAAAATAACAATATTAGATAAAATTACGAAAATTAATAGGTAAATTAGTGCTGTCAAAAAAATTAGACATTTTTCTAAAAATCTGATATCATGGACTGTCGCTGATTGAGAATAACAAAAAAAAAAAATTTTACAAATCGACATTCGATCATTTTAATCTGATAGCCATTAGGAGTCTTTTAGAAAATTCTATGGAATATATCGAAACGCCGCATTCTCTATACTTAAGACATTGCTGATTAATCAAAAAGAATTCTAGGTAATAAGACGGATCAGTAAGGTCGTACAGGCATAGCTAATTAATAAAATATCACACATGTTTCGCTAGAGTTTTGAGTAATGTCTTTCTTTGAACACACGTTAAAAGCTATAATTTGTAATTACCCGAAAATCGTAAAAAAAAAAAATTACATTTCAGAAAATCAGCAAACAAAAATTCCCTCGTTGCGCATATGCGATAGAATTGCGAGTATTGTTATAGAATAAAAAGAAGAAAAATTCCCCGACACCCGTGACGCGATAAAAAGAATGTCGAAGGTTCGAATTCACGAAATACATAAACGGCCCAAACTCGAATTTCTTCGAAGCATCGGTAGAAGAACGTAACTGCCCATAAATCCCACGTAATCCCATGGGGTAACATCGAATTCCAATCCCTCGAAAATTGCCTTCAATTTAGCAATTAAAAGGAAGAAGTGGAAGATGAGGAAGGGATGTTCGAAGGAAGTGAAATAAGTAGAGAAGAATAAAGGGGGCTAATAGGAGGGTAGCTAGACAGCGGGAAGTGAGTGACAGCTCTGACCTCTCCCACAAACCTGGCTGCTCCTTAAATCGTTACCTCCTGTGAGTAAATGGGGTCCCTTAATCGCAAATTGGTAAGGCCCCGAGCATTATAAAGGGCCCGACGATACTCGCTGGTTACAAATTTGTTTTTTCACGCCCCACGCATACGTATAAACGTTGCTACTCGATTGAACGAGAAAATGAGTACAATATACTGTATACCAAGGGAGCATCCAGGACAATAAGGAAAAGGATCAAGATGGCATTGAATGTCCTTTTTTTTCTTTTTTTTTTCTTCTCTCAGTCCTGCATAGGGATAAATCTCAAGAAGTATCACGGTGGTCTCCCGTATTCGAAAACCGTGAAGGCTACCGTGCGGTTATCCCTAGAGGTCCCTCTTATCCCTATTCTTCCTATTCTTATGAGGTTTTCTTCCTACTTCGTACCAAGTGCCAGCACGAGCCGACAGGAAGAAAACGATCCCTTGAACTTGAACGAGATTAGACAAAGGATACCGGCGTGGCAAGGACCCGTGTCGAATTTCGGAAGTCCTTCGCTCTTTTCTACATAAGGGATGCGACATTCCTTGGCTTCCTAAATATTGGACTTTGTCGCGGTCACTTTAGATCCATAGATAAACTCCAGCATCCTCCTCTGTCTCTTACAGTTACAGTCGTTGGATTTTTGCTTTCTGTAATTTTTTGCCTACCTTTGACTTTCCTCGAAATCTTTCCCAATTACATTTTTCTCATGGTTCTTCGCCTTGTCTCTGATACAAATCGAAAGCACTGGCGTTCACTTTCGGTACAGTCATACATATTACGAGTAGTTGAATTCTGAAAGATACATTCGTTGTCTAATTTATAAGACAAGATTTTACGATCACGTGACGTATTCGAAAGATAAAAAAAATAATGATAAAATGTCGAATAAATTTTTTCTATTTTTCACAAAACATTCCCTATATTCACTTTTGTACTTTGTCGAATATTCCTCAAAAGTTCCTCACGCAGCTCGACCAATTTTTGGTTATGAGCGAACGAAGCAAAAAGTCAATCCAAGAGGAGCAAGGAGAGTGAGAGGAGCGTTTTCAGGAATAATGAGAGCGAGAAGGAACATGACCAACAGGTCCTGGGTATCTTGGACGCCATAACAGGCGGCGTCTTTATGATTAGCATTGTGAGTTTCTCGATGAATGTGATTGTTATACGGGGCGTGGTGGAGTAGAAGGTAGATGGGGCCCACAAGTCCAGTCTTCTTCGTTGGGACCACTCGCGGTCTCGTGCTGGGCCCACAATGCACGGAACTATGCGAAGCACGCGTCCCTTGTACGTGCGTGCGTGCATGCCTATATTTATAATACATTATTAACAACTATAAGGATCCCTTGGGTCAGTCGGCATTGTGTTCAGACGTATCCTATGGACTCCACGTGCCCGATTTGGCACGCTGCCCCGCCATCTTAGGGCGTCACATATCCTGTGGCAGTTGGACGATTTCCCTTGGGCTCGATTATCCCGAATTTCTCAACTTCCAACTGCACAACTTCTGAATGCCTTGCTAATTGAGACACGCGAGATGTGATCCATCGTTTTCGAAGATCTCTCTTTTGGGTCCGATCCGATCTCCCTTGAGAGAAAAAGGTCCCAGCCGGTCCCAGAGAACATTTTACCTGACTCTGGTATGTCTGGTCTAATTAATACTTCAGTAATTCATTTCCTAATAAGGATATATGGTTACTACCATCGTTAGCAGCAGTTGGTTATTTAGCCTGTGATCTATTAATCGTAATAATTGGTTATGATCTTTAATGAGATACACCGTGGCTACAACAGAGTAAAGAAACATGATTCAGAGTTGTGTCCTCAAATTTCGAAAATAATTACTATTAACACGAAAAAAATGTATTTTCATCGAATTATCCTTAAACTTATTTTTTTTTAATATCTCTCATAATATCCCAAACTAACCTAACTATACGTTCTGGAGCGGTGGTAATTAATTCTTTGATTTCATTTTGAATTTTTACGACAAAAGATCCTTTGTACCGCGCAAACACTCAGAAACAACGACGACGACTGTAGACATGCTGAAAAAGAATCAACAAGGAAATCAATTCCCCGGGGCACATATCGTTTCAAAGCTATCGAAGACAGCCGATAAAAGAGAAGAGTATAAAAAAGAAATAAGAAGAAAACGAAACGATGTGGAAGTAAAGTAAACAGAATGAAAAAAAAAAACGGGGACATTTTACGGTTAATTGTCGCCACGTAGCTGGCAGGAGGCAGCCAAAAGGCCGAGGCTTCGGAGTGGGTGGCCGCCGGCTCAGATCCTAATCTGTTGCTTTACGAGGTCTTGTCCTTTCTTCCTCAGGCGACCTCTTACACGCATCCCTGTACGAACCCCGTGCCGAGCCACCCTCCAGGACCTCGACTAAAATCCATGCCGAGTTGTCTAAAAGTAGTGGAAAACGTTATGGCATGTGTATATATATATATATATATATATGTACTAGATACGTATATAGTGGTTGCATACATTGTATAGTATCCATATTGGTTGGTTACGGTAAGAGTGGGGATGACGAGTGAGTGAGTCGTGGTAGTTTCAGGGGTTGCGATCCTCCGGAGGAGGTCGTTACGTGCGTCGAGTGCCGAAAGAGAGGAAAAAGAGAAGCTCAGGAGTATTTGCGCCGAAAGCAGCATGAGCAGCAGATTGACGCGAGACCACCCGTGTCCCAGAATCTTGCTTGGTCTTCTTTGCCTCGCGACAACCGCCCTTGACGCATTTGCTTTATCTTCTTTTCTTTTTGCATTTCTCTTTTTCTTTTTTTTTTTTTTCTTTCTTTGTCACTGTCCGTTTACGGTCTTATTGTCGTTTCGAACGAGTCTCTTTATATTTGGGCTACGTGTACTTTGTGGAGTAACAATCAGGACAGTTTATACTAAGTTATTGGGGTCTGATGGTATTGTTGGATTTTTTAATTAAAATATTTTTTTGATAGGTCAATTCTTTTTTTTAACTCTATTCCAAGATCTTTTGGGTTTATGTGGCTGATTTTTAGATCTTGATTTTTTTTATCGTCGTATTACCTTCTTTGGCACTTAATAAAGTAAAGAGTAATCTTCATCTCGAGTCAAACAGTAAGTACTGCTTTGATCATCAGGGGTCTGATTTTTTTCTTCGAACGCTGATCTAGGTCTGCTGATTCCATAAATAGGTTCGGATGAGTCTGATCTTGCTCTTTTGACCTGGTCTGGGCCTATTTGTTACGAATTGCGGACTGAAACAGAACATTTAAATCCTGTTCTCGTACTTTCGAGACGAACGAAAGAGAATCGAAATTGGATTTATATTTTTGATTCGGGATATTAAAATGAACAGATTTGAATTCATAGAAATAATTCAAATTTGAGTATTGATGATGTAATAACACTTTTTGAAAATTTCACTGTTTTTTATTACGAGTCAACAACATTGCAAATTAAGAAATAGTATTTTTGGCAGTCTTTTAGAATATTTTTTTACTTCAAATTTTATTCCTTGGCAGTGCTCAATGCAGAATTTTTAATTTTACCACAAATCAAATTATGAAATATGCATTCTACTTTTGCATCGATCAATGCATATGCATACAGCTGTTACAAACGTGTCTGCTCTTATTTTTTTTATTTAAAATATTTTATGCGTTCGGCAAAGATCCACCTCCTTCATGCTAATGCGATAATGAGATGATTATCGAGCTGACTATAATTACATGGAGGTTGTATTTTAAATGGAGAACATTAGATGATCCGCTCTCATACATTATTCTATTTTATTAAACACTGTTATTATAATTATAACAATATCCTCATTATTAAAGCCCACCAAAATTAATTTTATACTCGAAAGCTAAATTTCTTCTTTCGTAATAAGTAATCTTCAAAAATGACATCACCGTGTATAACAAAATAATCTTATTTGAAAATCAGTAAATAAAACTTTTGTTCGCTTACAAATTTTTCATATGTTACGACAATAATTTTTCTATTTTCAATTTTCATTTTTCAAGCTTTCCGAATTTTAGTAAAAGTCAAACCGTTCTATATCTTCAGAAGTGCAAAAGTAAATCTTGCAAGGAAATTTTCACTTGGCAAAGCCAGACAGCCTGCGGAGAAATAAATAATAGGAAGTAAAGTCCAGGGAAGAGAAGTGAAGCGGAGCGAATCAAAGTGGACTGAAGTCTGGGGAAAATCCACGAACCAGGCGTGAGCCAGACGAAGCTGAAGAAGTCTGGACACGCGGCGACCACCGCGATGACCGCGGCGTCATTAACGTTTTATTGTTATCCGGTCGATCGGACCGAAAATTTGACGAACTGGTTCCCTCCTCTCTGACCTGTTCCCGACTGGTTCCATGTTTCATCTTTCCTCTCTTCGTCTTTCATCTTCGTCGTCTCCTCATTCTTCATCCTCTTACTTCATCATCTTCATCTTATCCTCCTTCCTATAATCCACAATTATTTTAGCGTCAAAGTGGACATTTTTCTATTGGCTCATCTTTTAAGATTAATTTATAGCAAAAAAAAAATTTTTTTACGTACAGATTCAATCGTTCCCGTCCGGCGAACGAGGATGCTTGGTATTCACGACCTTACACCTTTTTCAATTGAGATTTGATCTGTACTCTTCTTTTTTACGATTTCTAAGAAACTGACCATAAAATAAGAAATGATCTGCAGTTGCGAAAGAAACACGGTGGAATTTTTTTGTCGATTCGTCTGGTGAATATTTAATTAGAGCACTGAATCGGAGTTAATTTTCATGTTACTATATACATTAACGACTGGTCCAGTTATTGACTTTTTTTTTGAGAATGATGATTCTGGGTTTGATAATAGGCTACGATTTTAAGAAGTCTTATACAATCTGCTGGAATTTTTATTATGGTGTAATTTCGTGTGAGATAGAGATGCTGGGCTAGATCTGGCTCTGTAGCCAGTTCTCAATGTTGCAATACGCTCATAATTTATTAATGTAACAATTTTTATTCACAGTATCAAAACTTACACATCTCGTACAATCTTCTAGTGCATCTTCAGTACAATCAATTAATAAATACAAATGTATAGTCATTTAAAAAAAATCAACAAACCTGCTCAAACATTATATATTGAATACTGCATTTACATTGTAAAATAATATTTAATTAAAAATATATATAATTTTCCAGATTTCATTTCACACCCATAATTTCTATCACGTATTAAAGACTCTCATATCCGCTCGAATGATCTCTCAAACCAGTTATATAATGAGACAATCAATATTTAAAAATCACTAAGTCCAAGGTGTCTAAACCATAATAATAGCACCCCTAGTATTTCCAAGAAACGAAATCTGACAAAATTATCATCTCGACCCGAATCATCCAAAAAGGAGAAAATCCTATGACCAGATTGAAATCTCCACGAGAGGGTAACGCGTGTCTATAAGAAGCAACGAAAAAGCTGGTATTAAAGGGATATTCGCGAAGAGGATCAGTACAAGAGAATAGTCAAGATTCCGAAAGGAATTCCGGGCAAAGTCATTATCGCGATCTCGATCAGGCTGACAACCTGACGAACCACCCAGTTCCGTCCATGGCGAAGTGTGACACGGTGGGAACGCAACGTTCTTCTCTATCCGTGCCGAACTGATCGGCACCGATCCATGGTGGTTCCATGGGCACCATGATGGTAGAGGTCCGGACGTCGGTCTTCTACACGGGGGTTTATGGTGTAGAGTGGGTGAAGGGATCGACTGCTTCAGAGGATTACAGGTTTGCGGAGAGATCGAGATCTGAGCCTCTGGTGCTGATCGGACATCGGACGGACGGATGGACCGACGACCGAACCGAACGACGGTTCCCACACGCGGCTAATTGATCGATTCGAAAATCTCAGTGATCGCCTCGGGATCTGCTCGAGCATTTAGGTACCAAGCATCTTCTCTCTTCTTATGCCGCTTAGTTTCGACTTTGGCCAAAGAACCATAATCTGCTTGGGCTTCTTTCTTCCCGATGAAGAAACGAGGGAAGATGACGGGAAGAAAGGAGCGATTATTATTATTATTATTATTGGGATACGAAACTTCGAATTTTAATATCGAATGAAGTAACTCGATATTTTCAAACGGCGTCGTTTATTAAAAAAAGATATTCATTTTTTTTTTAATACAATTGCTATGTTTTTTATTATATGAATTTTATGCGACGGAAAATAAACGTCGTGGTGCCGATATTGTTGTTCGGTAAGTATTTGTTGCTCGATGCTTTTCTAGGCTCTTTTTTTGTGACAAGAGGTTGGTACAAGGAAATAAAGGTGGAGATGTTGGCACGAAACGAAAGGTGGGGTAGAGCCGAATATTTCTTAAGATTATGACGTCAGGTTGCCAGTTAGTCCCGGCTTACCGATGTAATCCCTCGTAATGCTCCCCAACCCTCCGCCTCCCTTTTGAATACCCGAACAGTGAATACCTTGAATACACTGAGCGCTTAACCATGAATCCCTTAACGTTCCTATTATTGTCGTACAGACTTCACACTCGCTATATCAAGCAACGTCTCTATTAACCACCCTTAAGAAACGGCTTAATCCTTGTTGGTCAGTGACTACTAACATTTACAAGAAAGTCCAGTAACTCCAGTGTTCTTTTGGCAGTCTAGCATAAAATATGAAAATATCTGGAAAAGTTCAAAATACCCATCTAGTTATCTTGACGTACCCAGCAAACTGTAGTTCTTGATATCATAGCGCAATGTAAAATAATTTAATCAGCATGTCGACATCCTAGGGAATTTCTATGTATACAAGAATTTTCCAAGAAGATACAAGGCTACGGTAGAATACGGAGTGTCTACTCCAGGAGTTTTCAACAGGGCGATAAATAAGGTAGAAAGAGGAAGATGCGGGTGACAACAGCCTCGCCACTGTCAGCTTATATATATACACAGACATAAATGTATAGCTATACTATACCCAAGTATAACCGTGACAGTGAATCCGAGGTATACAGCGAATAGAATAAGAGAAGGTGGTATAGTCGAGTCGCGGTAATAAATAGAAGGTGGAAGGAGAAGATACGGATGACGAGAGAGTCATAGACCCAGCAGAAGGAGTGGTGTTTTGCGTCGGCGGCAGTCTTTAGAATTTTCGGTAATTTGATCTCAGTGCCCGGACGCTGCTCCTTTCATCTGAGGTCGACCTCAGATCACGCTACTCGTAAACCAGCGGCGAGTCTCGAGGTACCACCTTTAAGGTACGTACCTACCTTCTCTAGCAGCTTAACCTACCACCTCCAGTACCGGGTCTAGAGGCATTACTATAGTTACGTGGATAGTTGCTATCTGTACCAACCCACCTCCGATCCAGTCGTACCACCTCTTTCTCTTTGCAAGACTCAACTTTTATTTGAGCTAACTCCACCCTCTGGCACTTTTTTTCTTTTTCTTCTTCTCTTTGGGATGCCTAATTGTACGTGTGTACGTTTCGATGCCTAACCTAACCCCTTCCGAATACATACTACGTTCGCTACGCACTCTACGCGTGCACTACCATGGATACGCGTGTAAAGGCTAACAGTCAGTAGTCTTGGACAGGTGAGATGACCACGGGAGGTCGGACTTCACGGCTTACGATTCTCGCGCCGCGTGCGCGCAGCATCCGACCATGAGATCTTCTTGTCTTTCTGCAGCGGGTCCAGTCTTTTTGGAAATTGTCAAGGAAGTTGTATGGATTTATGTGGTGGGATGTTGTTGTTCTATTTAATGGAAATATTGTTTAGGTATTTTTATATGAATTTTCAATTATTGTGTGAGAGTGAGGGGTGGGTTTAGGCATTTTTTTTTTTGGGGGGATTTTCAAAGAAAAGTTTTATCTTGTTAGTGATACAATATTTCGCTTGGACATGTATTATTATGTATTCTTAAACCTGTTGGGAACTGATTTCTAGTCGGTAGCTCTAATTAGGCTTGATGAGCACATCAAGAAGCTCGATTTCACGCTTTTCGTGCGTCATGTATAATGATAGTTTGGGGATTCTTGAAAAGATGCTCTTTCGTGAGGAATAAGTAATGAGGCTTGGAAATTGAATGGTGAATCGTATATAGAGGCTTGTGCGTGCTACTAATGCAATTGACATGGTCGTGCGTGTAAAATGTGATTACTAGTCAGTAATCTGTAATAGGTGAATGGACCATTGGAGATCAGATCTGATCTCGTAATACGTGTATTAAAATGACATTAAAAAGGTTCGTATTGACACGGAGAGAAAGTTGGCGAATGGAAGAAAAGGTAAATTTAAAAGACTGCAAAATAAGTATACTTTATTACATCGTGTAGAAACTTCAACCGTATATGTCGTATGTGTAGTATTTACGTGATAGGATAAAATCATCCATTTTCTCAATACTAATTTGAAAATAGAATTTAGCTTAATTCCTTAATATTTTTTGTAATTTCTCAAATCAATTGCATTTGGAAGTGTCGTAGTCAAAAATAACAGTATTGCTCATGACGAAACTACGAAATGGCTATCTCGATAGGAGGCGTGAATTTTATATTGTAATTTATATAAATTATTTTGCACGATGTTAAATGTTTAATAAAATATGTATCCTAAGAGCATAACGTTCTTCGAGGGTAAAAGGTACGAGGAAAGGAGAAGTAGAGTTTTTCGAAAAGATTTTGATAATAAAATTGTTTGTGATATTAAAGAAAAGAAAAACGAGTATTAAATACAATATTATGTACAATTACCTAATTATCAAATTATCACATTTCCAAATATATTTATTCGTTAGTCCCAAAGTTTTGAAAAATTTCCTATTTTCGCGAAATTTAACATAATCATAATCCTGATTAAGTCGAAAACGAGGAAGAATAGTTTTGGAAAAAGTACATATAGAAAAGGTGCAGTTGCTCGGAATTGCAGAAAAAGAAGAGAGGAAGCAGAAGGAGGAGTAGAAGAAAGACGAAGAAGAAGCAGAAGATTTTCGCGTGGGTGTCGCTTGGTGGGCGTCGCGTCTGCCTCGTCGAGTACGGGTGACCCCTGACCTCTTCCAGCTCCTCTGCCTCTTCCTTCTCGGGCACTAGCATCACCTCCACCACCACCATGATCGTTGGTCTCCTCCCGAGCTCTCATGCAGATACAAAAAAGTGCACACACACGCGAGAGTAAGAATCGCGCGTGCAATTATCCTACGCGTGCGTGGGCGACTCCATCCCACCTCCACGACTTCCTCCTTCACCTTCCTTACCTTCTTCCTCTTCTTCGCCACCACCACGAGCTTCTATCCTCATCCGAGGCCTCTTATCTTCCGCGCCCTTTCCGTCTCCCTATAGGTACGTACCTTTGCAAAAATCTCGCCTCTAGTCAACCAGGGACGCTTATGTAATTCCGATTTTCCAAAGATTGGGCCCACGCGTAGAACAGGGCCTTATTTATAGACGAAGCTCAAAAAAAAAAAACCATATCAATCAAAGTAATTGATGAGTAAATTAAAAATATCCTTTGAAATTTTACTTAACAATTTTACATCCCGAGGTCGCATATACGTTCAAGAGGTACATGTTAAAATTTTGAAAAAAAAAAAAGTACAATTTTTAACACGAACTTTATCCAAACGCAAAATATTTTGTCAAATATTTTAAAAAATTCGATTAACGAATGCCGTAAGATGATTACCGTCTCTTCTTGGTAAAGGCATTCAGATTTTGCGGCAAGTATCCTGGACACGTTATGGGCCGAGAATATTCATGCAGAAGGACAGACAAGTTCGCGCATTGGTCCCGAAGAGTAATGGCGAAAGACGAATTTGCGTTGCCTTTTGGGTCGTTCGGTTAAGTGCGACCCTGGTTCTTTCACAGCCTCTGCCCTGTCTCTCTTCTTCGGTATGCTGGTAACCGTGGAGTCTTCTCTCCTCATAAGCTCCGACACCCATAAGGCACCGCAACGTACATAATAATGGAGGCCCGGAGGCACGGGGCCTTCGTCGCGACACTACGACAAACTCGTGCCACAGTAGGCGGTACTGGGGTTCTTCTTGGTCGTAGACGGCCCTGCCTCTCCCCCCATAATTAATAGCAACGTCTGCCTGTCTGTCTGCTTATTCATCTGCCTGTCTATACGTAAGTTCACTCCTTGAACCCTTTTGCTCATTCTCAAAATTTCTTCATATATAGGTTAGGCATTACGTGGGATATGTATAAGGACAATTTATATGGTTGACTTAAAGAAAACAGTGTGGCAAGTATTGAAAAACGTAAAATTTTCTGAATCACTTTCAAAGAAGAAAATTAGAAAAAAAAAAACGTAAGAATAAAAAGGTAAATTAGGGGAAACTATTTTGAAACTAGGAATGGGAGGATCTTGTCGAGGCAGACAAGATACCGGGTATCGCCATTCGAGAGGTCGGTCAATTAACTAAACCATGGAAATATATTAGCCCTTGATGCCAGCCAACCCTTATTTACGAGGGGTTGTCAACCACCGACTCTTGACACTTTCGAAAATCTCGAAATATCTATGGGGTATCCGGAAGCTGTCCGTCTCTCTGTACGGGGCCCCTTAAGAGCGACCACTTGTCACCAGGGTCCATTGGTCAAACACTCTAGGAGGGTGCGAAATCCCTGAAGCACCTACCCTCTATTATATCATTCGATCCTTATACCTGTTCGCAATTTTTTTTTTTGTCATTACACTACTAAATTACATATACCTGTACAATATCTATGGTGCCTAGTCACATGGAATTTTAATAATTTATAATACAGTATAGATATATTGTTGATTACATAAAACTAAATACCATATATGTAATCAAATCCTACCATTATTTATCCGCTTAGGTTTTAATCGATGCTTTCCAAACATGCAAAGACCGTCGTTAGTTATTCCAATATAGGTATACATGCACTGTACCTATCATTAATGATCACGGCACATATGTCGGTATCCATTTGCCATGAAGATCGGTCATCGAGAATTCGAAAGGAAGGATGAGAAAGACCACGTGGTACTAGAACGTCAATCTATAGATCTAATTGGTCACTTCCGTTTCCGTAACCAATCCACGGAGAAAGGAGTCTCGCTGGGCCAGACGGACATGACAGTATGGTTCAGTCAGCACTTAAGAAGGGTGAGAAGTGTCACCAGGTCGGCAAGGGTGTGTAGACCGGCTGGCGAGGTTTACCGAAAGGGCCCACGGGGCCCGTGAGGCCCCTACGAGAGATCTGTGAATGGAGATAGCGGAGCCCGAGCAGAGGGACATTTTGGCTTGGGGGTTCGGGGGAGTAATTTGTCGTGCGACCACCTCGGGGAATGTTTAAATGAATTGCTCGGGGGGGCCTTAGGACCCCCGTCTCATCTCGCCCCATCCCATCTCTACATGGCTGATGGGTACGACGAGATGCAGCAGGAGAGGAAGGGATTTTATCGGCGCGACATCTTGTACGGGAATGCGGGCCCAACAGAAATAAGACCCAAACCAGAAGAAGGACTCGAGATTTCTCTCGCAGGGTAGAGAACAAGAAGAAGAAGAAGAA
Source organism: Syrista parreyssii (assembly GCA_030142615.1). Lineage (NCBI taxonomy): Eukaryota > Metazoa > Arthropoda > Insecta > Hymenoptera > Cephidae > Syrista > Syrista parreyssii. The sequence continues at coordinate 486,118 of JARQTG010000334.1, forward strand.
GAAGAAGAAGAAGAAGAAGTAGAGGAAGAGGAAAGAGACTTACCTCCCAGTTGGTTTATTGCTCAATCCGCGCTCTTGCCTAATGGATTCGTCTCCGAGGAGTACAGCATCGACCCGTTTGGGCCCTGTGTCTCTATCTACGGGGCCCCATATCGACAGTGACGGCTAGCGTCTCTACCGGGTACGCAAGCTTCGACCTCTGGGAATTTCACTGAAATTCTTCTCTTATTTATTGGACACCGTCCCGTTACGGCGGATACTTCGCGCAGCTGTTATTTACTTTACGAGTCGTCCTGTCACGCGTTCATAATATCTTTATACTAGGTGTCAAGAATGTAATACGCTAATGAACCAATTTAATTACGAGAATGCATACTGTTACGTAATACGTGTAATACCTAGTATAGTAGTGCATTCGATTCGTTACACGCCTGACATTTATGATATTCTAACGTGTGGCATCATATGCGTGGAAATTAATTGTTTGCTTTTGAAAAAGGGAGGTGGTATTGATTGAGCTAAGGAGTGGGTCCCAGTCCTGGTATAATACGGTCCTGCCATACTGGGGCCACCCTGGTCACTCTTGGTAAGGTTGCTTCCTTCGAGAGGCAAAGCAGCCATGTATACCTAAGGAAGGTGTCGCGTTATCTGGTACGGGGCAGCTCTTATGGGGGTTTGTTTAAATGTCACAGATCATCGATGTGATAAGATGGCCGCCCGCGTCGCATCCCTTACCGCCACTAAACTTTATCTACACCACCTTACCTCGGACTCCTACCTGCTCGCGTGTGTGTTTACGCAGCCAACACCATGGACCACACCTTCCATGGTGAAGTCTAAGCCTAAGTAAACGGCCAATGCTTTACCTAATTTTATGGTAAACCCAGCATGGATGTTGTCATGCCTAACGAGACCTCAGAGGCGAATTACCTTGAATTTCCTATATTTCCACTTTAACTTCCTAATATCGTCATACTTACGTTCAGTTTATGTCGAATTTTCTATCAAACATTACACGCTTCTAGTCGGACGTGGTTAATACATTTGAAAATCAATGGACACCCGCTATACTCTCGAAGGAAGTAGAATTAGTTGCTCTTTCACGAGCAACGATCATCCCTTATTGGCCCTTCGTAACCAGACCATTGGCAGACTTTACATACCTATAAGAATCATAGTACATATTTTTGTGTGAATAATTGATATTTAAAAAACACCTATTAAAACTCAAGCTTGAAGTAATGTGAAGTATGGATTTCCGCAAAATATTGAAATTTCACCGAAAGTCTTTTAGCTTAATAACAGGGGAATTGACGATCGAAGAGCCATAGGATAAGTTAGCAAAGATCGGAAGCAAAGACCCTTAATGGTTAGGTAGGTAGAGGAGACGTATGACAGCTGGCTGACTAGTCATCCCTTCCACACGAAAGAAGAAGAATAAGAGCCAAAGAGGAAGAAGAAGAGGCGAAGAAGAAGAAGAGTGTCCGTGCCGGTGGAATCCTATGGTTATGTCTGGATGGTCGGCATGGGCCATGGGGGTGTGCCGCGTGCCAGACCCGAGGCCCCGTAGCTTCACAGGGGGCCCGATGGGCCTCACCATAAGATAAGGCCTCCTGGTGCGAGCCGACGACGCGCGACCGACAACCATGTCACATTATTACCATATAGGTACGCCTCGCATCGTCACAACACGAGCATCGAACATACCACCGGGGATCGGACAAAAAACTCCCACCTACACGAGTTATACAGGCTATTCCGGTTATTAGCGGGTACTCCGTGATAGCAGCCCTTTCCTTCTTTGGCACTGTCGTCATATACCCCTGTTTCATTGGCACGTTGATACCCACTTGGTACACGAATACCGTCGTCATACTCACACCTTGTTAGTATAGGGGTAGTTTAAGCAAAGCGTCAAATACACTTCTGGTAAGACTTGCGTCCATTAAGATACAAGGGGTTGAAATTCTTTGATAATAATTAAATCGACGAATTTTTAAGGGTGGGTTATTGTCAACTAGGAAAATTTAAAGGGTGAAATCGTAGACGGAAAAATGGAACGAAGATTGTTTGGCTAGTGTTTCCTGATTGGAGCTTGGGTCAAAGATGCTGTGGTATATTTATGAGTTTGTGATGAAAGGGAGTATTTATGAATTCAAGGGATTTATTAATGGGGTTGAAGCGTAGACCGACTGTAAATTCTTGGATTACGTATTTTACAGCTCTTGCACGTGAACTATACGAGTATCGACTATAATTATTATAAACAGCAGTCTAGTGCATTATTAAAATTTTCTACATAAAAGCGACAGATACACACCGTGCGGTAAGTCGTAATTCTAAAAGCCCGGACTAAGCACAATATAATTCACATGAAAGTGCGTCCCGTTGGTTAGACATAGCATAGTAAAAAAAAAAGACTAAGAATTTCAAATAAAACGATCCACACTATAATTTCCAGGCATAAAACAATCTCGCCCTTCGCCAATGAAAAAAAAAGACAATACCGAACCCCACGTAATACCTTCTGTCTCGAATAAATCCCAAAATGATACCTCGAGAGGATTCCCATGTACCAGCATGCAAAAGTTACACCATGCATAAGGTATAGGAGTACTCGGAGGACTTGTACGAAGTATAGAATAAGTTATGAAAATTGCGTGTCTATCGTAGAATTTATTCGTTTGCGCTTTAATCGTTAATAACCAATGGCAGAATATTGCGTATGTACCATATAACCAATACTAGGTGTGAGCTTAAGGTAGTTAAGGGTGCAATGTGAAAGGTGTAACGTGGATGGTGGAAGGTGAAAGAGCCTGTAGCCAACGACTTTGGTACGGCGTGTACGTGCATTCTAATAACGAGAGCCTTCGCGTAGCGTAGGAATTGTGTAGGAGAATTTATTCAACAGGTTTACGAAGTGACGACGCGGTGAAACATCTATAATGTGGCTCGTGTCTGGGTTCACGTCCGACGGAGCCACTCGGCTTCGAGAGACGATTGCAATATAAATAGGAATTTATTTGCCCCTCGGAAGCATTAGGTTAAAAGGTTTACGTTTATTAATTTCGCTAATCCGCCTCAAAGTCCACATAAAAATTCTGAGCCAGAATGGCGACCCCCTCGATAACTTCTTCTGTATACTCATGTATACGTATTTAAATGCAGATATAGACAGTGTGGTTGGTCGATAATGACACTTATAGAAAAATATATGACATTTCAAAAGGCTTATCCTATATCATATATACTTTATTATAATAATATCACTTTAATATAATCGTCCGAGGATAATGAAAAAAAAAAAAAAACGAGGTAAAAATCTCGAAAACATTTCAATCTCTGTATTTTTCAGTCTCGCGTATAAGTACAAATAGGACAGGTTGTATACTTTATAAAAATAATAATCTGGTAATAAATGTTCGGACTGAGGTGTTAGTGCGTGATGTTGATAGATATATTTTATTTTGTTATTCAAATCTTCGCGCCTTTTCACGTTCCAGTTATTTCAGTATATCTATACCCGTAGGATTGGACAAGCAAGACTGGACGGTTCGGTAAATTAAAACTGTGCACGGGGTGTTTAATTAATCTGGAAATTCCAACGCGATAGAACATGAATCACCGTGTAAATTATCGGCCGGTGTTATCTCGTCGTTATTGAGCTCAGGTACGCTTCCACGCCTTGAGCATTCACACGTAAGATTGCGTTATCTTCCCCGTTCCTTCATGGCAGGTAGGTTAGAGTACCTGCACCTATATAGTCACGCTTATACTTGGTCCCGTAAAAAGTGATCGAGACGGCAGGACCAGCTAGAGACACTTGGAACGAAAAGTTCTTTGTTTCTTCTATGTGGACACTGCGCTCGCTTACCTGCTCCTGAAACCACTGTGCATTCCAATATAGAGTCCTTGTGAGTTAAATTTGAGTATACTTGTAACACGTACCAAATGCAGGTTCAAAGATCGGTATTTTTGATTTCTTAAAGAAATTAATAAATTTATGAAAAACATATAAATATATGCAACACATTTTACATTTTTATTAAATATCTTCGAGTTATGTCACTTACTGTCTTGGGTTAGGATGAGATCAGAAATTTTGAGGCTAGAAATAAAATCGAAAAATACTGTACGAATCTTAAGGAAGAAATGTAATTCGAGTATGCAGTTCTGCAGTGATAAGACGTGCCAGGCGGTAAGAGGCCGTTTATGGATGACTTATGGTAAACCGCAGTCATGCTTTTGTCCCGGTACAGGGGTTAGGTATGTCAGCCGGGTACGACCGGTACGAGAATAGCCAGGGCCGTGAATGAAAGAAAATAAAATGGCATGGCGCATCTTGGGGCCTCATCCGTAAAGCTTCGCGTTGCTCGGCATTCCCCCATTAATATACTTGTTCCCTTACCGCTTCTCTCTTGTTCGCGAACATAGAAGACCCGAGTGAACTCCTCGTCAAGTCGTCATTGTCGACAGCACGACAAAGAATATGCACGGGGGAAATAAAAGAGGGAAATTAAAAAAAAAAGGATCTTAAACGCAAAAGCATGACCACTCACTCTGTATTGTGGCAGGAGATAAAATGATTATTTACATACATGCGACAGGAGGCCATTCCGTCATCCATTCAGTGAGTTATAATGATATTGGAAAATGTATTTAGAGGTATAGAAAAATATTATTCGAAAAATTGTTGAATTTTATTTTATAGGGAAAAAATCACCATATGGATAGTCAGGTGTGTTTTAGGTATGCGTTCAGGTAATTCAGGTAATTGAGTAAATTTAATAATAGTGATTCTTCTTATTGCTCGTAGATTCTTCGACAAAGGCGAGAATGAATAAATGACTGCTGGATAATCGTGATGCTCGAGGAATTCCTTTATAATGGCTCAAAGAATTGTAGTGGATAACTTGGTCAAAGTAACCCGAGAGTCTTGCCAGGTTCAGAACACGAGCTGGATGTAATGTAAATCTTTTGCAGTCCTATAACAGAATATAAGAGGATCGAAACTCCAAAATCTTGGACCGCAGTCTGCTTTGCCGGTTTGTGGACGGAATCGGCGAATATACGTGCTTGCTCGAATGTCCTGACAAAACACGAGAAGGCAGATAGAAGAACGAGACGACCACAGGTTGTAACATATTACAGGATATCGTTTATGGCCGACCATGATCCTCTTGTTCCTTTGGCTGTGGTTCTCTTTGTTTGCTATTTCATATCCTTACTGCTATGATATACATACAGGGTGTTCGAATCTAAGCGCATGTGGATACGAGGGTCGAATTTTTAGTGAAAAACAAAAAGACTGGTTTTTAAGCACTTTTTGTTTATTGGATCCAAATTTTGAGATGATTTTTTGATTTGTGATTAACATCATAGTTTGGGATTATTAGCTTATCAGCGTTGGTTTATTATTGGTTACGTTAGCCATTGTAGCTTATATATGTATATATAATTTTTTGAAATTGTTAATGTATACGTAGAGCCCACCTATGTGTGAGAATTTTCAAAAATTTTTTTATCATTTAAGGTCATTTGCCTCGAAATCTGGTAAAATTTAATTAAGCACTAAATTCCGCGTCGACCAATCACACGTGTTATTTTAAACACAGTAAATTTTTACTGATATCGATTCGACTGATTTACTTACTTGTTATTGCAATACTTTATACGACACGTGGATGTTGAGATAAATGTCAAATTTTGATTTCTCACAAATTTAACCAAGAACTTCATTTCCACGTCGACCAATCACGTGTCCGGATTAGGCAGTAAATTTTTACTTAAATTTATACCGACGTCGATTCAACTAATTCACTTTATTTATTGCCATAATAATTTATACGAAACGTGACTTTGCCTATTTATTAATAATTTTATTAATGTTGCATCATCAAAATATACTATCAATTTCTCGTGCAGCGTACTTCATTAATTAGTAACCGTATAAAATAAATAGTCAAAAGTCTCACAGGCAGAATTTATGACCGTTGAAAATGTTGAAAAAAGTATAAAAAGAAGTAAACCAGCCAATGGGCAAAACGACAAGATAAATATTAAATTTGTATCTAATTTTATTCTTAATATTTTATTTTTTATTCCTCCCCACTCAGCACTGACAAACTAATAATCCCGGACAGTAATATTAATTTCAAAATTTAACTCGAATAATAAAAAAACGCTGTATTTTACTTTAATTTCTGTATTTTATTTCGAAAAATCAACCATATCACTCACGTACTATTACACGCGAACACCCTATATATAATGTATACAATACAGAGCTGTATTTTTTATTTTCATATTAGTCCATTCGGTATCGCATCGATTCAGTGCGTGCTGCATTGCTTAATGACGAGTCTTACACGCTTTATTGTTTCCCTTTATTTACCTCTGGACAATGCAGACCAGTTTTATGCACTGTCAGACTTATTTTATGCACAATAAGAACCATTAATGCGTTATATGCGTTTACGTATGGTAGGAGTCTCATTCGAAACGACATTCAAAAGAGCGTAAAATTTTACGTAACACGATTTTTATAAAAGAAATTCTTATGCGATTTCATGAAATACTATAAACTTATAACAACACATACGGTTCCTACGCACGCGTTAGACGTATGTGAATTTACCAACTAGACTTTCAATGTAAAGACCATAAACATATATGTATTCTAATACTACTATAAATCCCATATGAAATTTGTTCAAAACTTATATAATACTCTCAACGCACACCCACGCCGTTTATTATAATTATATCAAGATACCTATAATATTAGAAATTATGTCAAATTTATGTCTTTTTTTTAACGCTTGACCATCCAAATCATAAAAACTAACAGAACTAACCGTTCGCCCTAACCATATAGGTAGATACAAAAAAACCATGGGTGTAAAGCTAAGAGAAAAGAAGATTCGCCAAGTGCATTTTATATGCAGTTAGTATGCACTGGGCCAAGATTTTAGGACTGCCTGGTCTGCCGCAAGAAGAGCGGCGGAGGGCCCTATAAATAAAATCTCGGGACCTTTCGCGGCAGACCGCCGATATTTTAGCGGCTTGCCACCATATAGCCACCATAGCGAACCTTGCGTACGGAATGTATCTATGTAGGTAGGTAGGTAGGTATATCTACTCTTTTTGTGATGTTACGATGGTCTTGCGGTGCGCTGCAAGCAGTGACGGCGATGCTGCTTGTGATTGTGCTGGTGATGGCGAAGGCTGAGGAGAACTAAGTTCAAATGCGTGGGCGAGTGTTAGTTTGTGTCGCACGCGAGTCACCACTTGGTTGCCCAGGGCGTCCTGCCGTCCGTCATCCTGTCCACCCGTTCGTATTTCGTAGGCACACCGTGTACATTGCAAAGACCTCGCCAATCAGGACCGGACCTCCTTCGGGACCTCGTGTATCTTGAACGGGCCCGAAGGACCTTTGCCATTCTCTCGTTACGTGTTTCTTATCCTTTGCGAGCGGAATGGTTCTGACGTCCTATAGTATGAAAAGCAATTTCTTATTTTTGAATTTTTTTTTTTTTTTCAATCTATCTTTGGAATCAGGTGGCGGTACTGATATTGTGATTGACGTGTATGATTTTCTACATACCTTTTTGTATTTTTTTTTTTCAAGTATTTTTTTCAACTACAGGAACGTTGGTTCTTGGTCTACGGGGAAAACCTGTTTTTTGTATGTAATTGATTAAAGTAGCCCGATTTGTATGGCGTGGGTAAAGATAGCCTTTGGAAAAAGATTTCAACTGTTCACAATACGTGGGTGCACGGGTTTGCGAGTTACGAAAAGTTCCGTATCGATCGTAAATTCTCGTGCGAGTCGTTAAGTGGCGCGTAATAGCTTTTGCGGGTGGCCTCTTTACGTTTTACAAGAAGAAAAGTTCAATAGGTTCAAATATCTATGGTTCGATTGATATATTATTCTTTACGTGGTAATCCAAGCCATAGTTTTCATTACAAGTACCTCGTATGTATAACACAGAAAAAATTCTAAAATTAATAAAAAAATTTGTTTCAATTTTCTCATTATATATATATATATATATATATATATATATATATATATATCCAAGGGAAAAAGTGTCTGAGACGACATCGGAAATAACGTATGAAAATGTATGCCGGCTCAGCCCCCATAATAAGGGGGTCTAAATTATAAATTTTAATATCCCAACATATAATACATTGAAAAAGCAAAAATTAACGTTTGCAATATAAACACTAGCTGAGTTCCAATTTCGATATTTCTGTCAAAGATTTAATTAATTAAACTTTTTTCTATAAATTAAACAACGCAATATCAGCATAATGGACATTCTTAGTTAAACACGCATGTTAACATCTTATGGTACTAATTTTTTTTTTTTTTTCGACAAGATATCGAAAAGTCACGTAGCCCGTGGGCAGAATTGTAAATGGCGGGCAAGATTTTAAAATCGAGCACGTGGGTGCACAGGTTCGCGAGTTACGAAAAGTCTCATATCGCTCGTAAATTCCACTGGCAGTCGTTAAGCGATACATGGTGAGTATTGCGGGTGGCCCCCTTCCGCATGAGGAGTCCCGATCGTATATCGGCTAGTACAACTTCGTTTACTCGTATGGAGACGTTACGTGTAGTGTGTACGTGGGGCCCAAGTAGAGCCACGTGTACGATCTTACGTGTCCGCATGGCAAACGAGAGTGTAACACACGTGAAAGTATCATTGAGAATTTAAACCGCTTTTTTATCGTATAAAAAATGGTTGTTAAGTTACTTCTCAGTGCTGTATAATTTTCTCATATTGAATTGAGCATAAAATATTTTTTAATAAAACACGCAACGCGTGTGATAATATAACCTGATAAGGTCTGATAAGACGCACGAGGTGTTATAGGCACGTCGTAAATTCCCTGTACAATAAAATATTTATAGCCTTGACCAATTTTAAAATTTATCTACTTTCCACCAATATGGATTTTCCATAATACGACTATGTATATAGATACTTATCAATTAGATATAATACGTCATAGGTCGTTCACGGGACCGTTTGACAGAAACTTCTTTATACGGTGATAAGGGACAGTTCGTTCAACTGTCATATAAATTACTCAACCGTCTTTGCACAGCTAATGATATTTGATTAAGTGGATCCTACCGAGAATGAAAAAAAAAAAGCCATCCAAAAGCATTCCAATCCACAAAACGTCAAATCATCATAACACAATTTACCTAACCATAGGTCAATTTCTCGTTACGATACAAAACTGTCTGACAGACAATAGTATAAAGAACGAATTTTCCCTAGACAAGGTTTTCACTGCGGAATATTACACAGCCACGCCAAACCCCTTAGAGTACAAAACGGGATAGTCTCGATGAAAAGGAAGAGAGTGAAAAAAAAAGAAAGAGAAAAGGGAAGCGTCCGTGGCTTTTTTAGTGATGAAGGAGGACATGCGCATGCAGATCACGTCGGTTGTAGCGAGTGATAGCGTATCTGTGGGCGGCGCGTGCGTGTGGTCTTCGGTGTCCCCTTCTAGTTCCCCACCTCACGGTATGGTTAACCCCCGTACCGACGAAATCCCCACTACGATAGGGCCCCATAACGTGCCTTGCCTTTTCCACTAGGATAGGGGCCCCTACGTGGAGCCTGGATCCCCCATCCTCTTTCTGTGACCTCCTCATCGGACCCACCTCTCTAACCTAACCTAACTACTCGTGTCTCAGCCAGGCTCGCTTCACAATCTTATTCTTGCGTGACTTTACTGTCTACCTTTTACCCTCCGCGCACGGACGATACGTATCCATGGGTCTACCACTACCGACCGCGAAGAATGTTCCTTTTAATGTGAGCGTGTCCACACCTCGGCCTGCCTGGACATCTCCACCTCGTATCCATGTCCACACATGAACGCCCGCGGCGGGCATAGCGGCACGAATTTCCACCGTGTCGGCAGCCATGTTCGGCCCGTTGGACCAGCTTGGGCCCTTTCGGACTTTACCATGCTCATGGGGACCTACGACACGTGGGCCACTATCCTTCGTTCACTGGTACTTTGCCACTTTTTTTCCATAGGCAATAAACACGTCCGGGACTGTTCCTTTTGTTCACTTTTTAAGAGTTAATATATATTGGGACTATTCGAAAACTTTGAGAAATGCTTCAAGTATTTTTTGATAATTATTCAAAACTTGATTGTTTGAACTTTACTAAAATACTCAATTTAAATGTGGTATACGGTGTGTGGAATTTGTCGATTTTTATCAATTTTCAGAATTCAAAGTGACAGGGGTTATCGAGCATACATAGGGGTATGTATAAGCATATACGTAAATATGGTACAACGGTAGACATATTGTACGTCAAAGATATATCGTCGTACGATCAATATTTGTAGAATCACTAAAAGCAAAAATTCTAATTGACCCGTAAACAGATTTAAGTCACATCGTGGAGGTATTGTACACTTAGAAAAAAAACTGACATTTTTTTTACTCGTTTAAGGAATATACACAAAGCACTTCCTGTTCGACTCGAACTCACTAGTCAAATGATTTACTTACGCGTCACTTCCTGTGCGGCGTTCCGTTCATAGAATGGATAATGGTGGAAGTAACAGAGAAGATTCTTTGGACTTTCTCGTAGAGCACCGACCACCTCCACCTTCATTTCCCGGCTGTAATGTCGTCGTAAGTCACGGTAAGCATCGGAACGTACCGGCATTATGAAACTATAAATGACAGTGGGGGGGAAAAAGGGGTCGTTACACCAGTGGGTGTTAAGAGCGTTGTGTGTGTTAACGATGTTCATGGTGTCCAGGATATTCATTGGGACCCAATACGAATAGGCTGCACGCGTCGGCTTATCGGTCCCCAATAGGTAGGTAGGTGCTTGCCCGGTTGAAGAGACTCTAGCAGCATTAGGCCCCTATTCGGCAGGGCCCATTCGAGAAAGAAACGTAACCCTAGCCGTATCGCGGTGTCATGTCTTGCGCACCTGGCGGCCTGTCTTTGTAACACGATACTCAACTTTTTGTTCCTTTATTTATAACCGCGAGCACGGATAGAAAACCGCCTAATTAATTAGCTCGACGTCGTATGACGCGCAACGGGCCCCAATCCCATGGTCTGGCCCCACATACATCCTCCGAGAAGACTGAGCTAGAAATCAGGGAGGAATGAAATTGTCGAGTTCATCGTGATCACCTGAGAAATTCCGTGGAAGCAGAGGAGAAAAAGAGGAAGGAAGAAATGTGGGGCCTCAAAAATGACTGGATGAACTGGACATTTAGGAGAATCTTTACAAGGTTGGGTCTTGCTTGATTACAAGATTATCATGAGCATGTCTTTCGAGAAATCAACGGGCCCTAAACCGTATAGAGCCATAGTCCAGGACTAGCCTAGAGGGAAGCTGATGTTTACTGAGATTGTGACACGTTGCTAACAATGGAAGGATCACTTATTAAAAAATAATAATAAAAATTTATTTTACACGTACGGTCGAACACAAGCACGTACACAGGTATTCACTTAACAAACGTAATCATCTGTGTTATGAACATAATTACAGATCTAGTGAGCACGAATCTATCTTAATGGACGATAATAATTAGACGCTAACGTGTTCTAAGGTCCTTTTAACGGCGGGTACGAATTCGCAGGGGGTGTCAGATATTACGATGGCTCTGAAGATTTTAGGGGCTAGGAGGTTTCCTGGAGGACGGCGGTACTCGTTCCAGGTACAGGAATTCCTGAGGATGGCGGCGGCGGCGACGATGCTACCCCCAGGTTATGGGTCAACGAGTGCCTTCTGAGATCACAGTTCCTGCGGAAGACCTTCCCGCAGGAGGCGCAATGGTACGGCTTTATATCCGTGTGCGTTAACAGGTGTGTCTTTAAGTTACTGCGCTGATTGAAACTCCTCGCGCAGACTGGACACTTGTGAGGCGACTCCTCCATATGAAGTATTTTGTGAACCGCCAGGGTTCTGCTCTGGCAGAATCCTTTACCGCATTCAGCACATTTGAAAGGCTTTTCCTTGCTGTGAATGTACCTGAAAGCATTTAATAAAACGCTTATGTTAGGTGACGATAGTAGACAGACTGTACTGTTATCAGGATCCCGATTGGACATGATAAGGTCGAGCATTGGGATTGGTTGTTTTGAGGAGGCTGTTGTTATTCGTACAAGATGAGGTTTGAAACTTGACGGTTTTGGTTTCTGATCTAGTTACTGGTTAGAGTGATTGACATGGCGAGCTAACGGAACGACAGGTGGTAAATGGAAACTGGTAGATTTTATGAGGTGAGTCTTTACCGTGTAAAATTTTGTATCTTTGATGCGGCAGGTAATACAAGGAGGGATTGAGGTAGGATACGTTTGTTATAATTGTCTTACCTGTGATCTCGAAGATGATCCTGACGACGGAATGCTTTTCCACATATGTCGCAGGAGTAAGGTCTTTCATCGGTATGAGTCCTTTCGTGTATCAGAAGATTGTAGCTCTTTGTGAATTGGCGATTGCAAAACTTGCAGATAAATTGTTTTTTAGGCCTGGACGCTCTGCACGGCCTGGCAATTCCGGTATCCGTTGTGGACGAGCTGACTGGGACGGAAGTTGGCACAAGGGACACCGGTGCCGTCGGAGCGGCACTGACATTTCCTGGACTCCCTTCGGTTATCCTTTGAAATAGAACATCGTGATTCGTCGAGGTGGAACTTGAACTTTCCCGTAGCATAGCATCCTCTTCTTCCAAAAGTGCTAGATCCTCCTCGGGATCCGTAACGAAGTCTAAATGCGAAGCGTCATCCTCATCGAGCGACGTTGGCAGTACCTCCACGAGGTGATCAGTCTTTAAGGTGGAGGAACTCGAGTTGCTAGGTAACGAGGTAGACCTCGGACTCGCAGGATTATTGTTCGTGGAGGTGGTCGGCGATGTGGGAGTCGTGGAACTGGCATGAAGCCTATGAAGCGTCAAGTACGTCTCTAGGGCTTGAAGATTGAGAGCCGCAGCAGCAGCATGACCTGGTGGTAGCAAGGCGGCCCTCTGTAGCGCTGCGAGTAATGCACCCTGAAGTCCCAAAGCGACACTCTGAAGTGTAAGATTCGGTAAAGTCCCGATCGGTCCCAGATCCAACGCACTCGTGTCCGAGGCTTCGACATCCTGAAGATCCGTCGGCTCCTGCTGCTCTTGCTGCTGCATGATCCAGCAGCCCCTGGCTTCTTGCCTCCGGTCTAGATCCAGAAGGTCCTCAAGAGTATCCTTAGGACACGTCCTCGGAGATCACATGTGGCCGCGATATTATCTCGTCACTTTTTCAATGATGCTCAAACGATCCTACTTAGGCCTTTACGATCTCTCACAAAAGGCCGTCGATACTTGGAGCGTTTGCATTCTCCTGCCGGTTTGAAGAATACAAACAAACGCGAAGTGCTCACGATACGGAGGCGCCCGGACGACTGATCGGGCATCGTGCGCTTGGGCGCTGCTGGTGGAGCCACCTGGCGGCTGGTATCTCACCTCTAGACGAGACTCGGTACGTCCCCATGAGCCCCTCGTTCGTAGTCAGTCCCAGCTCTGCCAGCTGTGTTTCACGGCGTTTCACGTACCGTTTCATGGCGTTTCACGGCCAGGCACACGCCTGTACTTACCTGTGCTGTCCCATCCTCCATTTCTTCTTTTCATCTCTCCTTCCTTCCTATCCTCTCCTCTCCTTCACCTTTCTCGAGCATCCTAGCTACCCAGATCCACAACCTCCCTACTACCACACTCGCGTCATTCTAAACCGGACTCAAACCCCTGGTTCAGGTAGACTGACACGCGTATTAATACCAACTGATTCTCGTTGCTGGTTTATGTTGTCCTTTCTAAGGGGACAATTAACCTATTCGCGCGCAACAACCTATGCAACTGTCAGACCCCATAATACCTGGGTAGTCTTACGGTTCGTTTCTTTGCCTCTCTTTACGACTCTGTATTGAGAAAACTAACGACATTCTTCGGGAACACATTGGGCACGTGTAACTGGATATACAGAGTATATCGGAAGGTATACTCAATATTTTATGAGGTTAGTAGAGCATTCTGTTTACAGTGAAGAATAACTATAACCCATGTCGGACTTGTAACTGTTATCATGTTGCACCGTGGCGAACTTTACGATCACGGAATTCTTTCATTGTTGTACAGTCAACGTAAACTTCTCTAATATACCACCATCTCGATAACTCGATGGCAATGAGCTTATCCGATATTCAACTGATGCAGCTACAGGATAACACGCTGAGCTATACACCGTATCTATACTTCATTTCAGACTACTTACCAGCATTAAATTTTTGTATTTTTTTTTACAAATTCAACGGTTCCTTACATGCATTTATATAGAAAAATATATAAATTTGGTTCGATAGCCATGAAATATTTTTTTCTATGTCTCAAATAATTATTATATCATTTTATCACGATAACACACAAAGTACCAAACGTACAGTAGAAAGGAGGGAAGATTATTGCTCGTGATGTAACCAGGACTAGAGGGAAGAAAAAGAGAACGAAAATAATCCCTCTATACGTTCACAAAGACGATCCTCGAGCGATGTTATCGGTTCATAACCTATCGCACGAAGTCTGACAATATAGTTATAGTTACCACACGTATCGTCCAGCTTATTCTCATTGCAGAGATACACGATGCTAACGAGGTTAACGATCCTAATCAATAAACGGTCTTTATTACTGCGTTTAGCGCGGCTGAGCATCCGGTGCAAAGGCATTTAACGATTCAACCTTTCCGTAATTAGGTATCCACGTGAAAATATTACTAGAACAAATATTATTATAAAAAAAAAAAATTGAGAGGCTATGACGCAATACTGTGCACTCACTACAGGTCAGGATTGCCATGCCACGTCAGAGTATATATATATATATCTGCTTATATCTCGTATAATTATACGCATACGAGTCTTTACGATGAAATTGACATTGATTAACAAATTTTAACGATTGTCCATTTGACGATCTCTGATCGTTATTAATGAACGAGTCAAAGGCGTCTCCCCGGACAGAGAACCCGTGGCATAGCGTGCCGTTGCGTTTCCGAACGGGTCCCGCAAAGCCGCAACAATTTACGACGGCAATTAATGCGCGAGAGTAAACCGTGTATAGCGCCTATAGTTGGTTCTATAGAGAAACCAGGGGCGGCTATTGGCTGGGGTACATGGAGGCCCCAGTGGGGCCCATCGCGGCGGTTGTGGTTGCTCGGCAATGGGTGGAGGAGAGTGCGCCGAGTCGAACCGAGTGGGGCATCACGAGAAGAGACTGAGAAAGAGAGAAAGAGCGAGCGAATGAAGGGCAGAGAAGGAGAGTAAAAGAGAAGGAGAGAGAGGAGTAAGAGAGAGAAGCAACCACGGGCAGACTAAATAATATTATAGTTGGTGTTCTCACGGTCTCGGGACGCCCGCGGGCCACTTGAACCCTTCCCGCGACTCGCCCACGCTACGATGCGAGTGCGACCAGGCTCAAGACCACGGGGCCCGCTCGGGCCCCATGAGCACGGGCCCCGACAGAGACGACGCTCGCCTGGGTCAGAGGTCAGCTCGCGCTCGCTGACCGTCACCGCGGATATTTTTCTCTCTCTTTCTCGCACGCAACATTTCTCTCTTAGCTTAGCTTTATCCTTTTTTCTTACTCCTCTTGCCTCACTAAGCTTCTCTACGTAGAGTACTTAATTGTCTGCAGATTTTTCACTAGGTGAACCAACGCTCGTGATACATTTATCACTGTTATTCAAATTTGAATTAAAAAATTTGTGTTATCTATTTTAGATCAATTGGCTAATGAAAAAAATTGTTAGCAATTTTATTTAATATCGAGTTTTTTTATATTATAAAATAAATCATTCGGAATGTGCCTATTGTTTTATTTGACTTTTCTCATACTGTCATCCAGTCGCTCTAATCGTACTGATAACTGTGAAATATTTTGGATGAGCCTTTAAATTCTTGGGGTAACTTCGGCGCCTCTTCGGCTTCCACTCGGGGCCCTTTGCTGCTCTGTTTCTCCGATAGCGCCAGGGGAGGCCGCACTTCCCGCCGCGTAGATAATTAGATCGCTACTAACCTTCATTTTTACGCATCTTCACCTCCGCAGCGCGTATCCTGGTGAACGCAGCACTCCTTTACGCGCTGCAAGATGTATGGCATGTAAACGTCACAAAAGGAGAACGCGGCCGAATACCACTAACCCCTACCCTATGGGCATGAGATTGATTTGTCCAATTACGTTAAACAATACCTAAGGTAATTCGATCTTTGCAGATCGTACCCTTATTTTTTTGGCAATATATAAACGTCATTAATATTTTAATAAATCCCCTACGCGATAATATTTATTTTTATTGAAATATTTGACATCTATTAGTTTTGTTATTAATTAATCGTGCAATTGGTAGACTTGGGATTTCAACCTCGAGCTATTACGTGCAAGGTAGATGCGAGTGGTGGAAAACAGCAATATGTGTTTAAATATTTATTTTGTTTATTAATGTATCATTTCATAAATATAGACTCCGCTCATGTTACGCTTAACCTGTGTTCCATGTGTGCAACCGTGTCTCGTGTGCATGGAAGTAAAGCTATTACATGTACCGGGTGTATCTCTAGGCGTTAACCGCGCGCTAGTACCTGGGTCTACGGTCAACACGGGTTGCGTGCGTGTTCTTTTTCAAGAGAAAGAGAAGAAGAAAAAAGATAAGAGAACCTCTCGCCCTCCTGCGGATTCTCGCTTCAAATCAGACAATTTGTTTCAAGAGTGATGCATGATATTCCGTTCGATTTATAACTCCTCCAATCGGTGGGTGGAGACTGGAAACTCTTCTGATCTAGAGAAGGATCGAGACTCGAGGAGCAAAATTATTAGTAAAATAAAAAAAAAAGAATAAACCGTCCTGGAGATGTTTTACCTACAATTTTGATTGTAACATTACGCAACGTGAATAAAGTGCGAATGTAAAAGTTTGATTTTTTAAAAATAAAATAATTTTTTTTTCAAAAATATTAGTATGCAAAATATAAAGGAATAAATTTCCCCGTTTTCCTGAACTGATTAGGTCGACGTGAAAAAAAATACATTGCTTCGATAATAATTTCGAGACAAATTAATTACAAGTTTCGTGTTACATAAGAAAAAGGACGAAGTCGCCAGTAGGTTAAGATTTGATAAATTCCTCGACACTGTGTAATCAGTAGACAATCTTCTATTTGTGTATTTGTATATGTAAATAGTTTTTTGAAAAAAAAAAAAGAATCTAACAACTCCCGCCATGTTGGCAGTTTTCGAGATGACTTTACGTCTCGTAATATATATTAGGGCTTTTTCGTCAGACGCCGCTCCCACTGTTTCTCAGGCGGCTAGATAAAGTGCCCGATGTCTTACACCCGGTTACGCTCCTGGAAATAAATGTGATACTTTCAGCACTGCCGGCACCGTGGCGCACAGCGTCCCGCATAAATAATGCATGGCACCCGCGGACGACGATGACGGTGCCTGGGCCTTTGCTTCAACCTCAGCTAGGAAAAGGTCCTTTGGTCGGAAGGACCTTTCGTATAGTCTTGGGGAAAAAACGTATCACCAGGAGGCTTGGCGTGATTCCATTAGTCAGGACCTCACCACCGATTTCGACAGGGTAAAGTCCGGTTTACAGTGACGGTAAGATTAATTTGAAAATTATTATTCAGTTCAGGATGATTCAGTGTTAACCATTTCTGAAAGAGATTTCTTTCTTTCACTACGAATTGAGATATAAATTGCTTTAATTTTTATTAAGATTACGACGCCACGCGGAGTATTCGAAATTGTTGCTTGTGAAATTTTTGAAAATTGTTAAAAGGACGCAGATTTCAATTTTTTAATCGTACCTGATAACGATACAATTTGATTGATTGATACAAACTGATTTTATTAGATTCCTTTAAAGGAGTCAAGACAATTTACGAGCTAATTCAACTAGACAGTATAAAATTCATTATTGATCTTTACCGAATGACATTTTCAATACGGTGTACGATTAAATTTGATAAAAAAAAATGCTAGTCGTCATTTCCGTCAACTTTTGAAAAAAAAAAATGATAAAAATCATAATAACCTAAACACAGTTCAGTAATCAATAATTATAGAATACCATGTAATTAGTAACACGAAGGATACAAAAATTGGTTCAAACAATATCCACTTTGAATTTGCCTAAATCATCCATTACCACTCTAATTAAAATTGGCAAACGATTTTATAAATAAATGTAAGTATAGCACGCATAAAAAGAACCGAAAATCACATACAGCCAATGCAACTGCCGTTGTTAAAAAATAAATTAAAAAACGAAATAACAATACAAAAAAAAATTTATAAAACACATATACCACAAGCATAAAAGATTCATCGACACGGACACCAATAACAACAACAACAACAGTAAAATCACATAAACATATAAAGATTGCATTGAAGATAAGAAACGTGTGCCAACTCATTATCAAAGAATTGCCAATGGATATCATTAGCTTATAACTACGTTCAATCGTATCCTGCCTTTACCTACAAGCAATTCCATTAGCAACTGTAAATATCCAATAAGAGACAAAGTACGCATTAAGTCAATCTGCCATAGGACAAGCAGTAGATTCAGGCGTGAATCTCGACTGATGAGTAGAACACATATAAACCGTGCCTAAGGAACTCGGGTACTCCGAAACTCCTGGCAGGGGGTCTCCACCGGCTTCTCCTTCCTCTTTTTTAAGTAAGGATGCCTGTCACCGATAGTGATTTGTTGAGTGTATTTGCATTTTAGATTTAGGCTGCCGCGCCTGGCGGCGGTGGCTACGCGCGGCGTCTCTCTCTCGCTAACTGCTCGCATCCCACTCTAGCTTTTTCCCACACCCCTCTATCCGTCTCTGTCCAGCATTCGCTCCTTCAATTTCTCGTTTCTGGTTTCTGAGGAGGCAGGCACTGGACCCACTCGGAGGCTGGGGAAGGTTGGCCACGGGGGCCTGAAAATACGTGCCCGGAGACGGGGGCGGTTCTGGAATGACATTAGTCATATACCATCCCCAAGCTGGCTCGGGGACTTGTTTATGCACGTTTAAAGAATGATTAGGCGGCGGCGTCGCGGCGGGGGTCGTCCCTCCCCTCCCCTCCTCTCTCTCTCTTACCCCGCCTCACCACCCATCCCACAGTTCCTTCTCATTCTACTTCTCAACTTTTCCTCTCCTATTTTACTTCCTTCTCCATTCACTCGGTCTGTCCTCTTCTCTCTCTCTTGTCTTCGTCTTGTTTTCTCTTTACGAGGATTCCACCCGTTTCTTCTTTATTTTACTTTATCTATCCTATCCTTAACCCTCACTTTGTCTCTCTCTAGAATTAGCTCGTTGCTCTTTCACTCTCTCGCTTACGCTTTACGACTCTCTCACGTTCCTTGTCTCGGTTCGGATGCTGCGGCTCTCTTGGCCCCGGGTGAATCCAGTTAGCAGCGCCTTTTACTTCGTTACATTATTATTATTAATAATTTTAGGCTTTTTGCGGGTACCGGTAGTTACTCGACGGTTTACTGCTGTGAGAAAGCTCGTCGTAATACGACAGTGGTGCTGTGCCTGTACTGCACCGGCAGCCGAGCTGCATTCTCCCTATTCCAATAAAAGTCTACAGGTAATATCGTCATCCGGTACCAGTGCCGATTTAAATACCAATCGAGTACCTGAAAATCACTCGGTGCATTTATTTGCCGTAATAACAACAGTTCTGAAAATGCCAACTACGGTGTTCGTATATTTGCTTTCGTTCTTAATATATTTCCGTATACGAGAAAGATACTGAACAATTCTACGTGTGCTATAAAACGAATTTTTTTTCATATTGACTTTCAAAGCCACGACTTACGTGACACGTTTAATACGTACCTCGAGAATGAACGTATATATATATATATATATATGTATACTGAATGATAAGGGTCGGTACATAGTGTAAGGGTTAGAGATTGGAGGCGTAGTCGCAAAAGAAGGAGAAAAGAGGGAGGAGTTGGAGAATAAGAATAAGGAGATGATGGTGGAGGAGAAGGAAGAGGGAGGATGTCGATTCGTCGTGCATTCCGACGGCGGACCCGTTGAATGACAGATCGATAATTGATCATTATTATTGTATGACTAGGGCCCATTGTTGGGAGCCACAGTACCCCCCTCTCGTCCCCTTCGTCCTGGAAGCGTAGCCCCTTGAAAACTTACAGGGCCGCACCCTGTCGCGGGAGTACCTCGGGTCAGGGGTCACGAGCTACGTGGACACCCGCTGCGAGTGTCGCGCAGCATTCTCGTCCGAACGGCTCGTGTCCAACCGATCTGTCCTCCCAGATCCTTTTCCTCGTTCTATTCATCGTTTTTATACTCTTCATCCTTTACTCTCTTCGTAGACTTGATTCTGCAGTGCGCGCATAGGTACTGTCTCATTCTCTTGGTACTCCGGAGCCTCCTGCCCCCACGGCTTCACCTTTGGGAACTTCACTCGTCTGACATGGAAGAGTCTGGGCACTTGCTTTGGTATCACTGACAACGCATAAACATAGTCACTGTAGTCGTTATTGGCTAAAGTTATATTTACGACTTTGAAGAGTTATTGATAAAAAAATGTATTGATAAGCAATAGCTGTAATCGCATGTTGATTTCGAGTAGAGAGACTCTCTGGTGAAATTAAGGATGCTGTTGGAAGTAAATAGAGCCAAATGGTCGTGACAGTTAAATTGAACCAATTGCGACGTAGCTTCAAGGGAATATAAATGCATCGAAGTATCCGGTACAGTGGCTGAGCTCGTAAAGTGGATTGTAAATTCCGAGTAAAAGTATAATATGGCTACTAAGAAGTAAATACGGTGGGTATGCGGCTACAAAGGATTGAAAAAGAAATACACGAGGTAAGATACCTAATTCCTGTTATTTAAATGTAAAACGAGAGAACACAAATCCGATTTAGTAGTAAACAGTCGTGTAAATCTTTAATCTGAGAAATAATAAATTTATATCCCCTAACGCGTATGGATGATTGTTGTAGGTATTTTTTTGTAATTTTTTAAGCGTTTAACTCAGACACAGCGAACAACGTAGATCCTTTTAGGGAGGTTCGAAAAATCAAAAACATTCAATCCCGCACACAAAGATCCTGTCGAAGATCGAAGGATCTGTCCAGGATCCACGTTTCTTTTTGGTGGGTTCGTTCGACGTTCTATTGCCAGGACGTCGATCCTGGCCGCGTGTACGGGAAATTGGCGAGAGGCTGGCAGTACAAGCCAGTTGTAAAGTTGCGTCGGGCTACGAGTTGGAGGATGTCGAGGTGAGGGTCTAAGGAGATGTACCGAGAGGAAGATGAGGAAGACGAGGAAGAGGAGGAAGAGGTGGAGGATGCGGGGTAAGAGGGTGCAAGGGAAGGAGTACTAACACGAGGTGGTTAAAGAGGAGGAGGCGAAGGAGGGGAGCTGGAGACTTCCCGGAATGCTCGGCCCGTGTAAAGCGGACTTTACCTCGGATCCAGCCTGGAGCCTGGCTCCTCTTGGAACATCGAAACGCAGGACGTATTGCTCTGTCACCCAGGACTCGCCGATCTATTAGTTATGAATATGTTGCCCACGGCGATACATGCTCGGCGCTCTCCCACCCCGAAAATATGTCTGCTGAGATCGCCATGGCTATATTCATTTCGAAATGTCACGAAAAGCGCACCTCGTCCTAGCTCTACGCTAAACTATCGTCTCCTGCTCAACGTTCCGACAAGATGATCCAGTTCGATAGCAGCGACGTGCGCAGGTATTGAAATGCACCAAGACCGTCAATTCAGGATATTACGAAGAACGAGAGGTCAAGAATTGGATCGACTTCGTGTGACCTGGTCCATTTGATGTATTTTAAATCAGCTAAATTTTGGTCAGTTCAGCTCTGAAACTTCTGTTTTGATACCTCGAACCAGAGGATACCATAAAGGTTATTAGTTGTATATCAATCTATCACAACCTGACGGTGGCTATATGGTCAGTAATGATGATGAAGTATAGTAGGACTCCCGATGGTAGCTTGGTGTATTGCTGATGTCGAATGTCGATGTCAGGGACGTCACTGAGGTTGCTTTGGATCGGAGTTCGACTCGTGACGAAGTGGCCGACGTTGGATAGTATTATCGAAAGACGAGGCGTGTGTGGTATCCGAAAAAAAAGCCAAAGAAGTTCGAGGTGAAGGTGGATGTGGAGGAGTTGGTTTGGGGAGGATATGTGGAGTATAAGGATGTGGATGTGAGAGCGGTGGAAGCGGGTCGCCATTAAGCGGACCCCCTGCCGCGTGGCCCGCGGCAACCCTTCACAAAAAACTGTAATTGGAAATACTTTTCCTCCTTTTTTCCTAAAATAATTTATGAATCTCCACCGGTCCACGGGTCCTAGCCAGGGCTCCTCCGCGCGTAAGGCCCTCTTCCAGAGGGGGCCTCACCAAGTCCTGGTTAGGACCGAAGTAACGAACGGAGCAACCTTTAACCGGGAGGACGCTTCTTATTTCGTGGCCCGACGACCCCTGCTGCGATTCGGGTGGAGGTGAACCTTCTTAGGGTCCACGTGAGGTACCGTCAGGGAGACACGCCGGCAGCCCGAAGACGCCGTTATCAATTTGCGTGATTCTCAGGATTTATAATGAAGACGCAATGAGTGGCCCAGCATCGGCGCCTTATACCGATCCCTCATTTCGTGCAACCACCTCCCGCAATAATTACCCACCAGCCACCATCCGGTTACCATCAGCGACCATCAGCCACCAAGCGACCTCATCAACCGCCATCAGCCACCAATAGCCATCATCGGACCCCACGCATTCCGCCCATACGTATCAATCGGCGCCCGATTTCGCGCGTCATGTAAACGATCAGCTGCCACTACAGTCATTATAGCCACTATAGAGGCTTTATTAACGAGCCATCCCACTTACACGTCCTCCTCCATACGTCAATTATCCAACAGATCTTCCGCCACGAAGAAACGCGGTCAGAACGCAATAGGTTACCCTACAGTGACCAGCATTTCTCATTCAAGCAATTACCCATGTCCCGCTCAATGTGGTAAACGACAATAATCAACTCGACAGGTAAGTAACACTACACCTGTTAATGATCTATATTTATTATAATATTTATCAGCAAGATCACAATACGCAAAATCAAATTGAAAGACTTGCCTAGCATTTAATTCAGTCTGCATACGTACCACAGTGGAATAGCTTAAGTAAAGTAATTTTGTATCCTGCTAAAAAGATACTCCGTTACTTGCTAACCATCATAAATCATCAGTATTCATTGACATTCGCACGTCATTATTTAGCGACTCCGGCAATATTCTTATAACTTATTCACAAACCATACATAAAACATACAAAGTCCGTATGCTAAAATACATAAGTGCAAAAGTAAAATTATTACCTGCAATATATTATGTCTTCGTAACCTACTATATCAAACCATTGCTATTGTTCCTTCTATCTACCCTACCCCTATCCCTGCCGGTATCTTTATAATTAAACAATTTTACCTGTTACCTTAATGACCAGGGACTACCGTCAGAAATTGATGAGCCATCAGAGTTCAATATCCGACACCAAGTCCAAAGTCGATCGACTCTTCTCTCTTGCCGGTCAGTATCGGTTTCTCGTCCAAGCGACATGACAGGTCGTATAACCTTTGCGACGACCTCTATGCATCTAAATTGGGCGGACTCCCATGACCGCGATACTCGCAATCGCTCGCGCTTCGTGGGAAGCGACCCGCGCTCGACCTGTCCCGTAGCCATATTTTGCCTTCGAGAGACAGCAATAATCACAAACGTCTGTTGGAGGGAACGTCTTTCTCGCTGGGCATTCCTCACGAGGTTGCTCCTGGACTGGTTCGAATCCTTCGAATGGTTCAACGGACTACGTTCTAAATGGATGGATATAATATGTACATATGATATACATACGTGCCACAGTTCCAGTTAGCTTTGCGCGTGCTACGTGTCATTTTTTTGAGATACAGTATGTTATTAATTATCAAGATTACCATTGCCGTTGAAACATTCAAAATTATGTGACCCATGCAAGATTCTGAGCCAAATGCGTATGTAGTAATAAATATTGTAATAGAGTAGAATATAGTATTTTTTTTTTTTTACATATATTGAAACAACGTTTATGCATTCTTTGGCTTTAATTCAAAGGCAGACGAGGACAACATATTTCATACTTATCTAGGAGAATGATTAACAGCAGAAACATACGTAAGACGAAGGATAATAACTTATAGTTAAAACTATGGTACCGTGAACGTTCATAATAGACTGATACATAGTATTTAAGGACTGATATGAATTTAGTACGTAGCTTAGGTTTTATTTTAACGTCAAGTTTTAATTTGACTAATGTTCTTTGACCTGCGTGAATTAAAGCCAGTGTCACAATGCCAAATTTCCCTTCTACGTATACAAGGTATATGAAATCGTGTGAATATCAGGTGGGTGGATCGAAAGTTTGGGTTGTTGAATTTTCAAAATTAATTTCACTAAAGACCACTTAGATTCCACCGAACGAGAGATACGACGGAACGTATGTCGAGTAAGAAAGATAAAGGTAATAGGTGCAAATTGAAGCATTTTTTTTAGGCTAGAAAAAATAGGGTGCGATTTAGTGGAGTGAACGAGAGTCAAGAGAGAAAGAAATGAGTGCGAGAGTGTGAGAGAGAGGGAGAGAGAGAGAGAGAGAGAGAGATAGAGCAGCGAGTAGAAGCGGCACGAAAAGCTCAAGGCGCCTTTCCACGCGGCTATTAACCTATTGTAAGTCGCGCAAAGGCGAACCCGACACAAAGGTATAAAACCTTTTGAAGATGTCACTTATTAATTCCCCCATTCTCTCGAGGCGGCCTAAAATGAATAGGGAGTTCCCGGAGGAATTCGGTGAGACAGAAGGAAGGATGGACGCAAGGATGGACGTACGGACGTACGGACGGATCATGGACAGCCGGTAGAGGTCAAAGGATCTCGCTACCTGACCACTTCCAGTCCTCTCCTGCAGCGGCGCGTCTTGCCGTGTCCTAGCCCTTTCCATCCTTGGACGATTAATAATTCTGGTCCAGCTATACCAGGACTCCGGACAGCCTCTCGCTCCTAGAAAACCACAAATTTCAGCTCCTGACCCAGGATCGGTCATCAAATTCGATACAGAATGTACCCGACTCGGTCCCCCAGGACCTCCTGCTGATACCGAGGATCCTGATGGAGGCGGAGCACCATGGACGCATCCTTTACTATGAAATGCACCCGATGCACATTGTGCTGCAGAACAATCTTACCTATATTAAATAATGTGTGTTAAATAATGTGAAGTCCTCATGGTAAAAAAATTGCTAATTAAAACCCTTATACTATATATATCAGCATGTGAGTTTGTATTCTAACAAAAAATATTGTATGTATTAAACAACAGTACTAATTGATACATACCTATTGATATAAAATTGTTCTTGATATTTTTTATTGATTATTATAATTATTGCATGAGTTTTATTACACGCATTAGGTAATGTCGCTTTTATAACGTGTGCGCGTACATGAACAACTTGGCTCCTTTAAAGGATTCCATATTGGACATCATATTGACTCCATAGGCAAATCAGCAAGATCAATCGTTCGTTATAAGGTGGTACTGAAGCTCATAGTGTTTATTAAGTAACGTTTGATTTATTCTAGATTAAATCAGTCACCTGTCTAGGACACCCTTTCGCTACCTACTGACTTCCACTCGTTCACGGCCACCTCCCATATAGCTGCGCTCCATTCTCTTTACATTGTATTAACTGATTATAACGATCTATGATTTATAACCGAAGTTACGACCAAATACAGAAGATATTTACTCAGTCACCTATACCTAGTACCCCTTTGCCACTGATTCATGCTCATACATAATCATTCACTCTTTTATCCCACCATATCTAGATCCCATACAAAGATAATAATGATCAATGGTTCACAAACTAAGTTAGTATTCAATGTAAGGATTGTACCAGTAGTTAGCCATGGATGTCAAGCGCAATAAATGTATGTTTAATTGCGTTTAGTTTGATTCATTAGGGGCTGCTGAGATAATTCCTCCACCTCATCCTTACAAAAAAGATTCTTGGGTCAATAAGAGAACAAAAGTAGAAACAACATTGTAGAATGGCATTTGTGAGTCCCAGATAATTTTCTTTCGATACTTGTTTTTGACTCGATAAGGTAGAGACCTTCCTTACCCTTTCTTTTCTCGACCAGGAGATTGTTAGCGTTGCTCTTGTTCTTGTTGTTAGGGGGTTAACAGGGGATTGAAGCTCAACCGAGTAATATGGGTTCCGTGAGACGAGGGTGTCGCGATTCCCTGCTGTGCGTTGATGGCCCCATCTAGGGCTAGGGCCGAATTCGGTAATTAGCTTTTTCGTTTGGTGCCAATTACCTTCCCGATTTACATAACGGCCTCCGGTTGGCCGGGCTGGTCTTAATGGATCCCGACGCGGTGACGGATGCCAGGGCTGTCAATTTTAAAAAAGTGCCCCGAAGCCACCGAGCAACCCCATGGCTCCCTGCTGCGTAAAATTGTCTTTTGCCTCCGCTGACCGCAACGCGAGACCCACCGTGTAATTATTACCTTGGCCATAACTTTGGGCCTTCTACACGAACTTCGAATCTCGAAGCTACGATCTGACGTCTCATCCATAAATCTGATAACTACCGAAACGATTTCGCGCCCTTCTCGGTCTTAGTGAAAATTGCCGATTTCATTGTGGCTAGGAAATCTCTCTATCTTATATCACGTAATTGTGAGGTGATTTATAAAAAGAAATTTTATATATTCCTTTTTTTTTTTAATTGGTTCAAATAAATTTTGATAATTTATATATAGCACTGTTTAATCAATAGAGGTTTAGGGGAGGCTTTGCAGTAATGATTCGAAAGGGTGGTTGCAAAAATTTAATATTTTTATTTTATTCATCTTTCTCTAATTCACTGACGTTTATTCGAACCAGAGGAATTCCAATAATCGTCGAAAAAATCTGTTCGTAAATCGGTAGACTACCGAAGGTAATTTGTGAGTTAAAAAAAAAAGGAGATGGAAGGAAAAAATAAGAAACTGAACAGCGACTCTAATTATCAAAGGACTCTAGGCTAGATGAGGCCATCAAGTCTCAGCGGGGAATCGCGACACCCCCCGGCCCTGGACCCACATTACTCATCTACATTTCACTCGAGCTCATCCTCGTTCCAATGCCGTCACGCTCTTTACAGCACCCACATAAAATTCGGATTCCTATCCGACGAAGAAAATCATGGTTGGGCGTTAATTATATCGGCATGACGCCGTACTGAGATATCGCTCGTATCTCACTGGCCTAGTACATTCATCAGGGCTTTCGCTGGACCAAAATTAAAGGCCCGTGTCCATGGTGCGCGTAACTAATGTTCCACCCACGTTTTTACATAATTCCAGTCAATATAGAACTGAACATACTGATCTCGATAAAACGTAATAAAAATCGATTTTCTCCAAAAAAAAAAAAAAAACCTTAATATGTAATATTTGCATTTTGAAAATCCACTGTTAACCATAAAACTATAAATTAACCTGTAATCTGTGCGTGTTATGCAAATTTCTCGAAAAGATTTCCACATAGCGAAAGACCTAAAACGACTAAGAAATAAGGAATTACAAAAATCCATGAAAATCATCTAACTTAATAAAATACAAATGTGCCAGTCACAAGCCTTTCCTAAATCAATCTAAATTTCAATCTGCTCCATCTTTCTTATTTTCAAAATATACGGAGATAATAAAAAAAAATTGTATAACACCAATAATGAGGAGACAAGTAAATTAAAAAAAAAAGTCCAATTGTCATATATGGCTGCCCATGGGATAGCTTGGTAGGCAAAAGGACTAAAGGAGAATAAAACGGTAAAGTCCAACGAGGGCGGGAGGCGGTAGATGCTAGCATAAGGATGAGAATGAGAAGGAGGTGGAGAAGAAGAGGTTCGCGTCTGTTGTACCGCGGAGGTCATCGGGCTTCAAAGAGACAATTAATGTGCCGCGGACACAATGGCGGACCAATGGTCCATTGTCAGGGCTACAAGCGAGTGTCCCTGCAGTGTCTCTCCCTCTATGCCTGAACAGCGGCCGTGCATAAAGCGCATAGAGGGCCGAGTATCTATTGGTAGGCGACCATTGGACGCCCGTCGACCCATGGGGGGCGGAGTGGAATGCATATCGTTAACTTTTGGGCCCCATCGTGCGGCCCCAACTGACTGGCTCAAAGACAACGCGGAATCACCGTCACGCGTACCCAATACCTGCCTGTAAGTCACTCGAGTAAAATCATTAGACTTTGCCACAATAAAGCTACGAGTGCCTACGGAATTAAAAAAATAAAAATTCCCAGATGCGGATATGCAGAATTAAATGAAATACAAAATTGAAAAAAAAAATATATATATATATACAAGTAACGCATAATAAACCTTTGAAGATTTGAACAATAGGTCTGTTCATAGTACGGAGAGACCAGGTCAAGGGTTATGACTTGAAAAAAAAGATGGCGTTAAATCATCGAAATATTTCTTCTTTTTTGTTATAAACTCTTTTCGAGCGTCTATGAAATCCTCCGAGCTATCAAGCTCTTGGCTATTGATATTATCGAGTTACGGTTGTCCGGCATCAGGAATAAAAGAAAGAATAATAATAAGCGCGTGTCTCCGTGACGGGGTAATTCGTTTCGTTCCATTTTAAAAGGCAACAGGCAGGTTTAACGTCCCGGGAAGAATGGTGTTTCGTAATGGTTCCTTGCAGTTCTATTTTGCGCGATGTCCTTTGTGTTTCGGCGTACCCGGGGGCCTAGGCCAGGTCTCTTGGGTCCGTAGTCGCATCTAATAATTGGCTTCGTTGAAAACCGCACTCCGCGACGAATCCTTCGACTCCTCTCTTTCTTTCTCTCGTTCACTCGTTACACTCTGTCTCCTTCCTTCCTTCGCACGCCTTTCCTCCCTCATTCTTATTCTCTCACCTGACCCCCGTTCACTCCTCCCGATCACTGGACTCCTTTGGCATCTCTCACGAGTCGCTGGTCTCGCGAGGTTGAGGAGCCGTGCGATCCTTCTACGTTCTACGGTGCCCCATTCCATTGAGCGACCACGTGGGAACTCGAGGGTATTTTTACGTTTCGCCATTCATGTGGACCATTATAACAGATTGTTTCTCGGAACGAGAGAACAGGAGTAGGACTGCGTCGTCGTCCCGTGCCGTGGCCATCCATGATCACGCCTAATAATACCTAGAGAGCGTGGAGAATACCCATAAAAAGTCCGTAAGTGGTTCGTTTTGTCTCCGCGCTGTCTCCTTTGGCAGGACAACGAAGATGAGGACGCCGACGATGTGGACAGGAACGAGTGAGGTCGGTTGGGTCATCCAAGTCAATTGAATGCCTAGGAACTAATAGATCTTGTCTGACCTTCTTGACTGCCATTGTCGTGTTGTAGGTTAGGGCTGCCAAAATTAAGATAGGAAAATTGTATGTTGCAGGGGTTATGTGATATTTTGTGGTAAAAGTTTTTCAACGCCACGCACAACTTGGGGCGACTTAACGAAATTGGGCCATAACGGCCAGACGGGAAACAGAGAATCCGTGCCAAAGACCGGGTTGCGGGCGTGGACGGGACTGACAAAAATAATGATTGATTGAGCAATTAAATTCCGTTGTCATGCGGCGGCGGCCTGCTTGAATCGTTCGGAACACCGCGGGGAGTCGGTCCCCACAATTGCTGGTAATGAGCCAACTTCAGCCTTCTAACAGAACTCTTACGCTTCTTCGCCACCAAATTTGCATGCTCACCTCGCTCTGATAGGTCCAGTGACAACCGTGGCACGCCTTTTGACGAAAGTGGAGATGATCGGTACTAAATGTACACGATACATCGCATCCATGATCAGATAACAAAGTTTGTGATCGATCAACAACCGATAGACCTCATATGGTCTTTTTTAGTCATTTTGTCTTTTTCGTAAATGCATATCATCCAATTATGTTATTCATATCTGTAATAGCGAAAATTATATAACCTGAAGGATAGAGTTATTAGCGTTAACAATTTTACACTGTTCGTTTACATATTACAGATTTTATATTACAATGTCCTTTATGGGAAACATTGATTTTTAATAATATAAGTGATTTTTATTTGCAACACTGTGTAAATCGCGTTGTGCGTTGATATGCAATCGAGCGAATTATCGAGGTGATCTGTGCTGTTAGGTGGGACTTTTTGTACGAGTGTCGCCATCTGGTGGCAAGTCGATAAGTTGGGAAAGCGGAGTGAGAAAAGAGTCGACGGCGATTTTCATCACGTGCCGGCAAGCAAGCCTACCTAGACCAGCACGACACTTTATATTCTGATATATCGGCGCTCGCAGCGTGCGGCGAATATATCGGTAAGATTAATCGAGTCAAAAGCCGCGTTGTTACAAAGTGCGCCGCCCGCCGCGACACAAACCCATGCATTACCGGAGGGCCGGCCGTGTTCTAGCCCGGCTTGTCTCCAGGATACACCCACGCCAGGTATCCAGCTCGAGATTGCTTTATTGCGACTCCGTCGCAGAAACCCGGCCCGCGAGTCCCGAACTACCAATCCCCGCGATAAACGAGATTTAGGGTTGGCCCTGAGGTTACGGGGTCCTCGAAGAGGAAACAAAAATTGCGAGATCCTTGCAGATAGGAACAGCGCCAGGATGCATTCGGGATAAAACGAAATATCAATAACTCGATTAAATTTTTAGTCATTCGCATTACAACGACGTTTGACGAAATCGTCATGTCTCTTATAACAAGATTAAAAAAGTCACGACTAGCACGTTCGTTTTATTTATAAATTTACATCCGCCGTCCCGCCGCCATACAAAAGTTTGTGTACGATACAAAGATTAGCAAACTGAGCTTGGTTAAAATTGTATGAAAATTCACATTATATAAGTGACGAAGCAAGATTTGAAAAATGAGCTTCAATTACTTTTCTTCGTTCCCTTATTAGGCACTAACGGTTCATTATATTGTAGGTGTCAGGTCGATCGGTTTGGAAGCGAGCCTGTAGCGGTTTGAATAATCGCGATAAAGAGAGTAGCTAAAGTGCAGAAAGAATGGAAAATAAAAGGAAACGTAAGTAAGGAAAAATATTGGATGGGTTCCAAGGGTGAGTCTTCTTTCTTCGTTCTTGGGTCTTCGCAATGTTCGGTGCGTCGATTCCCTTTATTAATGCCCACCTCTTACGGTAATCTAATATTGGTTGATATATGGGGTAAGGCGATGGGGAGCCGATGGCTCGCAAAGGTCGTAACACCGGGGGTCGCGATGGATATTTACAATTTTAATCATCGTCTCTGCGTGGGACTTGGGGCCCAGATACGGCAGGGCCCTCACCTCGAAACACCCCCAACCACCCTAGCCACCCTCCACCCACCGCATCAACGCATTTCTTTCCTATGGTACTGGGCTTCTTTATCGCGGCGCGATCTCGCCCTGTTCGATGAGCCGAATAATATTTAAGGCTGTTCTTCTCAGGCGACGGCCGGCTGGGTTTGATGAAGCGAACCAGCGCCGCGACGCGACAAGAAGTTTCTCCTCCTTCCTTCTTCTTCTATCTTCCTGTCCTCTTTTTATTTTTTGAAATATCGTTACCAATGCTCCACCTCGACTATGAAGCACCAAGGGGCCGTCTTCTTTTCTCTTGGACCCTTCCTTGGACCCTTTATAGGTACGCATTGACCGACACGCCCCTTCGTTATTCGGTGACAAAGGGCAACTGGGCACCGCGGTAGCTTTGACCACCTGTCGCTACTTCGGCACATAATACCACCTTAGCACCACCATGAGACCAAGAGACACTAGTTGCTGGAGCTGGTGTGACTTCGTAATGCTCGGAACAGAAGTGGGTCCTATTGTCGCGAACCTCATGAAATTCCCTGCCGAAATGTATTATGGGAAAATCCACTGGAGAACCAACCCCCGTATTTCTGTATTCACTGCCATCTTCGATTCTTTCTTGTATTATTATTATTATATTTTTTTCTTTATTTTATTGTTACCTACAAATATATTCCCTTTCTTGGATATTTATTTGCACTCATGAATTCACCCATCACGCACTACCCTCTCTGCTCCCTTCTCTCCTCCACGTGTCATGCACGATGTATTACTGGTGTGGATTAAGTAGCTGGCAATCGTATACATAATTAAACGTGGTTTACACGGGACGCCGATAACACTACGGGTTAATTATCTTGGCCTTACACGATGCGCGCCATCTGCTTTTACGCCTTTTACATTTCATACACAGTCACTCGCTGTTTCCTTTTCTACGAGTAAAAAGTGGTAGGTTTCATAAAAAATTGATTTTCTTCATACACCCTCATCTCGTGCTCGTTATCTATTTAAAATAGATAATTTATATAAAATACTATACCGATAACCTAACTCTGTGGCATCGATGTACAGTGGTAGTTGATTTTGTCACGGGGTTAATTTATAAGAAAATAAATAGTCGATTGGTTGATAATGTAAAAATATGAAAATTCTCACGCAGAGTCGCATTCCAATGCGTGATATTTTTAGCCGATAAATTCATGAGAACGTCGCAGGGTAGTGACAAGTCAGCGAAGCTTGCAATTCCTCTAAGAATTGATTGGGATAATTGCATTCTCGCGTGTGAGCGTAGGGAATCGACATGGAACTGGTTTGAGTCGTCGCAACGTCTCAATCTTGACGTGTTACGAAAGGCGTAACGCAACGCTTGAGACTAGGTACCTTCTTACCTTCTTACCTTCTTACCATCATACCTACTTGGAACAAAACCACGTTGAATGAAGAGCGCTCGTTTCTTTATTTTATGGGATACCATTCCATTCTATGGGCACAATGCTACAACTCCACAACCTGACGGTCGAGCGGCGCTGATCTGGCCAGAGGCGCGTTTTCAACGTAATCGTGGCGCGGCTGCGTGGCTTAATTAGCCACTGCTAGCAGCCGAGTTAACAACGAGGGAATAAGAGAGCTTGGAGCCTTACAAAATCTCCAGGGTCACGGTCCCTTGACAGAGTACCGATTGGCTCTTGGAGAATCTCTTCTCTTTATTTGAATTTTTTTTTTTTTTTTCATTTAATTTGCATTGGAAACCATTCAGTTTCTTCAGTTCACATGTTTACAGCGGCGATTAAGGGAATTGGAAATCTGTTGGAACTTTTGAGATTCTCACGGTATATTTATTTGTAATTTTTTATTTATTTTCTTCGACTGGAAATTAGTTTTGCAATTTTACTATGAACGTGGACTATGGTAATATTTGTAAGTGTTAGCAATTGACGTGGGATTTTGGATTGTTGTTTTTTTGGGTCAAATAATTAGTATGGAGTTGATACTGAGCCTAGTGGTCTTGGTTCGTAATAGATGATACTTTAGTGCGACTTAATATTTTGTCACACTGATTTAATTTCAATATACTAATTGTTTAACTATGTATAAATAAACATGCATTCGAATACTATGATCCATGTGGTAAGACATTTATTAAATGTTTAATATCTTACTAGGATATCCTCCATTAATCCGTCCAAGCGTACCTGCCACTTATACGTGTGTAACCAGTCTTTTACGCGTAGACCCAACATTACATTGATAAACACGCACTACCCTGATAATGCGATATGAAAAAGTACACGACTGCTCATCAATCCCATTGTCTAACGCCCCCTAGTACTCCTAAACATCAGCCTGTCAACTGAGTCAAAAAAAAATGCACAGCCACCCTTTCTCCAGGATCGTTCAAAATGATCAATCCTGAGAAGAGAACACACTCTGGAAATTATGAAAAAAGAAAATAAAGGACCTCCTACATTTCAGCAAGGATTAAAGGATCCTTCCGGAACCCTTTAGACCCCCCTCGGTGGTGCCTTACTTCGGTCCTGGAACTTACGTAGCGATAGCTTCATAAAATCTCGTTTTTAGAAGGGGGAATGAGGAGGGGGGTCGGTGGCGGCGCCTGGGGGCCCTCCCATGAGGAGGAGTGACCTTAGTTAGCTTTGCTCTTGGGAATGAACGCCGCGATCTTTTGCTCGGCGGCTGCGAAGTACCCCCCCCCCCCTCTCAGCGCCCTCCCCCAGGGTCGGTCACTCAGTCGGAGCCCAACGCCAAGAAAGCAGTGGCGGCGAATAGTGGAGGTTACGGGGTTGGCAGAAGAAAAGAAGACCTAAGAGGATCTGAGAAAGACTCTGGGTCTTCCAGAGTACGTGGGGGGCAGTGAGTCTTACCATCCGCTGCTGGAGAAGCTCTGTCTACCCCCAGCTATGGGAAGACACCTACCACCACCACCTAAAAGGAACACGCTGCTCGGCTGGCAGCTCCTTCTGCACGACTACCCACCATCCCGAGCTCAGAGAACCGTGGGCCCACGAGATGAGGAAGAGGAAGGAGAAGAGGAAGAAGTTGCGTCGTTACCGAGTAATCTTTCGCCGCCGCCATCCTGGCATTTAACGACCCGAGGCTCCCTCGGGCCGCTGAACTTGACCCGGCAACGATTCGACGATACCGAAAATTCGGACACGACTTGCAGCCATCCCTCCTATCCACCTTTCGGACCCACCTATTTTCTTGCTGATTAAGGGAGATTCCGTTACCACCATATTGAAGTCCATCGCCCACGTACTTAACGAGAGGATATGATGATAAGAAGATACATCCTCCCACTACCGACCATCTATTCTCTCCCACCATCCTCAACATATTTCGTGACGAGCTACACACGCAAGTTAATTGATTCGTTCGAATAGACACATGACTGGCACGATACATCGCTCGTCCACTGGGTAAAGCAACCCCATTTTCTTGATACCACAGTTAACACATACACGACCTACATGCATCTTCAGCACCTCAAAGACTTATTCCAAAGCCATGTAGTTGAACTCCGCGTATTCCAGGCTGTGAATCAGGTATATGATAGAGGACACCAGGATTCGTTTGAGAAGCTGTCCTGCGAATTAATTGGCTGTCAACGGACCCAAGTGAGTCATGGCTCCGTTGCACGGCCGAGTCGCACGCCGTCCGTCCGTCCATCGTGGTCCGATGATCTCTCCCTGCGTCCGTCAGGGTTGGTCTCTAGGCTTCGCGACGTGTAAAAGGCAACGAAGACCTAGAAGGAGGATGAGGAGATGCAGAAGAAGGTAAGAAGTACCCTGAGGGCGCGAGCCAAGGCATACCCTGCGCACACGCCTGCTGCTCGAGTGCTCACTCCTACTACGTGTAGACCAGAGTGGGTACCACTGAGACCGTGTGCTACGTCAGTGGTGTACTTGATTCGATGGCGTTCAAATGTGTGGGCGCATCTATATAGGCAGTTACGTCCGTAGGAGTCGGCGTCAGTCGAGTCCCGGTACCGGGTAATGGGGGGTCAGAGGTCAGCGAGCCGCCAACGCTAGAGGAAGGAGTGTATACGTTATATATCGGGGGGTGGGACGAGGAGAGACCATAGAGACCAACGGGGGGACGATATACCTCGAAACCGTGGGAACGCGCGTGGACCCACGCGCCTAACTAACCCCTCTTCTGCTTCTTCCTCTTCATCTTCATCTTCCTCTCCTATACTTCTTTGCCTTTTTCTTCCTTCCGTTATTCCCTGCTGGCTCTTTCTTTTTTCTTAGCGCCGCAAAGACTCCATCTTTCTGGTAGTTCCTTCGACGGACTTACCACCATTTTTTTTCCTGGTCCCACCTCGTTCGGCCCACCGCATCACGTTCACCACTATGGTGGTATTTTCATAGAAATCGATTCTCCGATAACACCCTATTTATGGGTTTAACATTCTTTGCGTGCTTCGGATGACCTGCTGACCTTAAATCCTCGTGGTTACCTTCTGCTTTGGATTTCTTCCTCATCTGGATTTTACTTCAGTTTACATGGTAGTTTTGACCCTCTTATTAGACTGGATTCTTTGCGCGAACCGACCAATCGATACACCCCTGTTTAACGCGCTAACGTATTTATTAATACACCCACTGGCTCGGGATATTCGTCTTTTACTTACTTTTTTACTTTTCTCTTAGTCTTCTCGTTTCTTACAAATTTTCTATCCCTCTCCCTTTCTTTCTCATAAACTTCCTTTCCCGGAAGGTTTTCATTCTCTTGAAACGAAGCAATTTGCAGAAAATTCGTCCTTGTCGCTATGCGTACCTTGTCCTGTTTTTACCTTTTTTCTTCATTGTATGTTTTATAGCACAGCTTTTTTCGTTAAAACATTTTAGCCGATAATGATATCCTTCGAGGAAACACTTTCTTGCTTTGGAGTATACCTGTTAATAATATTTGTTTGGCTCAGTTAGTTTGCGCTAAGGAATAAATAATATTTTTAATTTTGAATTATATATTGCCAGTAATAAATACCTTTTTCTTTCTTGAATAGGAAAATTTACATTTCTTTCGTTCATATGTCATTTTCCTTTTTGTCCAAAATTTATTCTCATCCCATGGGCTGTTAAGTGCACAGGCTCTGATGAAATATGGAGTACGAATGCAACATTTTAACGCACGAGTGTCCAGAGCAGAAAAAAATGTCTGCTGGAAGATGAACGGATCCCCCGCAGCTAGTGAGCACGTGCCCCGAGGCATCCGTGGGCTTCTAGGGTGAGGAGGCCTTAGGGTAAATTTACACGGAAACTCATCAGACTACCGCCCAAAAAGATTCTCACGCATTCTGGCTAAATCATTAAATAGCAAGTAGCTCATTTCTCCTGCTGGACCTAAGTGATAGTTGAATTCAAATACATATTTCTTCGTTAACGACGATTCATAGCTCATCAAATTTTTGATTTTCGAAATGCAAATTCTTGTGAATTACATCCTCGGCGACTATGGTCGAGGTTAATACTATGAAATAGAACAAGGGGGTTGATAAATACAACACCATGACTATATCGCTCCAAGTTAGTCAATTAATAATT
Organism: Syrista parreyssii; assembly: GCA_030142615.1. Classification (NCBI taxonomy): domain Eukaryota; kingdom Metazoa; phylum Arthropoda; class Insecta; order Hymenoptera; family Cephidae; genus Syrista; species Syrista parreyssii. The sequence goes on from JARQTG010000334.1 coordinate 523,210, forward strand.
AATTAATTTAATTATTCAATTTATATATAAAGAAAAATATAGAAGCAAACGGAATTACTATGACGATGGACAATATGTCATTATGCGACTACGTCGTTATCAGCCCTCTTTGGAAGATCTGATTAAATTCGCACACACGTCAAATTTAAGCCAGGAGTTCCAATCGTTTGCAAATCTCACTGTCTTATCCATATTTATTTCGAGTTTGATTAATTTTTTAAGCTGTAGTCCAACTGTTTGACTGGTTCGTTAAAAACAGTTGTATATATATACTCATGCATAAGTAGAGATTCGCGCATGCGAATGCGATGTAAATGCTGCTGCTTCCTCTAAATCTAAAAATTGAATTTTCTCGTAAATGTTATTTTGATTAGTTCAGCAATGTACATGAAATTATGGATAAAGGTGTACGTACTTGAATAAAATTTTTGATTGACATTTGCGTCAAGAATTCCAAAATGTTTCAGTATGGTGGTGTCTGAAAAAATAAAAATATTTTTTATACGTTCGAACAAATTTTTTGATACATTTATACTATAGTCAATAAATAGTTATACGAAAAAATGAAATTGTCAAAAAAATTAGCATTAAATTTTATTTGCCTACGTAACCGTATATACAGAATATTGTTTTATATTGAATACTTTTATTGCTATCTAAATACCGAATCGTCGGTTCGATCAATAATCCAATCCAAAGGACACGCGCTTTCCGTGGCAATTACCGTCGTTGCCGATGCGGATGATCGGCCGGCTTGAAATTGATTATTGCCCAGTGATAATGATCCATTACGACTGGATAATATTACGCCGTGGATAAATCAGCCAACTGACAATCACTGTCTAGCAACACGTGAGTTACGAGCCCGTAATCCGCGGGTACCGTCGACCAATGGGACGCTTTTATCGTTGGATAATCGCTTCAAATCGCCTCATGGAAATCTAAACCGAATCCCAGTTCACATTGGTAATTTTGACGAAGTATTAAAAAAAATGATTAACACTCCCTGCGTTTCAATTTCTACGAAAGTTAATGGGAATTAAAAGAAAATGTTTTGATTTATGATTCTAATCACAGACCGAATATAATTTGTTGACTTTACATTGAATACACCGTATGACATTTACGTGGAACTGTCATCGTATATTTTGATAATTTTATATTTTATATAAATTAAAAGTCATTTTGTGTTAAAACTGTTTATGTTTCTGATTATTGAATCAAACGTCAAATGAGACTTATGTATCCGAAGCTACACTAACGATTGTCCGTCAACATTTTTAACCTCTCGTCCGAGTACAGTATTCTATTCTATACTAATTTGTTACACTTGGAGAAAAATTCTTGCAACTACGCACGATAACACAATTTCATCATTGTTATAGAAAAATGTAGTAATGTAAAACTTACCAGATTTCGCCACACCCTTGATGCAACGAATTGAGTCGATGAGAAATGTTAGCATTTCTTGGATGCACTCATAGTAATAAAAAGCGTAATTCCGTAATTGATAAAAAAAGCACATCACTCATCCGAAACCGAGGCACGCTTTCATAACTGCAATTAATAAATCATACACAAAGTATCCCAATAAGAAGGTAAAAATTCTTAGCAGCTTAAGAACGAGCAGGAAGCCAATCAGTAGGCAAATTGATTGGCGATCAAGACGAGTTAATAGCTTGAGTAAAAGTCCAAGACAGGTTATAATCGACGCCGACAGATGGCAGCATGTGGCGGCTGTCCCGGATCGAGTTCGAAGCACATTCTAGTGAGGTGACACGGGCGACATCGGGTCGACCGTGGGAAACTGTCCTGCGCGACACTCGGTCGGTAATTCAGAGGTTTTTCGACAGTTGCACGACCCCCCGCAATGGCCGCTACATTAGTACAGCCGTTACTCCGCGAAAAAGACTTGCGTCCACACAATTCACGGCGCCAAGACTCCCGGTTTAACCGCGAATTAGCAGCGTTTAAAGGCAAGCCGAGTTTACTCGACTATACTACTAACTAATAGCAGCCCTAGAACGTGTCTACAATGTGAACACAGCCAGCAGACGTTTACCTAATTGCCGGTCACAAAAAATATCCAGCCGCCCTAACCACAGGCCATGAGCCGCAGGCATCGAAGCCCCCCTCAAGCCATAACACCGTTTTTACCAGGATCCTATCTGTACTCGCGTTTCTTCTCTATTGCTATTTGAGTACGCGGATTTGAAGACTGTCCGCAAATTGACATATTCTCGTTGTACAGGAACAGCGTGGTTCGCGGTAAGTTCAATGAGAATATTTAAATGTCGTATTGTTCATTAATTAAGTTTCCTTTTATTGTCAGATGCACTTAAATATTGGATTTGACACCGTGGTAGAAGTCTTACCTTTGGTTAGAAGTTAAAAACAACCTTGAGCGTCAGTCCAAGGTTCTCACGTAGCATTCACGAGATCTGTACTTGGTACTAACACGACTGAGTCTTTCTCTCATAATGTAAGGATTTAACAGTATGGAGATTATACGAATTAACGACGAAATCTTATCTGTGGAAGGTGTCATTAGAGTGTGTGACGTATTTGGAGAATTCGCAAGTATTTAAAAATTGTAGTATTAATTAAATTGAAATTAAGGAGTTGATTTTTATTTAAATTATTAATTTAGGTACAAAGTGCTTAGAATTTGATTTGAGTCTTAGTTTTCCAATTATTATCAATTTGACCGTCCAAGTAAGGCTTTTCAAAGTTCAATTATTTCTGCATCTATCCGGAATAAATAGCAAGGATTTCTAAATATTAATTCCTAAATCAATCTAACATCCAGATGTTTAGTAATTATAGAATAAAATCAATAAGAAATTACATTGCTATAAAGCTCTTGGATATCATGTAATAATCTTGAGTTTGCTATCTTTTGAACCAGCTTTTGTTAATTATCTTAAAATCTGTTTATTACACTTTTTTTACATTTGAACAAATGTCAATTTTACAGATTTTTCTGAAGTACATATACTTACGCAATGTAGCTTAATATTCAGTGTTATCACTTTAGTTAAATTGCACAGATTAAACAGGAAGCACAAAGAGTTTGCAATGAGATCATGATCAAGTAGTTAATCATAAAGTCTGATTAGAATTAAGTACAAGTATGACTAAAGCATCCTCATGATGCGACACGGCCAATATGTCGCCGACGACCAGGTCGCTATTAAATATCGTAGATATGTAAGCCTTAAGAACTAATGACTTTTTCAAAATTAATTTTCAGCATCAATCATTGTCACAGGCGAAAATCAAATTAAAAATATAAACATAAGTGGAATTGTGACGTTCGACCCAACTTGATGTTTACAGCTTGCAAAATTTATCACAGAAACAATATTAACAGTAATTACGTGCACCAACTGAATATATAAAATTCGAAAAAGTGGTAAGAATTTTTACATCAAACATTCTTTGAAAACATTCATATGTTTTACCATCAATAATCGTTTTGCTCTAAGGTACAACGAAGCGATAAAAATGCAGAGTTTGGATACCTTGAGTTTGGTTACTCGGATTAAAGTCAAAAAAAGAGGACTGATCCCACTTCACATGAGACTCTCGCAAACGTAGTAAGGTGCGGAAGAAGGACGAAGGGACTGAATTTGATGGGCACGAACTCCTGGAATTCGACTGTGGGACTTGGGTCCGAGGTCGCATGGGCCCTGTGACCCTTAGATAAGGCTCCCGCCCTAATAAGAGGGTATACCCGCCGAGTTTCTAGTCGACTACAACCCAACCATAACCTAACCCGTCTAACCCATACGCTCTCTGTGGTTAGCTGAGTTAGCCTTTCGCTGAGCAGTCGAGGCCCAAAAGCCGAGTTCACGACATTCCTACGAAAGGCTCCCACACCGCAGCAAGGTTCAGCGCAATAAAGCCACGAAATCGTCCGAATTTCATTCTCCGATCCTCGGGTCCCATCCTGTTATTAGAAACCAGGTTACATCCTCCCTTTTAAACGCAGCCTCTTACCGATCGATCTTCCTCTGTTAATTCCTTCCTACAGCTCTTTGTTTTTTCATACCCCCTACTTTTTTTTTCTTCTCACTTTTTTATACTCCCCCACCATTTCAACCACTTCACACACTATATAAGTAAAACCGCGGTGGGTTTCACTGTGCTACGCTTGACTTAGAACATCGTTAATACGTTCATCCAGATGAAATCAAACATTGAGGGAGTCGCTAGTGTCTTGCTCCACCCTTGAAGATCACTAGCAATTATCATTAATAGGCAATTCTGATGACTGATGTCAGATCTCATAGTCTCCACTTGGAATGGTTCAGTAACAATAGTCTGTAATTGCATAGCCTATGAGCGCAATAGGTAATCAGACTTGTGAATATTGTACACGTCTATTTACACGACTCTGTATTTTACCAATGTCCATCGTTGATTTAGCAAGCGATTACTTGGAGTTCGAGAAAAGTCATCAAGGATACCAGGAAGGTGAGTTCTGATTATTGTAATTAAATCGTTCCGAAGGGATCCACTAAAAGGATGGAACAGCTCCTCTTCGGCTACCTGGTTCCAACTGTGTATGGCACAGCTCCACCCTTTCATTTGATCCTCACGAAAACAGCATCTCGTGTACCAATAATTATCCAGAACCCGAAAATAATAGTACAAAGAAGAAGACTTCCGAAATTCGTCCAAACTGAACGGCAACCTCTTGAAATATATATCTTACCCCTCGGGAGTCTCAATTAACGGTTTGCTACTCGGGATGCTTTACGATGTGACGCCTCGAGTCCACAGACCGATATTCCCAGGGAATTGGTGCCGGCGGCCATTGACTTTTCGCGATAGAACCGTATCCGAAAATCCCTAAGAAAAACCCCCTGGAATAGGGGAAGGCATAGTAGGGGCATTTCAACGATTTACGGAACAATAAAACCGGCTAAACGGCGCGCGCCGATGTTTGTTCGCCTTTTTCATTATCTTTTATTCTCCGGGGGGTGAGAATTGATTAAAGTTAAACAGTGCTAAGCGGACGGCAAGCGTGTTAAGGGCGACCATTGTGTCCGAGGTTGCACCTGCTGCGTCGCTTGTTACAAAAATCATGTAAGACCTTAATGCCCTGTACGTGTATAATTGTTACGTAACAAATTTCATCCCTTTCATCTTTCCTTGAAAAATTTATAACTTGTGTACAACAAAAAAATACCCAAACTTTGAACCTGCATCGTTTTGGATAAGGAACTATGTATGTACTGTTGAGTAAAATGAAATTTCGATATTTTACGGAGACATTTTTCAAGTATATTTTTTTGAGTGCTAATCTTTTTATATTATTTATATTATTGTAACAGCCTATCGATTCTTTCCTTATTATAGACAAATACGTGTCGCTCGGATTTCGTTGATCGAATTATCCATAAAAGACACAAAAAGTACTGTTGCGAACAAAACGCCGTACGATCAACGAAATTTTCTCATTTATCAAGTCGCTTCGCTTTACGTCACACATGGAATCGAAAAAGCGGCTAAAATATGGTACAAATTTCGATCTAGTCAACCGCAATGACCAGATTACCCGTTTGTGCATAAACAATTGCGAACTACCGATACGAATTTTCAGACAACAAAAGGATCTTTTTGTACAAAATTTCAAAAACAACAAACACGAACAATTTTACAAACTCCAACAATACGTACGTACGGATCTTGTACGGGGATACGAAAACGTACGTTTTCATTGCTCCATTAACGATGCAATACGTCGGACAAGCTTGAATGATGGCAGCACGTTGAAAAATGATCAGACAGTTAACGACTACGACTTATTGATATGACAATGAAAGTGACGCGACTCGTTTACAATTTCGGTCAATAACAAACATACCTTTAATACAGTCGACTAGGAAGAAAATAACTTCTCCTAAATGTCTTTCTTTCGTTTTAATTATTATTCCTTTTTTGTCTTTTTGGTATATCCATACGGTAACGACGAACTTCTTAATGCCTGACAGCTTATACGCAGCTTAGGGGCTAGGTACTTAATGATTCAGATAAGGTGACAATGACGACACGTTTCAAGACGATTTACACCTAGGAGAGACGCGTCACACGATACTACGTATATTGTATATGTGTCTATATATATATATATATATATATGCTATGTACACCGATCTTAAATTAGTGGTAACATCGAAGGGGACACGACGGGACACGCATAAAATGGGGGGCCCCACGCACAAAAACGGAGTCCTCTCTCGACTATGTTGTACTATGTACAAAACGTGCGCATGGGTGGTCCCATGGGTCTGCTTGGGTCTGCAGGACTCGACGCGGACCCAACCGGGTACCTATTGGGGACTTGAAAAATCCTATTTACAGTATGCGAGCCACGAACGGGATCCCTATCTTTTTCGAACATTTATGTCCTTTCGAAATGACTACGCTTTTGCTATGAGAGATTAGGATTTTTCTCGTTAATCGAAGATCCACGCCGGATCATTACTCAAGGTGACACATTGTACCCTTGATTCGTTGCACTTAAACCTAAAAATTGAATTAGTCGACAGTTACGTTTCTTTTCACTAAAGGTACTGAAATCAAACATCTAGATGAATTCGACGACTGTTTGTTGTTTGCATTAAGATTGAAATATCTAATTATCGTTGCCAATATGTTTTTACTCGTCATATATAACTATAGCTAGTAACGATATCGAAAAGTGACGCAAGAAAGGATAAGTTGCATATGAAAAATCGATTTTGATATAATTCCAACATTTTTCACGCTACTACGAAATTCCATGGAATCTTTATCGATATCAATTTTATGCCTTATGTGTGCTTGTCTTGTGTTTTTGACATTCGGAATAAAAAATATTGGCCGTCGCCCAACACGCTAAACTGGAATGATTTTAAAACGAGACAAATGCACGGATGATTATTTACAATGATATTGACAATATATACGCGAGATGCAGTAAATGCTAGATCTAACGTCGCATTATCTCTTCTATACTGAAACCCAATTTCGGGGTTGTGGTCGTTTTCTGCGGTGTATGAAGTCCGCCGATTCTCTCTGTGATCTGCCGAATTGTCGTAGACGCTGTCATTCCGGTCTCCATAGGCGTCGGCACGTCCACTCGTAGATCCTGTGGTCCTTCCGTATGCGTTAACAGATGCGTCTTCAGATTGCTACGCTGGTTGAAACTTCTCGCGCAGACTGGACATTTGTGCGGTGATTCCTCCATATGCACAATCTTGTGCACAGCCAAGGTTCTGCTCTGGCAGAATCCTTTGCCGCATTCGCCGCATTTGAAAGGCTTTTCCTTGCTGTGTATATATCTGCAATACAACATGAAAACGAGGCTTTAGAATATTTTCCAACACTTATACCTTATAATAATAATGGAATTGCATAATTTTTCATACATCTACAAGTGGCGCATACGATCGTTAATTATTGATTATAAATCATTAAAAAAGACTATTTTTAATTACCGACAATATTAATGCATTAATTGAGTACACGGTTTGCGCAGACATTAAAATTTTTTAAATTAACATTATCGCTTTATAATGTACTAGAATAATTAAAAATCAACATGACGTATTTCACGTAAATGTTACAAATTTTTATTCTTTAATTCTTTTTTTTATAATCCATTTCTTTTTATTGTGACAATTAATAAATGTGTTTTGTATATCATCGTGTATGTAGCATAGCAGTATGCAGTATAGAGAAAAGTCAGTGAGGATACGAAACAAATACAATTAATGCAAAACTTGTCGATGGTACTGTACCTAAAGAGATTTCGAAAAACCATAAATATCGTATCAAGATAACGTGTGTCTAAAATGAAAATTATGTAATTAGATACGAAATCCCAAAACCGTAAAGTCCCGAACTCGGACCACTCGGAAAGATAATGATATACCAGTCATGCAAGACATTTGCTGCGAACCACATATATATATATATATATATACACGCACACATACTTAAATTTTCACCACGTGAAACTTCATACAGTCATCGTACCAACTAGTCATCCTATATTACCCATACGACACCTGCCTAACGCTATTCTAAATCATCCCCGTGTCGTCCATCGAGGGGTGGTCTTTCCAGATGGTATCAGACCCATTTAAAAGTGATTGAGGTATGACAAGTCAAAAAAGGTACAGAATAGATCACAAGCACAGACCTCGTAAACCGATAATTAAACATCATTTTCATAGTATGATTTGTATTATAAAAGGTTACAGGCTGTTTCATATCATCACTGCATGATTCAGGCAAATAATTAGACACTGACCTACATGACTAAAATATATGGCACCTACGTCCTTTACCGTCCTATCCTAGGTTAGTGCTAAGTGACCAAAAAGAAACAAGTGTCAAACTGAATTACCTGTGGTCCCGAAGATGATCTTGTCTCCTAAAGGCCTTGCCGCAGATGTCACACGAGTAAGGTCTCTCATCAGTGTGGGTTCTTTCGTGTATAAGAAGATTGTAGCTCTTGGTGAATTGTCTGTTACAAAATTTGCAGATGAACTGTTTCTTGGGTCGCTGACCAGGTACTCGTCGGGTGAGAAAGGAGGCCGGAGGTGGTACTTGCATCCCTGGATGGATCAAAGGATGCTGTGGTCCGTGATGGTGCGGTGACGTTTGCGGACAGCAACCCCTAACAGCCAGGAGAGCAGCGCCCCGTAACCAGTGGTCAAGAAACGTTGCGTGATAACCAGCCGGATGAGCCTGATGATGTTGCTGATGTGGTACGTGAAGCTGGGAGCGAATCCATCGCGGTGGTGACGTTCTATGGGGATGGACCAGTTCGCTGGAGGGAGGCGTATGGGGTGGCGTTAGAGGCTCCATCTTGGTTTCCATTATCTGACAACCCCTGTTTATCCCCTAGCAAGTATCCACGATATGTGCTTTGAAAATTGTTTTCTGAGGTTGGTAGCAATTTTTTACAACTAATTCACCATTCACATTCACTTCACTGCTTTCTACTATAAAGTCCCATGTACTTTTGACCACCTTGCTTCTCTGTCTACAGTGTGGTCCCTTCTGCTTTTGGAACAAGTACTGAAAAGTGCGTGCCTGCTGTATTGGCGGGAACGTGGGGACCAAAAAAAAAGAACAAGAAACTCTCTACTCGAGGGTTCGAGCGATACTGAAGTGTACGACGAGTCCTTCGGGTTTACCTGACACAGGAGGTGGCGGCTCCTCCCGTTCGGGAAGTTTGAACTCCCGGTTGGCGGCGACTTCCACAGGGGCGTGGCTTCCGGGACGGCGCCCCAGGGCGTCGCGACGCTACCCCTGCTTGTTCCTAGCTCCATTCTACCATACGGAACGTTTACTCGTTCTTATACGCTTTTACGACCAATACCAACAATCTACCAATACTATTGCTGCCAATAGCAGGACAACGCTACCATCACCAGTGACGGTTCTGTGTTAAAAGTGGATTTTATTATTACGTCAGAGTCGTCTTTATTTTTTTATCAATACTGATAAAACTCTCAGCTCGCTCGTATGTGTCTGCATGGTCGTGTCTATGAATTTAGCATTAGATCAAGCAGCATCCTAGCAAAATTTTGTATACTTTTGCTATGGGCTCCAATAAATTTCATACTGATTTTTGCATTCGCAAGTAGAGCCAGCTCCGAAAATTCATAGGCAGAAATAATTAATAGTATCTTATCGTTAATCCATACCGAATACTAGTAGCAATGAAATTATTACTGAAATACCAAGTTGGTTTCTACAACAGATCTTTAGTAGGATCAAACGAAAATTGTAACGTCATTCAAACGGTACTTCAAACCACGTAAGACATTAATAATAATAATATAGATGCTAGGAGTAGAAACGTATATATGCTTAATAGGTTCGACTCATACGGCAGATAAAGGCCTAACGTAACACTGTATTCTAATCTCAATCGGTACTAATAAACTCGTTACAATCGCCTGGTACCGACTCACCGATCGATATCGAGAGATTGACTCCTCTCTTTCAACATTTCATTCTCGATTAACTCCTAGGCGGAGTTTTACTGATTAAATCTTCGATGGCCGATAAGTTTCCTAATTAGCTAATTGCTGCCAACCGGTAGCCGATGCAGGTGACCGATACTCTGATGAATGACGCTGATTATAAAGACTAAATTTTTGTCTCGGATGCTTTTAGCGTGTATTTTATAATAATTCTAAGCATATTTCATACTTTGAATTTCAATCTGGGTCTGTAGATTAAATGATAATTAAATGAGCTGTGTTAATTAAAACGTGTACGTATATTTCTTACATACGAGGCAGTAGGTGCAGCCTGGTAGGTGCATTTTAATAATATTCTTGATAATACGACCAGAGCCTGTAATTTAGATTATTCAAATAGCTATTCAAAAAATTGGGAGAAGGAGCAGCCGTACCTCGACATGCTCCAGATCTTTTTGGTATTTCTGTTTTTTTTTTTATAATGCTTTTAGACATTTTTTTCCTCCCTGGTAAATAAGGAAGTCTGACAGAGGGCCTGTTCAGGTGATAGTGTCAAGGGCGGTCTGTTAGTAATATTTCTAATCTTCAATTGCTACTCTATTTTTAATAATTATCTGCCTACAGTGTATTTGTATTTTTTTTTACTACTATCAAAAACATCAAAATCACTTCACTCTGCTAAGTTTAGAAGTTATTTTATTTTCTTATGTGAGGTTCCTATATATAATTGTTAAATGCTTCTGTAGTTTTAAGAGCACAGGAGGAAAGGGTTGGAATAAAGTAATAAAAAATTTCATGAGTGAGAATTAAAAAAAGTCACTAAATGGTAAATTACGTATGGCTATTCTTGCATTGTGAAAAGGGCCCGAAGAAAATTTTAATAAATAAGCGAATATCACTGATGAATTAATTTAATCTTCTTTATCGCAATCGTAAGGTTTTATTCAGATTATATCGTTGTTCTGGACTTAAATGCTTGGTACAATTTTTAATCGTCATCCCTTAAAAGTACTAGATGTACATTGGTATCCTTCCACAAATAGTCGAACTACGGTTTAATTGTATTTTTAATAAAATAATTCTTTGATGTAGTCTTTACCTTTGTTATCAAAAATTATACCTCCTTGTCCCACAACTGCTCTGGATATTATCAAATGGAACAAAAAACCAACTTGTGATAAAATATGGTTGGGTTATAAAAAAAAATCAGAATAATCTATTGAAAATCAAAATAAGGATTTGCAGATAAGAGAGCATTCACAAAAAAGTATATGATTTATTAAAATGACTTTTTTTGCAACTACATTTTTTTATTGCTTTCATATAGCTCATTCGACTATCTTGCATTTATTATAATCACACACACACACACACACATAAAAAACAAACGACAGATCGTCCAATTTTTTTCACGTGTTTTTTATTCACATTTTTTTCTCGGCATCCTTCAAAGCACAACCCGTTACTGACGTAATGATAATGTCAAGTACGGCCTGTTAGTAGCTCTATAATCTACCCCTCTCTATGTGCGAGCAACATCTGGTTACCCGTTATATTTATCGCTAGATTATGTCAAAGAACAGGTATACTTCCTGAGGAGTTTACAATACCCCTAAAACACCCCGTGTATACGTGTGAAATTTGAAAATAATAAATACAAATATAAAATAATAACGTCAACATATGTACATAGTCAACCCGCGAGTTCCACGTGTTTTTTTTTTGACAGTTCGCAAGCAATGCAAACCTTAGTAAATCACACGTGGTTTTCCATCCAATAACGTAAATGTATTCTAAAATAGAAAAACTAAAATATCTTTAGTGCAAAACCATGCATATGCATACTTCGCAAAAAGTATTATATATAGTGACACGTGCGCCTAGCTAAACTTCACTGTTTTCGATCTGTCAAAAAAAAAAAACATCGAACTCGTAAACCGTCTATAATAATACGACAATGTATTAGATTGCAGATTAATAAAATGAAATCGATCGCATACGATTTTCAAAATAACCATAGATAACTTCAATGTACGATCATTATCTCTTCACGGGTGATTATCATTGATGCCAAGGTTATAAAACGTAATCGTTTACTCGTTTTGAAGAAAAGAAAATTTAACAGCTGGAAAGAAGTCATCCTGTCTTATATTGTGATTCGTTATCAACGTTAAGGTATACCGCATGTTACCATTATTCAGCGATAGGAACAAATCGCCAAGCAATGACGTGGATACCAAGAGAGATTGGATTGGGATCGATAACCGAGCTTCTCGGACTCCCTGGGAGTCTCGGCTCCGTAACCCCGAGACTCACCCGAAACATAGATTATACTATGTAGATCATTAATTGGAACACGCTCTTTTTTTTTTCGGCAACAAGTTTTTTCGACTCCCGCTGACGCCGGATCGGTAATCTTATTATGCACTAACGATGTTACCCAGCGTGATATTACCAGGGCTACTAACGTGCTTTCTTCGAGAACTCGCGCCGTTACGATCGCTACCGGATCTTTCGTTTCGACATTCAAATCGCAATTGCTAACATACACGATAACGTTCGTCCATTCTGTTAGTCACGAATGCACTGATAATAACATTGCTAATCTACTTTATTGAACCTTAAACAAAAGGTGGGACACACCTATGTATGTTCTGGGAGATATCGAACGATTACATTTGGCGGGAAAACCTTTGAATTTTGAATTTTTTTTTAGGTCTTTCGTAATAAATGAATTTCTGCTTAATATTGTTGTTGCTTAATGCGTGTAAGAGGTTTTGTGTTACTTTAAAAAAAATTTTTTTTATTGTACGCACAATGCATACTGCGATCTATAGTAACGTTATCGATAGCGGCACACGCAGTTAAACGTTCTTATCCATTTATGGCGGAGCAGACAGCGCGTCACTGCGATAGAATCACTCGAGCCACTCGGGAGACATCAACGAGCCTTTTCATGACTTATTCTTGTTATTATCTAAGCCGTGTAACGACACATGGAAAATTGTGCTCATTTGTTCTTTTGCGAATTTTGACAATCCGCCTTACTCTGTATTATTGATAATAATACAAGGGACATGTTAGCGGAAATTGATTAGGGAAGAGGTATCAGAAATTTTTGAAAATTATCTCGGGCTATAAGTGATTTTTGTGTATCCAATTGCATATCGGCATGCGTCATGACGGGTTGAACATCACGCGTATCATGGATTTCGAAGAAATTTTTTTTTGGGGGCGATAAAAGTCATCTGATAAAATGACAGATAATCGGACACGGTTTATTTATTGAGAAAGGTAAAAAAAAAGTCAACAGATTGATCTTTTTTTTTTTAATATTTTTCATTAAAAGAATCAATTCATTTATATTTAATGAATTTCATGTTAACGGAAATGCCTAGGTGACAGATTGATGGAAGTAGTAAGTAATTTTGAATTTTTGAAAAATTTTGAATTTTTGTTTTTGGTTCTTGTAGACAATTTTTCCTCGAAACAGAACCAGTCCGCTACGGGGTAAGCATAGGTATATATAAAGATATTTATAAGGGATGATGGTGGTGGCACGTGGTTGGGGGTTGCAGAGGGGGGTGTCTGCCTGATGGAGCTAGAAACTGAATTAACCACCCACGCCCGGGGCCGACGATCTCAACGCGCAATCTCATCTCAACATCCATTATATCTGTCTTTGTATGCTAAACATTTTGCGAAATTATACAGACTCTCTTTTTCGCCTCGCGAGAACGAAGCCGTTCTTGAAAATATGTGCTTTGACTGAAACTAGAAGATATTTTGGAGCGAAACATGAAAATGGAATATTAATAACCAATGACACTAGAGTACCGTAACGAAGTACGTATATGTTCTGTCGTTACTTTGACAGCATATTTGTACTTAAACGTTAAATAACTAGGTTGAAAATATTTCAATTATTTTGTGCAACGTGATTACAAGACGTTTTGAAAATTCTTCAAAAATTTGAGAATACACAATTTTTCTTAGTTCTATCATAACCAGCATGAATTATCATTAAAATTTGAAAAAGTTTACAAAAAAAAAATGGATAATCTGCATTATTTTGATTATAACGTTTGACTGGTAATCATAAAAATGTACTAATATATCAAGGATATATTGACATATGCATCTAAGATATAAATCATGCAATACAAAATACATAGCTACGCTTTTCTTAACTAAAAAAAAAAGTTAAATTTTTCATTCAAAATTTTAATATCGAATCTATGAAAAAAATAATTCGATTTCTCACGTCTGCTTTTATACGATATGCCGACAGCATTGGTCTAAGAGAGCATATAAGTGAGTGGTAACTTTTTAACGCTTATGTATACACTTAATGATGTATATATAACTGTAAAGATTTGGGTGTGAAAGTTTCGTGAAGAAGAGAAAAGCAGACAGCGTGACCTCAGCCGCGTTATGCGCAGGTCTGCTCAAGTAGGATGCACCAAGATGCACCAAGATGCACCAGAATGCATCCAGGAGGCCCATCTGCGTTATAACTTCTGAAACTAATCACCGTCTTCACAGGAACGTGAAAATGTTATCGGGTCGTATCTAAACGATGAGAAGGGCCCACTCGAAGTACTCGAGAATAGGGTCCATCCTTAGAACTGCTGCACTCTTTGGAGGAGCCTTTCTTCTTACAGCTTTCCTCACAACATTTCCCTCTTCATCGTCTCCCAATATGTTTACAACAGTATTGAATTACGATAAACTGTCAAAAATATGTATAAGCAGTCTTACTCGTTTTGACATAATAGTCGAAATTTTAGAAAAACTTAACAAAAATTTGTACTTTATTAGGATTGTAGTATTTCAAATTATAGCCTTATTGCTTTAAATAGTGTTAATGCTTCTTGTTGAGAATAATGACTGTTGTCATGGAAGAAGAACGGGAACAATTTTATCGTTATATTTATTAGGTATTATCCGTAGGTCGTAATATTTGACAAGTAGTTGACGTTTGGTTGAAAGACAAAATATAAGTATTGGACAATGTATTAATCCTGGTTTAAATTTATTGTTCGATATACTTTTAATATATTTGGAATATTATTGTGTTAAATAATATCATGGATTAAACAGGTTTCTTGGTTCCCTTTTATTCGAGTCTAGCAAACACTTTAAACACGTGTCTGCTTTTGCTGTCTTACAATCATCCACGTGGACAATTTTAATAAATGTCATATTTAGACGAGGGAAGAAATTTCGTATTTTTTCGATAAATTGAACGGTCATCGACTTTGAGTCACGCAGTCGTCTCTTTTTTTAATTATTTTGTACGATTACGTTATCTGTATAATTGATTGATAACAATTCAATCAAGTATATATACGCCTAGTACGCTAGTCAAAAATTGACGTGTAAAAGGAATTTAATTTAATTAATTTGTATTTTTAGAATTTTCAAAAGTTCCTTATAACGTGTAATATACTACGCGCAAGAAATATTGCGAAAATTTAAAAAAAAAAAAAGGGGAATTCCTTAACCACGTACCTACAGTACACTCGTTTAACGTACGACTGTTTGTTGGGAAAATATTGAATATTTGCGTTTGTGCAAACCTCTGAGGATTTCGTGGTACTTTCTAACATTCGCGCGAAATTCAAATTTGCCCAGTGTGCCCCGGAAATCCTGACAAGTCTCCGCGGCTTTTCTCTATACTTTTTTCTCTTGCCGTATCCGTTTTTATTGTTTCTTATTTTACCTGCGCCGTCCTATTTCTATTAACTTTATCGTACGACCAAGAAAATGCCACGAGTGTTCAGCTCTACTCAAATCTACCTCGACAATACAATTTTAGTATTTCTTTATTACCAGTCTTTCTTTCCCCTTTCGTACTTAACTAGAAGGAACAAAAAATTTTAACCTAGTACCTACTACTGGGTCTCTAGGTCCTTTGTATAATTTGTTTTACTGTTCCAACGACATGAGATCTAAAGATGTACCGGCAGAAAGTACTGTTGCTACGGTATAGCACGTTGCCTTAATAAAAATCAATGAGATTAATAAATCTGCAAAATTTTGTGTAACCCTGTACTTGGGTCACGAATAAATCAGTACATTTGGGTGAACGATATATGCAATTTATATTATATTTTTGATTGGTCAAAAAATTCCTCAAACGTTTCGGTCCTTTTCGCTTGCAGCCAGTTTCGAAAGTGAGAACGGAAAAATGACCGATATTAAAATCACCCAGAGAAAAGAGGCCTGTTCCGCTACTGCACAGCGGCTAGTCGTAAAAATAATAAACATAAAAGCATAAACCATTGTTCATGAATTACAGAGTAAAAACCCGTCCCTCCTAACACCCTCTGGTCTTTAGGTCGACTTCGAGTCCAAATATTGCTTTAGCATGTCTATCTACGTTATTATACCAGCCTTAGAAAATAAGGGTTGCTTCATAAACAACGGCTTTAAAATTCAAACTGCATTTTCCAAAATCGATTTTACTAGGCATATTCATCATGCAAGCAATCTTAGTCAGTAGCATATTATCAGTGATTTTTTACAAAATTACCCTTTTTTTCACCTCTTTTGAACAAGTGAATAGTGCAATTTTAATTTTGAAATCATTTTCTTTTCATTGACTCTAATAGTCTTAGTTGACTTCTAACAATTTTTCGAAAAGGACATTCGAATTTTTCCTATACTTTGCGTATACCTTTACTTGCGCTTTTACCGTTTTTCAAAAATACTTCACGTGGACTACCTGCCGCGAAAATTGGGTCAACAGGCTTTATGGTGTTAGTAAGCTCTAAAAGTAAACCCATATTTCGGCTTAGTTTTCCGGCAAAGTCCTACTGTATTGGATGAGAGCATGCTCCTTCATACCTGGCGTTATTATAGAGAGATGTAGTCCGTTATCGCACAATAACATCCTAAACTAATGTTGAACCGAAGTCCTAGTCAACAAACGATTTGACCACCGTGCTTTCGCACTGTTTCCATTCATATCGAGCTCAATTATTATTAGATGAATTATCACATAAAAACGGGACTTTTCCACGTGTCGTGTGCAAACTTAAAAAATCTACAAAACCATTATAAAACTTGACTATTTATTGAACGGCAGTAATTCAATATTTATGATTTTATTTGCAACTAACTGATTTGTAATAACAATTTTTCAGCCTTTAAGCTCAACCTCTATTGAACCCATTAGAAATAATGACTTTGTTTTAATGACAAACGGGTGCGTTAACGGGGTGTTACTAGAAATGCA
The DNA here is from genome assembly GCA_030142615.1 of Syrista parreyssii. Classification (NCBI taxonomy): domain Eukaryota; kingdom Metazoa; phylum Arthropoda; class Insecta; order Hymenoptera; family Cephidae; genus Syrista; species Syrista parreyssii. The sequence goes on from JARQTG010000334.1 coordinate 540,448, forward strand.
CGTATGGACTTTTGGAGTATGTATGTATACTAGCTCAGATGGAATATCTGCTTAGTCTCAACAGTAGAACAGATGCCCAATGCTCTTCCTTCGTACAGTTCAGGGTGTCACATACCACATTCGGACAGTCCGTGTGTGGCCATGAAGAGAGGAGCCGTCGATACACAGAATTTCAAAGAACTAAAGTTACCACGTGGCTGCTGAGAACCATGAGTCTATGAATGCATGTACCGTTTTCCAAACGCTGGCGTAACACTGGGTGGCCATTGCTGTAACTGATTAAAATAAAAGTAGAAATTGAACGACATTTTTTGCATAACGTATATTTCTATTAGTCGTTGCGGGCAAGTCTTACTGACAGGTTAGGTTAGGTTTCATATTTATCTAAGAAATTCTAGACAGTCATAGTAAGTCAAGCTACTTACGCGACTACCAAAGTCATGTGCCAGTCCAATAAATAAAGTTACGTTTCACTCGAGCCCAATTAACGCTCTGTGTTTATTTTCGTTCGCAAGGCATCTGTCCAGTTGCGATCGTCATTCAGACCACTTGAAACTGAGAGCTATCGGGAGTTTATCGTCTGATTCTTTACGTTTTGTTTTCGCAGTCGCACCATTGTTTGGATAAAGTGTTTACTGGATGAATATCTATCGATCGGTAGTTGAGTAGCATAGTGCAGAGTGGTTCACACGAAGTATAAAATCAGACACTAGAAAACTACATTTTGTATGACTTAACCTATAATAGACGTACATACGTTATCATTCTTCTACCACACAGCTTACGGATTTCGGTTGGTACGTTGAGAAAGAAGAAAATGAAGTTGGTTAAGAAATATTTCGTGGAATCACATTATTCAATGACAGACTTGATATTTTACTAAGAACTTCAAGAACGAACATTTATGTTTGGTGCTTCGCCGATAAACTTACTCCTCGTGCATTATAAAAAGCTATGGGTGTTTTCGTAGTACCGGAGAAGGCCGAGAAATGACTTAGTTGAGTGGCAGCACGCGTGGCAGCGCTAGTTTGCAGTTACCAACTCAATGACAATTTATACGATCCGATCCAATATCTAGGGACATTATATATCACAGGACTGAACGTCCAGGCTGGGAGTTCGAACACACATCGCACACATAAAATGACTTGCGTCGCTATGAGATAGCGGCGCCTTTGATGTTCGCCCCACCTCACGAATGCTTCGTGTCCGACGGCACCTTGGCGTGTGTCGTTTTCCTATGACACCCAAAGTATTCATGGTATTCACGACACCTACAAAATTCACGATGACATCCTGGAACACACAAAATCTAAAACTTCTCCACACCTTATAACTTTACGATGTCTTCTACGAACTTTCCTCCGTTCTTATTAATACTGATGGTCTTAAAAGTGCACGAGTATTCTTTATCGTTGATAAAATATAATTGCTTATAGGCTTCGTTAGCTTCAGATACAAATATATCTATTCATTGGAGCGTCTGGAATTAAGAAAACTGTCTCTATGAAACTATTATAATTTTCATACAAAGTACATCTTAAGCACATGAAATACTTCATGATTCATAAATGTTCACGGATTATTATATTACGTATTAAATAACAATATAACGTTATACTAATCTACTATCAATTCCTATATAGCATATTTTTTCTATTTATTTTTGAAATTTTTCGACTTTAGCCGTCCGTTAGTACTTGAGTGGATACTTTACGAAGGTGATTTATACTCGAATGAAATAATTCGTTTTTTCGTACTTTCTAAAGGTGGTACAATAATATACACATAGGTGTGCTCGTATTGCGTTGTATGTTGGGTAGCCTGTTGTAAAGCTACAGTAAACCTAAATAATCCAGAACATCAGTAAGACCGCCGCGCGGCGTATAAAGAGAAAACACGAAGCGGTCGACCCGGCCTCGTATTGACAGGAGTTGGACGAGAGGAAGACGAGGACGAGGACGTAGCTCGTGAGTAGGTATCGGGGAAATCTTATCGTTGTGCAAAGCATTAGCTGGTCGTACTTTGCGGGGCTTTGAAGATTTGCGGAAGGCCGCTTCCAAGAAATATCCATAGACATCTCCACTCTTGCTCGAAAGAATCGCAAGACATACTGATAATAATATCGTTATCAGGCTGCAATCGTACGAATGCGCTCCCGTTGGGATTACGGAATTTCGATTTGGTTGGTTTTTTTATTACGTGATTCAAGAACGGCCAATTGAATTGATTGAAAGATTGACGTCAATCGATTAATCGGCATCGTTCGACGCTTTAGCAAATTTTATTACTTACGAATAATCTTATGACTCGAAAAATCATTTATTACTTCGATCTTACGAGATATTACCACGAATTTACTTGACTACCGAGAACTTTACTATTTCATTTGCGATTATCTATACCTTAGTACGACAATTTAAGATAGAGGATATAAATGTATACGCTTCGTTAAGAAATAATATCTATGGATTTCTTTTTCTACAGATGACTTCTGTTGATAGTGTTTATCGATACGAAATGATTGCCGTTTCTAGTAGTAAATAGGATAAATATTCTTGAGATCTTTCAAGTTGTTTCTTAAAATAACTCATGTGTAAAATCTTGCTAGAAATGAATATCCGTATGATATATATATATATATCTTGGAAAGATAACTCGGAATTTTTTGTTGCAATTTCAACCATTTCTTATAAATCGAGTAAAACACACGTATACATTTATCGAAGTATTTTCTTCGTCTTATTTGAATACCAATGTATATATACTATAATAAAAGAAAAACGATAAATTTATAACCTTTCGACCCAATTCTCGTTCATCCTTGTTTCTTATAAAACTTCCTTATTCAGTTCGGCCATCTTGAATTATGACGTCAGAAGCGGAAAAATATTGTTCTATCTCTTCTAGATATGTAGAAAATATATCTATATATAACATTTCAGTGGGTAAAATCCATTTGTAGGTATCTGCAACACCCAGGCTCACGTGACACCATATCCCATAAGATGTCCAATCTATTTGCTTTTTCAATCAATGATATTAATATAGTCCATATTTTTATCATGTGACGAGACGATCTTGTAGTTCCTACCTTATCGACATGAATCTATTAGATCCAAATTTTAACCTAACATGGCGCATAAGTTATTTTCTTATTTCCGATCTGGATAGGGAAGATATGTATGTGATACATCCATATGTATGTGCGAATACAGTGATAATAGGTGAAATAAGATTAGTGCCCGATAATCCATTTATATCAAAGAGATAACTGGGATGTGAAGAGATTGATAAAATCTTATATCTGCCGTCATAAACGTCCGGTACTATGTTGCAGGTAGTAAAGAAATTTTTCTTAAAATCCAAAATATGTCAACACACACGTTTATTGTCTGGCGTAGTGAATTAAATTAAAAGTCAGGTTTCTTTCATTAGCTATGGTAAAGGCGTTACTAGAACTTCTAGGTTTTTTTTTTTTCGCGGGCATATACAAAGTCCAAGAGTGCGTCGTTAACGTCCAATGAGGCATTTGACCCGTGTTAAAAGGTTTATGCATGGTTTGCTGTGGTTCAGCGTTGTGGTCTGCTACGTGTCAGTCGACGTTCCCTGTATGACTGCACGTTGTGCACCACAAATTGACTCTGGGTGAACTTTTACAAGTCGCAGTATAAGTGAACGGTTCAATTTTTTTATCAGTTTTCTATATATTTTGTTATCATTCATTGAGAGATTCACTTCACTAAGGAAGAAAAACGAATAAATAAGATATAACGATTACATGTAATTTTTGTCACGTAGTAACTGTACTAAGAATTTTTGAAAATCAATTATTACAAAAATTTGAAATTCAAAAAATTTTGACAATTCGAGAAGGTGGGGGTCAATTTACCACGGGGGAATCGTAACAGAGCTATAAAAGATGCTCTGGTGTTCTCTGTTACGATCGCCCCGTACTACAATCCACCACCACCCCTATAATTTCAAAACAGATTTTTTTATATAATTATAAAAATTTGACTGGTTTTCGTAAAAAGCATTACGGTTGCTTAATATATGAGAAAGGTATAGAAAAAACTTAAGGACGAAAAATGTAAACGCGATCAATAATCATTTAGTCCTTGCCGGAAGTGTCCACTTGCAACGTAATATTCATGATTTCCGTTTGTCCTTCGGTGTCAAAAGCGTAAAGCATCGCAACCGGACCCAAAGATCGGCACGCTCCTAGTGGCCTTGGGTCCTCGTAGTCAACCACCCGCTGTCTGTCGTTTTAATGAAACTAAGTAATCTCGAAAACAGGGAATTGTAGCGTCGTAAAGGGACGAACAATGCCCTTGTAAATATGAAAGTTTCCAGGGCCTTACGAATCTCGGGTTGGCTCGTGCAGTAAACTGTAGCAATTCCATGGCTCGTAGGTACAGAGGGGCCTCTCTCGTTGGGCATCCAAGGCAGTTTCAAGCACGAAGAAGAAACGGAATGGGTATTGCTGGCTCCATTATGGGGTCCCATAAAACACCTCCGGTACTGGAGGCGCGTGGCCTCAAGGTCGACCTGCCACTTCGTCATCCTACTCGCTGCCTACATGAAAGTTTACATACATCCTTTTACACACTGTGCTACGCCTGCTACGTTTTTCCACTCGTACGCCGCCATTTTAACCTGTCATAGTGACTCACTTTGTTCACTGTTTCAAAGCCCGGAACACACAGCACATCATCGCGGATTGCCGCGATCTCGACGTGTTGATAAAGCAATGGGCTTTCCCTAAGACGTCACTGCCAATTACGTCATAATTTGTAATCAATGAGAAACCAGTCACACGCGCTACTATACTTCTCTTATAATGTCACTTGGAATAGAAAAATCATGTGATTCTTAATATAGCGCTAATCAATTAGTTTATCAGATAATCCAACCTTACAATATATCTTGTAACCAAAACCCTGGCGTTATTGAATTTTACTTTTTATTTTCATTTATTTAACATGAGTAACGTATGACGCAAATGTATGATGCAAAAGGCAATTGTCTGAATACCGTGATAATATTTATTCCTTTGAATTGAACTACTCGTGAACTGATTATCAGTTCAGCTGCTCAGTTAAGAAATTTATCGAATATTCATAATATTAGTTTACATGTAATCTTGATATATGTCATTTTACCTGTATTCGTACATATAGTCGATCCAGGAGTTTAATATGTGGTTTTGACAGCTTACAAACAGTGCAATCCTTTGGAAAACGCACGTGGTTTTTTGTAGAATGTAAATATATGCTAATATAGAAAAAGTAAAATATATTTATACCAAAATCCATACATAATATTTTCTGACAAATATTTTAGCCAATGACACGTGTGTCTTGCTAGAGACTTTATTGTTATCGAACTGTCAAAAAAGCACATGGAACTCGCGGACTGACTATATGTTGTAATACTTCACTTGCACCTGGTATTCATTATGATTTAGTATATGAGTCAAATATTTATCGGTATGATGACAATATGTGTTACGAGTTTGGTGCTTTTAATCTTTGTATAGATATATTTGGTATAATGATATAATCATTCTAGACTAGTTTATACTAAGAAATTGTCGATCGGTGACGTATCGTCCACTCGTGTCTAAGTAGTAACATTTGTAAATATACTTTTTGAGATGAAATCACGCGAGATTAAATACCGACGATTAGCACGTAGTTGTCTCGTTATGTCGGATTCTTAGAGCGGTTTTAGTTCAAACGCAGCCACAGATTGGGCTACGATTACTGAGGATCGATAGTCGAATCAGTGCGATCGATCGATTTGATTAATTGGCTGTCGAGTAATTATAGAAATTGCGTTTCACCAATTTTAATGTACCGACTGACATTATCTGTCGCCATATTTTCTGGAAGACACGTCGTCTCGCGTGTCTTAATTAAAGATTCTTTTTATCGATAGTATTTCTATGTAACTCCAGATTACAGATTGATAACGAATTAAGACGTATGGTGATTGATTCTTGTACAGACGTTAATAATCAGTAATTTCTACAAGTAAAATTTAATAACGTTTGTCAGCGAATAACAGGCGTTGATAAAATTCGTGAAAATTCAACGTTAGCAACATCAGGATGGATCAGTTTACGTAATAAATATTTATTCGTATTAGATTAGAAAAAGAGAAAAGTGGCAAAAATGAAGAATACAAATTGTGAGATCTCGTCCGTCGTTAACAGTTGAGTAGTGAACTTCCGTGAGTTTTACAATCCGACAAAAAAGACAAGAAGCAGCAACAGCAGCAACAGCAGCAGTAACAGCTGCCGGGCGGTGGTTGCGAAAGTAAAGGATCCCATGCAATCCTACAGGATTTCATAGATCCGTGGATCCATGGATCCAGAAGGATAATCAGGTATATGGCAGCACTAAACAGATTCGTCAAAGCCACGCGACTGTGTACCTGAAGTCCCATACCTAGTTCAGCAATCCTGAAGTCTTCGAGTTCTAAACCAATGACCATTCTCAATGTTTTGAGCGTTGGTACGGTTGGCAACCTTGAGGACCTCATCTGCTACGCGTGTCGACAACTGCAATCTCGTTACGATGACTCCTTCCTGAAACTTGTGAAAATGACCTTCCAGGTTGCCAACCAATTGGGAAACTATTCTTGCGTCAATTTTCTGAATAGCCAAAGACAGACGTTGGTCTAACAAAACTCAAGTCTAATGCATCCGTAGCTGATCCACCTATGATCCATGTAGATAAAAGTAAACCACGTGCTAGAATAAAAATGAGTCAAGCATAGATCCAATATAGTCTATTAGTGGCAATTTTCACGAAAGGACAACTGCTAGGAGATATTTGAAAAAATCTTAAGGCTCCTAACGCACGACTTCTATGGTCACGTCGGAAGAACCTTGAAGATGTATTTTACCGACGCGTGCCTGAACCCAGGAGGTAAAAGGTCCTTTTTCGTGTTCCCATTGCAATTCTTCTCATTCTTTCAGATCCTTGCTGTACGAAATAAGTACCCAAGTGTCCTTCTGGATTGAAAATAATATAGCACGGGATGATCAGTTTGCCTTTTGTCACGATTACCTGTCTGGGGAACATCTTTGACCTACAGTGTACCAGACCGGTACTGAAACTATCGGTCGTGATCTTGCTTGCCAAGAAAAATCAGGACGTGCGGAGCGAGAGAAAGAGATGGTAAAACTAAAAGGATTCGAGATGTCAATAAGGAGCAAGTTTGAATTAATATCTAAACCATGTTCGAATCTTCCACTCTGTTTCCCTATGGCTGCTTATACAGTTATGTATAGTCAGATATGACTTGACTGCCTGCCGTGGTAATACCGTGTTTTCAACAGAGTCGCAGGCCGCAGTCCCGAATTCTCTGATCTCAGCGACTCCATCATCAGCGACTCGGTCCCGTAGATAAAAGCCAATTGAATTTAAATCATGAATACGAACGAAGCGAGCGAGGCGGTGCAAAGCCCAACGGCAATCTGGTGGCAGCTTTGTGCCGGTAATGGCTTCAACCCCTAGCCTCCGACCCCCAACTCTCCCAACCCCTAAGCCAAAACCCACCTCCAGATCACCAACCAAGCCGTGTAGATATCTTCAACCAAAGCTCAACTCTCTAGCTACACCCTACAGGAGGCAGGACTACGCAAGGATGAGACAAGCAACCCCAATATGAGTTATTTGCAAGTATTCAAGGGTCAAGAATTTCTTTCTTTTTATAACCCCTTTCTAGGTTGCAGATACCTTTTGATATATGAATTATAAAATAATTAAGATTTTTCAGAAATTCATTTTTTTTTTAATTTTACATTTTTTTTTTTTCTTTAATATTCAACGTCATTTTCTGATATTATTAATTACTATGATCTCGGTAGGAATACAATAAGTTAGTATATTGTACAATTGTATCCAAGGGGTTCAATTTAACATCCGACTAATAATAAACTTCATAGTAGCCAGATATGTAAATTATATCATGACGATTTGTCGCTTTCATATTTTTACACGAAATAATATTGAATATAAAAAATCTATAGAAAACAATTTCAGGACGATCGTCTCTTAGGCGCCAGGACGCCTTCTCAGTTAACGTTCTTCTGTCTCCCGAAGGTCATAGCAACACCCAGAAAGGGGAGACATGTTCCGCAAACATCATAAAACCGTCGCTTCTTAATCAGCCCTTATTAAAGGCCGGGTTGACTCCAGCTCGTACCTATACGCAGTCTCATGACTACATAGAGGGTTGAGTTCGCCCTCTCATCCCGGGCAATCCCGTGCAGAGCAAATTCTATTTCCAAGGACCGGGACACTCCCTTCCAATTTACCCAGAATTCTCCACGATAAACTCACTGCCATTTGTCCTTGTTATCTTTACTAAAAGACATTGCAATTTGTCTCTCATCGGTGCGCAGCTTTAAATGGCACTGATTACTTTGCCAGAATTTCAAGCGATTCACAAGAGATAAATAAATGCATAGATGACGTCAAATAATTAATCTATACATTGAATATAACACTGAACCCTTTTTGAGTCGCGTTTCAACTATGACCCCCTGTACATTTTTCAAAATTAAGACACACCCAGCATAACGAATATCGAACATGCAAATATACCCTCCCAGATACGATCTTCTCATTGTGTATTGTAAATATCTAGGGGGTAGTTTCGGGAGCAATATAAGTACCCCAATAATCTAATAAACTCTCGTCTCTTAGGGCACTGCTCGACTTCTGTAAGGCCCCCGGGGACCTGGCCCAGAATTACAAGTAAACGTTTCGGAAAGCGGCTGGCCCCAGCACTGGACCTCTGGTCCCTTTCATGATTTACGGTATGTTTACCTGAAACGTAAGTACCTTGACGCATCCGTCACGCCGATGGCCATTACGTGTAAGAAAAACTAACTTTTCGACCCAAATTGTGCAAAGCTGTTTCTCGACTGGCTGACTAGGAAATTCAGTAAATGCTATTCGCTTGGGAACTCTTTCGTTTACCCCGTTCTCTCTATGGCTTCTGCTTTCTTTGTTCGTTACAAGTAGAGAAAATAAATCTTTTCGAAACCTTCATCTATCGTAAATGGATATTCGTTGGCCTATATTTGTCTTTACCGTGTATCTAAACGTAGTGATTCTCAAACATTGAGAGTTCAAAGTTTAAAATATTAAACTAATATTTCATAAGGTATTGACTTGCTTATACGACACTAATATTTCGTAAATTTTTATGACACTGAATACATTACAAATATACGTGTAAAGAGTAAAGAAATTCATTATGGATTTTAATGATGTTGTTACTTTTTTTTAAGATGAATGGATATAGGTATTTTTAATGGGAACAATTAATATATAATTTGTATATATTAATTGGAAAATTATTATAGTTTATAATAATTTCTCATATGTTATAATCTTTTAATGGTTATATACCGGGTAATCAGTATTGACGTATCAATTGATGCTATTTTAGATATCAAATAAAAAGCCTAACTTCGGTTGGTACGTTTGGCCTAAGTTACTTTATCGTCGTAGGCTACACTTTATAGTTTCAATTTTGAAAACAAAATTCACTTTCGAAATTCTCTGCTATTAGTGAATCCTTCCAGAAATATACTTACGAGACGTTGATTAACACGTAAGAGGATTTTTTTAATAAATCTTTTTCTTGTACCGATATGAACAATTTTTAATAAAAAATTATATTAATATATACAATAGTTGTATTAAAATTATATTCAGCTGAGATAATATATTGATTGATGCTGCGAGACTCGACCGATTCTCTTGATTTATCGACTGTCAGTGAGGACACTTTGTGTGTTAACCTCTGTCGGTATTACAGATCTTTCAACTCTACTAGCGATTAACGGACTAAACTCTAATATACAAAACTACCCTTGTTAATTGTTGATAAGAAAACTCGTTCAGTTTTTTTTTATTCATAACTGTAAATTTTAATCGCAAAAGTATCCGTAGTTATTTCAACACGCGATTTGATTTCCAGTAGAAAAAACAAGCATCCCAGTAAGCACGTTTGTTAGATTCATGTAACTTTTACATAGTTGCCATCTAACATGTAATTCACGTAGCTCAGATGTAACTGTTACAAAATATTTTTTCTGAGATGAACATAAAAATCACATATCAGTATTAAAATCTTTAAAAGTTCTTTTTCAATTCTCATTATCAATTGACAGTATTACATAATTCAACTAAATTAAAATTCCGACGTCGTTAACCTACCGAATACATGTAACGTATGAGTTCGTGTACTTGATCGCATGTTATAAAGACTATAGACAATCTCAATAGTGATTCAATATTAAATTATTCAAATCTTGTACCTCAGTTTCGTATTTCTCAAATACCAAAAAAAAAAACTGTTAAACACAATACTAAATTGATAACCTTTATTACGTCATTCAGTTGCATTTACAGAACTGTTAAAATAAGTATAAATGAATTTTCAAAGTGTACAACGAGAATATAATTGAATTCTTATACCATATAACGTCTATCGTTAATTATGTTATATCTTTAATATTATTTTCCCTTGGCTGGTTATTTCTATTCTTGTAAAGATTTCAATAACGTGAAATAAGACATGGAGGTTTTCAAGATCTAAAAGATATAATTAATAAGCGTATTTCCTGCTACACTCACCTCCTTCACATCCTTACCGCGCAGAAATTGGACAAAGACATGACGCAGAACTTGCCAGCGGTCAATTTGCAAGGCACGATACTCCTCATCATCATCAGCCTCAATAATCTTTGTATTCTCGGTGACGCATGGTACCAAAGTGAAAAATACCTATGATAAATTATATTGAGATGAGTGCAATGATAATAAAAGTGTAATAATCAAGACGTGACAAAAGTTCCAGTTCCAGGGGACTCTTATACATTAAAAGCTCAAGAGTGATGGCCCCTGAAAATGCAATTACTATTTACTGAATTCAAGTATGGGAATTTACATACGAGAATTCGGAAACTTGGATGCTGGAATCCATCAGCTCCTGGGCCGGCCAGCTCATTACGAAAAGATGAATGGTCAAGGTGAGAAACAATCCCGCGAATTTTATAAGATTTCCTGGGGTGTCGAGATTCGACAATATCTGATTGATAATTTAATTCGATTAATTTATATATCGGTGTTTAATTATAATGAAATTAAAATGATTTACCACAAAACCAGCTATGCTCATTACTATCATATTCATTGTTAGATTGATGAATGAAAGTACGGTAAACGTGGACTCCATTAAATTAGCAAACCTTAATGAGAAGTTTTAAAATAATCACAAACTGTTGTCATACGTATTATCGTTAAATTCAATTTCGATATGTGATTTTGAAAATATTCAAATACCCTAAAGCGTCTTTGTGCTCTTTTATACAGACAATAATATCTTTGTACATTTTCGATTCAGCTTCCGCTGACATATGCTCCACTGTGCTTTCGCTAATTCTCCTTAAATGATATCTTAAAAAAAAAAACGTGTATAACGTGATTAAGTATTTTTGAAAAATTCTCAAACTAACTGCGCTTACCCCAGCGATGCAAATTTGCTGCACGTATGATTAATCAGAACAACAAAAAATGTATCAAAAGCAGCCGTTGTCTCGGATACAGTCATAATTGATATCGACTGATGTATCACGATCAGCCAATAGTATTTTTCCTCGTCGATGTAATATCTTGCGTGTCCCGGAAAAGCGTGGTCTTCGCTGTTACGCAGGAAAGATCCGAGGATGTATAAACTATAAGAAGTATGACACCAGACTGGAAAAGAAAAATAGAGGAAATTAATAAAAATTAAAAAAGATTTATCGAAAATGTATATTTTACAAATGATTTTTCTCTACGGAGCAACTAAATGCACTGTGTATAATTTTCTATAGAGATTATAGCTTTGTAAATACACAACCCACGTGGGTTTGCAAATTAAATTTGATTCTTCTTCTCTCATATATATTCAAAGATATAAAATCATATTGTACCATACATATTAAAGGATTTCTTATTGTAAAGTACAAAAGTCAATTTCTTACTTGTATAAGCGATAGTGAGTTTTCTAGCACGATCAGCATGTCTCATATAGATTTTCATTTCCGAGTCGTCATCAAGTGCCTCGTAATCACGTTTGATTCGATCCAGAAGTTCCTTAAACTGTAAATTGAATAATTGTAGAGAACATAGAATTTAGATAGTTAATAATTAACGTTTCGGTTACCTTGTCGTGATGGACAATACTGTTAATAATTTTTGTAAGAGCAATTATCAAAGTCATCATAGGTGTCAAAAGCTCAGTGGTCTTACGTAAATTGCCCCAAGTCTCACAGAGTTTAGGTATCTTAAAAGGTACGTAATTACATGCTGAATCTTAAAAATAGCAAAATCTAATGAGAGAGTCTCAATAAACACATAAGAGAAGACCAGTGATAAGCCTTTACTGGTCCACTGCACCTATCAATGGACCAGCAACGATTTAGTACTGGTTTCTTTTCATGTGCTTGCTGAGATACTCGTACAAAATATTGCATACCAAAAAAAGGATAGTGTAAGATAAATTTATTGAGGCAAAGCAAAACAGTAACGTGTCCGAAATATGTCTGAAGGGTGACTGATAAGGCCAGGCACCTAGAGCGCCAAGTAAAATTTTATTCCAAATGAAATTTTGTGTGTTGAAAATGTCCATGTTTATCGTGCAATTCTGTCCGTTAAACTGAACCTGTTCTCTCTCTTGAGAATCATGAATGTAGTTAGGTCATTAAGGATTCTCTTTAGCATGCACGAACTGCAGTTGCGCCAGCTTCGCGCAATTATAGGTAATTATACCGGAATCGTTCGATAACGGAATAGTTTAGAGTGTCATAATAATTAATGCTGGTGACTCAGAATACCCGCTGTTAAAGCAATTATTCAGTTACGCTCTTATAGCTTGCTTTTTACTGAAATTGACTATTCTCGGGATTTGCTACTTATATAAAAGCATAACAAACAATTATTTGATACTAAACATATTTTAAATTCGATACAAGTTTATAAGTATTTTCAAACTCCTGCATTCTAACACATAGTCATATGGTTATTAAACATTGTCTTAAATTTTATTCCAGAGCTTGGAACATTTTTGTTTCTCTGTTTACCTGGAACACTTGCATGACAAAGAAACAAAGATGCTTTTAATGCTGGGAATAAATTTAAGAACACATTTAATACATAAAATATCTCACTATGTGTATCATTTGCAAATTAATATACATTATTTCTGCTATTAATATTTATAAAGTATGATAGAAACATTTCGATTAATTGCTATTAGCTAATCATGGAAATTAAACAGTCAACATTTTTATTCAATTAGAATAAGAGTATACGTGATATAGTACGTATTGACAGACATTATAGCGATTTACACGTCAAAACTTAAAACATTATTATTACAAATTCAATCATATTCTAATTTTAAAGTCTTTTAAATTTCGATAAACTTATATGTAGAAGATTGTTTCTACGTACTTAAAATTTATTATACTCAGAGACGTTAATATTTATTATGCCACACCATTTGTTTATGCCGGCGTGAAATTCTCCACATTTAATGTATATCATATATTTAAAAATTTTGGTATTCGCTTTGCGCAGTGTTGAAAGAATTACAAAAATGAAGATATAAAATTTTCGAGTTATGCATTTTTATAGCTTGAATATATATGTATAATGGAAATGGACACTTTTGGATTTGTTACATCTCAGAAACTATACGGTAAATCAAGTTTATATTTTGGATAAATGAAAATTTAGTTATTGTGTAATATATGAAAAAAATTAAGGATTATATCTTAAATTGGATGTTATAATTGAACCATCTTAAATTTGTACCATTACCCTGCTACAGAGTTTAATTGCACTAGTATCATTATCTAATTAATGTAATTCGATCAACTTGCCACTACATTTTTGGCAACATTAAACAATATTTCTTCAAATAAATAAAGTAAATAAAAATAAACCATAAAGACGATGCTTTGGGAAAATAATTGTCTCAATCCATCGTATATAATAATTCATCACAGCATAAGCAGTCATACGTACTGTTTAAAATACGCTATGTATAAAATAAAATACCATGAGATTTCAATGACTAAAACACAAAAGTGCAAAACAAATATTCGATTGTGAGCAACATAAGGAATTAAAAATACCGATAACAATTAAAGAAATATAAAACAGGATGTTTAACGCGACACATCACTTTGGTATGAAACTACTGGAGTAGGAATATACTTTTTGTGAATTTTGCTGTTGAAAACTGGCATTGGCAAAGGGTAAAAGTGTGGTTCAGCGGGGAATCGATTTCCAGCAATATCGATTTCATATCGAGCATTAGGATCCATTACGTATTCGATAGTAATTACGGATGCACTAGAATCTCCATGTAAATATCTTGCATCAGGAGAACCAATGAAACCCAAGCAAACGAGTTTATCGATACCAAATCCATACCTGCAAATTACCAGCAATTAAAAAAAAATTAAATTAAAGAATAAGGTTTCTGTCATATAATGATCTAGTGTGATAATTCAATAAGAATCTATAAATCAGATTATTGTAACAGTTACTTCAATTAAAATATCTTTCTATATCTCAATTAACATTTGATTAATATATAATCTAGTTTTATGTTTTATAACTACTTACCCTGCAGATGTAACTGTTCCAACGAATTCACCATCACGATATACTGGTTCACCACCCCAGGCCCAAACGTCCTTATTTACATCCAGATCATTTAGAACAAATAAAACAAGTCTTCTAGTCACTCCTTGTTCCTTCTGACGTTGAAGAGCAAACTTCCCAATAAAGTATTCTTTCTGTAAGAAATTCCATAAGTAAATTGCATTAAAAGGCTGCTACGTGCTACATTACAACGGATTCTTAAACGATTTTAATAATTGAATACGTAGGGCAATTGCCAACTTCTAAGATATAATTGCTTCATTTTCATAAACGATAATAAAATAGCTTCATTAAAAAAAAACTAAGGAAAATCCAGTATAACTAATTTGTCGTGAAGTATACATACGTCCAGTTTAACACTATAGCCATTTCCAGCTTCGTAGGGAGTAACGTAAGGGGTGAGTTCTTCTCCCCAAAAGGGGATGAATCTTTCTATTCTCATAAATCGTTGCGTCAGTACTCCGACGTCACGTACACCATAATCCCTCCCTACGTCCATTAGAGTAGAATAGACGTGAAGAGCATATTCTGATGGTATATAAAGGCAATAACCTGACTCACCGGTGTGAGTGAATGCCATTACCATCACATCTGATGCATAGCCAACATTTACTGACTATGAAAAATATAGATAATTTGCATATAATTTTCAGAATGAATGTGATCCATTAAATAAATTTGTGATAGTTTACCTTATACGTAAAGGGGGTAAGATCGATATCCGAATTCGAAAATTCAGAAAGTAATTCTGTAGCTTTCGGACCGACTACATTGATTACTGTGTACTTTGAGGTGACGTCATTAAGACCTACCGAATGATCCGACGGTAAATGTCTGCAAATTAATTCTAATAGTACATTAAAAAGTAAAATTATTTTTACTACAATATAATGCATGATTCATGACATTTCATAAGTAATCTATGTTATCGATCTACCTGGACATCCATTGATAAATTCGAGTTTGCTGCGAAGTTGGTGATACCATGAAATAACTATTTTCTGCTTTCCGAACAAGCATACAGTCATTTTCATAGCCACCTCTTTCATTTTGCATTCCAGTATGCGCTATACCGCCCACTGGGATATTAACGTCATTTGAGCATAATTGTTGTAGATAATTCATGACTTCCCAACGACTAGACTGTTGAGAAATGAGTAACGATTATTAACATGATAAAAGAGGAATTAAAATAATACTTTTATATTGTCAAAAATCTGTAGTAATATTCAGAGGTAAGTAAGATCATCGAGAAGATATTGGTAAAGAGGGCCAGTCTCGTATATGCTGTGTCTTAAATGAAATGTATGACATTTCAAACCCCTTCAAAAGTCAAATGCTTACTCTGCTATGTATTGTGTTTATTAGCCATCGGGCACAACGTTCGATGAGGCTGACCCTGTTTACTAGTACTTCTCGCTGGTAACATGTACCTTAATTTCAATCTTTGAGAAAGAGCTCATATCTATTATACCAACTCCTTCACGACATGCATGAAATTCTTCTTTCATAAAGTCAAAAAATTTAGGTTTGTAGAAACTACCTGGTGGCATGACTGGTTTCTTCTGCCCGCCTGTTAATTGAAATCATGCGTTTAAAATAAAATGACATTGCTGAGTAAAATATAAAAAATAAGCAAAAATATAATGCGCTTACGTCTATAAGTCGAATCAAAGTAAAGTGCTCTTTCGTAAGCCATCTTAATACCAAAGACAGCACCTCGTTCTTCTAGTACAGAGTAAAGTGGCGAACAGCGTAATTTGCGAGCATATTTGTATTCGCATTGATGCGGATATAAAATAGCATAATTCCTTCCAACAACTTCCTTGATTCTTTGTTGAAGATATTGTTTATTGTTGTGAAGGTCCAAAAATCGTTGAATATTAAATGGTAATAATTCTTGTGTTGGTTCACCGTTAATCACCCATTCTGCGATTTCTTTTCCTATTCCACCAGCACCTAGAAAATGAATGAGAAATTATATGTATATGTAAAGAAATGCGTTTATATAATGGTATAATAATGAAACGAGTTTAATCTTTAAGGAAATTCATTGCAAAAAGTATTATATTGTTTTATGTCGTATGTCGTGGCAGCTTACCTTGTAGAGAGTTACCATTCATTCCCACTGCAACAAAGTAATTCTTCACTTCGGGACTCTCTCCTAATATACATCGTCCATCCGGTGTAAAGTTATCTGGGCAATTATACACTGTGGGCTCTTTAATTTCATTTAAAATAGGTAACCGATGCACAACTTTTTCCCACAATGGTTTCCAATGTGCTTTGTCAGTTTTTAATTGACTTGTCCAATTTTTTTCTGGAACATGACCATTTTCAAAAGCAGGTCGTGCTTCACGTTCGAACCAGCCAGCCATTAAACCACCTATAAACAACAATATTTCGTTACATTGAAACATAAATGATCTTACAATGAAATACATTTGAATCTTACACACGGCTCAACAGCTTTGCTAAATAAATAAAGTTATAATGTGGTTTGCAAAATAAGAATTATTCAAGAAGTAAATAGATGATTTACATCTGGCATGCATTACCTTGCCATTGTCTCATATATGAGTGAGAATCAAAATCTCGTACACAGGGTAAATCAGAGCTTAATTCTGGTGTAAACGCAGGGGTTGTAGCATAGAAGTGTTCAGCCGGATATGCAGGGATGCGTACTGGTGGATTGCACCGCAATCCTAATTCTCGAGCCCACTAAAAATATTAGGAATTGTGCTTATGCTCAACATGTTATCATGATTCCTACTTATCTTAAAAAAATACAGTTACTTATTGAAGAAGTACCATTGTTCACGAGATATAAGATATTTCGTTTTTATCAAATCTTTGAACGTAGATTAATGTAATTAAGATCAAAATAATAAACGATTCACTGTAAAGAAATGCTTACCATTCCGGCACAATTTATAAAATATTCACAGAGGACAGTTCCACTCTCAGTTTTTACATATTTCACAGCACCGTTATCTGTGGAGACTTCTAAGATTCGACAATTTTCTCGATACTGTGCTCCACCTTGTCGTGCTAATTTTGCTAAAGTTTCGCAGATTGCACTGGAATTGGCCACTGCATCTTCTGGTACCCAGACTGCACCTTCTAAATCATCCACATGCAAATATGGATGAAGTTTTTTTAAATCTTCCTTTCCAAGAATCTTTATCCCATGAAAAATATTAAAATGGATTAATAGTTTAGAGCTAGTTAAATTTATATTTTAGACAATTTAGTAAAACGAAATAATTGTTGTAAGTGCGAAAGTAAAATTTCAAGTAAGGAAGAATTTGGTTTATGCATGCATAATATTTTTAAATAATTCTATTCTGATTTTCAGGGTATTTTTTATAATTAATGTATAATTACTTCACAGTGTAAACCAGTAGGAACATTATATGCTATTCTCCGTTTCAAGGCTATCATTCTATCTTTCGTTTGTGCCAAGTTTATACTGCCACATTCTTGCAATCCAATATCGTAACCCATTTCTTGTAACTGACGATACAGTTTTATACTATATGAAATCAGGTTCCTGTGAGAGATAGGCTTGAATAATCCAAGAGTGCCTGAACCAAAATGTGACGTTCCACTGCCAATCCTATAAGAACACATTCATTATTGTTAAAGATGAAAATCAATATATTCGTCTTTAAATTCTTCATGTATAACAGAGATATTTGAGTGACAATCAAAGTCGAGTTCTTAATTCCACCTAAGTAAATGTCATATCGTATCATCCTCTAACATAAAACCTAACGTTAGACATCATACTTGAATTTTCAATTACACTCCTAGAATCATAATACACTTGAGTGAGATAATATCGAAATAGCTAACGGTTATTTATATACACGAGAAATTTGCAAAATTACTCATACCATCCTTGCTCCAATACAAGTATGTCATTCCATCCATTGATAGTAAGATGATATGCAACAGAATTGGCAACAGTACCAGCGCCAGCAATGACAACATGAGATTGTGAAGGCAGAACTGACTTCCCAGGAGATGAAAATACTTTTTCAACTTTTTTTTTGGTTGTAACATCAGTCCCATAATTATAATTTATGTTGTAGGTTAGGTATTGTGGCACTGATATTTTTCGTATGTTGTAACTCTCCTTTGCCAAGACTGGCAAGCGACTGCATCCTGGGCAAAATTGTCTTAACATTAAAAATTAAAACGTATCTTAATTGAAAGATGTTTAATAATCAGTCAGTTCAAACTTTGCTGAATAATGGTTATGTGATGCCGTTCAACGCAACTAGATTTTAGTCTCGAAAGATTTTTTTAATTTAGAAAATACCTATCTTTAACAACAGTGGCAAACTTCCAGAGAATCCATTTTCTATTAATATATGGTAAATTATATCAATTCGTATAACATTACTTATAAATTATTAGTAACTCTAATAGTTAAAAATATTTTTGAACGTTAACAGTACGCATATATTAGCTATATGACTATTTGTAACATTACACATATTTTTTAAATAATTGTAAGATTTGTACAATAATTTATCATTATGTTAATTTTTTAAAAATTCTATTGTGCAATTAGGAAGTGTGGCACAGGCAAATAATTTTTTTTAGTTTGATGTGTAATTGTCATTTGTAATCTGCAGAAAATTATCTGTCTCCGAAAACATTTATACTATTCGAGATTCTATTTGTAATTTTGCGACTATTGTCATGGCTCCCGAAATTTACAATTTTGCCTGGCCTATTATAATACAATTATGTTCTTTCAAAATGTTATGGATTTTCTATTTCATCGTTTCTTGCATCACAACTTTTCTTATGGTTATGGTAAGATATTCACAAACATTAAAATGAGTTTTCAGCAATCTAATGCAATTTCTTCGGTGAAATACTAGTTGAAAGTAACATATTGTATTAAAATTATATTTCTACGTATAATAATTCAAGTTTATAAAATTATTAGTACAAGAGTCGCGAAGACGAGTTAAAAAAATCCGTAAGTATATTGTTCTATTTAAAACGAAATCAATATTGAATTTTTAACGCTTCGATAACAATGTTGTGTACGTCCCGCAACCGTTCTAGACACTCTGCTTTAAATATATTACTTTCCATTTTTGTATTATCTTTTAATATTCTATTTCAGATTTTACCCAATGATAATAAAGACGATGAACCAATATCTGGCGAAGTTGGCGTAAATTTTTATTTATTTTTATAATTTCCTGAATATTATAATATAAATTAGTATAGTAGAACTAACAGATGATTAATTCACATGTATCACTGTATACTTACTTCTGTATACTGTTTTGAAAAACTGGTATAGTATATTCACAATAATTACAGGTAATGAAAATTGAATGTGATAAATTGCACGGATTGTCGGAAAAATTGGCAGCGAAAGAGCACACGGTATAAATCAATAACAATAAACGATACAATTATTTTATCATTCAAAAAATAATATTGCAACAAAAAAGACAATATAACGGATAACAATCATACATTACAGTTGAAGGAGTCGATAAAGGGTACAGAAAAAATATTGGACGATATCAATAATAAAAGTGTATCGATGATCGAAGATCGTTACAGGGACCTGTTGATCGATTTAAAGAAAAATCTTATGAAAACCGAGGAAGAGGTTGGCGTAATAATAATGTTTATTGCTATAATCCGAACAAAATATTATACATTTTGAATTGTAGGTAAAAGGTTTACAAGACGAAGTCACAGGTTTATCTCTGCGTCGTGAAAATCTTAAGAATGACGTATTAAAGGTTAGGTGTTCCCCTGAATTTTTTCATATTTTATTATTATTTTTCTTTATTCGCGGGTTACATACGCTTACGTTTTATTTCTGAACTGTTGCTTCCATTCGTTTAGCAGCAAGAAGACTATCATAAAATGCTAGCCACGTTTAACAAGGATTTAGAAAGTGAGCATACACGTTTTAGTAATCTATTGAATATCTTGTTTCTCTTCTTTAAATAATTGAATCAACAAGACAGTACATTAGAATGAAGATTGCACTTAAATGCATAAGAATATTATAGCTCAAGTGTCACGAAATCAATGTATTCTAAATACTCTATTCGATTACCTTGATTCTGATGTTAATACATTTTCTACAAATTTGACAATAATTGCGATATTGAATTACTTATAAAATACTATGCACTTATTAAGCTCCTATCAACCAATTACAGGTAACAATGAAAAATCAAAGTGCAGTAATTTTAAATGTCCAATGACTATGAGACGGACTTATGCTTCTGATAATCATTCCCGTTCAACAATTCGCTCGAAAGCGGAGCAATTGTAAATATAAATTTTCCTCAATGTTTATATACGTCGCATCGCAAACGTCGGATTATAATTGTTAAACTTTCCTGATACATATACTGTAATATTTTGACTACCTAAAAATCGAATGTTGTTAATAATAATTTTTATAGCACTATTGTGATGTTTGAATTATTTTTTATGTAAATGGCACGATATATGATTACAACTGTACGAATCTTATATTTATTAATAAAACTTAACTTTGCATTCGAATGAAATATAACGATTCTTACAATTGAGTAGAAACAGAAACAAGCGTTTATTAAAATGTCTGATGACGTATCGAATAGTACGTAATATTATATAACAATTATGTTTGTCCGTTGATAAATATTAGTCAACCATAAGGGATAAACTCTTACTATTCTACGGCATAATATCAAACACGCAGGTAATCTGGATATTCGCGAATTACAAGTAATTTTGTAATTTGCTAAAAATTTTATCGTTTCAGTTTACAATATACTGTCCTACCCTTTTGCCAGTAGAATATACGATAAATATTGTAAAAAAGAAAAACGAAATATTTTTATATGCATCTACTCCGAAGCAAGAGATGTACGTCTATGTATAAGGCACTCAATCGTCATCTTTGCTTTCTGCAGATAACAAAAAGAAAAAGTGCAATAAATAATTTGGCAACGACTAACAGTAATATAACATAATCAAGTAGTAACATAAAAACGAAACGCATGAGTAGTGAAACTTAAGTTATTAAATGTATTTAAATGACCAAATTCACTATAATCTGTGAAAATTTTGCGTCAATCTGTATTTGTTATTTGCTTATGCAACCATCGCTAATTTTTATTTCGTTTCACGAAATTTTTATTCCCACGCCTTACGCGTTTTTCTAATGGTGTTAACGTACCATATTTAATATCAGCTGGTTAATGAATATTTGGCAGCATATTAATTTTAAATAAATTTTCCTAAATATCAATTTATCAAAGTAACAATTAAAGTTGCGTCAATATTAATTATCCCTAACGATGTCAAATATTGGCAAGTAATAAATCCTGTCAGAATATTGAATAACGTTTGAGATTATTTTTCGAATAGACAATTTCTTAAGTGCCAACCAAATCAATGAAACTTATATAAATAATCTCATGATTGTGCATCACGGATATACATTATTTGTTAGATATTGACTGCAACGCTGCATGACAATTTATAGTTCCGTATGATGAGAAGGAAATTTCTTGAGTACCGCGTGGTAAAGATTATAAAAGGCATAAAAGCTGACACTTAGTATTACAAGAAGTGCTGAACCAAATATCCAGGACAGAAAATTTCCGTCGATTATATCAGATGTTTCTCGTCGTTTTCGTGCGCTCAGTTCACCCAGCGTGCTTCCCTTTCTAGCCTCCATCATTCTCTTCATGTTCGCCAATTTTTCACGTAGCTCGTCCACGGACTCGGCGATGTCCTCGATCGATTCGCCTTCTGCGAGATTTCTGAGAACTGTTGGACACACAAATTTTTTAATAACCAATCAATATATAATAATACGATATAATAAATAATGAATCTATATTATTTTTAACACTCGGATCGTTATATCTTCATTTATCTTATTGTTACTAAGATGATTTCGAATTATACAACTATTGCTGAATATTTTTCTTCGTTTTTGACAAATTTTAAAAATAATTTATCTAGCATTAAACATTGATACTAAGAACGTTAAGGTACCATAGGTAATTATATAATTTTTTACTGTATCAACGAATATATCGTCATTTGTTTGTATGTATGTGTGTGTATATATATATATATTTTTTTTTTTCCGTACATATTATCTGATACTAAGGTGACTATATTTATCGTGAATTATGATACAACAATGTACAGTATTTATGATAAATTCTAATTAGTTTTTACGATTTGATAGTAATGATTCAAAGATTAGTACAGAGTAATTTTTTAGCATATGTGTGGGAGATATAAAATGTAGTATATTAAGTAAATATAAGAATTTTAAGATTTTTTATAGTTACCTAGTCAGAAGGTTTTTTTATTTTTAGATATATTTTACCTGCTGATGGTGGTATACAGGTGTGTGTACTGGATTTCATGATGATGTTTCGGCTGAAACGAGATGATCTCGGCGTCTCACTGGTCCAGCTTGCTCTCCCACATTCGTATTGATCTTCAGCCTCCAAACCAGCCCGCAATTTCTTCGCGCAGTCTCAGCTGCTCATTGAACCCCTTTCCTACATTTTTCTTCTTTTTTTTTTTCAAAACTTTTTAATACTCGATTAGAAATTTCAATAAAGTTTTCAAGTTCCAACGTTTTTTATTATACTATTCAATGCTTTGCTTCAGTAATAATTATTTCATGTTGTTCATAATGTCTGTTTCGCAGTCCAAAATTGTATACCTTGATCTTAGAAATTTAATAGCTTATTTTGAATATTATATATTTTTTAATAAATAAATTTTCAGCGATACGTCATTTATATACAAATTGCTACAATTTGTTATAATCAATAAATATTATCAATTGAATCTGTAACGGTACCATTTATTCATAAGTTTTGAATTATTTATTGATATAAAATTAAATGATATAGATTACCTTAAACAATGGAGTCAATATTTTTATAACAAAGAATTTGTACGTTCATGCTGTATCTTTTACGTACCCATTGAATTTTCTGTGTAAAATTATTAAACTGTAAGAGACTGACCAACGTGTACAATTCTTGGGTAACTAACGTTATTATGTAGTACACATTGCTTGTATGGATTCCTGAGGAATAATAGTATATTTTATCCCTACAAAAACACGTTCGTGTAAAAAAACTCGCCAAGCACAGGATTGCTGTGAATTATCCTCTTTACAAAAACACTAATATTTTTATCTTACGATATTTTTCCACGTACAAAAAGTACTGATATCACATTATAATGCCAAGTACATAAGTCACTACATGTCTGCTTATTATACGATTTAGTACCGGCTAATCATTTCAATTATGTTTTCAAAATTGACTATAACGTCTTCTCTATACGTTTGTATTACTACTCCTGCTTATATTTAATTATTATTAAATGATCATTTATTAATAAACAGACTAATAGTATTCTAAGGCTGTATATTTGTTATAAGCCTTTAATCGTGGTTATGTTCGACGATTTTATCCTAATATTGCAAGCGTCGTTATATCTGGCTATATCTATGTTCATGTGAGAGAAATGTTCATGTCCTGCCAGTTTTTAGTCGAAGATTGGCATAATGAATACATTTATTTTAAGTAAGGCACGAGCCAATCAAGATGTGCTTGATAAGGAATCACTTAACATTTTATTAACTATCAAATGACCATAAAATCATGAGAAAATATAAGCAGAAGTAGTAATACAAAAGGGTAGAGAAGACAATATATGAAATTTTGAAAACATAATTGAAATAACAAGCCAGTGCTAAATCATATAATAAGCGGACGTGTATGTATTCGGCATTAGAATAGGATAGCAGTACTTTTTGCATGTAGAATAATATCGTGAGGTATAAATACTAGTCGTTTTGTAAAGAGGAGAATTGACAGCAATACTGTACTTGGTGAGTTTTTATCCACGAAAGTGTTTTTGTGGGGATATCACAAGTTTTTGTTCATCGAATTATATTAGAGAAATTCTAGGCACACGAAATCTGTATTAATGTGAAATTAATATCTATATGTTGCAACAATACACCTTTTCTATGGAAATAATGTTCGATGAAATATCTTTCAAAATTTAACACGTCACAGTATTGCAAAATTATTGTGTCGGACGTATTCGATTCACTCGCTCACCAAACAAGATGCAAGAAACTACGGAGAGACATAGAGAAACCTTAGAATTACACATCCGTTACCTAAACAGAAGAAACGATGGAGAGGAACACCTGGACACCCTGAAACTTCAAATTTGTCATCTTAAATACGGGGCACTACGTCGAAGCACACAACGCGCACATATTTATACGCGTACGGTGCACACGAATATCAGCTACCTTTCATGCGAGTTAATGGTTAATAATGACATAGATATTGTCGTGAAGCTAGCCTTGTATTTATCTAAAAATTCGGTGTGAACGCTAGCTTGACGGAGCAAATGTGCTTGACTGGGTTGTGTATTGGTGAATCGTCAGCGCCATCCGTCGTGAGGTGAATAAGGTGAAGAAGGCTAAGCAGCCAGCGCCATCCATCATCTGAAAAACTAAATGGACGTGCGAAGATGACGACGACACGACGAAACTGGAATAAAATCATCTCGCTCGCCCTTTCAATATGTCCTGATCTGGTACATCAATATCTTCGATTTTCGTGACAATCGATTCAGAACTCTCGATGCGTATAATGAATGTATCAATAGCTTTTTCTCATATATACCAGTTTATAAAACATTTGATTCCAAACACAGGTACACGAGTTAGCTCGGGTAAAGAATTTCGGCGAGTTGTGCCCTGTACAGCCGGTTGCCTATACTTGGCGCGAGACTTCGCCTGTACTAGGTCAAGTCTCTTGATGCATGTAGTCGTTTTCGCCTGTCGTTATTAATTTTCTATCATGAATTTATTGTATAAAATATAAAAGAATTTTTGACAAATTGTATTGCATAATTTTTGAATATTAAGGAATATTGCTTTATATTTATTCTTAACAATACTAATTTTAGTTTATTTTTTTTTAATTACTTAACGTCAATTGTGCTAGTGTGAAGTGCGGTGTGAGTAATTTCACCGATCAGTAACTACTTTACCATAAAGTGTACATAGCGTATGGGCTAGTATCGCAATGAAATTCTTGTCCAATTTCACAAAAAATATTAAATTACCGTAATTTAAATTTGATTCCGTCTTCCGCATACGAATCCTGTCCATTTCAAACTTTCTCATGATTTGATACGTTTATCAATTTTAAACCAGTAAGTTATCATGCACAGTTAATATAATTAATGAAGAAATAGCATTAAATAGTGCATATTGTGCAATATTTATTGAATAAAATTGTACTATAACTATTTAATAACGTTGGTTAATAATTTCCAGTGTCTGATATATTGAACTATTTTTTATGTATATTCATGTTTGTGTTTGAATAACGCCAGTGTTTTTTAAAAATGAATTATTTATCCACAAGCGATACGTCAAAAGCTTATAATTAATAGGTAAAATAATTAGATTTTATTGTTTTCGTCCTAAATCTCTATGACAAAGATTTATAAATGAATATAGTCTTGCTTATTGGAAGAATAACTTTTCGGAGTAATGTCGAGACATTTGTTTACGCATTAGGATCTTGATAGTGGAGTGATAGATTAATTCATTACTTAATGGAGTGCGGATAGACAGGCGTTGAATAGTATACGGCAAATAGCCATTTGTTCTTGTTTCGCAGCTTGGTTTCATATTGGTTTCGATCAATTGATCATTCGTCGCGGCTTTGAATATCCGGCAGAAGAAGAATCCGCCGCCGTATTCGGGCGGAGTCCTGCGCAAGTTCGCTCGAGGGAGCTGTGACGTCACGGGGCAAGATGGCCGCCGATATCGGAAATGGAGTAGCCTAGAGACTGGGCGGTAGTGAGAGCCACTTAGGTGTGTCAGTTCGGCTTTTTCGCGAGAATGCAATCGAAATTTAACAAACCAGTACTAGTGCCGTGCGTGTCCTGTGATAAGGAGAGTTCGCGATTGTTTCAGTGTACGAAGTAACTGGATATTTTGAACGTCACGGCTCGCCGACGGAAGACGGCCAATTTTCTTATCTTGTCAGAACCTCCCGTAGTCATCTCATCGCGACAGGACTGCTCTTTCAGAACATTTTCTCATGTGAAAAACGACCAGTCTTAGAGAGTGAGGAAAAGTCGGAAATTGTGTCCTAGATAAATCAAAAGTATTTGACCACATCATCGTCAATTGGTTTACTCGCGATGGAAAGACGGAAATGATCAAAATTCTTTTACGTATACAAGTGCATTTTTCTTCACCAATGTGTTTCAGTGGACTGTGTTCTATACTTCAAGGTGAAGTTAAATTTCTGTGGAGAAGATTTTAACAATTGTATTCTGTGTCAATCAATGCTTGGTTTTGATGGACTGTACAAGGATGGGGAATTTTGATTTTCACATCCTGTTGGCTTCCCAATGGGAAGCAATACTCTGGGAACAATGTTGAACTCTTCAAACATCAAAGTTTCAAGTACAGAGAATATGATGTTTTCAGTGACCAGTGGCTGATCGAGGTGATAACAGATGTACATTGCAAAAGAACTTTGTGTGTTGGTATATTTCCTTAAGAAGTAAATCTATTATGTTATTTTGTTTGGATATTTTCCATAAACTTTATAAATATTTCAGAGAGGAAAAAAAATTCTTATTGCTTAATTCAGTCTTTTTTATTGCAGAATTTTTCTAAGAAATAGTAAAGATTTTTTATTTAAAAGACAACTGTCCAAAAATGAAGGGTGACATAAACACGATTAATTTCTAATGATCAGAAAATGTAAAACGATATGAATTGCTAACTTGAAATATTCATATTTAGCTAGTAACTAAAGAAGACTACAAACTCACACCATATAGGAATTCAGAAGCATAACACACAACACTTTGTTATTGTGATAGCTCAAATTTCACCATTCTACAAGATATCCAGTATTTGTAATCAGACAAATTAAGACCATGAAATATGGGTGGTTTAATTAGCATTATCAAACTATCAACAAAGAAAAGTTGATATACTAATGGACGGATAGACTAACATGAATATAGGATCTTAAATACAATTTTTTAATTATAGATTGAGGATCATAGTGTGAAATTTCAAAAGTTGTGGTGAAATCATCATTCATTGATCAAGTAATGAAAACTTATAACCAATAGGGTAGCAGTGATGAGTAGATAGATTTAAGAGGAAGTGGAATTCTGTCAGTTTGAAGTAGTAACGCAGTAGTGTGATAGTGTGAGAAGCAGTAACAAACAAAATGTGGAATATGATGTGCGACGTGTTGCCCACTATTTCGGAGGACAGCATCAGCCAGAGGAGTTCGCAGTTTTCTGGCGAAGACGCTCAGTTCGAACAGCTGATGGTCACAATGTTGGACGAACGTGACAAGCTAGTGGACTCCTTACGTGAGAGCCAGGAACGCTTGCAAGAAGCTGAGTCTCGACTCCAGGAGGTTGAGAAAGAAAGAGATGCACTCAATCGTCAAATCAATGCTAACATTCCTCAGGTACTGTTGTTATCTACTATATTGACTGTGTAAAATACTGGTAATTCTTTACTTCCCAAAAAAGATCTGTGTGACCCCTTGCTGAAGAGTCATATTTTTGAATGAGATATTCATATTTAATCATTGTTCATACATTGAGCAATGCATTTAGTTGGTCAATACAATCTTTACAAGAATATGCATGATATAAAATAAAGACATACCTCAAAATGCTCATGGAAATGAAACACCAACAGTGTCACATAGTAGCACTCTGAAATTATGTTAAAATATTATTCCTCCAAGAAACAGACATAATGATTAAAGAAGCCAAAGTTTTTTCACAATATTTTGTTAGGACGTCGTATACCTAAATAGGAATCTCATTCTTGAATATTAAATGTATAACTAAACATATTCTAATACAAGTATAGAGAAAAATTGTATAGATACCTTATCGTATGAAATTCTTACAAAAAAAACTGTTATGAACTGTAGCAATGATTAAGTATTTGAATAGTGAATTACAAAGCTTAGATTGTCAAATTTGCTGATGACAATATGTCGTTTAATTAAACAGCTGATTTTATTAAATTGTTATATTTATACATAGTCTGCATATGTTTGATGAAACGTATTCCAAACATTAACTGTAATAATTGAATCTCAGCGCTGGAAATTCCGTATAAAAATTTGTTTCTTATTGCCTGTTAAAACTACTGAAGTTAAAAGACTAATTGTAAGAGTTGTCGGCTCGTATAATCGCATATCCTTACTTATTACTTTCTCAATAATGTAAGATACGGTTCATATTACTAATTTAAAAGATAGTCTTATTCGAGAGTCTGTTTCAATATTTTGTTTACCTGATAACAATACTCAATACCCTGTGCTTCTGTAAAATTTTTGCAGAAAGTGAAAGATTTAGTACAACTATTCCATCATGAATAAATGATAGCAGTGAAAAAAATAAAATCGATCTGATCGCGTGTCAAGGAACATAAATTAATCTGCTATTACTTTCTTACTGAATATGAATGAGCGTGTACTCTAATCGTGTCCAGCTACGCTCAGAAAATTCATTCTATGTGCAAATTTTGTCATTTCATCGCAATTTGTCGTGAAAACAATTATTCCAATTATACAATTTTATGCTTAATAAAATCTCCCACGACATTTATTGCAGATAGGCAGATATGAACTTCCCATAATGATTTATCTTTATATTAATTTCAGTCTGTTTTGGCATAGAAAAAAAAAGTTCAATTTATAAATATAAATTATAAGATAATATGACTGTTTGTTAAAATTAACAAGACACAAGACAAACAGATTAAAGGATTATAAATTTTTCATTGATCCATAGTGTTTGCCTATTCTTGAACTAGGTACAAATGGCTACAGAAAGGTTGAAGTGTCTCAAAAAGCCATTATAAAGATTAACCCGTAATAGTATTGCGATGAAAATATAATAAGAGGGCAAACCGAATCTCATATTGTCTGACCCAATTTCTATTTTCACCTTTACACTCTTTCTACGGCCTCTTGGATCCGTCGTCTCTTACTTATTTATATTCCTCGAATTATCCCAGGATGGAATTTAATATCGCTAATCGTATAGTTATCGGGCCCCGGCAATAGAGCTTGTACGAATTCTCAAGGAGATTACAGCAAATTATTTAATCATTATTTTCAAAGTCTGGATCGGCGACTAATACCTACACGAATCCTTCAGCTCGAAATAAGTTCATTGAATTATTTCGCAACAACCACGTTACACCTGTGTGTACGATATACTATTTTATCTATAATAGGTAGTACCAGATCGTATCCACGTATATAGTGTTGCTCGTTCGATTAAAAAAGCGTAAAAGCAAACGTGTTTCCTTCCCTCAATGGAAGCGAGCAGTAAATGGACTTTTATAACTGAACGAGTCAATAAACGCCGCCATTTATCTAATGTGCAATGGCATAAAAAGATTTTTCATTTTTTCAACGAATTCGAGAAGTTTCATGAAAGCGTCAGGAACTTCTTGTAGTTACTCGGATCCATCGTTTCATTTCATTCCGAAATCTGCTCGCACGCATGCTTCGTGCTACGACCATTTCAACTTGTGTATCTTACGCACGATTAAAGCTGATGACATACAATTCACACTTTCCTCGTTTCACCATTTGTATATATTATATATATGTATACCAATGTATATGTGTGTACTTAAAATATAATCGGAAAGGAATTAACTGGTTTCAAAACAACTCCAAATACATGGCTGTACTGCATAGGTACGAGAATAGATATCCTAGTAATACCTGTAGAGTTTATGGCAGCGACGATCTAGTCCAGATTCATTAATTGATTCTTCGTTTAATTGGTTGATTTGCATGGTCGTTTAGCTGCGCGATTCGATATTCACGTATCAAAAGGCACGAGATGATTTGTCGATTATTGGGGAGTCTATTGTAACAATTATCGATATCCGTGTCAAGAGGGAAGGCAAACATAACCTGGAAGGTTTTTAGCTTCGAGAAAAACGAATTCTATTTATCTGCTCGATTGATAGCTCCCTTTTTATTACTTTACGTCGAGTGTTACGAGTGAGTGGTTTTACGTTGGTTGAAATGAGTAGAAAGGAATGAAGGAAAGGAAAATATATCGTGCTAAGTGTCCTGGTAATTATATAAAAAAAATTCACCGTTTCCTTTGAAAATCGAAATTTTAACGAGATTATTATATCCTTTTTGGGCAACGTGTTCGTTAGGACCTTATTTTGTAATTTCTCGCGTTTCACAGAGGTCGGTATTGATGATTCTCGGAGGAAAATTTCATTATACCTTTGAGGTTATGGACAAGATCTTATATTACGCCATTACGGGGTAAAATATTGAATGCTCTGAGGTGGATTTGGACGTTGATCTTTTTAAATAAAACTGGTCGCTACTATTGGGATATTAAAAAAGTTTGTCCTATATATTTTCAGATAAACTTGTATTTCTTGTATTTTCTTGAGCTTATCGATGATTGACCTAGATTTGGAAAATTATTATTTTTTTTTTTTTTTTAAGACGAAGCTGACCGACGTGCAACTCGTAATTTTGCACATTGAGTCAACGAAAATATCTGAATTTACAGGTTTAATTTTTATTTCAGTTTTGCCCAAGCAATGGTTCATGATGGGAAATACGAAATTATCAGCCAAGCTCGACAGATCACTTAACCTTAAAGAATCAACGTGGTAAAAACGTATCGAGCCCTTATGAAATAAACGTGGCAAAC
This sequence comes from Syrista parreyssii, assembly GCA_030142615.1. NCBI lineage: Eukaryota > Metazoa > Arthropoda > Insecta > Hymenoptera > Cephidae > Syrista > Syrista parreyssii. The sequence goes on from JARQTG010000334.1 coordinate 572,031, forward strand.
CTCAGCACACGAACCACTGTTAACACTCCTTATTTTATTTAATCTATTTAATGCACGCATTGATTTGGCTTATTATTCATTTATTTAAATCACTCGAAACAACGTCAACGAATTAACGAGTTGCATTAACGCAAAATTGTCTTACGACATTAATTCGCGTGATGTATACTTTGGACAAAATGAAGAAGTTCTTACGTAACAATTACTTGTCCAAACTTTACCAAATCATGCTAACTCATTCTAGGCAACTAACGTATTTGCGACTTAGGTCTACACGTGGCTCTTAATAATTAATACTGAAGAATATAATACATTTATAATAATATTATATGCGTCTGATACCAGATTTATCCTGCTAGAAAGTAACAGTAATTTTAACCTTTAGTCCTTATTTTTCATTTAGGTATTCTGTTACGGTGATATTAATGGGTCATTTTTTTGAATATGGAACGAATGGAACGACTCTGTATGTAGAACCGACTGAAAGCTAAGACGATAATAATAGTCATGAAATACTATTACGCTGTCACGAAGATATTAACTATCACGTTACCTTACTATCGCGTGACAATAACGCTAAAGCAGTTTTAAGTAATAGACGCTGTAAAGCATACGAAAATACACCTTCACGAATCTGCCACAATTTTTGGGTGTCTCTTAATTTGAGACTCGGGGAAAATTTGGGTATAAGAAAGCCCATGAAAATTTATGACATACAAGAATTAGAGACTGAGTCCCTAATTGCCTCGTTTCTCAATTATTTATTGATTTATACAGTCCGTCCATCTGCAAAATGCGGTACGAAGGTGACACCTTCCTACGAGTTTCAATGCGAAGGAGTCCCCCGATTATTTAATTTAACTCGTGGATCGATTATATATTATATTACCCTGTCTCAGTCGTGTATTTTTTCAAAATTTATTCATCGTCACGGTTCGATCGTTCGTCTCGATTTTTATCTATACATGTTAATGTCTATCATGAAAACAGATACACATATCCGTTATTACTATAGTCATGTGTGACACACTGCTGTGTATTGTAATAGACATTTCGTTTTTGTCAATGTAGTCTGAAAATCATTAGAGTCATCGATGTACCCGTGAAAATTTATTATTATTATATTATATAATTTGCTATATGATTAATCGTATGTTAATTGCGACTCAACGTTATCGTAATCCACGAACTTGTAGAATCGTTGAGCGAAACGCGTCTTTTTGGCTTCGTTTTGCAATTGAATTGTATTAATCGGGACACAGAGAGTCTTGCCGCTTCGAAACTCGCTCAACGTACATATTTCGACCGGTAGCTCTTGCTATGCAAATTTCATAACTATTCGCGAACCATTGCCATTCGTAGGTTTCTGTTGTGACAGAAATACATTTGCGGGGAATTTCAATTGACGCAGACAACTCACTGTGCATACAAAGCCTTAGCGACGACACTCGTCTTACGCTTTTCTCTGACAGACATACCGAGAACAGAACTGCTAATTGTACGCTAAACAGTTGAGTTCTTCACTCTCGAAGGTGAACGAACACTTGTCATTAGCGAAGGAGCGTAAACTTTTCTCCGAACAAATAATTTGTCTCGGTAACGACGTGCTAATAGAACTTTGTTCTATTCTCTTTACTTTTTATTCTTGGCACAGGCTGCCTATGAAACTTATAGTTGTATTTCCGTCCCTCGTGCGTCGCTAGGGCGATGAATGTAATTCTAATTGGCGTGTATATTATTTTTTCTCTTTTTCACATCTATCGTTTCCAGTCGACCTTCGTCCCAAGCACAATATGTCGTTATTTGTATTTCGTTACGTGGTAAATAATTATGTACCACCGGAAAAGCTAAAGTATCGTACTATACATTAGCCTGGTCGATAATGTCAAACCACGAAAACTAATTAACGTTATGGAACAAATTAATTTCATGCACAAAAGACTATTTAATTCATCTCGTAGTCTTTTCTGTTCGTTGCACTCCGGCAGGCGTGCATACCGGGCTATGCATTTCGTTAGCGAGCTTTGACAGCATTTTTTTCGGTATCACGTGTTCCATTCCTCTGACACGGAACACGTGTCTTCTCTTGTGCTATGGCGATTAACATGGTAATCGACGTATCTTTATAGCTACGTTTACATCAATGCGAATTGCAGGCAGTTTTTTTTTTTTCTCGGTGAAATCAAGTAATTTTGTGTCACCCTTTTTTGTATCACCCCATCTTCGTAGACTAATAACAGATTGTGCTACAGTGACAGATTCTTTTTCAATGACTGCATAGAGAATCGTAAGGCACGTTTTCGTTCGTCTAACAATACCTAATGAAAAGCCTTTGGGATTCTTATCAAGGTTCGATTCTATAATCTGAAAGGGTGCAACGAACCAGTAGTATTGACTGCGACATGGAACATCCTGTCTCATACGGCTCTTGCATCACAATATACACGGTGGCCAATCAACCTTTGTCACTCAGGTACGAAGTATCTTAAACTTGATTAAAATATAGTCTCTCTTTTCTATTCGAGAACTTTATCGACATATATAATACAATTAACCATATGGGACGATGGATCGAATTAAGTAACTTCACATGTTGTTCAACTAAAAATGCATTGGTATATGCGAATCTTATTACGTCACGGGTGGAACGTTTCGATCAGTAGACGTAATTTCGTTGGGGCAAAGTTCTTGTTAAATTTTATTCCTGCCTATTATTATATCTTGCAGCGACGGTTGCCTGGTAGCTACGGTAACAGGTCATCAAGCCCACAGACGTCGAGCGAACAACTTCCCACCTTTGTATGAGAATATTTCTTGCCATATTGGAATGTTAACGTGGGCTTTGCTTACGCGGTGGCTATTTCGTCACGTTATAAAAGAAATGAATTACTGAATCCAATTGACATGCAGGGGTCAATATTGTACTTAGGGTAATGGACAAGCAATATGAAAATTATAAATTTTTTTCGTTCTCCTCTCAATAAGGGTGGCGCTGCTCGCTGGTCATCACCAAGCGTGCTCATTGAATTGATCATTGAGAACTGATCGATTACGCAGGACGTATATGGATATGGGTGCGGGATCTGATGTAATCGCTTGCGTATCACTTTGCAGCAATTGGAGTGCGAAGGGTATCGCTGTAATGGAAACGAACTTCGGGTTACATGATTTTCGTTCCTGTAATACGTTGCACTTCGTGCAGCTCTTGCGCCTTTTTTCTTCACGTTACGTTTACGCAGACTGGGGTCTGCGTGCCCTGCGAAAAATCAGTATATCCATGCCTAAGTATTTGTTTCGTCAATTCGTATTTCTTCTGCTGACACGCCGCGTTGCTTCTATCAGCAAGTATATCTATACATTGCAACCTGGAAGAACCGCGTGTGCAAAATTATCGTAGGCTATGGTAATTATTGCGAATTGGATAATAATAGTTTTCGTCGCGTAATCACGTTACTGCACTCGTTCTTAGTTCTTCGGGAAGTATTAGGAAGGAATACGAGTCGATTGGCGAAAAAATTCTTGGCTAAAAAACGGGTGCAATGCACGACGTTGCGTGGCTGGTATATAACAAGCGATCAATACCCCACCTACTCACTACTGGCGCATGAATGAACCTCCTCGGCTCTTCATCCCCTTCGCCTACTATTCACCTCTTACTCCTTTCGCGTCTCTTGCACTACTATGCTATGAGTACGCGATCGTCGCGTAACTGGATTGCTATTCTTTCTTCCTTCCTTCCTCTCTCACTATCCGCTTTTCTGTCCCTCTCTTTCTTCTTTATTCCTTCCTCTTTCGTTATCGCCATTCTTATCTTTTATTCGTGTCTTTCTTCCTCTGCTTCACCTCGCTTCTTCCTTTCCTTCTCGTTCTCACTTTTTCCCTTTGTTCATTCCTCACTGATTATCAGCCAATTACATTCCTCCCGTAACGTATAATATTCTTGCATTCTTTACTATACAGGGCGTTCGCTGTAGTACGGAGTGCTTGTCGTAGGTACTAGGAATGTACGTGTAGGTGGCAGAAGTTACACTGTATGTATACTGCTAGTATATTGCTGGTATATCGCTATGCAAGCGACGGTAACACCGATTCTGTTGTTTTTGCCACGCGTAACTAGGGTCATAGATTTGCATTAGGATTTATAGGGTCTGCACGTATGCCAGATACATGGCTGAGCAAAGGCGGTACGTTTAACCAGTTCTTGCACCATGCGACTTTCTATGACAGATTTCTTCGACGTCTGCTTGGATTTTATACGGTGGAAACTTTATCCCACGAAATTTAATTCTAAGCTCGTCTCCTCTCTGCTGCACCTTCCTGATTTTGTATTAGGAATCTAGACTGGCCTTAGTCGACTGTACAAAAGTTGATTGTTACGCTGGATTCTCATTGTTCGCTATGTTTCCATTTGATACTGCCTGTCTGCTGTTTTATAATGTGGTAGCTTGAAACAATGTATTGGACTTTTTCGGTTTGACGTTCAATTCTTTGTCGGGATATATTTCGAATGTGTATATTCGGCTCGGCGCTTACGAGAATATTTTTTTGGCTTTTCAACAAACGTCCTCTGGCTTCACTTTCTTCGAACGTGCTAACGGAACGCGATAGCATTTTTATTTAAGCTGCGTTTACAGATTTTCACTGTATTATACAAGTGGACTGCAGGTGGTAATGCGTTATGATCAATTTTACTTATTTCTTACTGGTACATCCGAGAAACGACATTTCTCTCGATTCAATGTCGCGCAGCGAACGCGCTTCGTTATCTACTACTCAGTAAACGAATATTCCAAGGTCTCTAATCTAATCTACCGTCGACAATTTGCAAATGCTTGAACTATTTTTCACTCTCTTCAAACACACGTAATTTCAATGTTCGAGATTGCATAGCGTTTATATGGCCGCCATTGCGTATTTTATAGTTATTTACGTACGTTGTGAATTATATTTATGTGTTTTCATTAGTTTTCTTTGGCCTATTACGATTTCTACTCTAGCGCTTCGTGTTTCGGTATACGGTGTGTTCGTTACGGTGTATCTGGTCTTGAAGCGAGAAAAACTGAGGGAAATTTTTATATATATATATGTGTATGTATTAAAAGTCATTTCACAGTTGGCAAGCTCGATAACGTAATCTAATCTTCTTCCACGCAATATTTAACGAATCTCGGTGTTACTTTTCTTCCCCGCTTGGTCGCTCGTCGCATAACTGTCCACATTTTCATGAAGATGCTACCCAAGCTACACGTTAAAAGTCATTAAGGAAACAAAAAGTGTTTCAAATTTTCTGTATAAAGTACGGTCAGAATAAAATTGCTGTTATTAGAAGTGAAATGAAAACGGTTATTTCGAGAATCGATAAAGTTAAATGGTGAATTTTGAGTAAAATAAAGTGAAACTGTCAAAAAAAAAAAAAGATTTGGATTCTTATAATTTGTGGGTTTCCAACTTTTTACTGTTGCTAAACACAGTCTAAATGGGTCTCAGTCGATCAGTGACTTTACCAATTTTTTATAGATCGCCTATATTTCATTAGACTGTATCATAATAGTATGGCGATATCAGCGTATGTTAACCTTCAGGTGGTAGCGCGTGGTCTGACAGACACGATAGGTGTACATTTCTTACGGCAAGAAAAAAGGCGCCACCACTGGATGGGTGACACGAATATTCTCGTATATGCGTGAACAGTCAGAATGTATTATTTTTATCAAGAATTACAATTGACGAAAAAGGATACTTGGCTCTTTATTTCGTCCTATGCTTTAAGCATCGTTTGTCAATCATCAAGTTCAATTGTTCATTTGATTCGCCCGACTCATTGAATGAGTTTAATTTTGTTCGATACGATGGGAATAATATCGATCTTTCTTTTCAATGGCCGACCTATGGAAACTTTACTTATGTAAAATATCCAGCAAATACCTTGCATTTCATCAATTATTCTTCTTCTGTCATTATATGGATTAGGCTACGTTAAACATATACAGGGTGTACGTTGACGTATATTCGCTATTAAATCTGCTAATTAATAAGTGATCGAAATGTTTTCCTTAAAAAAATTATTTCATTTTGTCAATGATTCTGAAAATTGTCCTTCTTTCAACGCTACCACAGAAGAGCTTTTCTAAATCGTATTTGTTTTTATGTATTTTAATGATTCTTACGGACGTTATTAAGACGCAGCTGCATTGCGGAAAATCGCGCGGTACGTGCGAGCGTGCATATCTTACGGCGCCGCCTTGTATATCTAGCTAATAAGTTGCCACGAGTTTAACGAGCTCTTCTTATTTCTTTCCCTCTCGCGCACTGTTCTTTCTAGTGTTTGCGGTCAGCCGCGAGCGGCAATTATTTTATTGATTTACAACAGCCGCAATATCGTCTATTGGTTTCGGTATTTGCAATCACGACAGTTTGACTTTTTACATGGGAACACGATGAAAAAAGATTACTACATTATTTTGTCAAATATTTGTATCGTGAAGCTGCTCGTAGATTTCATCTTGCTCCTCGGGCAGGGTTATTCTGTGCCACTTACTGTGTAATTGAATTTGGCGAAAGTCTTTTGCACGCTAGTGTATCCAGTGACGGGTCAATACGTTTGAACGAGTGATCAATGAATCGAGGTTGTTTTATATGATTATACGTGACACCCGACTTAATTGATTGTTCTTCTCTCTTATATGTCTTTCCCTCTTCTATCACGTATTTCAGGCGTTTTCCCCCTTATTACAGTTCCTCATGTATCATTCAATCCAATACTACCGAGTGTTCGAAAGGAGGCGTAATATAGAAAGGAAAAGCAATTACGTGTAGAGCGAAGCTACGAGTACGAGCGTTCAGGCGAGTCATGAATGAAATTCCTTGTTTACTGTTTTCTCTGCATCCTTCGAGACACGTCGCTTTATCTCCTTTCCTTCTCTCTTATACCATTTACTTTTGTCTCCCTCTTCGTTTCCCAAGCTCCTCTCAGACGCCCTCAATTTTTAATATTCTCTGCTGTTTCGTACGAGGTGACCGACTGATGGTAGTCAATTCAAAACAGAGGTTGATGCAATCCTGTCGTTCCCAGCGCGTAACCCAGGTAATGTATGGGACTGAAGGTAACACTGACAGTTAATGCTGTAATGACGTTAATGACGTAAACTCAATGATGTACTTTGAATTCCTTTCGATCGCAGTCATCACTGTTTTTGTCCTTTGTACGAAATAATGCAAAAATTCTGTCTCTATGCAGTCTCTGCAGATTAGTCGTTCTCTTACTTTATTGTATAGCGTGATGCAAAACCTCAAGGGTATTTGAATAATTGTTTGCAAGGGTGTTGGGTGTATGATTAAAATATTATTACATTGCTATACGGTATACTCGGTGGGATGAGATTTAAGGAGTTTGACAGTTAGCTAATCAACTTTAATTAAATTAATTGAGGTACCTTTTGTGAAGGTTTTATAATGTTAGTAAGATAATAGACTTCGTATTGGACGTGTTGATGGACAAGTTGGGATGCTTTGAGGTAGGACATATAGTTAAGGAATGTCAGGAGAGGTATTAGGATACGTGTGTATATCGATATCTGCATTACTGGCTGTGAAACTAGACTTTGGCGCCATCTACCAGAAACTAGATGAATATAAGAATTCACAGAGATATCTCGCTTCTCAGATAAACAACATGATGCTTATCGCAATTCTTTTATTTTACCAATGTATTCTCATGAGCGTGATCATGTCATTTTTAAGTAGTTACGTAATTTTTGTTAGGTTAGGTCAACCGTAGTGAAATACCTGGCGCAGCTATGTTTTTTCGTATATATTCACAGCAACTAAATGTCACAGTTGAAATAATCAAAGTATAATGGTGCACGCAACGAGTTTAGGTTTCTTGCAAATATTCTTCAGCTACAGTAACAAAGTTCATCAATCATTATACTATAACTGTGCTACCTATGTTGTATGGCCACTTTAACAATATATGTGATTGTAGCAGCTCTATGTTATGATTATTTCAGCCGTAATTTCTCAGTCATAACAGAATGAATGTAGCGACTATAGTATTTGATTTTCAGCGTGGCACCACGCCATCTGTTGGCTATTTTTTACATCACGAAGGAGTATCAAACGCCATCTAGTTTTAGCGTCTGAATGATAATTTTATATGAAATCACGTTATTCTTACGATGTCTGTTGGCTCGTTAATAAGACGCCCGGTTTGCGTCCTTTCTCTCGACCCGAAAAGGAATACCAAGAATGAATCACTGGATACACTTTTCTGTTTTTAACATCCAAGTTTTATTTCATCTCCTTAACTCCTTATATCATATGCGTCCTAGTTTCTATTCCTTCCTGTGTCAATTGTAAAATAATATACTCTTTTTCTCCCTCACTCTCTAAACCCTATGGCACTTGGCATTCCCCAGGGGTTCTCACGCCCATACCTCATCCATGCAGCGACACTCATCCCGTTACGTTAAAAACTAATAAGTTCTAATCTAAAAGTTTATAACTAATTATCGCGTTAACAACCCTTAAAAAACGCAAAAACCCATTTATAAGGTGCAAACTGACGGTCCTCGAGAGAATCAACGATAATCGACGTATAGTCAACCCATCGGTAACGTATGATGTCTAGGGGACTCTTTCGCATTGAAAATCATAGGAAGATGGCACCCCCGAAACTATATATATGCAGGACTATATATATGTATACATACACCTCGCGGAGATTAGCGTAGAATCCAGTGCAGTCATATGACTCAATATATAGTATATTTTCATAGTCTGAGAGTTATTATTATTTCTAAGTCAGATTGAAAATTTAACTATTCCATCTTTTCACTCAAGCAACTTATACACTCGTTTATCATATCTTTGCTCTAACGTTATTTCCACACAGTTATGCATAATAAATCATTGAGCCCGTCGGACGTTAAAGGATTGTTTGATGTGTCAGGGGGAAAAAAAAAACAGTTCTCAGCATGGACATAAACCCTAACGTCTTAGCACAGCATAAGTCCCCATCAGAGATCGTATACGAATTTATGACACGCTATAAAAGCGGATGGGTTACACGTGCTTTTTTTAGTTCTCAGCAAGAACTTAAGGATATTGCAGATGGCGCTACCTGCTTAGCAGCGCGAGGAACTGTCGATGATTTATTGATTATATAAGTAGCTGCATTTTCTGCGTCGTATTATTTTCAATAATGATTTTGACTTAATTTTACTTCACGTCGAGAATCCCCTCGTGTCTATTAATGGACTCATGTTGACCTTCTTTTTAATAAGATGTAAACGAAGCTGCGTCTCTTTTCTGACCATTTACTTAATATCATGGTTATTTACAATATTCATTGCGATATGATTTACTCTATTAATCAACGCCGTTATCAAATTTTCATAGTCATTATCGAGACCACTTGTTTCGGATCAATACCTCGAAACACATTTATGCCATTCTTATCAGCATATTGCGAAATGTTCATTTCGAAAATAGACTCCTTGCCAAGCTTTTTAGCCATATGTTGACTGTACGGCGATGTGTATATACCGTAAAGTAAATTAACTCTAAAAAAAGTGGGCTTTTTAAATAAAATTGTTCGTTATCAAATATATCTTAGTAAATGTTGTCTAATTCAACTCGAAATTTTATAAGCATTGATTTCGCGTATTCTATTTTCTCTTGATTTTTATACTCACTTAGGATTTCCTTTGGCAGCTTCTTTGCCAGCTTTTAATAATTCATAGGCAAGACCCTTTTGCCTATCGATTTGTCTTACGGTGACCAACTCGAATTCCGTATAAGCTTCGCAATCGGTATATAATTTGAACACGTCCACCTGTTTCTCAATGTACTCCATGTAACCGTATAAATCGTCGAAGACACGACTTCGTGGCTTTTCTTCGTGTCTGTCTTCCTTGTTGCTTTCCGGACGTTTGTCTTTAGTATAGGTGCGTAAAATTATTATTCCTGCAATTCGGCCAGTCTCTTCGTGGATTGCTATTATCTTCTCGTACTCTCTCTCACGTATCAGAGACCTACAGTAAAATTCGATTACGTAATTTGTAATTGAATAAAAAATTGCAATTTTAATAAATCAGTGTCATTAGTCCTGCAATCGATACTGGATCGGCAGAATAATTTGGTTCGTAATAAAATCTATCTTGTTTTGCATTATTGATCTTTTTTTTAATTTACATTTAAACGAGTAAAATTGTATATCAATACTTTAGCTTTGCTGCCGTTTTTTTTCCTCTTAGTAGAAATTTCATTATGGAAATCACCTACTGATCCAGTAGGGACCTAGACGGGACCTGGACAAGGGTTCATAATTTTGGTATTAATGTTTTTCAGATTAAACTGTACATTAGAATATAAATAATTATAAACGAAAGTATATACGGGCAATCGAAACTTTACTAAAAGTTACTAGGATGCAAAAAGTTACTATGATATCATTACTACTTACGCCATTGTTAGACGTTTGTCTTGATTAATAATCTTAAGCTCGTTATCATTGAGCTCTGCATTCGACATCAACCGAGACATAAGTGTTTCATCTTCAAGAAAAACGCTAGTCAGCAACTCGACGAGCTCGTCGTAATCTGCTTCATTGGCTTCCTCGATGAAATATCCTTCGCAGGAACAGGAAAACCTTCGTTTCGCCATCTTGAATATATATATATAGCAACGTTTATGCAATTCGCAAGGTAACGATCGAATGTGTTTTGATTCTTCAGGGACAGTTTAATTCTCTTAAAATTAATCGCTCAATTGATTATCAGAGTACACACATTTATTTGAGCTGCCACGAGTGAGACTCGAAAACCTGCGATTGTCGGGATGCTGGAAATGAGGAGTCTGGCGCTGTAAGCGCTGAGCCATCAGCCTATTGTTAAATTTTACTTTGATTAAGAATTATAATTTTCAATATGTATATATATATGTATTTGGACACGTATGGAAGTTCAAAATTACTGTTGCCACAAGCAATTATATGAATATCTATACATAGCAAAGATAAGTGATATATTTCGATAATAATATTGCAAGTTACATAAATTCACTGTTTCTTAGTTGATCACTTAGTATCACCAGTAGCGACTTACGCGCGACGCGACAATGCGACGAACTAATACGGCGGAGTCACAGCGAACCCCATAGAGCTTTCATACGAAACTACTTCGGCAGTGGGTTAGATCCGAAATCACTATTTGCCACGGTAAATTTCCAAACTGAAACAATCAGTGATTTTACCATATCATTTTTAGATACCACAGTAGAGTCTATAAGAAACTAGTACGAGCTGCATGTAGACGTTCAGAAGCATGAAAAAAGGATAGAAGGTTTATTTCCACTCGGACCCGACGTAAATCAATGGGGTATGTTACAATTTGTAAGAAAAATTTGTTTTTATTAATTAACAAATCGTTAGCACGTGTGACGACAGTCCGTACAGCGTCAGCGGGCTGAGTTCGTAAAAGACTGTAAAAATGTTTTAATTCCCTTGTGCTCAAGGAATTTCATTTTCTTACGCACAACTCGCCGTCTAACTACTAATGCTTTTTCTACTCAATCCGATGCTTCACAGCTGCTAGTTTCAGCGTTGGCAAATATATTGCTACATCTTCTCATTTGTATTATGGATCTCATACGACGCTATTATTTAACTTTAGTTCGACTACCGACAACAATCTTCACATACGTGGTGCAGTGCATGTAACGATTTTTCATACTGTCCGTCATCGTCCATTATAGCGAACCATTAATGGCTTCCCTATTAAACTTTGTAACCACTCTTATTATTCACTTAAGGCAATGTTACACGAACCCGAAGTACATTGCTTTACCTACCATAATAATGCACTACATCAATGCACTTGATAACACGTAACGATTCAGAAATGTGTATGAGCTGTGTATACGTATGTAAATATCTTGTAAAAAAATATAACAATACTTGCATCACTTCGATTCATCACGTATGATCAGATCTACATGATAACTCGGCGAAGTCAAACAACCAATGTATTTCTTCCAGTGACAATGTTCGAAACTTTTTTTAAACGATCTTATAACGATCGCCCCAACTGGATGTTCTTTTTTTCGCAAGTTTATCACTTGCCTGACACGTAGAGCTTCTAGTGATAATTTAATTTTGAACCACTTTTATTATATACACCTCGTGACAACCTTGTCGAAACGTTGGAGTCTATGTTTTTTCTTTCCACTGACCGGTATTACGGCCTTACGTGGCGGGTATTTTCAGGCACTGCAAAACACGCTTGACGCTCGCCTATATAATGGATCCTCGGGATCTCGAATACCGTTATCTGCGCCATGTGGTGGGACGACTTCCTCGCTCTCTTTCGCCTCTCTCCCTCCTGCCATACGTTGTACACGCCTCTATACTTATTTGTATACTTGTTCCTTCGATATATCTGTATTTACTGAACATTCAATTCAGAGGATCATCTTGCATTCTAGGTCGGCTGAACTTGTGCTTTTAATATTGCTACTATATCTTGTCCTTATTGCATCGGCTACTGACGTATTGCTCTACTTTAGTGTTGCATTCCTTTGGTGTATAATACGACGAGTATTGATGCTGTGATAAATTAGGGATTTTTCGAGTATACGAATGAATATGAAAATACTTGTACGAAATATGACTTATTGTTAGTGTATGACTGGAATTGGATTTAAGGGGACGTCTGGCTTGCAGGGGTTATAGAAATTTTTTGGTGATTTTCTTAATATCCGTCATCACGATTATGCAATTAACGTTTACAATTTGACAAATTTCGAAAAATTCTATTAGTATATATTATATGTATTCTCGATACATATGGTTCTGTGAGAATGCAAATTCAAAAATTAAATTCCATTTTTTCGATCTCACTAACCAGACCCCTTCCTTAAATTCAATGCTAAGTTCTCCCTTTTCAATGTAAAATCAGTAGCATTTTCTTTTCCATATATTATCACGAAATTTTACCTGTACCTATCGTATACGACGTACATATGTATGTAGGAGAGATGGGGGTCAATTGTAGCACGAGGCAATTCGTAACGGAGACCATAAAAGGTGATGCTTTTGTGTTCTCTGTTACGATTGCCTCGTGCTACAATTATCCCACCCTCACCTCCCCTACATACATCCGTATGTTATCAGCAAAGGTGCTGCTAGACCTAATGTTCCAATTGCTACGTAATACAGTCCTATAAATAATCACGTATTGTCACTCCATTATTGTACATTATTCTTGTGTAAGGACTGTTTTACCTACCGATGGTAACGATTCGTCTCATGAATGTATAACGTTAAAAGGAAGTTCGAATTTATCGTCCATTTGCGACCAGTCTAATATGTCATTAGAGATCTAGGCTAGCGATGCGTGAAAGGCAGAACTATCCTGCATCTACTGCAACAATGCATTTGTTTTACTATGCTTTTACACGACACGTCAACGTGACCTATCGTGTTCCAAGTTGCGTCAATCGCAACTGTAACACAATTTAAGATGATTCGGCGACCAACACCTAAACCGAGATAAAAATCTGAATTAATACATTGGACAATAACCAAATCTTCGTCTATACAAAATTTGAATATGATTCATCGTATAGTTTCAGAGATAAATAATCTGTCAATTTCCACTATATAGATATACTCGGCATATGAAAGTGAATAACTGGAAAATAAAATATCTTCATTTTCTTACGGTAAAATCTCATGATTCTCTGCTCGAATGTTGTCTTATTATTTTCACACATTTGTCTTCGAAGTTACAGTTGTGCGTGTGTTTGTTCATAATTTTTATTCGCTTATTAACAATTTTTCCATATTTTGATTATATTCGCACGAATATTATATTAACATTAATTACCATGCTTTTTACTTCGTCAGCACAGCTTGTGCAGTGGTAAGGTGCTTTTTTTTGTTTGCTCGTAAAGCGAAATGCATAAAGAGTAATGCAGTGCCGCGCGCATCCTTTAACGTCATTTTGAAGTTGCTGTTCTAACATGCGCCGACGGCGTCGTCGTCATCGTTCGTCGTCGTGATGTAGTTACGACGTAGACGTCCTAGTGAGATCACGTGTGACGTACTACGACTAATAGTACGCGAACGTACTGCTCGTGAGTTGCTTTTACATACAGGTGCATCTGAACTACACGTGCAACGGGTAAAAGTGCAGTGAAAATGCATCGGAAGTTTCGTAGGGTATCAAACGAAGATTACGACTGCATTTTTTTCACCGGTTGGACACTGGATGTGCATCGTATCAACTGCAACTGCTCAATCTCAATGCCATGACTACCGACAGTGCGTTGAATGCAGATTTCACTTTGCCTAAAAGTTTTTCAACAGTTTCAACAAAACGTGGACACTTATAGTACATTTGGTTTGTACGCGTGTGGTATATCTATAAGCATAGAATATCAATTTATTGCGGGGATAATACGTGGGTTTAATGTTTTTTTTTTATCGTTTTATTCGATATTTTTTAGGATAAGCTATTGACGTATTTCTACTTTTTTTTGTATTATTAAATCGTTACTTTTCAAATGTCGAATTTGTCTCTTGTTAAATATTGTAAAATCATCATTTATATGAATTTCTATTGTTACTCGTGCGGTCCGATCTGATTGGCTGATCCGTTCGGTGGAGATTTATAATATTAGTCGGATCTTATCTGGTGACTAGATGATGCTTGGTATTTAAATTTAAAGCTTGTTGTACACTTGCAATTTTATATCGTCAATAGCAAATTCAAAATTGTATACCGAATTCAAATAGTCTCGTACTTATACTTTTTAGTGCTTGAGGAATCATGGAAGAGCGATTCATTCATTTATTCGTTAATCGTTAGAATGCCGGTATTTTCGCCAAAAAAAAGTGGTCTTCTGACTTTGAAAAAAAAAAAATATATATATATAGACTCGTTGCGCACAATCTTTGGGTTTCTTTCGGAATCCCAAATGCTCCAGTCCTATAAAGGTTAATAACGTTTAAATACAGTGTGTATCTCAAGTGCATTTGTGGTCATATGCAACCTGCACCTGTTCACAGACACCAGGATGTTACGAATGCTTCTCGCAACGAGAAATTGGGAAGTTGGTTTTAATTACGAAAATGTGTTGTGAAACTGTCTAACTGGAAACTACATCCGGCAGGACTCGTGTCCTTCAACTATAAAGTGCAGCAGGGCATTATTGAACGCGTAGACCGTAATCATGAACTATTTAGAAAATTCGGATGATTTAGGATTTTTGAAAATTTATCATCCCACGTCTTTAATGTCTTGTTGTATTGACTAATAATGCTCTTTATTAGGATCATAAGCTGTTTTTTTAGAAATAACGTAGCACAACAGTAATTTTACTTAATTTTGTACAAAAAGGTGACAACTTATTGTACTCAAATAACTTGTATATAAGTGAAGCAATGTTTTTTTTTTAAGTATATGCTGTAACCAAACGAGATTAAACGAAGAATATTGTTTTAGCAAGTTATTCGATCTTAATTTAATTTTGGGTATTTTATGAGTATTTTCATTATATTTAAAATAATTCCCAGAGATTTGAAAGCGATATCTTTATTATATTTTGTACTTATTGTATATTAGTTACTGGGTGCTTTTCCCGTGGGAATGACGACAGGGAATGAAGTCCTGGAACCCTTCTCGAAAATGTGTCTGAACGAGGATCTACGCATTGCGAGTCCACACGACATACTATTGCGAAACGATTTGAATAGCTGCAAGTGTACTATTCATCGACTGCTTTCGCAGGTGACACTTTAATAGTTTCGATAAAAAATATATTTCTCATAGAATTACGTAGGATGAGAAAATATGTTCCATTAAAATATTTATCTGTCGTAAACTCCGATATTTCGAGAGACATAAGAAATTGCAAAGCTAACGTTATTCTATGCTGTATCGACGAAACGCTTCAAAATAATGTTACGTTACTTTCTTAGATTTTTCAGCTATTTAAACGATGCTCCAAATCATACCCAAAGTTTACTATACCGATATCAGCCACGATACCAATCGTTAGAGATTATAAAAATAATTAAATTATATTTTAATTATTATTTTTATTTTAGGCTCCGATGTCAAATTTCTTTTCACATAATTAAAGCTCGTCTATAATGGTTGGACACGTGAGAAAAATGTGGTTTTATAGTTTCGAATAAAATGTGCTAAGTGTAAAGTTAGATCCATTAAATATTTGTATCTATGAACGAGCGCCAGGTTAAAGGTGTTTGCGTTGAATAACGTATTTGGGTTTAGGTTTACTGCAGTGAAATGTGAAACTTACTAACGGGGTAAGGATGTTTATTTACACCTGGCAATGTGCTGCATTGGGAAAGATAACGTTTTTACGAGCAGCAATTGAGATTGCTCTTAGTATCGTTCAAGTTGTTTACAGATCGCGTAACTCAGTCACCCAAACATTACACAAAACTGGGTATGCATATATATGCGTGTGCATGTGAAAGTTACCCAAAGAAAAAAAAAAAGACATGCATCTTTTAATCCCTTGCGGCGGATCTCGTACTAAAAATGTTATATTTCTGTTTCAGGAATTTTCTCAACTCACCAAGGAACTGACGACGGCTCGAGAACAGATTCTTGAGAAGGAAGAAGAAATTTCGGAACTCAAGGCAGAACGCAACAACACTCGGGTACGTGAAATTACGTTTTATATACTGGGGCTTAGTTTGACTTTTAATTCTGACGTTGGTATCAATATTTCATACGTGGTTAATAATGTCTAAGCTTCAGTAACTTGTTTGCTAATTGCATTTGACTGTATTATAGGAGGTCGTTAATTTATTAACTTTTGACTAACGAAGTCTAATTCTTGAGAGCTAAAGCACGATCTGCAGCCTCTGAGACTGATACCGGACATCGACATTATTTTTGTTAAGGTATAGATGAGGGTAATGAATTTTTGAGTTAGTTTTATAATTACTTGTGTGCCTTTCCAAGGTAATTGCAAGATAATAACATTGGGATTCATTATTAGAAACGATACGAGGCCCAAAAATAATATCGACAGGGTTTGTCAGACTTGGGTTCTGTAACTGAGGGTTCAGGCAAGTTTTTAATTTATGATTGATTACGTTCAGCGAGCATTCCGAAAATTGGGTAAAACTGGATGGTTACAGCGAGTACATTGTGTGTATTAATAAATAAGTGCAATTTACTCATAAACCTTGGTATTACATAGTTGCTGGGTAAACAGCTGTATAAATGATTATTGTTCGATTTATTGGCATGACTTGTATATAAAAGATGAACATATTAATACCGTTTAATTATAATATCAGCGAAAGCATTAAAATTGTGTTAATTAAAATTAATATTCATATTCAAATATAGAATCCTTAGTATCCTTAAATATGCTAATGGAAAGATCACTTACAGTAATATCCCTGCAACCTTTTAGTTCATAGGGAAATTTATAATTAGAAAAGTCATTGGCACGTCCGGTAAGACATCCTCTTTAGGATCGTATAAAATTTTTATAACCGGTTCAAATTACCTCAGATAGAAATTTCATGAAGACCACTTAGTTCGTGTCTGATTAATCAACTCTTGACTAACATAATAATTCAACCTAAAGTATTGAGAATACTCTGAAATACTCAGTCATATTAGACAGTAGGTCTGAAGTCGAATACGGCCTGTAAATCATGCAAATCTCATTGATGAAAGGAGTGAATGTAGTTGGTTGTATTAAAAATTGTCGTCATGATTGTCATTTATTATCGTTTTTTACAGCTTCTGTTGGAACATCTAGAGTGCCTGGTATCTCGGCACGAAAGATCTCTCAGGATGACTGTGGTAAAACGACAAGCTGCCGCTCAATCCGGAGTTTCATCCGAAGTTGAGGTACTCAAGGCACTCAAGAGTCTTTTCGAGCATCACAAAGCCCTTGATGAGAAGGTATGTTCAGCTATTTCTCTAATGGTGTAAATCACAAAGCGCGATGGCGCCTCGTTACGTTTTCATTAATACGTAGTATTGCGACACAAACAGCCATGGCCGTTTAACGTTTCATCAAAATTATTTTCAGGTTCGAGAGCGACTTCGCGTGGCTCTGGAAAGAAATACGACTCTAGAGGAGGAACTAGCCCACACCAAAGAAGAGGTAAGACTGTGTCTTATGTTTTCAACAAGAATAACGTTCTCTTTGCTATATCGTTAAGCAGTATTGGTCCAATCATACTTTTTTTTTTTATTTGAAGAAATTTAAACTCAATCATACTTCAATTATTTCTTATTCTTTTGTCGTACTTCAAGGTGGGACATACCCAACCTACCCTAGTTGAAATTTCATTCTAGAATCATAAGGCCGGTCTAGACCCTACTGAGCCAGTATAGACTAACGAGGACCTTGACGGATCCTCCGTTTTTCTAATGAAATTTCTACTGGGATATTTATTTTTTGATAGTTAATATTGTCTTTTTTGTTTCTTATCAAATTATTAAATAAACTGTCATTAAGCGAGAACTCATCTTTGAACTCTTATTAGTACAATTTGTCTGGTTAGCGTTTGTTTTATGTCAGATCATTTTTCCTTGCAGCTCCAACAGTATAAAGTGAGCGGACATGCTCCGAAAGTCATAGAAGATAGACCCAAAGAGAACGGTCAGCTCGATGACAGTCAACAAAATAAGGTATGCAGACGTTCACTCAGAAAAGTGCATAGGAACAAGTGCCTCAAAGTGAATGATGCACTCAGGAATAAAATGCATCATTCCATCATACGTATACGTTGCATCGTATATGAGCGATTTCGAGTGTGTGTTCACGGATGCACTTATGTGACTCTTTCACTGTGCATGATCATCCTTAGTGTCACGATATCAACGTTAGCGGCTGCATCTCTTTGGCAATCATTAACATACGTCACAAACACTCTCGGAATAAATGAATCGCTTTCTCAAAGCTCATCAGATTTATTTTATGCAGTTACTTGTTTCTAAACGAACATTGACTTACATTTTTATCTTTTCTTGATATTCAATTAAATACCCTCTATGCGCACCAGTTTTATTTATTTGTTCGAATTTCATTTATATCATGTTTAAAAGACTGTACTACCGATGACGTATTCACGCGAATATTACCATTTAGGCACGCAATCGTACCATGATATTGGTTTCTGATTAAAAAAAAAATATAGAGAAAATCGATATTTTCAATTCTATTTCGCTGAATCCCAATATAACGCGTTGCTCCATTCATATCCGCGCTATTCGTCTCTAGCAGAAGGGAAATGGGTCAAGGGACCGCCATTACTAACGAGTGTAATTTCCGTTAAAATAGGCCAACGTTAAAGACTACCACTTTCAGTGTGTAGTGAAGTTAGTTTACGTGAATTTCGTAGAATATTAAAATTGGTTTTTCGTAAAAAAAAAACACGTGCCTTTAATTCACATTTAAAATTGAAACTGACGACGCAATCCAAACATTGACACAAATTGTAATAAAAATATTAGGCAAGAGAATACACGATCAAAATGACTATCGATAACTGTACCTACAGGGTGGTATTGCTTATGACATTTCATTATGGGACAAGGAGCTTACGCCTAGTAGCACGTACAGTCGTTTTTAATCAGAACGTAGAAGACTGCACCATATAGAAAATAGTAGCATTTGGATATATTTTTATAATTGTCAATCGTACAAAAGTGCTGTTCACGTCAAGTAAAAAGCTACAAATTTCCCTCGAGACTATCTTCAGAATGGTTGTTTAACCTGACGCGGTTAATGCCGACACATCTTTGGCAACTAGTCAATTATGAAAATATATCATTTTAGTAGTTTTGCATGGTAGACATCTTGTAGTATCTACGTGTGGAATTTGCGTGATGCGTGGCGATGCAGGACAGGCAAAGCGAGCGAGGCATTCTGAATGTAGTGTTGTGATCGGGCAGAGTCAGACCGAGCAGGCAGGAAGCGAACAGCAGCAGCAACCTGAGCAACAGCAGCAGCAACAACAACAGTCGCAAAAACTAGGTACAGAGAAGCCAGCCGAGATTGCCAGTAGACTCAGCAACGGCACTCTTGATCCCAACGACCAGGATTCCGCTGTTCGTGTTATTGACTTACAAGCCACACTTGACAAGCAGGTATGGAATTGCAATATGCCTGGTGAAGTCCAATGGAACTGTACTAAAGGACATAAGGAACTTGTTCCTAGGAACGATTTCTTTAGAGATGGTACGAGGAGAATGTCTGTACGCATAACAGAGAAATAGGTCCTTATTAATCTTTGGACAGAACGATTTATCCTTAAGCTTTCTTTAAAGACACAAACTCTTTAATGTTACCTAAACACGATATCTGCGATTCCTTTATACGTAATAGATTCACTTTTACTTATCATTAATGTAGTCGATTATCCTGCAATTTGATTATTGAAATAAATATAATCAGTTTTTTATCTGTGCCAAGGATTATTTCGCGCATTTAATTTTAGATCAGGTCAATTATATGATGCATTAGTTTCATTTTTAATGTACAGATGTCGTGTTTGATTATTCATATATAATTAGCGATCGGTACACTGATTATCATTCATCACATAACATCAGCGATGAACCTTCCATTCATCATATACCATTGTAAGTATGGTATATGGGTAGTTGTAACTATTGATTGGATTTTATTCAGAGTAATTCGTAAGAAAGATATGGGATTTATTGATCGAGATTGATTTTTTAATGTAAATAGTATGATCACGTGAACATTATAAATGTTTTGTGATCATTATTGTTAATCTTAAGATTCTGATACTGCCCACGGCATGTTATATGGAATGACTGTACGTGTTTTGCGTACTGTATTGGCATGATTAGTGCATACGTATAAATCTTTCCTACAGACTCTTTGTATTATTAAAGTCAGCTATAGTAGATTTATTTAAATAATTATTATTAGCGACTGTATTCGAGTCGCATAGAAGAAATATTTGACACAAGTTATTATAATATTATCAAATTATAACGAATTCCGTTAACGTTTCAGAGTTCTGAACTGAGTACATGGCAGCGCCGAGTCGCAGAAATGAGCGGACGTGTCGCGGAACTCGAGGAGAATTTGTCGAAGGCGCAGAAGGACCTGTTGAAGACGCAGGAAACAAACGTCAAGTTGCAAAGGGACCTGCGTGAAAATGTTGCCCAGAAAGAAGATCAAGAGGAGAGAATTGCGACTCTTGAGAAACGTTATTTAAATGCTCAACGCGAGTCCACGAGTTTACACGATCTTAACGAGAAGCTGGAGCAAGAACTGCAGCACAAGGAAGCTCAGCTCAAGGTACACGAGTTAAAACTGTTGATTAATAAAGAAATGGAGAGCATAGTAATTCGATAGCTAAAAGCAATGTGCTTTAGCAAGTGAAAAGATATTAAAACTTTGTAATGGACAAAGACTGTATATTGTACCGAGGAAGGAATCTAGTTATTTTAACGAAAGTTTTCTTTGGACAGTAATATAATTTTGTGTTTTGGATTGTCTTCCCATATTGTAAACGATAGTAAGCAAGGTATCGTTTGTACAGTTGCAGGAGGAGAAGATTGCTGCTATACAAGAGAAACTGGAACTGGCCGAACAAAAACTCGCCCAGTATGCAAAGTTACCAGAAATGGAGGAGCAGCTGAAGCAGAGGATGGAGGCTCTGACCCAGGTGAGGAGGCCCAACCAGGTACGCAGGGGAATCACATCATGAACATGACATAACTTCTTCCTCCACTTCTTTCTTACTGGCTGTCTCTCATTTTTTCTGTTCTCGTCCCTGTGTCTCAAATTTGATTTTCTCTATTTCTTCAATTATTTGTCATTTCATTCTCATCGTGTCTCTCACGTTCGATTCAATTGCGTTTCCAAAGGAATGTCCACTTTGTATGTTTTTTTTTTTTTCTTTCGAAATTTGCTCTAATTCAAATCTCGTTGAGAACTTCTGTTTAGATATGCTAAGTGACTATCGTCCTTTGCGGTTCATAAAATTCAACGAACTTGATTTTGGGATTGAATTCTTGGTTAATTTTCTCGCGTTTGTTTTATAGAGGATGATAATGTTAGTCGTGCCATATTTATGCCTTTTGCTTGTATACATTTTGTTGATAAAAATTGATGAACTTGTCATATCTAGACGGATTATATTTTCGACTAGATTTACAGTGGTAGTATAGATTTTACAAAGTAGATCTTAGGAAATGTTGTTACAAGAATGTTGTGTTTAGAAATGAATTCTAATTTTTCAACAAATCACTTTCTCTGACTTTCGACTCTTTACTGCTCAAAATGTACTATAACGATATTATATACTGTTCTATATAGTACATTGATTGAACATTATTGCACATATCATAATTTTATAGTTTTCTTGATATATTTACTGTGTGCAAGAACGTCTATTGTTAAACAAAAGTTGTATGGTTTTATTAAAATGAAATATTCGACGGAATATCTAATATTTTGTCATACTCATATTGTTGCTACCGAAGAATGAGAAATATACAAGAATCGTATTGACAGTTGATTTATTGAAAAGAATTTTATTCCAAATGAAGAAAAGAATTCATGAGACAGCACATGTTTTACGATCAAGTTCATAAATCCTATCGAGCATTAGAAAATATTCCCATCTTGTTGATACGTACATGGTTTTAAAGAGAAACGAAAGAAATGCGATTTCCGTTCGACTATTTCATTTTAATCGGCAATCCAATTTACCAAGCAGGCTCAGGAGAGACACGGTAGCGCGGAGGACAGAATTCAAAGACTGGAAACGCAACTCGAGGAAAAGAATGCCGAAGTGATACGTCTAAATCAGCGTCTTAAAATGAATGAAGAACACAACAGTCGCCTTAGTACCACTGTCGATAAACTATTATCAGGTCAGCTGGTTGTCATATTAAATTTGATATTAAGGTAGATATACAGCTTGTTTGATATTACATTTTATTAATTTTTATTCCATACAGAATCAAACGAGAGGTTACAAGTGCATCTGAAGGAAAGAATGCACGCTCTTGAAGAGAAGAATGCGTTGACGCAAGAGCTGGAAAAGACACGAAAAATCGCAGAGGATCTTCAGAACGAAAAAGCAGAGATTGTTAAGGAATTAGGAAAGGCGCGGCTGGAAATTGACAATGTCAAACGACAAATGCTTCAGCAAGAAATCGCTTTTAATATTCAGCAAACCGACGCTCTTACCAGAAGCCTTTCGCCAAACGCTGTCGATCCGGGTAATTTTTCGAGAAGCGCGAGTCATAGCAGTTTCGACACGCATTCATTGCCAAGAAGAAGTGCTAAGAGGTCAACCATGGAAGAGGACTCTGCTAAGGTATATCGAGTTTAACAATATTTCATTATAATTATTTCTTTGACTGGAGCTTTGAAAATACATAAAATCTTTTAACAAGTATGAAATAATTATATTCAAATAAATAATAACGAATCGCTTTTTTTTCAGAGTTACGTAGCTCGCACGTTAGCCGAACAGGAATGGGAAAAATTGCAACAGGCTCACGTGCTCGCAAATGTTCAGCAAGCTTTCGACGTTTCCAGCGATGCTGAAGGAGATGGCGACAATGAGAGTATTTTTAGTTCCGCAGCAGACGTCATTAGTCCAACTGGACATACCGACGCCCAGACTTTGGCTTTGATGCTTCAGGAGCAGTTGGACGCTATCAATAACGAGATTAGACTCATCCAGGTAATATAACTTTGTTTCAACGCGTTCCATTTCCTGAGTGCTGTTATAATCAAAGCTTATAATTGCACTCTCGATATTTTACGGTTCTAAAATGACTCTCGAGCGTCTCTTATTACATAAACTCGTTCCCTATTGAACGACACGAAGAGCATATCCGCAAGGAAGAAATCAATTGTCTGTATAAACTCTAGATATCTGAGAATAGTCTGTCTTATATTCAACCTATGATTTTATTACCTTTCTTTTCATAGTGTATAGAAACGGGTCTTATTGGTAAGGAGGTCAACGAGATATCAATTATTAATGTTTCTAGGAAGAGAAGCAGAGCACAGAAGCAAGGGCGGAAGAACTGGAGTCTCGGGTTGGGAGCTTGGAGCATATGAATTTATTGGCTCGTGGTCGCAGCCTCGAGAGAGCATCTCCTCCGCTCAGTGGTCGATCTACTCCAAAATCACATCACAGTCCAAATCGGGACTATCTGCACAAATATCATACCGTAAGTATCGATTACGTTGCGTGGAACGATTTGAGTTTTCGCGCATTCATTTTGTAATCGTTTAACGATTACGCAGTGACGTGTTGCATGACCTATTATTTTATTTCTTTTTCGTGAAATGATTTATCATCACCAACGAAACCATTCATGAGATGACGTTTCGACAGACTTCCCTTTGTAAATAATAATAATGTGCGGGTATTATATTTATATTCAATTATCTTTGGGATTTCGATTTTGTACATACATATGCGTTTCCTTTCTTACTACCATTTAATGACTTATACTATTCTGGTGACTTTACTTCTTACGTTCATCAAGCATATAGGGATACATACAGATTTTTCAATATCATAAAATACGTGAGTCTTCATAATTTATTAATTACGTCACAAGGTGATATAACTAGCGTTATATTGTAATTATTGTATCATCGTGCTAATCAAGATTCATTATTTAGTGTAAAACATGGATGTATCTTTTTTTGGTGTTCAATTCCTCTAGGTTAATACTAGTTTGTATTTTTTTGTTTACACCCATGCAATCTGGCTAATTGTAAGAGATTGGAGCATTGAGATAACGAAGCTGTTTTGAAGGTCCTTGATATCACATGAGGCCAATGATTTCTCATTACGTGTCTTGGAGCGTACTTTTATGAGAATCGTCGTATCAGTAGATTTTGAAATTTTGCAAACTCAGTTATCGACAAACGGTTTGGTGGACGTTGATTTTGGTGTTACAGGCACCAGCCTCAATGTCCCCAGCACACCTTCATCAGTACGCTGCTTCTCTAGCTAGTCCAGGACAACTCTCCGAGTCTCTTCCTGCGAGCCAGGTTCGTTGGACACCTGAACTTTATGACAAAGAAGTCCGCAATAGAAATCGGTTTACGAGACAATCGCAAAAATTACTTTTCTGAAATACAATGGATCGCGTAAGGCACTCGATTGGATTATTGGAAGGAATAACGATTTTTGATTTCACATAGCTTTTGACATATTCCCTATTTTTATTAACGCTACTGTAGTCAATAGGCAGGAGAGGCTATTCAATTTTGTATAATTTTTTTCTTACATATTTTCATTCGATCGCTTTATATCCGATTCATCTCTTAATATTACTGATTCATCTGTAAATGAGATGCTTGAAAATATGCATGACTAACGTTACGAGCAATTTTTAGAAACATGAAATATTTTCCTGACAGTTACCTATCACATGAAACAATAATCTAGTTTTATATAAAATAAATTTATATAATTGTTTGCAATTGTACGCTTAGTTCCTTTTCATCATATTAAAAGTATGTACGAAAAATATAAATCCGTAGTATAAGCGTAAATAACGTTTATGGATTGTAGACAGTTGCAAAACAATTAACTCAATTGCAATAGAGCTAGAACCTCAATAATCATTTCCAATGAATGCATCTTAACCTGCAATGATAACAGTACCAGAGCACTCCGTCTTTTTTATGCTTCAAAGAGTAACTCTGATAGTAGATCTTGATTGCAGTCTTCTTTGCCAATTGTATGTTGTTAATATTATTATTGTAAAAGAACATTTGAGAAAAGTACGCATCTTAAATGAAGCTTACTAATTGTTCTGTGATTGCTAACAAAAAAGATATAATGCTTTCTGCCTGTGGCAGCTGCAGTTGTCCGGTGAGGAACTGCATTCTGTAAGTGAGAGAGACAGCACCGGAGGTGCAGGAAGTGCCGGAAGCGACGCAGCATCCCCATTAACTGCCAGATCACTAAGGCTGGAACGAGTAGTTCAAGCGTTGGCTCACAGTCAGGAGGAATTAAGAAGGTACCATATCATTTATTTTTACACTGTATTAACTCTAACGGCAAACTTTAAACCGGTAATCGGATGTATTATGTATCTTGGCAAACACAAACTAGTTTGATAACAGGCATCCTTTTCGGGGCTTAATAATTTGCAAGAACAAATTTTACGAAGGACTTTGGTGTTTGATTGCAACGTATCTCATGTAATATCGTTTGATATAGAAGTATCTCCACTATGCCTTGCAATATTGATCGACACGCACAATAGAAAAGAAAACACTGCATCACTCGCTTTGCAGTACATGATTCATTTAGTCCGTACTCCTTATTGCTGGTGGTTTACTGACATTGATATATTTAACGGCAAAAGACTCGTCTATTATTTCGAAACTCGAAACGCTCAGCGCACGTTCTAATTGCATTCAGACACTAAATAATTCACGCATCCACTGTATTGTACGCGTGCAAATGATGCAAATTAATAAACTCTCACATATCATTACACCAGATCAACTAATTCATGGCAAATCAGTAGTTTGCATCGATGGCAGAATCTTTAGTAGATTTATAAAAAAAAAAAGTGAGCACGATAAGAGAGACTTTTCGAAATATCAATGCTGATAAAGCTGAAGGAGGATTTTTTTGCTTGCTAAAGCTCTTCTGCCATTGGTTGTTGCTCCGTTCGCAAATTTGTGCTATTGTGAATATTGTGAATTGTCCATGCCGCCAGATGCACGGGACAAAGCGGATTTTCTAGCAGTGGCTTCTCTGCGCACAGGTTAATTAACAATTCTAATATTGCATGCACACGGTATACGCACGTGCCGCAGTGCGCCGTAAATCAAAATGGTCACGCAAAGGATCTCGTCTCCAAGGGAAATCAACCTAGCAATCGTCACGGTAATACAAAATGTCTTCAACTGTCACCTTTCAGTCTTCCGACAGAGAATTACACTGGAATAGTTTGAGAGACGTGTTCAATGACAAATTTATGTTGCACACTGGTATCTCATGCTTGAAATATTCACAAATGAAGAATTGTCTGAAATTTTCGGTTCTATTTATAGACTTGAGTTAAATTGAAGTTCAACCTTTTTTTTTTTAAGTAAAATTGGTAATTCTTTTGCGGAAGTCAATAAAACACGTGCGAAGGATGAAAATTATTCGTTGATAAATTCTTAGTCTTTTCTTTTGGAATTTATCTCCGGACCAAAAGACATGTCCGTAGTTTCCATTTACGGGCACAGCGGCACGGACGAAGAACCTGATAGATACGAATTCTTGGAAGCAATTGATAGTAGCATCTTCCACCCGTCGTACGTTCAAGTCTGTCCTATTCACGACAGACATCGCTGTCTCAGACAGACCAGGGAACTTATGGAAACGAGAAAATTGCATGGGACGTCACAAGACAT
This sequence comes from Syrista parreyssii, assembly GCA_030142615.1. Lineage (NCBI taxonomy): Eukaryota > Metazoa > Arthropoda > Insecta > Hymenoptera > Cephidae > Syrista > Syrista parreyssii. The sequence continues at coordinate 599,481 of JARQTG010000334.1, forward strand.
GCTTCGAACAAGGTTCTTCTCTGCCTATAAATTACAAAGGTGTAGACGGGTCGACATCATTATGAGTTTTGTTCTACCATTTCATAATTTTTCTGACAAGTCAATGACTTTGTGGATATAAAAGAAATGAATGACCTGATATGTTTTTCAATTTATTACAATATTTTAGCTAAAGTATGTGGATTAGAGCCAATAATTTCAATAAGATTAAAATACAGAAATATATGTATTATTTTTGTTAGCTATTGTCTTGTGATATTTATAAAGCCCAATATACTTTTATTACCGTAATTCATTTTATCGACGTGAAACAATTGTGACGATTACTTCTATACCTTTGTGACTCGGCGACTTCCCATTATTATAAGACGTATCCATCTCATAAACAGTAATCAGCCATATTTGCAGGTTTTTGTGTCTTACGTGTAACTCCGAGTAGGTATTACTGCAAAATATTTTAGTATTTCTCTCTTTTTATTATTCATTTTTTACACCAAGTATTTGTCATTGGATCAGACGTCCCTGGAAGCAGAGGCTCCTGAAATTTCTGTAAAATGTGGTTATCTTGTTTTTTTTTTTATTAATTTGAAATAATTATTCGTTTCTAAAGAAAAGACTACGATAATTCCATCAAAACTTGGTCATAGTTTATATTGTATAGTTTTATGTCACGACTGAGTAATTTTACATTATTGAATTGCTTTTGGAGAAACAAAACAATTGAACGTTGCAATATATATTTGAAATCTTCATAAATTGACTGTCAACTTACAATTATCGCAATTGCTTGCAACCTACAATTCGCAGTTGTCGCTTATTTCAATGATATTAAATTAAAAAAAGGTTCTGCTATTCCACGGACTCATATTCTATTGATTAGTCATTTATTAATTAGTTATTCTATTAATATGGTTATTCGATGCGTATTAGAAATATGTTTCAGCAATTTTACACAATGACAGCATTATTAACTAGCAATGCCATAATTTAAAATTCAGAAGTAGTATGCAAATCTAGTACAAAAGACATTTTCATGTAGTCACAACCTACGAGGCTTTGATATGTCAAGGAAAAATAAGCTCACGTATATTTTCTTTAAAAATTAATAAATGTAAGCTTAACTATTAACTGCTCTTATGCTGTCGTAAAATTGAACGTATTTAGTTGCAATATTTCCCAACATTATTAACATACGCTAACGATTGGAGTCTTTTCCGATTTCTGTAAGTTCCCTAGTCATCCGCCCAATAATGTACTCTTGAGAGGCCCAATGAGTCTTCCGAAACGTATAAAAAAGCTACGTACGACATTATGCTATTACCTAGAATATCAACACCCAGAATAGTTAAAATTACCTAGAATGTTCATATAGAGTAAAGAGCATTACAATGAAGTATATACATATAAGTCAGTCGTGCCACATGATTTCAGACATCCAAGAAAGACTAGTCTCATAGCTAATAAACACTTTGTGACGTATCGGTCGACATTGTACGATGCTCTTTTGTTTTCTTGAAAAATATATTTTTATGAAATACGACATGCACCATAACGATACACGTCACTCTACTTTACTTTCTCAGTTCTCAAATAAAGTCTATTGCTTGCCTCGCTTGGAAAATGAAAGCTTCGGTGTTTCTATCAGCTTTAATAATACATTGGTCTATTATTACCTGAACGTGTCATAAACAAGCTTCCATTATATTCTTAACGCTTTTGACAATTCGCCATGGCAATTTGTATGTATGTAAACTGAACATGGGTTGTGAAGGGAGTATTGAACTTGTCATAAGCATCACCAGGAACATATCTAGAAGTGCTTGAAATATCTTTGCAATCACAACGCATATCCATCCACACGCTTTTCTCGAGGACGTCTGAAATCATCCTGTGCATATGAAGTCACGTGCTTAATGACTGTAAAAGCCTAGTACTACGAAGCGTACCGCAAGGAACGCAGTAGCAACCGACTAGAGTAGTACTAGAAACTAGATTAGCGCTCCATGCAGCAGGCATGGGCATCATAACAACGGCGCTCTCAATTCTGGGACTCCCCCTTCCCCATTGTCCTCACGCCACAGTAGCCAGGACAGTTTGCACAAGAACAACTTGAGCGGAGTCGGGCTACCCATTGGACAGTTGTCGAGTTCTCATTTGCACATGCAAGCGACCATGAGTCCGGCTACAGCTGCGGCGGTTGCAGCTGCACAGAAGAAGAAGGGCATCAAGAGCAGTCTTGGTCGATTCTTCAGCAAAAAGGACAAGGTACGGGTACTGATTGGCTTGGAAATTTTTCTAAACTTCTTTCTTGGTCTTATTAATTCTTATTGAATAATTTGCATAACGTTAACCCGTGCAAAGTTACTTATGAAGATTTTATATCTGGTGTCATTTCTAGATCAAAGGAAAAGATACCACGATGCCTGGGGATGTTCCGGGTATGGGTGGTGCAAGCACACCTGCAGATCCGGACTATGGAGATAATGTTTCCTTGGCTGGAACACTCGGTGGTAAGAGTGACTTTGACCGCAGGAAAAAGAAAAGGTATGTTTATGGAAATATTTAAATATTTTTTTGATACTAGGTTAGTTCTTGATGGTGTAACTAATGTTTTTACAATCCAGGAAGTTCATTGCAATTTGACATCTGATTAGGAACAGAATAGTTTGTTTTTTTTCTGAAATTTTTTACATACTTCACATTAGGCAATGCTTTTTTGGGTTTCGCTGTCAAACGTCATGCTGAGCATATGCCAGTCCAAGATTTACTTAAGAATTTCATATCCACAAAAATTGGCATATCGGCGTTGTTTTAGTCCCAGTATGTTTGGTAGTATGTTGGACTCGTCGCGGCATGAGCTGCTGGCAGAAGCAATGAAGGCTGGAACACCGTTTGCTCTTTGGAACGGACCCACGATAGTTGCCTGGTTGGAACTCTGGGTAGGAATGCCTGCCTGGTACGTTGCAGCGTGTCGAGCAAACGTCAAAAGTGGTGCCATTATGAGTGCCCTTAGTGACACGGAAATACAACGTGAGATTGGAATTAGGTAAGTATTTAGTAGAGTTCATAGGTCAATTTTGCTAACGTTCATATATTACAATTGGTCAGTAGGAGCAACAAGTATCGAAACAGTATGTCAAGCAATGAAACTTTACAAAGAGAGAATCAGATTGTATATCATTTTTTTGAAAAATTAAATATTTCATTACTATTTTGAAGTAAAGAAAACAATATCAGACATGCACTGACGACATGTAATCTTTTTACACTTTTTAAGGTTGCATTAATTCAATTTCCTCTTTTTGGGAACAGTAATCCTTTACATCGGCTGAAACTCAGACTAGCCATTCAGGAGATGGTGTCTCTGACCAGTCCATCCGCGCCAAAGACATCGCGCACCACTTTAGCCTTTGGAGATATGAACCACGAATGGATAGGCAATGTTTGGTTGCCTAGCCTTGGTTTACCTCAGTACAGGTCCACCTTCATGGAGTGCCTTGTCGACGCCAGGATGTTGGATCATCTTACCAAGAAAGATCTTCGTGGTCAGCTTAGAATGGTTGACAGTTTTCACAGGTAACCTCGCTTATTTATTTTTAATAAATTATATACTTAATGACTTAAATTAATGAAATCCTGGAGAATTTTAGAATGCATTGATCTTCTGATGTTCAGTACTTAACGAGTACTATGTATTAATTCGTTGCTTCTGCATATGTAATTTTCATTAAACGTAATTTCAGAACGAGTCTGCAGTACGGAATATCGTGTTTAAAAAGACTAAACTATGATCGACAACAATTAGAGGAGAGACGACGAATGGCGGAAGGAGCAAACGTCGATGTTCTCGTTTGGAGCAACGACCGCCTAATAAGATGGGTGCAGTCAATCGGCCTGAAGGTGAGTAAATGCGATTGATTACGAAAAAGCTGTTAATACCATTTCAGTGTGCATGTTAAATGATAAGGAGTCCATCAATATTCCTTCCATTTAATTTATTGCAATTTAGGAATACGGGAACAATCTCTTGGAGTCTGGGGTACACGGTGCCCTGATTGCTCTCGATGAAAGTTTTGATGCCAATAGCTTTGCCCTGGCCTTGCAAATTCCGACGCAAAATACACAGGTAGGAATTTCAGTATATTAATACAATAAAGGATTGCGAATTTTTACCTTTTGATGTTTATATAGCTGTCACATATTAATCTACTAAATAATATATTATTTCAGGCAAGGCAATTGTTAGAGATGGAATTCTCTAACCTGCTGACAGTCGGGACAGAAAGGCGGCCCGAAGAATCGAATAGCATGAAATCCTGATCGAGTTCTTCTAGTAGACTGCCACATCTCCACCCTCATCACGTCTAGTCCAAAGCCCCAGCTATTACTACTATCTGTGCGCAAGTGTGTTGTAACTAACAGTTGTAAGAGCTTTAATTATCACTTCTAAGGGTATCGTCACGCAATCGCAAAGGAGAAGCGTGTGACAAAACGATATGGTACCGTATGGCAGAGCCATTATCATGAAACAAAAATTCATACATCTCTCCATAGAGTGCCGATAGCACTATGGTAGAAAGATACGGTGAACCATGTCTTATGGCTTAGATAATTTATTAAATGGATACATTGTTGTCGGTAATAGGTCCATCTTAATATAGGAAAACATACGATTTAATATGTCAAAAGTGAGAACAATATTTGCACGACCGCGATATCTCCGGCTAGTCGGATTTTCGAAACTTGTAAGTCATCTGCATAGACATTAATTTAGAGCTACGTTGTATGCATTATAAAGGAAGAGCAAAGATAATACAATAATGAGAATTGATTGCGCAACCCGTACTAGCTGTTTATCGCACATCTCTTAACAGAGATAATCTTCAGCCTCTATGTTTTCCTAACGTTCGATGTACCTAACCTCTGAACTTAGGATACTATCGCAACGCTATTAAGCCGTTGCAGTGGATGGTCGAAGTTGCCGAAGAATTTCTTTGCGTCGCGATTATAAAGGCGAGACGAGTAGCGATTAAAAAGTGACGTTCGACGGATGCGTGGAAATGTCAGCGAGAGTAGCGACTTCCTTAATTTTCTTCTATAAGAGAATACGTCTTCTTGTGTGATAGTCAAGCTCTATCGATTTCAAATTTCGACGACGACAATAATTCCGTCTGGTTTCGAGACTTTCGCACGGGATGCACACAGGCCGCATATACCCGACTGCAGACCATTAGACTGTAGTAATAATAAATTCTTCATCGCTGCATCTTGTTATCGCATCCTACTGTATTATATCATGTATTTATAATCCACGTACATATTAACGAGGCCCGACGCCCAAGCACCGCACAAAGTTAAGCTCGAACGAATTTCACTTATTCGGTCATTACCACGTGGGGATTGACCTTTAAAATGCTCTCCCGCAATCCAGTGTCCGTTGAACGCACGAAAAGCCATGTTACGTGCATAGGTACATGCACACGTACACACATTCATACATGCACACAGTCATATATGCTCACGACATATACATTATATATACACACACACACCGTTTACAAGCATATTTACATACTTTAAGTTTTGCGGAAGAAACTTTAGACTATCTCCATTTTTCTTTTGAGTTTATCTTCTTTCTTTTTCTTGTCTTCTCGAAGCACTTTTAGTGCTCCTAGAAATAACAATTCAATGGATCACACAAGATATATGTACACTTTAATGAATATGCCGATAGATGTCAGGATTACGGAATAACGCTTGTTTCATCTTAAGTTTTCTTGACTGTCCTTTCTTTTCTCTTTTTTTTTTCTTGTAAATGCTTACTATTTCGAGGACGGAACACTATCATTTTTGTACCCAAACTATTTGAGTGGCGTCAAAGTATGCGATACGTATGGTAGGTGTTATTGGATTAAAATGCAAACACACTCGTCATGTAACTGAAACACTAACGGTCGATCGCACTTTGTGACATTGCATAGTTATTGAAACAAAAAGACAAGAGACGTACATATGATAAATAGCTAGATGATACACAAAGGAGAATTGTAATTCCGATTGGGAACCTATCTATGTCTCTGAAAATATTCTAATCGATCTTTCTTGTATTTTTAATTATGGCAATGCAATGATACGCTAAATGATAGCCGTGTAACGTGTGACTGATAGTGTAAGTCACGCTGACTATGATCAAGTGGTGTTATATTAAATGGAACGATATAAATTTTGTTTAAAAAGTACATAACTGTCGAATAATCCAAAATAATTATCAATTTGTCATGGTGATTTCTACAGTATTATTTCTGATTTTGCAATTAAAGACGATTAAATCCTATTAAAATATCATTCGGTACATACAATGATACGTTACATATAATTCTTTTTTAACCTGTTGAATAAACAGATTTGTGACGATTTATTTGAAAATGGCGATTCCGTTTATGATCAGTCGTTAATATGTCTTATTTGCAAAGACATATGTATATGCAACGATGCATTTACTTATCATGGACTTTGAACACAAACCCGCACAAGAATGTCTTAATTTTTGAAACGGTTGACCGACAGTTAAAATGTAGTGGTTAACGAGAGAAACAAGAAAGAATATAATTACCGCAAAATTACAAGGAATGTGTACTATATATTCAAAATAACCATAACGATGACGATCATTAAGGAAATGAATGGCAGTGATGACGAATGTATGTGATCATGATAATTATTATAATTATTATGGCACGAAACGAGAAATGAATGACGCTGACAGCGATAATGAGGATGATAGCGATGGTGTAGTTACGATGCCGATTGTTAATGTTGTTGATACTTGAGGAAATCATTGTTGTTGATGTTTGTTTCCCCGCAAGCTAATTCATTCGTTGTAGAACCCTCGTCCTAGATGACTTTCCGAACGAGTGTAAATTCACGATTAATTGTTTTTATTTCCGTACTTGTTATCAAAGTGGGAGAAAAAGGGTTGGCAATGTATCATAGAAGAAAACAAGATCAGTCAAAGTCAAGATTAATGAATTAAGATGGACAATAATGATTTTTCAACAATAACTCTTTCCGTGGCTATCAGGGCTGCGTGAATGTTACTCATTCTTCATATTTATTCTACAGTACCCTGTCTACTTATCATTAGCGTGTACATCAACCTATGAAAAAAATCTGTAAAGAATATCGTAATTTTACATGCGTTCGGAAGAGTCCGTGGTGCATGTAAATGACTGAAATTATTTTTAATCGTACGCTAGCTAATAGTGTCTAATAGACATTCCAGATAGATAAATTATAAAAAAGAACCTTCCAGGAGTAACCACATTCGTAACCACATACATAAATGTGTACATCGTGAAATGTTTGTAGCAACACGATGCAGTCGATGTACTTAATTGTAAATACACTCGTAGATGCGACAAGTTTGCTAAATTACTCAAGAATACCTGGACCTCGAACTTTAAGAGAAATAGGATGAATCGCTTAATTCCTAGTACAAATCTATTTGTATTCAACACTACAATTCAGTTCAGATTTTAGTGAAATAGTGCACATGAAATGTCTGAAATGTTCGCTGTACTATTCGTTTACCTTTGACTTGCCTCATCTACAACGAGTGTATTCCGAATCGACAGGGCTATTGTGTCCTGGTTACTGATATAAGATCCATAACCTAGATTGTGAATATTCACCAGAAATTCAAGCAAAACAATAACCAAACGAGAGGAAACGTAATTTCACACTTTCACGTGATGCTAGAGATGTATATTCTGATGTTTGAGAAAGGAACGACTTGCTGATACTTTGGGGCACTTTGTGGACCTTCGTATGAGTGTAGCAAAGTTGCATTTTTTGTTTAGAACGAGATATCGTAATATCGAAATTGACTCTTGAGATTCTAAACGATTGAAAAAGAAAGAAAGAAGATGATCGATAATGACTAGATTTTCAAGATTCACGCATTGTCGATAACCATTTTTATTTCTTTATTTATTTACCGAGCGCTTTTTCTTTGCAACGAGTGGAGGCAAATTTTCAAACGATAATATCGAAAGTTTCATCCATTTTTCAAACGCATCGTGCAACTCGATTCGCATCGATTGGGAATCAATTTTCATAAATTTATATTTCGTTTTTCGAAAAAACATGCAGCACAGATACATCCTTAGACGATATTCCTATACACTTTTTTTTACGTATACAAAGTAATTGACTCGTTGCCAAATTGAGAGTGGACTGGCAAAGAAAGTGAGGAAGGTACTTTTATAATTTTATTAATTTCGAGTTGTCTTAAAAGTTGTTTCTTTTTCATTTTGTGCCACGTATATCGCCTCACAAAATTACCACAGAAAGAACCATAATACCAAAAGGGGATCATTGATATTCCAATAGACCGAATTGTTTGGAAAAAAAATTGTTTGCTAATTTAACATTGTCCATTTGAAATTCGCACCAAAAGAAAAACGAAAAACGTGTACGATGTATGCGTTTAGGAATGTAAGCTTTTTTTTTAACCCATGACAGACTGATTTCATCATCGATCAAATTATAATTTTTCTGTTTAGACATAAGATCGAATTTTGGTACGTATCCATCTCACACGCAGTTCGTAACATTCCATGCTTAAATTAAATTGTCACTACCCAGTTTTCTTATAGATTTTTAGTTCTTCTCGGTACGAACGTCGTGGAATGGACTAATGAGTAGAAATCAAAATTATCGAATACGCATATCCAGTTATTAGTAAGAGAATTTTCGAAGCGATTATGAAATTTATATTACGCGACGTCATCCCAATAAAATGATTTATGCTTTACAATTATTGACTTTCTTAACGACGCACTATTTACACAAAAATTGTGTCAGCGATTATATTTTACAGTGGTTACGCGTAAAAGACATCATTAGTCAAGTCGATAAATTTTTCTACATTGACACACTTATTTAAAAGTTGATATGATTTGCCAATATCTATGACGCTATTTTTTCATACACTTTGAATACGTATAAAGAAAATGCATCACAAAATACACATTAAAGGACAAAAATCTACTGATTTTTTAAATTGTACTTAATCCATTCGACTGATCGATACGATTAATTCGTTTTACGATTTTCTTTTTTGTCTTTCATATAAATTCTCCTTGCCATTGAAAGCATTTCCTTTTTTTCTTCATTTCCCGAAATACAAGTTGGAGACATACGACTGTTGCATAGAGAGAAACAATTTTAATGCATACAAGATACACGTTGTTAATTATTGGAATAATTGAATAATTTAATAGAAATCATTAATAGCATATAGAGAATATTATGATATAAAGAAACACGTCATACATATCATCCGTTTGCTTTAACAATATTAGCCCTTGCGACAATTTTCGAGTTTTTCATTTCGTTTTTACTGTTTTTCTAAAGGAAAGAAGGGAAAACAGTTATTTGAATGGCTTCGTCTAAGATCATGCATTTATTCGACGCATTATATGCGATTTACAATTTTTCTTTTCGGACTCTACTGTAAAGCGTTAAAGGTACCGACGAAAGGCGAAAATTCAGATTTAAGGTAAATAGTCAATTGTATCGAACGGTTACGTTAGTGGAATGCGAACAAAATATGTTATTGTAATTCAGAGGCAAATTTAATTTGTAGTCTAGGCGCTTCGAATGCAAACGTTTTTACGTTACCAATGGTATATTATTATTACCAGTACCATATACGATTAATGGTTATTGCCGCAATTTATTAAGACTTGCGACATAAACACGGAGATACTGTGTGTAAAATTAATTGTAAGTTAACAAACAAAGAAATTTATTCATCCTTTAACTGTCATTGACCATTGTTAATCGTAGTTTTAACATGTTTGCTCATATCCTAGTATAACTAAGTACAAGTTTGCGTTTAGTTCTTTGAGCACGTTAAGCCGTTATTAAGTTGCTGTATAGTGTTTCAAAAATGCTGATATCATTAAATCACCATCAACCAAAACTCTATGAACTCCTTTTTTTAATAAGAATTAGTTGACTAAGACATTTTTATTGTTTTTTTTTCTGTTTGTTTTCTAGCCAACTTTCCTTCTGCCTCTTTCTTTTGGAATTCAAGCTTTCGCACGATCCCCTCACACGATTGATATTACTAAATTATTTAATGGTCATACGTATTTATTTATATTAGTCCATCGTACACATCCGTCATTATGTCATTCGTCGCCATTACTCCTGTTTCAATTAATCGAAAAAACGTATGCAAGATATACAGTAGTTTTTCTTATTCTGATCGTTGCCAAAGTCATATTTTAAAACTAAATGCATGATTCACACTCACGAAGCGATTCCTCGTTATAAATGTGAATTACGAGAATAAAGATTTACAGTTTTCTTTCTATCTTAGAACTGAACTTGGGAAACGAAAGAAGAACAGAAAATAATATCCGGAGTTGAAATAGGCGGTCGTAATTATTTTAGTTCACTTTAGACCTTAAGGAAATCTAAATGTCGTGTTGCGATGTACTGTGCTGCGTTATTAATTATAAAAATTAATTGAAACTCATATGCGATTGAAAGCAAAGAGTCAGAGTGAGAGAGCGTCGAGATTTTACTTAAAGTTATTTTCACTCAACCGCTAAGTCTCGGTTCAGTTCTGCTGCTGTTAATTGATTATCGTATGATTGTTATTACGAAGAAGAATCTTTCGTATTAACGCAGGACAAAACTCGAGGAAAGGCAAGTTTTATACATACACTTTTATTACAGCCAGAGTACCTTGATTTTTCTATGCATTGACAAGTTTCTCAAATTTCATGCATCTCGTCGCATCGACCAATACAATTCTCTGTTAAATCTCTATGAAGTAGTCACTTTTGAGAAACTAAAATTATTGTCGAAATTAATTAATATCGTTTTCGGGTGGACTGTACCGGCTTCATTTGGTGTAGCTTTGTTCTCAACTATCGCACGAGAACAAGAGAGACAGAGATATACGAAGTTAAGCTAGGGTAACCAGTATAGGTCTGATCGAGAACGTTATAAGATTCATGAGCTGAAAAGGTATGACTGAACTTATACAGGGTTATTTATAAGAATCACACCATCTGAAGTTAGTCTGTCCATTTGATTTCTATGGTAGAATCATTTTCAGGTGATGGATTTCTCGTGAATAATTCTATGTACGTATAATGCAGTCATCCCTAAAACAGATAACGAATTGCTAACAGATTATCAGGGTGAAGTTACTGTTTTTTAACTTTCAATATAAAATGTATCTTGTGCACGTATGATTGGGAAACTGACCGTAAACGCGACATGTCATGTATAATATTGTTTAAATTAATCGTGCACTCGTTAGAGACATGTCACTAAGAAAAAAAAAAAGCAAGACTCTGTTATAGTAATTCTTTTTATATCGAATGTCTAGCAGTATTTTATACATTCCTACGTATTAGATATAAGTGACAGCACATTTGATCTTATACCTATTTGCCATTTTGGTAGCGGCTGAATAACGTCAGAATCATTTCTCCCCGAATATACTGGTAATCTGTAATATCGCTGTAAACGTGACATGTGAAATTTTACACTATAGCGAAAACACGTCTGCGCCCAGTCAACTCGGTAACGCGAAACACACTACAGCGGCGAGAGTCCACATGCCGAAGATTAAGAGGCGCTGAGAAAAAAAGTGACTAACAAATGAAAAAAAAAAGCACAAACGGAAAGAAGAAAATCTGACACGAAGATTTGTCAAACGAGTACAAAAATGGAAAGACTTCGTAGTCCAAAATTCATCAGAATGAAACGAGATTAAATCGCTTGTAATATTACATTATACTTTGCCCTTTTCAAAGACGAAGGAACAAATTTGTCAAATTGATGTATGCGAGGTGATAGAAAATATTGCGACAGTCTAAGGGGTAGATTTAACTAGTGTCGAACGGTTATTAACAATGAATCGATGAACAGTAAGTGATAATAGGATCACGTCTGAATTAACGTCAAAGGAGAAACACTGATCTTTGCCTATGAAAAATATACATAATATAAAAGGTATAATGAGAATTGATATATCCAGCATAATTCTTAATTACGATGAGATATCGAGTTCGTAATTATTATAACAATTATAATACTGTGTCATTACTGCTGCTGCTATTAAAGAACAAAACCAACATTACTATTATTACTACCTATTACTGTTACCATCTATTGCTAATTATTAATATAACTAGCACTACTATTTCTATAGCGATTAACGTAATGAACTATTATCGTGACTGTCTGCGACGATTACTAACGATACTGTCATTACTACGATATTGTCCTTGTAATTTTTATATGCCAAGTGTACACTTTCATAGGCTACTGTCGCGTTACTATACGAGGAACTTGCGTGTAAAGTTTTTAAATGACATAAGGGAAGAACAGTTAGAAAAATAAAAGTGGTCTTTCGTCAGGACGAAGGAACGCGCGAAATTGACTGCATTAACCGGAACTATGAAATATAGATATTGTATAAGATGATGAATGATGATTATTATTATAATATAGTACGACTATTAATATAACTAAGATTATTAATGATTGATAAAGTAAATAGAGCGAATTGTAATCTATCCTAATTGACGCAACTATTCAAGTAAGGATATGGATCTGTAATTCATGTGTAACAAAAACCAAACTGTATAACGTTGTTGTTGTTGTTATTGTTGCTGTTCTTATTATCCTTATTCTTACAATTATTTGCGCAATGTTACAAAGGAGTAAAGACCCGGCGATTGTGTCATTGTAAATATTATTTTAGCAATACAGAGACGACACTTTTATTTGAGCTCTCTTTAGTAATTATCCTATTCGTATTGGGGCACTCGTGTGGTGGAAAGATTTCTTTAAAATTTACTCTTAATACATGTTGACGATTTATTGAACTTTTAAAATCTCTTATTCACGACGCCTCTTATTGCGACGAGTATAAAGTTCGAGGAAAAATGCTATCGTTGCTGAAGTGCAGCCGAGAATGTATATGTAAAAAATGGTTTGCAGATGGTCGAGCGTAAACGAAATGTTCCTCTTGGAATCGTTTAATTCGTGGCAATTGAATCCTGAACATGAACGTTGTTTCTGAAAAAAAAAAGGAAAAATTTAAGGGGTAATTTTGAATTTACGTGTAGCTGAAGGAACGACTAATAAAAAAGATTCAACATGCATTTTCCCATTAGGATTACGATACTGACTTTCTGACTGATTCATTCTTTTGGTAATGGAAATATATGGTGAAATATCGAGGTTCTAGATTTTAGGTTATCAGATTCAAATATATACGTACTTTGCTACCTGTTAAAATATAAGGCGCATGCAGCATTCCTTGATAGATGTAGGAAAGTAATTCGTCGATTATTTCCAGAAGCGGGGAACCACGTGGAAATACGTAAGCCACTAAGGATGGTACGGGACATTCCTCCATTAAATGAAACATCGGTTTTCCATTGTGATCTATGTAACGATCCTGTTCCTTCATTGAACTCGCAATGCTTCGTCTCATAAAGTACCTATAATTGCATTTGGAAAAATAACATTCAAATTTGACGTCAACGAAGTATAAGTTGAAGGAGAAAAGAGGAAAAGAGACTTCATTGGTTTACGATCCGACAGAATTGTTATTGGATACATAAAATTCTTATTTGACGGATAACTAATAAATGTAGAAAATCGAATTTTCAAAAATCACATGACAGACCTCAAAATATTTTCCTTTGTAATGCCGTAATATACACTCGGTATGCTCGGAATGCTCGGTAAGATTTTTTTTTTCCTTTTTCTTAATTTTGCTTTATTTCTTCATATACTTACCCACGCGTTACATTTAGCACAAAAGGCCTATTTTCAAATATCGATGCGTCGAGCTCGATTTTTGATAACAAAATCCTGGCAATGTCGGGATCAACGGACTCCGGCGTGAATTGAAGATTGTCTGGTATCGTGAGTATTAAGAGATCCGTATCGTTTAGATCTTTCAGTGACTGAAGTGATCGATAATACAGTGGTTTTGTGAGGAAAGAAACAAGTATACTTTTGTAAGCAGAATTTAAAAGAAAACAGTATAATATGTATGGCAGCAGAAAATTCTTTTGCTTTATGTTCTTATTAATTTCCTGCTTGGTAATCGGCGAATCGCAATTCAGTTTACATAGGATGCAACATATTGGCAGTCCACAGGATTCTGAAAAGAAATGTTACTTTAATGCATCTTTTTACATGTACGATTGGACGAAATACTTATTAGCATTTATTGTTATACATAGCAATACTGAAATTATTACTAAACATTAACAAAAATAAATATATGTCGTACGTCAAATTTTTAGTACTCACTTTTCAAGTAATAATGCTTATCGGAATGCCTGATTTCAGCTTTATACCCAGATAATTGCAACGCTACTAAAAGTAGAGAGTAAACGATAAAGCAGGAAACGACATGCAGCCACATATTGATGTTTAAAGCTAGAAAGAAATTATAAGCCTGAGGTATTTTAGTTCCTGCCGGTACGAGAATACAGAAATCGTCTTTATTGACTGGGTAGCTGGTTTCCACTGTATTATCATTCAAGTTAAATATGCTCAGTAATTTTAACTTGTCCCATTCGTTTTGGTCAATAAGCGTCTTGGTGACATTGTTGTCATTGGACGACATCTGCAACAGAGAATAAATTATGTTTACGTAATGAACATTTATGGTATGGATTATTTTTATAATTACTTGTTGCGGAAATATGAAAGGGGAGGAAACGAGGCGTTTGTAAATCATTACTTTACCTATGTATGCGTAGGTGTTAAGTGAAAAGTTAATGATTGATTATTAATAAAAATGATAATTACCAAATTGAGTGGGCATGTTACGTTAAATTGAATGTTATTTAATGATTTTTTAAGTTTGCAGTCATTTTGACTTTTTAGTAGATTATAATATTCATTTACGAATGTTGCGTTCCTATAACTAAGGGTTGCCCTTAAAAACATGTTACTTAAGACTTCGTCTTTGTATTCTGAGCTATTTACAGAGTTGTTATTACGTTTCTGAACAACAAATTTTATCGGATATCCATAAAGATTTTTGAGTTTGTTGTAAAAAATATTCGTATTGTTCGTCGGGCTTGTGAAATTTTGCAATACGAATGGATTTGTCCAGGGTACGTAGGTGTAGATATTTATCCTTCCCTCATTATCAAACAGTACTGCTACGTCAATAATAAGTACCTAAAAATATAATAAAATTTTACAATCCATTTTATTTTTTTTTAAGTCATGAAGAAAAATACAAAATCGAATAACTATTAAACACGTGCTAATTTTGAAATCCTCCTCGATATTCTAATACATAGTTTTATTTTGTGAATAATTTACAGTCAGTTATTCAGCATAAGATTTACTATGGCTGATGACACGTAACGCGTCGTTTTATAATTTCCATGCGAGATAGGAAAATTGCATTGCAAGTAATATTATTTTTATAAAGATAATTTTTCGCAAATAAACAATATCGAACTAAATCTCAATATAATAAATGATATTTCATTCTATTATAAAAAATGGTTTACCTTCCATAAACACATAAATATTTCTTTCATCCATAAATCGCTAAACTTCACACTATCGATTATTACAAGCAGCAAATGTCTTCTGGTACTAAAAAATGAGTAGGACTGACCGTACCTCAAAATGTCACAAAGCTTATTCGTATTTTGAACAATTATTATATTTCCTTCTGTTTTCGTTAACTCTTTCGGATTTGCGTGCTGTTTATTCTGATTCCACTTTACAGATATATTTATCATGGAATAGTCGACTAGCGCAGTAGCCATAAAGTTCTCATTGGCATCTTGCAAAATTCTAAGAGTCCAAGGATCCGATACGTTATACAGGATACCGATGGAGGAGAAGTTTTGAAATTGTTGAAGAACAAAATTTCGAATGAAAATCTGATACTTTGTATTTCTATTCACTACGTGTAACTCACACTCGACAAAGCTTATTATTATCAGGAGAAAATAGAATCGCAGAAACATATTTTCTTTGACGATTTTGAGTCTCGCGCGAAGATTACTTTTCATATTTTACTTTATCACTACGAAAGTTATTTGAACGTTTTCGAATTCATTTTCATCCAGTTAAACGTGCGGTCAGACGCTAAACGAGTCTTATTGAATTACAGGGCCAAATATATGCTGCGCAACGTATAGTAAAAGTACAATAGTAGATTCAATGATATTGTATATCTATTGATTTTGCAACATCAATCTAATATCAATGGTGACAAGTGATTGTTAATACGTCATATTGTTCGTAAGATTCAATAGGATCTCCTAATATAATACAATACTATCAGTACCGACAATCCGCAACTTCGTGACTATCGAATTCTACTGTTGATGTACTCTTATCATTATGATATAATTGCGGAACGGGCATTGTCAATTACTAGTATGTTGGAGCGAAGGTCAAGCAAGTAAGATTAATATGCTAATAGGATAATACATATATAATAATAATAATACTTATTTGCTTATCTTATTTATCTTACATTACAAATTCACCTATTTCGATTACAATAAAATACGCAATTCGAACTAGAAAATATTTTATTAATTGGAGAAGAAAAATTAATTATTTAAATTAGATATAGTCGATTAACTTTTTCTTCAATATCAGGCCTATCAGTGTAATCATTTACCGGCAAGTAAATCTAATCGTGCTCGCGCAATTTGTTCTAATCGTGTAAAGAAATCTGAATTAGGCGGAACTATTCTATTAAAATCTCTTCTGTCGAATCGCAATAACTCGCAAATTTCGAGGGCGATCGCTGTTACTTCTCTTCGTCTCTTCGAATAGATCAATACTGTTTCACCAAAATATGCTCCGTCCTCAAGATGACATACCTGAAGTAAAAAAAAATGGATACTTTATTTTATATAATAAATTTTAATTAAATATGGACGCACCTCTTTTCCAGATCGTGTCATCAGGGCTACTGTACCACTTGCAATAAAATACATATAATCGCCTTCGGAATCGTATTTGAAAATCACGTCACCTTTCAAATAAATATCCGGCTTGAGTGTGGCTGGAAATTAAAAAGAATTTTTTTGAGATTCTTGAAGATTGATCATTCGTATGATAAACATTGAAATACCTTGATTCTCGAAATGACAGTTTATTTTGGAAAATGAACAAATTTTTTTGTAGGTATTATATACATCTCCCACTTATACTACCATGAATAAATAATGTTAAAATATATTTGAAAAATTTAGAAATTTTCATCATAGCAAATTTTATAATGATGATGTTTGCTTAATATTTGTATTAATTTTAGATTTCAAAATTGTTATCTGTTCGTTTAAATATACAATATACGCAAAATACATATATATATATATATATATATATATATAATCAGACAATAGTCACCCTTTGAACGTATCAATGTTAACAAAACACAAATTTCATATTACCCATTATGCTTGTCGATAAAGACCGTGGTAAACCATAAAAAATGGTAGCGTTGTCCAAAAGTCCACGACTAGTATGCACTATGATTTCGTGCTTCAAGTGAGCTAAAAATACAAAAGTGCGTTAGACGTTTGAAAATCTTTGAGAGCAATAGCCAATCGACCAACTGGGTAATGTTGCTGTTATTGCGTGCTCCTTAAAATAGCTGCCTTGGTATCGATACTCGTAATAAATAATTAATTTATCTTTAAGATTTTTCGGTAGTGATTTATCCTGCGCATACTCATTCAACTGGGACATTATCTGATGGTACTGAAGTTCTGGCGCGATATGACAAACAACTAATTCCAGTACAACAACTAATGAAGAAATAAAAATATAATACACACCATACCATATGGAATTTAGATATTAAAAATTGATAGATTCAATTATTATTATGAAATTTTTAACAATTTTTCACAAGCACTTGCCTATTATGTAAATGGTATAGCCTTTCCCAAAAATCAGTAACAGACAACGAATAGTTTCGTCAGGTGATGCACGTGTCTGAAACTCCACGAAACTTGCACTCCATAAGTTGCTAATTCCAATGTGCAAACTTGTTAAATATATATCGAGGGGTGACTTCTTGAATATTTCATACTTGACGAACCACGCATCCGTTTCCTATTGCGATATTTAATAACTTCGTAATATCTTATAAATTGAGTGTTTTTTTTTCTAGAAAGAACATTCACTTGAATACATGAGAAATTACCTCCAATCCTGTTTTACCGACGTACATCGCAAAGAATGGATAGCCGTAAGTTAAACATGCACTCCAATGGCATATTAAGGCTGATAGCAAAGACAACCACAAAAATATTTCGGAAACATTATAAATGCCACACACCTGTTAAAGATATTGTTAATAACAAATACTACTGTTCCAAATCCCATTGGTCTCACGTTCAATATTATAATATATTAATACTACATTTACGGGGGGAAATTATTTTAACATTACTTTCCGTTTGAAATTCAACTTTAAATTTTATAAATATATTCTCATGAAATTTTTAGTCATATCATTCATCATATCATATGTATATTTCTATACAATGATAATGCTACCCTATGTTATAACTTACCGCACTAAGTTGTTTGACGTATTTGCGAAGTGTCGGTAATCGAAACAGTTTAACGAGTGGAAGCAATTCTACGAGAATTGCTGGAAAATTAGCATTTTGTCCTGGGGGTAAAATATATTTTCCGAACCACCAACTATACGGAAGGGATGATATCAAATCCACTAAAAAATATCCTTCAGCATAATGCCTGTGGAGAACGTAGTGTTAAGATCTACAGAAATTTATATAGATCAAAATAATTTTTTTTTACATAAATCTAATTTACTTTATATCACTGTACCAGTTTCTTATACGTACCTCGCTATAAGGATAGGGTCGAGGAGAATCTCGTGACTTGCAGTAGATGTATAAGCTGTATTGAAATTAACGAGTACATCTGCTAAGCATACGACATATGATGGAATTACAATATTAAATTTATTCAGGTCAGTTTTTCTTGATAGGATGTAGTATGATATCACATATGGAAATACAATAAAGGAATAAATATAAGTAAAAGTCATTAGGGTATCCCAGCCAAATCTGCATATATGTAATATCGTATTATTAAAATTATTCGGTTATAATAGTTTTATTAATTTTTTTGTCAAAAATACCAAAAAATGAAAAACTCAAAGATTTGAGTGATTTTTTTACCTGAATTGACTATATGGATGAATAACCCACCAATGCGGTGAGCGTCCGTGACGTTTCTTTTCAAAAGCGATTGCTGCACGGCTGCGAAAGTGCCACTTTGTAAAAGGATGCTTTACGGACACTAGGATAATCTTTTGGAATCGTCTTTTTAGTCTAGCACTGAGCCTTGCATTTGGCAAAAGTTTTGGTAAATAACTATTGGACCCTTTGGATAATTCACACGCATGAACGTCCAAACCACGTTTTTTGAGGTTGTATGTGTCACGCCTTAACGAAGATATTCTCATTGTCACGATTGCAAATTACATTTAACAACTCCATTAAATTTGAAACGTTTCTTTGGTATTGCAGGTTACGATTTTATTATAGATAGTGTTTCATTTTTTTTTTCCAAATTGCTACTTCGTATAGCGTGAAGTATAATTCTAATTGTAAGACTCGAATTTTGTTGACCCACGTTTCCAACTATAGGTAACACTTTTTAGTATTATTTATTATTATTTTATTTTTTCTTACAATAGCAATTTTTTTTTCTTAATATTTTTGAAAGAAATATGACAAGCGAGTTAGAAATATACATTTAATTATAGAATATCACGTTTGCGATACCAGAGGAACCACATTAAATAATATTATAACGAATATTATCTTTGATTTAATATATCTTAAGCTTTTTAATAAAACAACGTCTACCTCGAATTTCTTTATAAAGCATCTTTAAGCCTAAGGACTTAAATTATACAGGATGAAGATTTGACTGAAATTAAAATGAAACTGTAGGCTCACCTATAATAACCTGTACCTATTATAAATGTTATAAATACAAAATTAACGTAATGAAATTTACAGCTGAATTTTTTATATCGACATTCCTAATTATGCAAATTATAACAAATAGATTGCATTATTAAATCAATCATGTTGATATATAAGAGATATAGAGGGGTGAGTATCTGTCCTCGTGAGTTATCTATCCCATGTTTACCCCAACAAAAGTTAATCCGTTGTAAAGGACAATATTATTTCTATTACCATTTCTCACATAGGGTAACGTATCTTAGTTATCTTCGAAATGTGACAGTGCAAATAAGACACGAGACAGTAAATGTATCTTATAACAAGTTTCTAATACTCTTCTTCTTACAATCTTTTCTAATGATTAATTTCATTACAATCTTATAACAAGTTTAGAGTAGCCTTCAAAGTTTTCTTAGTTAACCCCGCGTTACCGATACAGTTTACCAGCTCTGATTATGAGTCTATTTTACAGTCGATTCAGTGGTATAAAATTAAATAAAATTTAACATGTCAATGATATTTGATAAATCGTTCGCCAGTACGGGACACAGAAGAAATTCATCGCCATCGTTAAATATTATAGAGATCAAGAAATCTTTTTACAAAAATGTATCTTTACTAGCCAAAGCAGTGCCTGCCAGTGATGAATTTAAAAAATATTTTCACGAGGTTCGTCTTTCATACTATGAAAAATTCCCTTAAAAGATGATTTATGATTTAACGCATAAATTAAAGGTGCATGATTTTGTGGATGTTTATTTGAAGAATTCAAATCAATCCATATAAATAATATAATATTAATTTTGTCTGTTTATCAGATTTTTAATATTTGCACTATATTATAAATTGTGTGTTTCCGTCGCAGCACATGTTCCATAAGCCAAACACGATGGGTTTCATTTACGTAACATATTTCCTTCTAACGGTGTACGATGCGGAGCGATTTAAAAAAACTGTCGAATGGCCTGTTATTTGCAAAAAAACAGAAGCGCGATATCGTGTTAATATTAAAAATTATTTGAGTGAATTGTCCAATGAGAATCCAGATATTGGCTTTCCTCCAATAATGGCGTCCACCCTATTGCATGCCGGGGGCACGAAATTTACGATTCTTATGTGGAAATTGTCTCAGCTCGTATTGTACACTTACGTCAAACAGCAAAGTAAGTACAATATTTTGTTACAACGGTTAACAAAAGTTACATATCGGCAATGTTAAAAATTCCTATTCAAAAGTGGAACTTATAAAATACATATAATAATAAGATACCCTTATATCCCTGAGTAGAAAATAGTAACATTATCTATATATTATATAACTGTTATTTAGCGTTTGTTGCACTGTATATAGCGATGATATAATTGTATACATAAATATTTAAACGTCAACCTGCCAATCTATTTATAACGTACAATTTAATCGTATATAAACATGTCCGTTATAAACACATTTCCCTACTTTCGAACTCAGCAGCTTCCCCCACTCTAAAGCTCTTTCGAATTTTCGGACGTATATCTCGTTATAAGCCTCATGTGCAAAGTCAGTACAAGCGGCAGTGGGGAAGCGGTAATTTTTTTAAATATTTCCCCTACGTCCCCAGCTGAACGGTAGTAATTATTAAAATTTGTTGATCTTGGAAATGTCTATCGCGTGTAATATTTAATATATTGGATCAAGCTAAGATTTATCTGACGATAGTTTGAATAATGATGATGGAAAAATGTCTTGACTTTGTTCTATAGAAAATGAAAATATTTTACTACCACCCAAACCTGGCGTTGCTGAGGAATTGACAAAAAGGATTCTTAATAATGCCATTTATAATATGGAGACTATACTGGAAAAAGAGGGAGAAGCCTTGTCTCATTTTACCGAGGAGTGTAGATTATTTGCAAAGTGAGCGATTTTAATGCATACTACGAATATTCAATTGAGCGAAGACTCGCGTATACTAAATATTATAATGACTAGGGAAGAGGCTGATGCGATAGATGAAATGCGATCGAAATTATTTGAAATGCGAAAGACTTTGGAAGATCTCGTGAACAATGCTCCAACCCTACCTGCAGTCAAGAAAAGGCTGCGAAATGTTGAAGATGTAGAAATAATTGAATGTTGGTATCAATGATATAATATTTCATAAACATCACAAGATCGAATAATGAAACATTATATTATATAATTTTACAGTAAGACTTGTCGAACTTACTTTTTAAGTATCTTGAAAATTTAAGATTGCATTTTCAAAAATGTCAAATCTTCCTTTACCACGAAAAGTTATTAGCATAAATAAAAAAAAGTGCAGGCAATAAGTTTGAATGACATACTTTTTTTTCTACTTTGCATACATTTTGAGTACAGTAATACTAAAGAAAATATTCACTTCGTATATATATTCGATCACATCATATTCGTTGGACAGATGCATTGAGATATATAACCACATTATTTTCTGAATTTAGTATGGAAAGCAAGTATAATCGAAAAGCAAAATTATTTGAAAGAACGTAATGTGCGCATGAGAGACATAGAAAGTCTCAGTAATTACGTGAATACAATAATAAAGAATGTGTGCGAGCCGAAAATATTAGATGTTGAGAAACTTGAAAAAGTAGAGAGTAAAAATATTTCTGAATTAAATCTTCCTCTGGAAATTCAGGTAACGTACAGAATTACAGAATTACATCTTGTTCCACCATAAAAAAAATATTTCCTTATCACATTTCAGGTGTCTGCGGGTCAACTGTACGTGAATGAAAAATTGTCATTGTCATCTTTGCTCTCGTTGTTTTGTGCAATTCTGTATAAGCTGCGCTGTTACATAAAAGATAAGCAGTGGGTAAACCTATCATACGCACAATTGCAAGTCCAAGGATTTTCCGATGACGTTCATACGATGAACAATTTATTTGATACACTGTTTACGAGAGTAACAAATCTCTCGAGCGACATACAAGAATGTATTAATCAACAAAAGTTGATCAACATGGATATTATGAACTGTGTCAATTTTCCCGATATGTACAAAATTTTGTTTAACCCCTCACCTAAGATAGAATTCAATGCAAATGAATGTAGCAGTAAAAGATTTTTAACCCTGGAACTTACCCCAGTGGGAGGTAATTGAATAATTAAATAATAAATTTTGTTTGCGATTTAAACAATTTTTACTTCCAGATTTTGATCTGTCAATTAATTTGCAGAAAAACACAACGCGCTGTTCTCACGTCATATACGCCGGACAGATACAACGCCGCGGTCTTCAAGAGTTTGCGTAAATGCATTGATATCACGAATTAAATTCGACGATACAATATCGTCTATAATTAATGAAAGGCAATCACCAGTACTGCATAGAAATGAAAGCGTGCTGAACGCATCGTCTGTTAAAAGCGTTAAGAAGTATTCAAGATTGTTCACTAATTCCTCAAAGAATAATAATCACAAAGGTTTGTATCTATTTTCATAACGAGATATGTAATATATGATTTTATATATCTTCATTATATAATATATAATATATTATAAAGATATATAATATTGATACAATATTTGGTTGACTGAGAATGCTTTGTTTTGTTCACAGCAAACTATAGTTTTATGTCTGTACCAAGTGCTACTAAAGCAAACTCAACCGTACTCATGAATATCATTGGAGAAGTCAAAACAAGATCAGAATCAAGTTTGGATGTTACAGCAAAGAATCTTTTCAAACTTTCGAAAAAAGTTGTTGATATTGCTTCTCGCATCGCGAGTCGTGATTCAAAGGATTCCTTGGCTCTTACGCCAGTGAAGAACAATCAATTACAAAACAAGTCAGATGTTGAGGCTCTGCAATTAATTCCAGTCGTACAGACGATCGATTCTTTGGAGGAGAAAAATATATTTGGGGAAATATCGTGCAATGCTAACATGGCAAATCTGGAAACCACGAAAGAGAAGGGAGGGAGAACGAGACGCTCGATTAGTGATTTGGTAGAACAGTACAGAACGTTAGTAGACAGATCTTCGATCCAGTCAATACATTTTGAAAGCAGTAACGTCAGTAACAGCACAGAAAAATATTGATGATTAATTTGATATCATTACTCGATACGTTTCTATCAATTATACGTGTCCCGATTGAGTTTGTTATATAAGTAAACCTTTTTCGAATTATTTACCTTTCTTTTTTTATGTCTACTATGTATGCTGCATTTTTGTAGTGTTCATAATTGCTAATTAGGCCATGTGTGAAGATTTAATTAAATATAAATAATAATTAGAAGTGAAATACGATTTTCAAGAATTACTTACTACCTTCAATGCAAAGCTACTGATTCTTATATGTTGAAATCATCTCTACGCTGCATTGTCCTGTCCGCTTTGTTCTGTGCTATTGGTGCACTTTTTTTCCCTCAACAATCACAGCAACTTTTACCCTGAAACAGGTTAACTTTATCACCATATCATAGTGAATTTCACTTAATGTTTTTAATACGTTGTGCAGGTTAAAACTGCTACGCTGCCATAATAAGCTTTCAGTATTGTGAAAACGACGTCATTACAGTTACTAGGAACTGTCGCAGTACACTTCACGCGGTTAACGGAAAGAACGCGCAGTACTGCCACTACTGAAAGCTTATATCGGAGCACAGAGGGTAACTACCTACCTTACCGTTCACAGTGTTACCAGTCCCAGTGTTAGTAATGCTTGATGTCACCAGATGTTGACCGAAGGTAAAATAGACTAGACAATTTGCAAGGTTTTCTTGGGAACACCATGATTTGATCTGTAGATGTTCGCGACACCTATGCTTGCATGACACTAAATTACATAAAGTGGCTTGTATATTCAACTCCTTAGTCAATGCATTCTCAACGCTTTCATCGTCGTTTTCAGTCGGACGATTGATCGTTTACTGGTAAGTTTTCGACATTCGTTTATAACGATGAAACTGTCAAAGTTTTTTGTTAGAATATAATGATTATTTAATGCATATTTAGAAATTAAAAAGACGGATTTTAACCTAATAATATTTCATCTCGATAATTTCTTCTTTAAAATATGTCAGGGCGAAATCTTTCAAATCGAAGATTTAACCCCGCGTAAATATTTCTGTGAGTTTTCTATCAAGCAATTCTATTACATAGATCAGACGCCAAGGGCGTGTTCCTATGATCCGATTGATTACTTGGAAATCCGTTTTTCTCGTTTTACGTCGCAACTGACAGATTTTCTAGTAACCCCCTGTTCTCTAGTATAATAACAGAGAAATTGATGGCCGACTTAATTATCCCATTTATATACAGACGAGCAGATAAAGCAGGAGGGAAAAGAAGTCAGAAGAAAAAAGAAAAGTAGAAAGAGACAAGTGAGAAAATTTCTCTCCAATATATATCTCAGATAACAGCCAGTAAAATAGTAGAATGCAGAACAGCAGAATGTGCTAATAAGATATATGTATGTACGTAGATACTGAATACGTACAAAACACGATCGACTATATTCGAAATATGTGCAGAGATTTTTCGTAAATCCTTGTCAAATAAATACTCACAATCAGTACATTCTGCAGACATAATTCTGATAATTTAATATTTAACACGATATTTGTTCGTACACTTGTGACTTTACAAAATTTACTATCAGTATTACAAACATGGTCTGAGTCAATTCCATGCAGATAAACAGAAAAACTATCATTAACATTGATTGAGACTGAGAGCGTTGAACTATTAGAAGATATTTTCAGAACATATTGAGCATCAATTGAAAATGAACATATATACGAATAATCTCTAAATTTTCTCAGAATATACCAGGATCTATTGAGAATAGTGATTTCTCATTTCGAATGTTTAGCTCGAAATTAAGACATTCTAAGAAAATTATATGACGTCTGGAAAATTTATTACAGTTTAATATAACTACTAGCTATCCAGTCACCTAATTGGAAAACCAATGAAAATAGACAGATGTAATAAAATCCCAATAGTAACAAACCAGTCACGTAACATCCGGTTATAAATTTCAGATATGAAACTGCCTACAGCTACGATCACTACCGGACAATTTTTCGAATAAAAACCATTTGGGAAAGGGCAGCTGCCATCGACCATAGAATATAAAAAGAAGCTTCCGCTGATCGTGTCGCGTATTTCGCATTCTCCACTGGGACTAAATTCAAGATTAATGATGTTCTTGCGTATCCGGAACTTCTCTCCAAGAATCACGATCATCTTCTCTATTAAAGAATCACCAGGAATCCCATTGGACTGGAGTTTCATCCAAGAAGGTTTGCGAACCGTAGCTACCTAAGAACGATACGCTACACTGAGTAACATTTTATATCATAAAGTTGACACCGGGAGTCGGTATCTCCTAGCCGATTAGTATAAAGCTTTATATACATGTAGTATAATAAAGTACCTTGCAAATACTTGTCAAACTTAATCAATGCGAATTGAAATATTACTTTGAAAAGAGTAAAGTCTTTATTTCTCCAGGAGTAAAGTTCCAACTCTGAATTATTGAAATATGCTTAATTATGAAAGAGGACAGAAATATAGACGACGCGTTTAATGGCTACTTTCAACGAAAATAATTGTATTATTATCACTATTGTTCTTATTATTGTCAGAGTCCCATCGATTCTTCCACGACAGAAACGAAAAGGATTCGGTTATCTGTGACCTGTGTAGATACAGGATACCTTTAAAAGGACTATGGCGCTCGTAGTTACCTGCTCTTATCTCCTTTAACGACTAGCAGCTTCCCTGATACAAAATCTTCTCTGTATCTGAAAGGTCGCAAACCCGTGAAATTGACTACGAACTTGCTTATAACAGTTCAAGGGATTCTAGACTCTCATCCGTATTGCCTCAATCCCAAAAATTCCTAATTACGTTCACCTATAGAAACTCGATCGTTTTCTGAACGAAGTTGCTTTCTTATTGTATTTACATGACGGTTGGTTATGTCGTTAAGTTTACGCCTATACCTTTATCATTTAATTGCTTGAGTTTAAGTAGCATTCTGCTTTCTTGGATTACGCAACAATTGCCCTGGTTAACGACCGTGCAGCTGACGTCAGAAGAATGATAGCAGTTTAAACTGTAAACAGGCTTTTGAGATTTACGAGAAAAGTATTGTTGTCGCCAATAAAAATCATTTGCTTCGTACTGTTTTTATCGTTAAAATAGTCAAGTTGGACATGCGTATGAATTTTTATTTTATATAGTAATATTTCAATTACAGATACTCCTTTATTATCGTCTAATGGATAACCGTATTATCTTCCTTATCATTGGTGTCACTTAATGTCCACTATAAGTATTCTCGAATTTCTTACGAATACTAACGACTGATAAACACTGTTTCAACTCTTCCTCGTTTGTTCCTTCCTTGTTATTCTAACATTCTATTTTCTTTTACGTCTTTTGCTTGTCTTTCCTGCTTCTATTTAGCTCATCGTCTTCCTTTTGTGTACAAATGACACAACGTCGATCGTCCAATTATAAGGAACGTAACACCAGATTTATGTACACAGTTATAGAATTTCGTCTTATGTGCAAGATAATCGCTTACTTACTCAAGATCTTCATCGTTATCCAAATTTGACAACCTTGTTAATTTCTCCAAGGGACTGTTAAATCATTTATAGCCATACAAATACGTAACGTTATGCTTGATTTCATTGTGCGATACTGACAATGTGTGACTTGAAACTTTTTTCTTTATATTTTATAAACAATCGTATCCTCGTATATCAGTAATTTTAAACTTTATTATCATACAGTGGAATTTATAGATACTTGAGATAGTTCATAATCTGTTACATAAACTACTGTACTATCTTAGGACAAACTTACTCTTATAGGACGTTTCTCATGTGGTTGTACAAACCTATTAAATTGCACATGTAGCACTGACAAGGTGTCAGAGAACTAAATTCAAGAGAAACTATACAATAAATAGAAGTTCTTATATATTTATATAAATTTCCAGAAAATTGAGTTTTTCTCGTTTTCAGTTTAGGTGACAGAAAGAATTTCTATTTTTGTAGTTGTTGCAAATAGTCACTATGATTTTCATCCTAGGTTACTAATCGAGTAGACCAGAACGTGTAGTCTTTTTAATGCTCCTTGTAAGTTTACTGTATTTTATATAATATAATTTCAAGCTTTTCGTAATAGTCAAGGTTATTCAGCACTATTGAACCACCCGAAGATAATTTTACCGTAGGAATTAATATTAATCAAATGAACAGAACCTTATTCAGATGATATAATTATTCTAATTAACCGTGTATATGCAGCATGAGTTAAGTGCTTGAATTTGCATTCATCGTCATAGACCAGATATGACGGAAGATCCGGAACTGAAGTTAGACGGAAAACTTAAAAAGCAAGGAACGTCTTGGAATGATAATTTTCTATGAATATGAACGAGGGTTACTTATATCTGATCATAGAAGTGTGGACGAAGCTTTAGAGAATTCGGAATTATCTTATGAATTACTCGAAATTGCGTCTGCGTTTGGAGGTACAAGAATTCCAATGTCATTCTGTGAATTAGAAACGATGGTGTCGTCCAGGTCCATAGTTGTCATACAGGATAACGTATTTTCAATTGCAAAGGAAACAAACCCTACAATAGCGTGCAGCGGGTTAGACTGAACGACTTATTGAACGGATTGTACCGATTGGGAAATACCTGTCGAATTTTACCCATGAAATGTTGAATTTAGCGAATCAACAACTGTCGAAGAAGTTTAGTCGCAAGCATGGAAATGCACTAAAGGACTTTTCACCAGTGACATTAACTATTGGTCCCCACGTGCAACTTCAGTTCAGATATACAAGCACTTCTTTCTTACTTAAAACTTGTATTCTATATTCTTCTTTGGGCGATTCGAATGTCTGAAAAGACAGAATTGTATGTCGAATAAAACGTTCATGCAGCGTTACCAGTTAGACTCGTGGTGGATTACTTAAGTCAAAATGCGCAGTAACAAGACCCAGTCAGTCCCATTCAATCAGCTTTTAAGTGACTTTGGATTATTTTTACATAACATATCTATAAAAAAAAAAATGATTCGACAGAATTGTAATAGAAGGTGAAACATAGTGAAGAAAAGTTTTTTCTATGTAAAATATCCAGGAATTGTATTACCCTATAGCTGATCAATACTTTGGAAAGAATTGGCAATTGACAGGAAGAGCCCTCTGTGTTATCCGAGGTATTTTATTCTCGGTCGATCAATGATATCATCTGCGATTGTTATGATGATTTAAGAAATGACGTCTATTGTTATTTATAGAAATATAAAATTTATCCTAGATAACTGATTTCTATATGTTCCTACTCTACAATAACGTATGTAGATTTTATAACGGGAAAGCAAAACATATGTGTACTTATCAGGAGTATGCGATCCATTTTCGAAAAGCACTTGTCTATAGTAACCAATAGATAACAAACTTTCCGAACTGTTCACCACGTTAACGTTCCGATACAAACTTTCTGCGAGGATGCGGAGCACGTGGTTGTTGTTGCTCGTTAACGAGAAAACAGGGAATCATAAGCAAAGTAGAATACTCAAGGATCATCCAGAGGAAATTTGAAAAAGAAGTTGTGAAAAAAATAATTATTAGTCTGTCACGAATGCTTCATCAATCACCTACTTCGTACCCTTTCGCAGGGTCCTTTTTTTTAGGTTCACGAAATGGAAGGAAAACCAGGGAATTTACTGGGAACTCTTTGGCTAGAAATTTCTCGAAGGAATTCACGTAGTCAAATCGAGAATGTTTATCGAGCAAAAGTCTGGACGAGATTCGGTATCCAGGATGATGAGAACGACGAAGATATCAGGGCAGCGTAGTCATTTGCAGGAATTTGCGTCGTCGGCTAAATGAGAGTTGAGAATGTGAAAATGGGAGGGAAAGAAGAAAAGAGAAAAAAGGATAGTAGACATAAAGAAAAAGAAGAACGTCGTAATATATTGAGATTAAAGTATGGTATTTTTATGGATTCCACTTAGCACTGAGGATTCGACCATTTAGCACTAAGTATATTGTGCACAGACATATTCAAGACTGACTGAAGTTTTTTTCTGTTGTATAAAAAAACGAAGAAAGTAACATCTGGTTTTACATTCATAAATATACACGTATAGAAACCCTTTGCTCTTTATATTCAATCTTCTTTTTTTTTTCAACTTCAATGATTTCATTTCGCTACCGCTGCGAGAATTTTTACTTTTTCTGGAAAGGAAGAGAAAAAGGATGGCAGTAGCTTGACGAGGGTGTAGATACAGAAAAGGAAAATTAATGTTGGGTGTCATCTGAATAAAAATTTTGTTACATGAGATGGATCAATATGACATCTCATATTTAATACACTGCGAAAAATATTCGTGATTTTACAATGTATTTAATATACAAATGTATTTGAGTTTTATGAATGTGGTATATTGAAATTAGAATGGCATATATTAATATTAAATTTACATTATGTTTAGTAAAATTATTGGACACGAATATGAATATAGTAAAATGTATATTCAAACTAATACAAATGTTTATAATTATTTGTACTAACAAGATTAGTATAGTGTCTCACAGTCAGTGTAGTGTTAATGCAATTACAAAAACCTGCATGCTATTCAAAGGATCTAGTCTAAATAAGATACATTAAAAATGCATGTACGACGAAGAAGTCATGATACTGTAAGGGACAAAAAACCGAAGTTCTCATGCACAGTGCAATTGTGCAACAAATAATTCGATTCTTGCTCTATCTTCATGTTACGATATTAAAATGCAGTAACTAATTGTAACGCATTACAATGTAGTAAAAATTGATGCACATTAAAATAAGATGTAATTTTGATCCATTTCACACAACATTTCTACTCGGGCGTTACTGCCACAATTTCCATGGTCGACAATTTAATCGAATCTCACGAAAAGCTACTCCATATCGCAAAATGCGCAAGCTCAGGTGAAATTACGTGGTGAGATATTAAATAGAATTTGAATGCATGAAATTTAATATACAGATAATAAATTCGCATCGAGGCGTCAAATATTTGAGAAATTTATCCAAGCAATTTCTTCGTTACTTGTCAAGCACTTTGAGACACAGGTTCTAATTTCATTCAACTTCTTTTCAAAGCAAAACTTTTGAAAAGAAAAAGGCATTTACAAAACCGATGTTCATTACAGCCCTGAAGTCAAGACGAGTGATTTCATCCTCTTAAATATTTCCTTCATGATGGATGACGTATTTCTTAATTATATATAATCCTATAGGGTACGTTGTTTATAACATATATCTATACAAGACTACTTATCGAAACATGAAACAGGATAATTTATAACTTGAATATATACGTACGTGAATATATGCAAAATTTAATGACGTGCTTCGTTACCTATGCTCATCGGCTGTTTATTTGAAGAGCGAAAGCTCAAATGACAGGAATTAACGTTATTCATAGGCAAACAAATTTCTATGCTCGACTTACCCACTAAGTGACTTCTAAATGGGCACAGCGAATTGAACTTAATGCAAATTAAACTTGTACATGGACTCGTGCAAATTGAAGCTAAGCGTGCAGTCCATTGATTCGTCAGTTAAAGAATTAACTAGAGTCCCAAGTAGTATATAATTGTCCCGTTCCCGTCATTATAAAATTTTAATAACTATGTAAACGGAAGAGTCAAGGCATATAGGTATAGATTAGATTTTTTCAAAGAAGTTAAGAATTTCATAGGAGCTTCATTTATATAAGGTTATACATTGCTGTGTATCGTAATATAGTACTGATTATAGTATGACGTACGATATATGCATGTGTCATATCACTATATAGATATTTACCTATTGTTAGATAGCCATCATATCACTGATAGAAGAATGAGAAGGAAACATGGATAGGAGAAAAGCACCCCTATAAGGGAAAGGGTAGTCTTCTGCATCCCTTATGCTTTGGACCCTTCCTTGGAGTGGGGACATGTGTTCAATTTTCCCCTGGACAAAGGTTTTCGGTTTACGCAATGCATTATAAATGTGTCGAAAAGAAAAGTGAAAACAGTAATATAGCATAAGTTAGGCTTACTTATGCCTCGTAAATATAATATGGTTTACCATGATGTTTTACCATATGTTACGTAGCTTCCCACTCTTCGTTCGTCGGAATTCTAACAATATGAAATAGTACCAAAGTATACGAGCAGTTTAATACGTAAATTAATAATATACGACATGTCACAGAGTGACATGTATTCTCTATGAAAATGAATTCCATTGAACATTCTCTAAATAAAAAATATACGTGTCGAAACGGACCATCTTGAGCATTAAATAATAGTATTAGAGAATGTAAAAATTTCGAAAGAAAAATAAATCACAGCTGCGTTTCATTATTTTCCAAAATTTGAGTATCGATTGATTCGTTACGTTGAATCAATATTCAACTGACTCCATGTCATTGAGATTGCTACTTCGTGTAAACGTAAAGCAACCCAAGTCTTACGATTCCATGGGAGATGCTGTACGGTTACCGTTACTAGGTATAGGATGAAAAGGAAAAGAAAAAATACGACAGGTATTCGTGTAAGCATTGGGCAAAGGACGTATAAAGCTTTTTAACGTAAACGTCGTAGATTTATGCGAAATGGAAATATCTGAATGTGGCATTGCGCTTGAGAAATTATCTACGGCACGCATACTAGACCTTTCGGTTATGAATGAAGTCATTATTATGCGAGCCTAATGGCAGCTCATTAGGTAACCACGAAGTGAACGTAGCCGAGCGATGCGCCCTTTACGAGGATCATAAGTATTCGGGTGAATGTTTTGAATAAGAGAAAAAAATCGGAAGCAGAAAAGTTCTTTTGGCTGGGAAAAAGACGGAGATAAAGTTGAATGAAATACAGGTGGAAGAAAAGAGAGAACGAAATTCAGCTATTTAAATCGTGACTATACGTAATGTGCGAAATGGTCCGTATGAATTACACGCGTTCATGTTGAATGACTGTGTAATTTCATTTGCCACTGATGCTTTGAAATATGCCGATATAATTATTCAACTATCATCTAGCGAGCTGTACAGTAGTGCCAATGGACGAGACGGAAATAGAAATAATGAATAAACGAAGCCACTTTGCAGATGACGAACTACCATCCAATGATATTTTTTAAGTCTGATTTTTTCTATTTATAACAAATATTTATTAAAAATATTAATTAATCATTCGCTTATCCCACGAGAGTATATGTCAATGTTATAACCCGACTCCTCACGGGGATCACATGTAATCGTATCCATCTACCTATTTATTACTTACCAACGTAACGTTAGTCCATGAGCTTAATTAACCCAATGGGCATTGCAATGTAGAAATCCTTCTGCATAAATGTGTGGAAAGTACACGCCGGGGACATGTGGTAATTTGAGGATTCTTTCAAAGAATTAACGGTTTAACGCTTGCATTAAGGTCCATAAAGCGACGCTCACACAAAATTTTCCACAATTTTTTCAATGTTATGTACCTAGAGCTATGACGGACTTGATAATAGCTATTTTCGGTTTACGAGTTCAATGTGTCTTTTTGACAGTTCGCAAACAATGCAATCCTCAACAAATCACACACGGGTTTCTATAGAATCACGGCAATGTATGGTAAGATAGAAAAAAATATACGTTTCAGTGCAAAACCATACGCATGCATGCTTTATAATAAAAATCTGATACAGACCCACGTGTGACTTGTTGTAGAGTTCATTGTTTTCGATCTGTCAAAAAAACACATCGAACTCGCGAATCGACTATAAAATTGAAACCTCACGTATTCGTACCTAACTTGCCATTTTTCAGAAATAGAAATCGTCCTGGTTAACGAAGGAGGCAGTAAGATTTCACAAAACTCGTCTATCACGGAAGGATACATATTTATACCACGTGCCAGAGCATTAATTTACCTGTCACACTCAAGCATCCCCAGATTCTCTAGAAAATCCCTGCGGCAACGACCTCAGGCGCGCCATTAGCAACACCGACTATTCTAGGACGGGATAAGCGTTGTTTGCAACGCAGCATCCCAATTTCTTAGGTACGTAGAAATGATAGCGCGGACGATAAAGACGGGCGGACATTCTTCACCTGGTGAAAGATTGGCTTTTAGGCGTAAAATCCCTGCGCGTGGACGTGGAGTCAAACGATGAATTTTCATGCCGTAATAAATTATTCTCCCTTTTAGGGTCTTTGAGTAGATTATGTATTCGGTTATAGAATTAGATGTGGTCCATGATCTCGGTGAGATTAGAAAACAGCTACCTGTTACGTAATTAAATTCATTTATTTTTTATACGAATATGTTTTTTTTTTTTTTTTCTCTAGGCCTTCAAACGCTATGTTCGCTGGCACTGATATTTGCTGATGCTTGAGATGCTGTCCTTGGCTCAAGCTTGGCAACGTGTGGACAAGTCTTTTTTATCTGGGTTTCATTCTTTTACCAACTCTTGCAATGAATGGCAATCGAAAGCGTCTTGTCTGCGACTGCGTCGAGTAAACTCTGCTCCACCACCTCTGTATCTAACGTCACTTCTGGCGGTTACTATCAACGCGTTCAGTTTGCGGCGCGCACTTCGACCGCGACAGTTTCTCTTAACGCTATTAACACATGAGAGATTTTTGGGTGATATTTATTTTCATTAAACATACAAAATATTATTAGTTTTACTTTTTTTTTAATGAATATAAACAGCATATGGTTCTTTGCCATAAAAAGCATTCAGCAGGCTATGCCACATTGTGGTATACAAAGGTTTTTTTTTATATATTCAAATATGCTATAATCCGTCCACGAGGTCAATGTGCTGTTTTTGACAGTTTGTAAGCAATGCAATTTCTCAGCAAATCACACGTGGTTTTCCATAAAGTAACGTAAATATATGCTAAGATAGAACATTAAAGTATATTTGGTGCAAAGTCATGCATACTTTGTAAGAAACATTTTATGTAGTGACACGTGTATCTTAATAGACTTGATTGTTTTTGATCTGTCAAAAAAATGCATCAAACTCGTGTACCGACTATAGTTTAGGATTAAATTGTTAGGACTCTTAAAAAACTTTTCTTTTTTTTCTTTACTTCTTCTTATGTCTTTTCTGTTTTTTTTTTTTCACTCTCATGTATATTCTTTGCGTATCTTCCTACCTTCGACTTTAATCTAAAGAAGACCGTGAGATTGTGAAAGTTTTCACGCTCGCCCATGCTAAAAGTTACCTTACAGTTTACAAAGGAATTGAGGACTGTTGGAGGATCCTTCGTTAATTCACGAATTGACGTTCCGAACTTGCAATCCCTTACCGAGCAACTTTGATAATGGAAGACAAATACGTTAGGTCAATATATAAGGAACTGATTTTTAAAGTGGGTTGAAAGAACAAGAGACCGAAAAACGACAACGTGATCGTAGAAAGCGTCGGGACGCTGTAACGTAGAAGAGATAGTCAAGATTTGAAGTTTTGTCGAGAATGGAAATCTGAAGAGATTCAATCGAGTTTACGATGGTGAGTCTCATAATAAGCAATTAAAAAATAAAAGTGAGCAATTTTTATTAATTATCCTTTTTCACCTTCTTTTTCTTTTAGGTTATAATTATAATTATCGATTTCTCTCTCTGAGAGAAGCAATGGAAATTGTATTGAAAACTTAGACATTTTTTTCACAATATTTTGCCTGTTACACTTTTTTTTACAGTAAGTATAATAAAATTTTCAGTCATCCGTAATATCGAGTAAACGAAACCAATTCTCACGGGTAATTTGCAAGTTGATCGTAATCTTAAAACTTTACAGCACGTTTACCTGAAATCAAATATTTTTTAATTATTCCACTTGGTTGTCGAGCTTGATTGTTTTATAAAATTTCCACAGATTCCTTAATCCACAATTTGTCACGAATTAGAGGATAATAAAAAATCTAGATCTCAACTATAAAATAAAATTATGCTCTGGTAATACAAAGTATGAACAGTTTATTACTCGATTAGTAAACAAATTTAAAAAAAATACTATATACCACCCATATTTACAATGACTAAATTTCGTACTCGACGTTTAATACTTCCTAACACGTATAACGATAAGTAAAATCTGCCATGAAAATGTGTATGAAATCACAATTATTGATTTATCAATTAACTGAAGCACATCATTTATTACACACCGGAAACATTCACGGCCGCTGTCTTTAAATAATGGCGCATTGCCACCACAGATTAAAATTGCATATAATAACTTTACACATAATTTAGTATCGTTTGTACAACAGAAAGTTATCGTCCGCATATAAATATAGTCCGAAGGCATAAATAAATTTAATTTCATAACAACGTAATTTTTCTAGAAAGATATAAAAATCATTGACAATGTTTATACACTCGTATATCGTCACTCGGTGAATGCTGCTCGTTTGGTTATTTATACAGTATCAGCAATAAAGCTCCAGCACAGATGTAGCTGTAAGCTTAAGTACGCGTACGATTTCTTGCTTTTCCGGCTCTAATTTTAAACAGTTAATAGCCAGATCCGTCGGTGAGTTAGACGAAGCCCAAAGTAAATGACGTCAGCCATAATTTAGAAGACTTTTGGATTAGCTAACGATTCTTAAAGTTCACTTTATGTAATATATACATGCGTATACTGGATTGACTTTAAAAAGTTTGAATTAATCATGTAAATGCAAAATCGACTGACAGCCGATTAATACAGTAAAATCTCATGGAACTGTAGGTAGGTTGCAGATCATAATTTCCGGTGGTTGACGATGATCGGTTGACTTTAGATATACTAGTGAATATACTTGATTGATGAAATAAAAACTGATTTTTATTTTGAGTCATTTTGAATTCCAGTTTTGAAGAATTGGTCCATGGAAAATAATCCATGGTTCATGTTTCAATTCACCCCTGGACCGTCCATCATGATGGCTGACAACTCATACTGTACAAAATATTCAGATACTTTTTAGCAAGATTGCTGAAACGTAACCGAATCTTTTGTACTTGTCTTTTCGATAAAGTTTACACTTTTTTAATTAGATTAATTAGATTTTTTATTAACAAATGATCCTCGGTATAATGACAATGTATTCTCCTGTATCGAATTCTCTGCAGTATATACGACTGATACAGGATAGACTGTTCGTGAAATTTTGTATGATTAAGGCCAAATTGTAATTATCAGGCTAATTCTGGAAGCGACAATCGCTATAATAGGGAAAGCATTGTCGCCTATGTATTCCCTCCGGTATTTAGTATAGCTACTATATGTACCGTTTAAATATAGAATATTAATTTTGGAAAGGAAGTAAATTCATCGGGACACTAATTTATTATATTATTAATGTAGAATTAAAAGAGTCTAATTACGGCATGCGTACCTTGAAATAATAAATCGTATAAAGTGACAACTGAAGATGACATAAAATAAAAAAAAAACGATGTGTTTAATGCATACTAACTTTAATAAATTAATCAAATTAAATTATGACAAATCCCACCCCTAGAATCATTTTATAAAATTAATTGGTTCAATTAATCATTAATATCTACACTAAGCATTGTTAGGATATTAATGATTAGAATCCTGTTGTAAATTATCAAACAGCAATAGCCTCTACCATAAACACTAACAATAGATCCGAAATTCGCCAGCCATAATGTGTCTCACCCAGCTCCAAATACTCCAATGCTACAGCTAGAATCTACATACCTAACATGGTACATGCAGTGGGTGCAACTACTGCGTAGTCTAATACGAATCTAAATCTACAGATACAGCAGTGGCGGAACCTTCGAACAAGACCTAATAAATCAGCGAACTCAACGTAACGTATACGATAGACGTATTTATGTTAGCGTGGTTGCTATGTTCCTATCTAGAGAAAGAATGCATTAGGTACCTATAATAAAAATGGCCACAACCTTCTTTCCGGTACGACATTAGATAACCCAGAATGCATCGGTTCATTGTTGCACTTTGTTTTTTTCCTTACTTTTTATATGAAATCAAGTATTAATTACAGTGAGACTGAAACATGATTTTTATTTTCGCAAATTAAATTTCTGTCT
The DNA here is from genome assembly GCA_030142615.1 of Syrista parreyssii. NCBI lineage: Eukaryota > Metazoa > Arthropoda > Insecta > Hymenoptera > Cephidae > Syrista > Syrista parreyssii. The sequence continues at coordinate 637,677 of JARQTG010000334.1, forward strand.
ACGTCACGGCGAAAAGGGTATACTGATAATAGTTGGAACAAGCGTGAAATAAGATTTAATTAAATTTCAATTAATAACTGCGAAAAGGGAAGACTGTGAAATACCTCAATAACAAGATATCCTATCCCGTAAATACATTCTCAGACGAATAACTTAAAATACCTCAATTGCCAGAGCACAAGCGAGAGGATTTTCCAAGTCGGCAAAATGGAATAAAAATTGTAGAAAATACAATTACGCATTAATAATAATCCATCGCAGTATAAAAATGGCTGTTAATTAATTTCTGCCAATTTAGATTTTCGGATTACCTAAATCTCCCCAAAATAAGAGATTGATTATTATCAGTCTCCAGTGACCATGGTTTAACCCTTTGCACTCCAAGAATTATTTCATTCGAGCAAACATGTCGCCCTAGCAGCACCAGAGGGGTGCAAAATTAAAAAAAAATAAAATTTACCTTCTACCCAGCATCTTTGTAAGAACCACATAAATAACTTTAGCAAAGTTAATAACGACCCACAATAACCTCATACAGAGACTATCACAACAATGGTCTCACCTTCTTTGACCATGATAATCTGAAAATGAACATGATGGTCCATTAGCGTCAGTAGGTGGTTACTGCATTTTTATTTTATTTATAGAACGGTACCCCTCAACGATAATGGCTTTTTCATTTGCGCTGAGAGACTCCATCTAACGATTACACTTAACGTGAACCATAGACTGTATAGAATCTAAGCAGTGCAGCCAATCTGAACGAACTAAAGATAATAAGTAACATATAGATATAGGTAGATTACTATTAGTACCTGCTATTACGATTACAAGCATGCAATCGCCTTTCCCCAATATCAACAATTTTACCATTCTATTTAAATAAAGGATGTTAAATTGCTAATTGAAATAATTTTTAACAACCCCACTACTATAACGCTTACTTTCTCGATTTTTTTTAATTTCGCAGTTATGATTACTAACCGCATACTAACCTACCTTAGGAATAGTAAGGCTACGAATGGTAAAGTATCATTGCTTCGAACCAGATGGAAGCTAGAGGTACAATATTTGCTAAAAAAAGATACTGTCTTCCCTCCGAAATTACATCATGGCAACCGACGTCTCTAGCAATGTGAACTTATCGTTAGGTCACTTCCATGCGTGATAGTTAACCCTAATGAGTTCTTTCGTCCGGACGTTTCACGAAGATCCAGATAGGGTATCTGAAAATCCCATGTTATTTTTGGCTCCCACTTTACTCCTAATCATTTGTTTTTGATTAGTTGGTATTTAAGTAAATCGAAATGCTAGAATCTGAGGAAGATTCTGCACCGTAGATTCTGCACAATTTACCGTAAAAGCAATTTCAAATTTGTCGTTTCTGACAAATGCATAATAAAAATAACTAGGTAGCATAGCATATGGTCAATTTTTATTTTTCCAAAATTTACTAGGAGTTATAGTGTCCTACTTGGACTGACTATGTCAGTCCTGAATCTGTCAAGTAGGATCCTATCTACCCTCATGGAAATAATCCCAATAAATTGCATCATCAGTTCTCATCATGTGTCCGTATACCCTTAATGGAATATCAATCGAATGGTTTATTACGCCAAATGAGATACCTGTTACTCAATCTCCAATATATAATTTTGTATTAATATTGACCTAAGGGTGCATGTAAATGAAGATGGCATATGTGGTGATATCGACCGTATATGGATTTATGGTCAATTACAGGTATGAAACTGTATACTAATTACTAGCTGGTTAGCAGCCTTGACAGGCTTATATACAAGTGCCTAGTGTCAAAGGTAATGGGTACTTTGTGGGGTAAATTACGTGAATTGTCCAAAAATAATTTTTATTGATCCAGCGACGTAACCTCGTACGGGGTAGAATAATAGAGGATTACCTTGATTTTTATTATATATTTACGCTTCTTACGATTAATGTATATATAACGTGGTAAAAAATTATATATTCAAGATATATGTATTATATAATAAAAAATATATGTTTTACTATATTCCGTCTGCATGACGCTGTCCTCAGGAAGCAGGGTTGTTATTACCCAACCCTTGAACATCCAACAATTAACCCTTTGTCAATCGAGCACCCCGTAATTGCATTATTGCACATTCGATGGGTTTGATTGACAGGTAGGCAATTATTGGAAAATCGTTTTACGTTATTATTAAAATCAACGTTATGCTATTGCTCGCTATTATCATATAAAGAAACAGCAGGGTTGGTATATGATGAAAAATCAAAGTCAAGTTTTTACTTTTTTGTCTCACCTAATATTATCATACTTTTTGTTTTCATGTGTCTGATCAATTATTCACGAGTACACTTCGATTTATTTTCCAGGTCAGATAATATTTGCAGCAGTCTCGAAGCGTTCGGAAACAGTTTCAACGATAAATGATCTCGTTCATCTTGTATTTACCATTCCTATATGTTGAACCTTTAATAGTTTGACTTTCGATCTCTTTTAGGGTTATAATATTTATAAAATGGAAAATTCATCCGAAACGAGCCGAGAGATTAATACATCTTATATCATTTATGTGAGACAAATTTTTCTAACTGGCATATCGATCATGCAGGTTACTTAAGGTAATATTTTTCTAAAGTCTATAATAATAACAATAACGATATTGGACAAGGATATGAAAAATTACATAAGTTAGTAACAGTTTCCCATAATGTTTTTTCTTATAGATCTTACGTGAAAGTTTAAAGAAAATCAGCCTTGACCGCCTAAAAAGAAATGGAATAGTAAAAATATAGCTATGGATTATATTCAATACTTTTAGATCTTACAAGCCATTCATTTCCCATAATGTTTTTTCTTATAGATCTTACGTGAAAGTTTAAAGAAAATCAGCCCTGCCCGCCTAAAAAGAAATGGAATAGTAAAAATATAGCTATGGGTTATATTCAATACTTTTAGATCTTACAAGCCATTCATTTTTTTCTTAAATATGCGATTTAATTTTTAGCAATATTTTCGGATTTACCTTTTTCGCTTAGCTAGGGAAATTGTATAATTTAACGACGGAGATTGCATTTTTGCAGCAGTAAATATTTGTCGCTTCGTAATTCCTGGCTTGACTCTCGTAATCAAATAAATTCAAACGACTGATTTTCACAGGCTACAAGCACTCGGTGAATAGTGTTGCGGATTTCGATCGGAATTTTCGAATAGGAAAAACTATTCGCCAATAATTTTTTCATAGAAACTTAAGTCAATACTTATATAAATTTCGCCCAACACCGTTCGGTTTCAATGTTTAAACTTTTTAGATCCTCACAATTATCTCTATATGGTTTGTTTCGCGAGGTACATTGCTAACTCGTGCGAGCTCTCAGTTCTGATTGAATAGGACTAGTTACTTGCACATATCTCATTGGCAATAAAGCCATAAGGAAAGAAAGTAAGAAAAAGTGATTGGACTCGTTTGAAAATCCGATTTAAACTCGATAATTTGATTGTCGTGAAAAAAACTAAAAATAACATTTATAAATCTACGTTTACGTATACAATGAGAATTTTATCTAAGAAAATTGCGTAATACCATATTAAATAATTTGACATTTCTATTTCTGCACACGTGACTTTTACTTGGAAAAATGTCTTAGTACCAGGATTCGGTAAATCGTGGAAATTTCCGATCTACGTATTTATCGTACACGTGTGCACGTATGTACGTAAACAATCGATTTAATCGTAAAGTGAAATATCGTTGTATGATAAAAATGACGCTGAGATTCTTAAAGTGTTATTATCCTTGGTACGGATAATAGCGGATTAGCGTTAACTTAGAAAAGTACTGGAAAATCCTTCGTCGTGAAGCTTATCAAAACGAAGTAATTTTACATGATAATAAAGAGGATGACGTCATTGATAAATCTATCCGAGAGCCACGAAGACAATATACTGATACTTCCTAATGATTAATGACGATAGTTGTACGATTTTTTGATTCAAACATATATTAGCACTTTAAAGTTTCGTGCATGAAAACGGATGATGGACAATTTGAAAATTACTTTACGCTTCTAATTCAATTTTTTTATTCTTGAAAGAAAAAAAAAAGGCAACTGCCTCGGGATCTGACTTGGCCCTAGGGTAGAAGCATGCATCATCGTTATCCAGGGTGAGAAGCTCCTTTCTTAGTCATAATGCTTTCATCCCTCTTATTGTCCGAGTGAGTCGCAGTCATAAGACTGAATAAGGGTAAAAGATTTCTCGTGAAAAATTTCGCAAAAAATAAAACTACCCTTAATAATATTATTACACAGTACAATAAGTTCGTGAGTAAAATCTTGTTTCTTACAAGTGCAAAAAATTGAGATTCTTAAAAAGTCTTCCCATAAAATCAGTGAAATGTATCGTGCAACGAAAATATCTTTAAGTGCAATACCATACACATGGACCCTTCGTAAAATAAATGTTATGCAAGTTTATTAGGCTAAAGATTTTATACAATTTTTTAACAGACACTCAGAAAGTATTTAGTAATTCCACTCGCACCCCTGCCGGATTAATTTCCCAGAAAACCCTAGACGATTTCAACGGAATTACAAGGTTAAAGTCCTCACGCAGTGCTGAAAGAGGGTGGTTTAATTGTTTCGACGGAGGTAGCAGTGGGTACACTAGTAGATAAACAGGCACTATAACAACAGTTCTGCAACCCTTAGAAAGACCATCGTTCGTAGGGAGGAGTAAGGGTAAATATCACAAAATGCTAAAGGGGATGAGAACTGGTTGGATTCTCTTGTTCTGTCTTACCCCAAAGCGGGGTAGTTGTATAGCCACTTATATATACGTAAGCAGATAGGAAGCAGATAGAGACGTAGAAGAGAATAAAAAGAAGGGTAGCAGTGGACACTGCCACAGGCAAGCATTCAGCCGGGGGTTGCTTGGATATAATAAAGGTGGTTTTCTGGAAGCTATTCGACGCGAAGGGCGCGCCTAAGAACGAAATCCTAGGATTAAGGAAAACACCCCAGGTATAGGGGTAGTTCTAAGCGAAACGTAGCTATAGGCTACGTACTATGTACCATCGATACAAGTACGTATATTTATATGCTAAAACTAGCATCCCTTAGGTAATCTCAAAGCGATCACCCTTAATGGACCAATCGTGAGATTCAAGTCTGCAACCCTTTCGAATTATGAGTAGAAAATTTGTACGAGTCGACTTCGCCAGCACCGCGATAGTCGCCATGTAAAATGTATTGTATAATATAGGGGTATCTTTCTACCCCATCGAATTGGGGATGCGGAACATTATGTGGTCCGCACTCGATGAGAGGACAATGCCATCTTGTTTCGGAGATCTACCCATGCCCTGTGTAAGCACCCGACCAAGGGTGAATTTCTCACGTAATGCTTAGAACGAAAGGTAACTCATTTCGTCGCATACTTTAAAGCCTATCGCTTGGATTTCCACTGCTCGCGTGAAATCGCGCTTGCTGCTTCATTTCATAATGCGATTTTCATAGTTGTAAATCAGTGGCATTGAATTCGCCTCTATTTCTTACGCGCGATTGAAGGAAGTAACGACGTTGTTAATTTTTCGTATTAAAGTAGTCGTGTTCTTGAGAAACAATTAATCAGTCTCTTCAATTGTATATGGAACGGTCGAGACTTGTTACATGCTTATAAATTGATGTAACAATATATATTTTTTTTTTTCGTATTTCATGTAAATTAGGACGGGAATTGCGAAGACTTCCGGTCGAAATATTTTGTAGCTATGGCTATGAAATATATTGGCTTTTCTACTCTAAAATTTAGATCGATTATTTCTTGCGGATGTCTTACGTGTCTTTTATAGGCTTCGTGGGATTAGATTTTGTCAGCCGCTTTGTTAATATGATATAAAGTATTAACGTCTTAGCCCTTTAAGGCATAGTGTGACATCGGTGTCACATCTATTTTAAATCGGTTTCGTAGTCATTAAAGGTACTTTTTGAGGTATTTGAGGTATTTTTTTTGTATATTTGAGAAAGTAGGAGAGAGAAATAAAAGAAATATTTCATTTAAGAAAAAAAATAATTATTTTATTTTCAACGTAGCGATCTCTATGGATAAACTATCTTTTAAAAAACCACTGGTTTTACTGAATAAATAACATTGCGACGAAACAAGTACAGTTTAGTTGGTATTCAGTCCTCAGAGTTTCTTGAGGCTGGTGATTATGTATCCAAACTAACAATTTTTAAATTCAATATGGTGGATCCAACATGGCGGACCAAAATATAAAGAATTACTTGATCTGGATGAATCTGAATACTCGGGGGGTTTTGGGGTTGCGAAATTCTCTAATCCAAAATGGCGAATCCAATATGACAGACCTAAGTGAATTCAGTTCAGATTCATAATCAGCGACCTCAAAAACCCCTGAGGACGAAATTTCATGCAAATCAGCTTACTTTTTATCATTTCAGTCCGCCATATTGGACCTGCCATTTTGAATTTCTGAATATTGAGTTCAGATTAGTAATCACCGACCCCGGAAACCTTCTAGTAGCAAATTTCAAGTAAATCGTATGTAAAGAAAAATGCATGCTTCAAAGGGTTAAGGGAAATAAGGCAATTTTTGTGAGAAAGTGGGTAAACTTCAGACGCAGATTCCAGGTTTCTGAATGAATGTATCCAGTTGTTTTTAGAGCTGATTTACTGACTTATGGCTGAATAAGACAGGACGGTTGAATAAAGGAAGATGTTAACTTAAAAAATGTATTAATAAATATCTAAAGTAAACTGTCTTTAAAAACTAGTTCACGTTAGGTACAATTGCCAGTGAACCAATCATACGATCGCAGGCTACCCTTGTAGGATAATTGTACTGTCTGAATATAATATAAAAAAATATATTTTTTAAAAATTTGTATCCTCCTATTCCCCTCAATTGTTACTTTGAAGTTCTCTCATCATCCCCACATAATCTGTACGATTAACATTTTTGAAACCCAAAATTATCTTCGCGATTCTCACTGATCCTCCAGGCACTTTTCATACTAAACAGTAATACATTTATGCATATTAAAAACCCATCCTGAGCACGTTTAACGAATCGCTCAAAGAACTTTCAAGTATACATTTAACGAGTAAGAAGATCAAAGACTATGAAAAAAAGCTTCTTACCGAATGCAATAATAAATCAAAATGTGATGTAAAAATTTAAGTGAAACGACCTCGTTTCCTCGTGAGCTTATTAGGGCACGAGAAATTGGCTCGCGCAAGATTATATATATTCAGCATGTGAAAATGAAAATGCAAATTATTCCAGGAGATTGGAGAAAATCGATATATGGAATAAAGTGGCGCCTTCGTTGGAAATATTCCAAGCGTCATATATACATATATATGTACGTACAATATTTCTATTACACGATATATTTTAACTATATATCGCGTATATAGAAATATTTTTAACAGCGACAAATCGAACAGCATCGATTTCCTATCATTGCATTATTATATGGCACCAAATATAATGTATAAGTTGTATCGCCAGTATGCCTACCGATCAGGAATCGATAAATCACGGAACCAGACGAACCCGCGCGAAGTCAGTGTTCGAAAACAAATTGGAACACGAAGTCTGGTAAGGAAATGTCTTTGCAAGGAATTCCTTACGATCGTCGTGATCCTGTTTTTCAAGGATGTACAACGCTCTCGTTTATGTATAAGTGCGCGTGTGTATTTGCGCCTCGGAAATTTTATTTGGGGTTGCCGTAACCCTCAGCTCCGATATTCATCCCCTGTGGAGCTCAAGGCTATTTCTTTTATTCTCCAAGAAATGTTCTTGCAGATGGGCGTTTTGTTTTTACGACAACGCATACCCTGCAGTGTCCTTGTGTTTGGTTGAAAAGAAGATTTTACATTTCTCTGAAAATCTCACCTAGCCAATGTACATCGAATATCATTAGAAATCGAGGATAGATAAGTAATATTTATTTAAATGTGGATCAGCGCCATTTTTTGTATTTACCAAAGACAACGAAAGACATAAATAATAGATCTACAGTGTAACCGTAAAGAATTAAGAATCAAATAATTTCAAGATTAATAAATATATTTCGTAATTTTTTCGCTAGAGGTCCGTAACGCGATTCCCTTTTGTATTGGAAAGCTAATATCGTAAACGAAGGAATATCTGCCATGGGATATGTTTAACGTGCATAAATAATACATAAGAATATATAAATAGAAATATATATAAATAGAAATAAAAATATAATAGACCTACAGTGTAACCGTAAAGAATTAAGAATTAAATAATTTCGAGGTTAATAAATATATTTCGTAATTTTTTCGCTAGAGGTCCGTAACGCGATTCCCTTTTGTATTGGAAAGCCAATATCGTAAGCGAAGGAATATCTGTCACGGGAAATATTCAACGTGCATAAATATATACATAAGAATCTAATATGCCCGCAATTCCAGAAGATGAATCGCCGGAAACATCATAGCGGAAAGGCAGCATCGACATAAGGCAACGGTGACACGAGATGAAAATAGACGGGCAAATAGTCAGCTGCGTGAGAAGAGGGCTTTACGTTCGCCTCAGGCGCCATTCTTATTTGTTCAGACATCGTCGCGACGTCGTGACTTCTACAGGATACGTTCTATATGTACCTGTGTTTAATTTCAAAATAATCCGCCTCCCCAATTCAAAACAGCTTACAGCTTATGACTTGTTTCGCATTTCGATCACAATATAATCGTCACACTTTGCCTATTGTCATTCGACCAAACTTTCGATTTGGATAGAACGAAAAATTTCGCAAAAATAAATACTTAATCCCCATGCTTATTCGACAAGCTTCGTTCGACCCTGCGAAACATTTCCAATCGGATATGTCCGAATCGACAGACAGCCTATAGGAAATTCTATCCCGGCTTAAGTATTCGCTCGCAATAATAGATAAAATTTTATCTGTAAAGACATAAAAGAGCATCCAAGTTCAAATGAACGTAAAATTCTCCCGGTCGATTCCGAAGAATTTTTGTTACAGCGATGACAAGTTGCAAGTTAAGAACTTTTGATACATGACACATGCGGTGTAAAAAGATAAGGTATATCGATATATAACAAATCGCAAGTACAGTAACTCCAAATACTATCTGGAGCATAGGTATAATCAAATAAAGAATCGTTTAGCCGGCCTGTATTTCTCCCGGTAGTATCGAACGTTAAAATAAACCATGAGTGTTTTTCATCTTATTCGAAACGACGTGGAAAGCTGTTAAAGCAGAATCGTCCACAAAGTCCCTTGAGGATCAGTAAGAAAATGAAACCTTTTGAGGGAACTGTGTATACCAAATGTAGAAGCATATGTTAATTTAATAGCAGACAGAACAGTTAGGTACGTGTTGTATTTAGATGTTCGCCATAGGGGAAATAATATTTTTAATGAAAAATATAAAAAATAGATTAGTACAAAAATAGAAAAAATAAATAACATAACCTAATTTCCCCTATACATTCGACATACCAGATACTATGAATTACGATCGTATAATATTTTCACTAGACATTGTACTTATAATATAATATATATAAACTTGTAAATCTTATTTTTTGTTTTAATTCCTGGGGATGCGTCGTTATTGAATTCCTTGTAGTTCGTCACTTGTGGTAAAATCGGCATCGCTTAACTATATCGCTTATCCGTAATACAGCACACGTTGCACGATATTTCACACCGATCAGTGATTGATTTCTAGTTACACGTGCTTTACTTTTAGCTACACTTGCTTAATTTCGAACTACACTTGCTTGATTCAGAGCTACACGTGCCCGATTTTAGCTATACTTGCTTGATTCAGAGCTACACGTGTTTGCGTTTGTCGTGTCGTTCGGATGGCGAAAGGAACGAAATGAGCGTTGGAACGGAGCACGTTGAGATTAGGATACCACGGAGTGGGGATAACAATTTTGCGATCGGTAAAGCCACAAAGCGGACTCTGCTTATGCGAGTACTTTGAATGCGTTACAATACATTCTGTAAATTCCATCAATTTCCATACCACACATACATAGCAGTAAGATTACGAGTCATGTATTTCGATTAGTAAAATGTCGTATAGTCTAGAGAACAACACAGAATTCGAGATTAGGCTTGGTTTAGCATAATTTTCTGGTACCTTTACAAGCACGCATAGCTACGAGCGAAAAGGGAAGAATTTCCAAGAGCCGTGCTAACCTCAACATCGACATCAGCGCCGTTCGTGATAACGACGTCAGACATTCGAAGCTCGTCCCAACAATTAGTTACATATACCTAAGTTCTCGACTAACATTCGTTACCCTAAAAAATGACATTGGATATTTCTTCTTGCAAGTTGGAGTAAGACGTTACAAGAATTCTTAAGGAGTTTCTAAGACTTGAGATTCGAGAAATCGGAAGTCGATTTCAAAATATTATAACCTGCATATCTATCATGCTAAGTCGATAACGACCGTAAACAATAAAATGTAACAATAACATGGATAAAGTGAGAAACAAGGAGATAAACATTTGCTTCATTCGAAATTAATAGAGATAAATTTTAACAGAATTAATAGAGAGCTCTTAAAGCTTCTTTCACAATTAACGATAATCATACCAATGCCTACTGTACAGTACGTACAGGTAAACGTTGTAACGTTAATAAAAGAAAAATATAATTTCAAGAGTATAATTTAAATTCGAGTAATATAAGTGAAATGACCTGAACTTGCCGCGTTTGAATTCCCTCCTGGTTTTCTTGCTAAAGTATAGTGACGAGACTTTGAATAATATATGGTATTAATTTTCATATGTATTTTACCATACAACATGAAAAATTCCATAAGAAATTGTAATTCAAATATGGAACGCAGCACATAGCACAAGGTGGTCCATATGGGATGCTGTGACTTTAGGAACTATATATATATACTTGTTTTTATGTAGTTTTAAATCTACCATACCTCATGACTTTTACAGCTTTGCAAACGTTCTTTGTTTCCAATGGCTACCATTTTGTTACGAGCTGCACAACTTCTACAGTTCCCAAGGGACTTTTACGAGGTACGAGAAGATCGTTTTCACTGACAATATTGGATCCACAGTGATTTATCTGTGAGATTCATCCGATCTACGCCACGTGTCTTGTGAGACATATATATAGTTATTTATGTTACCGTTTTTCACATTTTGACAGACGTCACATTAGATTTTGGTAAATACATCAAGGATTTTTATCATCAATTAAATAACGTATTCCCTTACGTTCCGTTAAATTTGTAACCTCAAAATAAGAAAAAAAAAACCGCATGATAAAATCATTACTCAGCCTTTATGTTAAATACAAAATTATATTATCTTTTTATTATTCTAAAGTACAATTCATTTGCGGATTTTTTTTTTCTTTCTCTTGAATTCAGCGATCCTTGCTTTGTATTATGTCACTGTATAGTTTCTCGTTACTTTAAAGTTAAGTACTTATACCTATTCTAGTACCTACTAAAGACTTTGGTACCAACTTTACGTTACAAGAGGTGTCTGCCTATACCTACAAGGGTGCCCAAGCCTGCAAGATTTAGTATAATTTTGTAACGCGTGAACCCGAATTTCGTAATGCTTAAGAATTCTTAGGTAAAATACAAGAATAATGTAAAACTTAAACGTAATTATATCTGCTATTACATGTAACACGAGATGGCAGTAACTTCTGTAAAATCTCTTAATAATACAACGTATTGATAACAGTTTGAATTAGCGTGTAAATTTGGGATGTAATGGAATTCAAAAAAAAGTTGGTATAACATTAATAATAAGTCGTCTTATTAGGTAGTCATAAGTCTTAAACGTAATCGAGCACAACAAATTTCAACCCTTATTAATTTCAAATTTGCGCACCCCTGCATGAGCCGTTATTCACACGGGTAGCTGGTAGTAACGTTGCGCAACGTTACGAGGATCTCGGTGCTCTTAGGGGTTGTAAGTCTTCACATTGGCAAAGTACCCGGAAGCCGTACCACGTTGCTACAGAAATTTTCTCTAGGAAATATATACCCACCCTTGTTCTGGAGAACGAGCGGTAAAATCGTTGGAATATTTTCAAAATTCATGAAAATACGACCCTCCTGTTTTTAGCCCCGTAATTCAAATTTTGTGAATTTTTCACAATCACATTTTCGAGTAACCCCTGAAAACAGAAATAAAATCGAAATAACCTTTAATTTCAAAAGCAACCATTCGCATAGGCAACTCCAATCGTCGTACCGTGAAAACTATTTTGTTGGATCGCCTGGAATTCGATGGATATACATTTTATTCATTTTCGTGGTAGCCTTAATTAAAGGGATGTAAGGGATGCCAATCAGAAATTCTCATTTCACGGAATAATAGTTAGGTTAGGTATGTATGACCATATATGTATACATATATAGACTCTTTGTCAATAAGATCCTTCCTATCCATCGAGCCGTTCACACAGGTTTATGGAAATTTAGAAAATAGATTGAAAAAAGCTTTTAATATCTTGCAAAACTTGTTACTCAGAACGAAAGATGACATTCGAATGGTGCGCTACTACCTGTTGCATAGAAAATAGTCTGACGATCTTTCCACTATATCCCTTTAGGGAATAAAAAATAATAAATGAATAAATTCATGAAGGTAAAAGCAAAATAAAAAAATTCCCAAAAAAAAAGAGTACATTTTCTCATTGCATCCTTTCAAATCGATTCGATCGAATGTCTCGTAAAGAGTCCTATATTTTTTTTATCTCATCCTCATCATCTCAATCTCTTTTACATAACATCTTACACAACCTAAATCTATCTTACGTAATCTACCCTTAAACTGTACACAGTGTTAGCTTAATCATAAATTCCGTAAGCTCAGCTAATTTTTCATCTCGCCCCGTCTTCGTGATGCTTACGAAAAGCAAATTTTCTTATAGTTGCTCGTTCACGATCCTGTGACGAGATGTTTTTTCATTCGCGTGATTTATTATACATTCTTGTTACCGTAACAGAATATCTGTTATTTATGTTAAAAAAATAAAAAAATATAATAAGAAATGACTGAACGGCGAACCAAAATAATACCAGGCGACAAGTAGTTAAAAAAATGTTCTCGTAAAAACGAGTCTTGTTACACTTGTTATATTTGGTAAATTATGGTTTCTCTTCTGAGTCGATTCAAAATAAATTCTAGGCTCCCCTAGTAGAACGTATTGCTATGGCATTGGCAATGGAGTCGAGTGCAGTATAACTTCTATAATAATTGCAATGCATAGAAAATGATCGATGAGTCGAGTATCCCGTGTATTTTTTTAGATCTAGAAAAATGAGGAAAAAGGTAAAAAATATTGATTAATATTGATCGACATCAACTCGGCCTATCTTGCTTCAGTTTTACTTCACTCTTTATACTTGTAACGAAACTTGCCAATTCTCAACTTCTCAATATACATTTGATCCTAAGAATTGTTATACGTGGTTACGTAAATTATATTTCAGTATTAAAACAGCTGCGATATGATTTCCAAAGCTTAATACGTGCCTGTTTGATTACATCTTAAACTTTGCCTATTTGTTGCTTACTAATTCATACAAAAACAAGGAAAAATTCTTCTATAGCTTTGCACGTTCACTTTGTCCCATCTTAATCCACAGTAATCATCCACATAATTAAATTATTATAATTTAGCCCAATTATTTTTCTATTCTCCTAAAACAAACGACATATCTTTCTTCCTCGTTCAGATTTCGTAAATTATCATCTTGCCTCCCTGCACCCAGCTTTCGTTCCGAGTCGTAACACAACCAACCCAGAAAAATAATATAAAAAATAATTTATTCCAGTTCATTATTTTATTCGCCTATACATTAACCCTCTGAGCGTTTTTTTTTTTCCCTATGCTACACAGTAAGTGGAAGTGCTGGGTTAAAAGCGTTCAGCACGTCGTAAACACTCCGAGAATTTCTTGATTCTCCAAAATTTTCTTTCCTTTCTCCTTTATCTACATAAACACCTCTATGAGAATCTTGTTGTTCAATAATCTTTAACTGTCAGGCAATCAACACGCGCCTTGCGAGCCTACAATCTTTTTGCGAAACTTTGACTAGGGCATTATGACGTAAGAATAAATAATGAACTACTGACAAGCAATTTATCAGCGTTGTATCTCATAACTTTTTGTCATTTAACCAAAGTCACCATCTTCTCTCTTCTCTGCACCTTTAACCTTAGCATCAACGTCGATGCATTGATGTTACGTCGACACTTCGTTTACTTATGCTTCCATGTTGATTCGTTTTATACATAGTAATATTGACAGTATAAACAACAAATACCTAGGAAATTTATTTGCATTGTTTCGCTATATAAAAAGCTAAGGGTAGATATCACTGTGTTAAGAGATATACTAACGAGTGATTATAATAAATGAATGAATACAGTGAATAAAATTTAGTCAAATTCCTAGTAGTATAAGGATAACGACTAATGTCTATTCAAAATTATATATGTGTATATATATACATACATTTACAAGGGATGAGAAGCAGCGAATAAATATGGATGGTTCCAAAAAATAAATATAAGAAAAATCTATATTGAATATCCCATCGATTGTACCAAGTGTTCCAAATGGCATTATTTCCCAGTGTCCTGTAAGGCATTTCTAATTTAGATTTCTCCACGCAAGAATTCCGCCGGAGGAAGTTCTTCGAACCATGAGGAATACGTACATAGAAATATATATATATATATATATGAGAAGTGTAGGAAGTTGAGTGACTGAAGTGGAAAAATGCATTGAGCCTGCGGTGCATCCGGCAGCAAAGTACAAAGTTCTGGAGGCTCGATGCCAATCGGATGGCAAGTTTAAACGTGTGGATACAAATAAGGTAGAATGTTCCAAGAGGTGTAAAAGAGCGTCGACTCAGGGGAGATTACAAACTCTTATAATTCCCAGAGCCCAGTGAGTTTAACATTGGAAACGTTACGTGGGGGCGAAGGGCAGGATGAAAAATTACAGTAAAGATTTATGCTTCGGAAAGGGAGGAGAATCCGTTTCGCACCCTGCATATGTCTTGCTACTTACCTACCTATCTGCCTATAGCAATATACCAGTGCTTGGCTAGAAGACTTTTTTTGGAAGAACGTCACAGCACTGATATACTGGCTACCAGAAGCTTCCATCCCGTTGCCCACTTCCTGTTTCTAGAATATGCGGAAGAGCGTGTTACGTGCGTGGTGCGAACTGGTTCTTTTAACCTCACGGTAAATCCCTTGGAGACTCATAAATTTTGTGGATCCTGAAAAAATACTATCGGTACGTAATAAGAATCGTGATGGTGGCTTCGGTTTGGGAATTTATTGTATTTCTTTACTCCTCGAGGCTTTGGAAATTCTCTTGTACATCTCGACTGAGTAACTTGAAAGTCGAATAACCTACGAAACAGCTATGTAATATTAGCATGATAATTCAAAGTCAGGATGTAACGGTTACTTGAAAAGGAATATTTTCGCAAAGTTCAAAGCTTCATTGTACGTATAGTGAATTCGTTAATTTGTATATTATATGGTGTTTTAGGAATTTTAGTATTCAATGGTAAATTTATGTATATTTTATATAAACGAGGATCACCAAGTGGTGCTATAAGTGATGTTGCTTCTAGTTCCATAAAAAGGTTACTAGATTTGGGTGTAATATGTTAATAGTGAATTTTAGTAGGTGTATATGTAGTGTAACCTTTTCTTAAAGTCCGAAGTTTGAACTGACGTATCTTAGGATGAATGGTATTGGGGTTAATAATATACTTATAAATAAAGGCCACGTATGTTAGTCAGCAATTTAGCTACCTGTCGACCAGAAACCATCCTTCAGTGTTACAAACGATACTTGCCATCTTGTGGGTTGAGTTTCCGTAGCAAAATTTCACATTGCCAGTATTTTTGCCAAAGATAATACGTGGTAAATCAATGTAAATCAATAGAAAACCATTCATAGATAGAATACTTGTTACTTTTTGTAGCTACTCAAAATCCGAGTCAAGATTAACTCATTCATTCCGGTGAGTACGAATAGCAGGGTTAAGTACGGTAACGGGTAGGCGGATTTCTATATGAATCCCACAGCGTTATTTCCTTTGGTCCCAACCTAAATGTATGTTTTTAGTCATCAGGTGCCTCTTGGTATCAATTCGACTCAGTGAGATTTTTTCTGATACAAGGAGTAATATTCCTATGGATCCCATTCCTGAAATCCTAGCCTTTTAGCATTCTAGTGGGGACGAGAGAGCCAATAGGCGGACGGTTATCTGAAATGAAAGACACAGTAGTTAATGCGTGTAACAATTTCATACATTATATATCTGAGTTGAATATAACGTATTAGCAGTTATATCTGAGCACGACTTTATAATTCAAGAAAAGCGGCAATCCCATGAGGATCTGCGTCCATGTAATCACGCGGGTCGAAAATCCAGCCCCGCTATGAGGCTATCCAACCTTTATTCCTTTGTTCTTTGGGTTTGCCGAATTGAAGTGTAACACCAGGTTCAACCTAAAAAATTATACAGGCAGAAGTTTGAGGTTTTCTAAATCACAGAATTAAATCTGAACAGCCTTATGAAGTATAATTGATTAGCTAAGATTCGTGTATATACATGTAAACACGAATCTTAACCTAGAGATCCTACTGAAATCACTAGCTAAGGTCTCCAGGTCAAAAATGGGTATACGGCTTCATTCAGATCAAAGGCAGCGAGCAGCAACCAATGGGCAAGATACTTTAGGTCTGATTAATGAGGTCAAACAGCTCGACGCTATTTGTCCATTAGTCGCTGCCTTCTGTTTGCTATTCGTTGCCTTTGGTCTGAATGAGCCCTAAGATTTTTACCTCGAAATTAGGATCTTGGGGTTCAAAATGAAATTTGGTGACATTTTCAACCTAAAATCGTCATTCTTAATATCAGCTTCAATATCTTCGTTATAATATGTAGGTTCAAAGTGATGCTTAATTTTCGACTCGGGCACCTTCTAGACTGCTGGTCAATCATCCCTATTTCTTGAAGTCCCGCAGGAACAGTCATGATCCTATTCAGGTTTGGCATCCTCGTCACGGATCTCGATGACCGCCTGCACCCATCGACTCTTGTCCGAGGAGACTCATCTTCTCTTCTTATCCTTATCATTTTTATGGAACGGGTCGTGTTGGGGACGCCACGTTACAGCATCCCTAAAAATATCGCCATCGCATGAAACCCATAGAATAACCACCCTCAACCATAGATAATTCTTGACTTGCAGAGTACAACGAAACAGCTGCTCAAGAGTAACCGCAATATTGCTGAGTTGCAGAATTGAAAAAATTGCCCTAAAAACTGTATCGAATTCCAATAACGAATATGAACTTTCGAAAAAAAAGAAGAAAAACGCTAAGGTATAATAGAGTAGAAGTTATAATGATGCCGATAAGAAGAAAAGGGGGAAAAAAAAGAAATACAAAAATTTCACACAAACTAGGGTAAATTTTGTCTCGATATCGAACGTACGAAATGACATTACAACACAGTGATATTTCTCAACGTCATTCTACGAGCTATAGGAATGATATGCTTCAAATCTGTTTTGTACAATTATGAGAATCACGAAGCAAAAGAAGAGCGTCTAACCGAGATACAGATTTGATGATACGACATAACGTATATTTACGATGGATCTTAACGATGAAACTTTTCATCAAATCCCATCTCCACCTCACTCACGACATTCAATGTCGTAATGTGACTTGTGCACCCGCCTTGATATTTTTTTTTCTTTGGTACTTTACTTTCCGCAGATCTTCTACCTCCCACATCTTGCATTCATTCGTGACAGATGACTCATTCTAAGTCCCCGAGGTTAAGCGACTAATAACTCTGCTGGCATTTCGACGTAATCACGGCGCTCTAATTATAGCAAAGGACTCTTGAAAGTTTTGCTGTCAAAACTTAGGTAAACATTCCCTGTATGCGTTGAGAGAACCAACAAACTTGACAAGTCTACGTAGTCACGTGGCGACTTGTGTTTAATTAAAAAATTGTTATCGATAAAAAAAAAATATTTTTATAGCAAAAAATAAACGAATAAATACTCAAAAAATGGATTTACGAAAATCTTGTTTTTGACTCAATTAAATGTTATTATTTAGTTTTCTATTCTCTTGCGCAATTCGAAAATCGTCTAGTACAAAAATCACATACTTTATTACGCTTCTATCACACATTAACGCGATATGTCCATGTTAACTTTTCCAAATAATTGATTGCTCTGACAGAGCGATAGAACGTGCCAAGTGAAAATTTTCTATTCGTGTTAAATTTCAATAAAATTATTGACTAAACGTACAAGGAAACGAGAGATTGATTGGTTAAATTCTGAAAAGCAACGTTCCCCTAAGAAAAATATAATAATTATCTTGTATTTCAAAAAGTTACCAAAAATCACTATGTCCCTCTCAGAGAAAACGCATTTAAAATAAATTTAACAAGTGAGAAGTGTAATACGACTGTACTCCAAGCAGTTCTGCCAACATGAACTAACATGACAACAATAATCTCAAATTAGTTTACTATAAATTATTTCATGATCCTGTCTCTTCGTTTTAGCCATTTAATTTAACTTAGCAATACTCAACTTAATGTGCTATGAACACCTTGACCTTAAATGAGACAAGTAAAGCACTGTATAAGGAAGTGCAAAGAAATGAAGCTAAGGAAAAACTATAGAAAAACAGTTCCCCTTTGTCACTGACTACGCCATTGTCTTCAGGTAGTATATCAACGTGCAAAAAAACCATGACAGGGACAAAAGTGACGCAAAAGAATATATCGGATACCTAATAATAGCCTAAAAATATATAAGATACAAATATCATTTGTCAAATTTTGTGCATTTCAGCGACTTATAATGTGTCGCTACTTAATTTAAACGTTCATGTAAATTTAACCGTCGTGTGTGTGCATGTCTCATGGGATTCGTGACATTTCCCAGGGTGAGCTGTATTTGCGAATTTGAGATCCTCCACGGAAAGGCAATATGTAAAAGCAACGACCCGTATATACCACACCGACGTGTTCTTTCCTATGGATATCCAAGAATTCAGCATAACGGGAGATACGCATCAACCAAATCCCTGTCTACATATATATAAATACATATAAATTCATATTTACCGATTTTCACTGGAATTATGCAAACTATACATTGCTGATACTTTTTCCGATATGTAAAATAACATTGCAATGATAAATTTGGTACGAAACTGTCAGAGCACTGAGACTGATGCAGATTAATCCTCAATGCATTAATAAATTAAAGGCATAAGGCTTCTAATCGTACCTTCTTTCAAGATGCCTTTTCGTATCTTCTGGCACAATATCGCCAGACGAAAGGATGGATTTGTCACAATTAAAAGAACTGCCTATCATTAAGAACCTGCCTTTAAGTCTAACGACGTAGTCGTAAAAGGTGATCGCTCGCCTTTACGAGATAGTGAGATTCCGCGTAAAACCATCTTAACGAACTCCTAACGAGATACTTGATAGAATTCATATAAGATAGATACATCTAGCGGATTTTAAGTAAACTAAATTGATTAGTAAACAATAACCTTATAATGGAAACTTACAATAGAAAAATTGTAGCATATATTGTACTTTACGTAGACTAGAAATTCTTATTATTTCAGATGTCAGATAATTCACGATATGTGTCGTACAAAGAATAATTATAATTTCTGTACTAAGTGGAGTACATTACGCGCTAAAATTTTTCTATCCACTCCTGGCACAGCATTACCGTAAATTATTCATGTAAATAAAATTCTCCGTCCTAACTAAATACGTTACGGCTGCAAGAACAGAGGGCAAAAATGATGTACTCTAAAACGAAAGAGCCCTTGTAGCCCAGCGATCACAGCATGACTTTATTCAATTTTACGCCATTAAAAGAGTGGTTCATCACTCTTTGACCATCGCTTTAACCAATGAACTGTACTTGCGAGCAGAGGATTAGAATGGCTAAGAAAAGTAATGAAGGCCATTCGCGGCTGTCGCGATGCGCGTCGGATTTGCATTTCAAATTTGAAAGAGCTGAGCCGCGCGTAATCCTCTGCTTCGACTAGTAAATATATACAGAGCAGAGAAAATCAATGAGGATGAGTTGTTGCGATTGCAGCATTTCAGGTTAGTCACACGGGTCAAGCGGAGAAAGTCTTTCGTGATGATAAAACTTTGAGAAACACGAGTTCCAATTAGCAACATATGCCATCTGGGATAATAACGATCTTAATATATAAATACATATAAGACCAAAGGTGAATTAATTATTCACATATGTAAATTTACGTCTGAAGAATCTTCGAAGAAGTAGAGGGATTTGTATTATTAAATTGAAAGAGACGTATTTTAATTTATGGTGCTAGAAAGCTTTTTCAGGTATATGTTAAGTGAGATGGGTCGAATCGAGATGATTGAAAGGATTGCTTTACGCTGCTATCGATACGGCGGATTTACGAATTTGAAATTCTTGCAGGAATCTTATTCCGATCGATTGATATCGTTCAGTACGTAATACTATAGCAGGGATAAAGCATTGGATTTGAGAAGAAAAATAAAGACACGACGCATAAAGAAATAAAAAGGGATGATTGATTCGATTGGCTTTGACTGATTCCCTAAATCGTAGACAAATGTAGAATGCGATATGAAATGAAACATCTTGAGGATGAAATATTGTGCGAATCCGCAGGAGATGAATCAGCAAAAGATACGTCAGTGGTATATCTGAAAAAAGATATATATAAATGTCAAACAGATAGTCGTAATGTCAAAACCGAATAAAATGTGAAAAAATAATGACATTTCTAGAATAGACCATTGCCAAAAATAGTCATCTGGCAGATTCCTCAATCTTCCATTTCCACAAGTAACTATCCAATTTCAAATGAGTCTTGCAAGTGAACAAGAGAGTGTAGACACAGCATTTATTTAGTGGCGACTTTGCACGCAGGAAATGTACGTCTGGAATACGGGAAGTTTCAAGTACTAATTCAAAGTCAAACTGTCCCGTCCGAAGTTGTCTTCCTGGTGCAGGACCTTTTACTACTGTGGACTTCGACAATGTTATCACCTTACAGGAAAGCGAAATACCTCAAGAAAGCACGTGCCCACTTGCTTGCGAGTGACTAGCAAAGTACGCTTCTAAACTAGGAGGAAGAATTTACCACAAAACCTTAATAAGACAAGTCGAATGGTAGCATTACATGCTATGTTAAAAGAATCGTACCAATTCAGAAAAGTTCCTCTCTGCTAATTGTCTATAGTGACAGGTTACTGTTAGTTATAAGATGATAGTAATGAAATTTACTTTACGTCGAGGGTCCTGACCTTGTTAGGGTTGTACGACCCTCAACCCTTAGACACTGGAAGGATGTTATCCATAGGAAGCTATAGTACTCTGTCACGTATGTATATATATATATATATATATATATATATATATATATATGTGTTCGTACAGCCAATTGACTTGAACCAGGTCTAAACGGAAGTAACGTAACCCCACAAGATTACCAGTCATTTTGGGTCTTTCGAATGCCTTCACAAGGACCTAACTCTGACATAGGAATACGTCGATATACAGAATATCGAATCTCAAGTTTCTATTTAAAGGAACCGTTTGAATAGATTTCCAAAGGAAGCATCCTAGCGATTTCTTTCAATCTCTGCATTCTTCTTCTTCTTTGTGTAGATGGCAAGAGTCGGGACCTAAGTCCTTTACGAACGGTCACGTCTGCACATTCGATTGACTTCATCTTGATTACCATTCAAATGACGTAGAATAGATTGGTGTCATCCGGTATATAACGTTTCTTTACGTTCGAAAGGGATACTTGCATATAATAATATTTTTTAATTTCATTCTATAGTTTCAAATTCTCGTGTGATTTTCATCGAAATGACGTTTTATGAAGGAAATAAAATCTATAGAGACTTCTTATTGGATTTAGGGTCTATTAAACGTGGGTACTGTATAAGGGAATAGCCATTCCGAAATCGCACGTTCTACGCAACCTCACGTTTAGATAGAATCGTAGTAGATACCGTAATAGAGATAATTGTTCACAGGGCGAACGTCAGGAATTTAACCCTACTGAGATAGACGAAATTTAAGCGATTTAGTGCAGCCCTACGTCGTTAACCTACGACCCTTGGGAGAGCAAAGAACATGGCGAATAAGAATTGACCTTATGCGTCTGACGGGCACAGCCCCTTTAGCAGTAATTCACATACGATATCTCTAGGGTATTTTTTAATCTTTATTACACGATAAAGCGTCGTCGTTCTTCTAGATTCCATAGAAACTACAACAATGTGGATTTGCCTAAATTTCATGTTACAAATATACTCCACGTTAATTTCGTTATGCAGGATGATTTCAAGAGAAATACAGATATATAAAATATATCGAAATATATTTCATGATACTGTTATCAGAGAGGATAAGGAACATTAACTTGGGAGTAACCGCGTGGGGTGTCTGGGACACCCCAACTCAATGCTTTTTAAATGAAGGACATTTCCGGGTTAACGAAAGATGATTTGATCTGTACAAACATTTTTTAGGGTGATATCAAAAACCTATCGCCACTGTCTCCAAATAATGTATACGATCTAAAATGTAATACGGAACAGGAAATTGTAAAGGAAATCATGAAATGGACACATCAGATCTCACGTAGCTTGGTAAAATATAAAGAGAATGTAGACTTTCGCAAGAGCCGAGGTATAATTTTGTATTTTGATCAAATACTGGTTTGGAGTAATACAAGGGAAAATATACGTATGCATTTATATTTGAATATAAACTCCCAAATTTATATACCTGGCAGGGCGAAAATCGTGGTGCAACCGAAAATTGCAGAATAAATTTGTTCGACACAAATACAAAAGAAAATAGAGTTACTAGCGAAATCCCTTAAGTCTAGTCAATTGCACATGTGACTGATTGACTATTAAAATTGATTCACTCGCAGAGAACAAATGTATTGTGTAATTTCGATTTACTTTTCCATGAGAAATCATCAACTTCTCGGTTGTACCATGATTTTCGACTCACCCTGTATAAACGCATGAGACTACTACTGATATTTACTTTGCCTTCAGATGTAACAAGTTGTATTGATATATTATGTATATAAAGGCACGGGACCAGACCCTTTTGAACGAAGTTGAAAAGGCCGTATAAAGTCGAATGGATTGACCGTAGCAAATGAAATCTAAAGAAGTCATGGCTGAGAAAGAAATTTCTTATTGTTTTAATGATACGCAGTCGTTCGACGTTTCGTTTGATTCTGCTATACGTTTCATGCGTATTTGTTACATCAATATTTTACCGAGTACTCCGAGACATTACATACATAAAAGAATCATCTTCAACGTATCCAAAAGACAACTGCCGTCTCGTTCGACATCTTGAAGACGACTTTGAGATATTATATACTTGATATGAGTTAACTTACGTAATGCCATTCAAGAAAATTGTACGAGTAACGTAACTCGCATAAAATATTTTTACTCTGGATAAATAAAACGAAAATTCGATTGTACCGCATAACCATGTATAGTTACGACAATAAAGTAAAAGCATGTCCATGTGCCTGTGAAAAGGTTCACTAATCGGGAGTCAAGAAAATCAGAAAAAATAATTTGACAAAAGCAAAATCGAACCTTTTGCGGTTGACAGCTCGAAATTCCGAGAACAAATAACGTCAGGTCCCCTGAAAACGATAACAAGTAGCAAGGGGAATAAAACTCTTATCTTTCACAAAGAACCCAGCAGCAACACAGGATCAACCTTTTGCAAGGCCTTTACGAAAATCAATCGTTCAGCGTCACAAGGAGAAAATAAACATAAAAATGACAGAGGAAAATACGAAAAACAGCCCTTACATAAAATGACAAAGTTACTATAGGATATTCACACATGTCAAACCATGGGCGTTAGCAAGTGGGCGTTAGTGTCTCGTATTGTACCCGACTACGAAGAAGGACAAAAGAAAAAGACCAATGCAATTTATATTCATCGAAATAGTACAAAAAAAGGTAAGAATGTATACCGAAAATCGAAACCCTCGAACTACGACCAAGTCGTACGATTTCTATCGACAAAGTATCGATTTGGGTATCGATGTTAAATTCATGCAGAGACACGACACCCTGCGACGGCCGCACTGAGGTAACCGAGAGAGTAAGACGAAGAGAGAGGAACAAGGGGAAAAAAAAGAACAAGCTAGAAACTCAACACAGGAAATTACGTAATCAGAAGTGAACTAAGGGAAGCAGAAAGCTATTTAGGGTGACTGAGAAAAAAAAAGATGATATTTTAAAACGATCCAATTATTAATCATTGTGTTGCAGATCGTTTCTTCATCTTCGTCTCCGACTCCTCTTCCGCCCTTTCGATCACATCCCACTCCATTCCAACCGTTTCTTATCGTCCTAGAACAGTATCGCTATTTCCGCGTATATCACATCCATTTCCGTTAGAACCAATAGCCTCACGCTCGAGAAATTTGACGAAGGCACGGTGTGGAAAATTAGTACGAATGGCGGAAACCACACTGAAACACGGATATCGATTTCTCGTCATTCGGTATCTGCCTTCAGGTTTTAGGCTTAGATATCGTTAACACGTTAAGCGCCATGTCGATCATCGACGACCGGGAGTAAGCTTTTTGTTCAGGCTCCGTCGGTAACGGATGACAAACGTGGTCATGGTTTAGCAGTATCGCGTAGCGTGAACGGAAAGTCAACAGAGTCAACTGGAGGTTTGCAATGTTACTTGTTTCAGTGGCTATGATTTTCTTCAATGAAAACAAGTGGCTCCTTTTACTGTACTCAAAGCCAGGGCAATGTAGATCTGAAGGTTTCACTTTGCTCTTTGTTTCTTTGCCTTTCGATAAAGCTCGAGTGCTCTGCGTGATACACGTTTTCATTGTCCCTGCCTTTTCGTGTGGGTATCCTGCTGCACACTAGACATGGAATCCAGATGAAATGAAGAAAGTTATTGCATTTTTCATTTTACCTCGTTTCACTCGGCAGGACTATTTCATCTCCATTGAATCGCGCGATAACAGCATACGCCAAAGATGCGCCATCGGCCAAATTGTCCTCGGATGAAATTGCTCCTGAAATAATATTAAGAAAATGATTCTGCGACTTTGGGTAAATATAATAAAAAGCTAAT
Source organism: Syrista parreyssii (assembly GCA_030142615.1). NCBI lineage: Eukaryota > Metazoa > Arthropoda > Insecta > Hymenoptera > Cephidae > Syrista > Syrista parreyssii. The sequence goes on from JARQTG010000334.1 coordinate 662,985, forward strand.
TCCTGGCAATGAATGAGACTCGTTAAAGGAGAAAAGATAGATAAATATTAATAATGCTATGTCTCCTTTGATGCTACCAAAAATCAGTTCAGTCTGTTTTAATGCTACTCAATCGCGGGACGTGGATACTGAACCATTAAATCTTTTGGTTTTTATCCTAATGACGAACTAAGGTAACTTTTAATAGTAATGTTAAATAACTTATTGAACATTGGTATCTTGCGCTATTATACATTATTCTATGACAGTTTAAAGGATGTTCGCCAATTGCAGAACATTAACGTTTTTGCAAGGTTCCACGAAGTTCCCCCTTCAACCCTAAATATATAGGATTAAATGTTCCGTAAAGGGACATTTGGGGTCCCAAGTATCTGTAATACAAAAACAGCTTACACTGTCCCAGCAAAATCTCACTTAACAGTCAAGGGCCGTGGATCAAAATGAGCACAAAACCTGAACAACGAAAGATGCACATTCGCGCGAATTACTAAACAAGTGGGAAAAAATTGATTGTGTCGATAAATATCAAAGTCGATAAATATACAATGCTTATTGTATAATTCAAAGCAAAAGACTGCTGTATCAGGGTTGACCTAGAAGCACAAAGTGCACGTGTATAACGAAGGGAAATTACTAGCCTGTGATTATTTGAGCACTCACTTGATTAAACGGGGTTGAGTATTCAGAAAGACAATTGCCTTTGACCAAATGGTGAATTTCATTGAGTATTTAGTAGAAGCGAGAGTAATTAATTTTTAAAAAAGCAGCAAAGTATCATTAGGACCTAAATCCCTTTTCAATACCTAAAACGAAGCACCACGAGTTAACAATTTTACCTCTAATACATATAGAAGCTAGACGAACCTTGGTTTCTGGTTTCACTATGTTTAAAGACATTACGCTAACCCGCAAGTCCTCTAAACGTTTTCACCCTGCAACTACGAAACATATTGAATTACGTTATAATGGCGAATAATAAGGACATCGATATGGAAATGAACGGCGTATGAAAAGCTTCCTTAACAGGGATCAAAACATTGTTTAAAGCGGCGTTCACACCATAGTCAAATGTTCGCCAAATTCAATATGTCTAATTGGTTTAATTTGGAACAAGGAATCTCATTACTCAAGCTCATTCATCACCCTTAGCTATAGTTTAGGCCTTGTGCATCTACGATATACATAGCAACTTAACTGTTAGACACGTCGCCAACCCTCCATCCGTGTTAATCACCACACTACCCTTTAATACAATATGAACTAAAACGATAATATGCCTCTACCGAGAAATTTAGTAAATAGAAATTCTAGTGGGAGGTTCTAAGGGATCTTGGCTAATAATAAGGCATCTAAGCTAACTTGATATACCTGAGACAGAGGGGATGGACATATGGCTGCAATGGACATACTCCATCCCTTACTCTTGGAAGACGTTAGACAGATGGCTTCTAGTTTATTTAAGTCGACCTAAAGTTTCGCACATAAAACCAGACTCGTGAGAATTGGACGTTTTCGCTGGTTCAAGACTACTTGAAACTTTCGCGACAATATGTATCGTTTTGTTTCGCCCTATATATTGTTCTTGTTACGGTACCATCCTGCACGTAAAGCGTGTGGATCCTTTGCTGCTTAACTAAGCGTATCTTATGTGAGACACTGTGCCAAACAATAAGTCGAATTTAACTCAGGCAAATTACAGCAATTCCAGGTTATGTATTCAGAAGCACAACTCTCCGTAGTAACTTTACCATGACACATATTGCAGTTAATAAATTCTATACAAATTACAATCTGTAAAGCCACTGTCATTAGATCATTATAACGTGGAATTAATTATTTACTACCAAGTATTAAACTATTGTGCACCCAGGCTCGGATAATCGAAAAATTTGGACAATACGGACTAAAGAGACAAAAGTACATTTTACGCACAAACTAGTCACGACTATTGTGAAAGAGACCACTAGGTGCAGATCAGTCGCGATTGGTATGTTTTTGTCCCGAGAGACTCAGACGATAGACTACCAGTGGCCGTAGCTCGGATAACACAGATTTATACAGCTTCGAGACAAACTTGAATAATCGCGAATTCAGATAAAGCGGACATGGATTATCGAGGCTGTACTGTGAACACATATAATGTGACACACAAGGACGTTACACTTTAACCAAACTGTAGACGAACGATGAATGCAAGTTCAGTTTTTCACTGCTGTTAAACGGTGTGGATTTACATTTTATATGACCGGTGGAACAATTTTATAAGCAACGCAAATAAAATAATTTATCACGTATGTTGTGTTACTTTTGTACAGTGATCAGTATTACAAACGACAGCAAATTTTTTACTACACGCTAGCACCGCCAAATTGTCACAGTGCGGACTACGATAAGGAGTAGGAGGCAAATATTCTCGAGATACAGAAAACGCGTAGTGCTGGACGTTCTCAGCTAAAAGGAATAGCCGTTGGTAACTATAGTTTGTTACAAGATAACAAGCAAAGGCAAACAAGAATGAAGATCAGGCACGTAGCAATTTCATTCTCGCGTGTTATTGTCACCAACAGTCGATTAATACAAGAAAGATCCTCGCGCGATTGCTTTCTCCGGGGAAAACAAGGTTTACACGTAGAGGCTCCCGTCAAATGCAGTACCTCGTAAGAAATCGAGTCGCGCGAATAAAACTCGTAGAAAATTGGTACGAGGCAGAAAAATAAAGGTACAGAAATAATGAAAGCGTCGAGTCTGAAGTTGATTCTAGGACGATTTTCTATTTATTCTTTCAGACGATGCTGGAGCTCAATCTGACCCTGAACGCTTCCCCGCCCACGGACTTTGACGTGGACGAGATTGACGAAGACAGTCGATACGTGCCGTACGATGAACGTCCTGAGACGTACATAGTACCAATAGTGTTTCTACTGATCCTAGTAGTAGGAGTTGCCGGAAACGGAGCTCTGGTGCTTACGCTGTTACGTCATGCTAACATGCGCAACGTACCTAACACTTACGTGTTATCACTGGCTTTGGGAGATTTACTGGTGAGTGAACGCATAGATGGTTAGATGAGTACATAACTATAGGATCCAAGGCCACGTATATATGTTCAGAGACGGGTGGCTTTTTGATACGACAATGTCTACCATAAATCAGAAAGCTGGTTCAAGTTTGTCAATGTCATTGTTCCGACGCGTTCGTTGAATTTCTGCCAAGTGCGTCTAGGCAAATGCGTTACTCTTCGTCGACCCGCCACTAACGGATTTCACAAAGCTTCCCCTGTAGGAAGAAACAGAAAGAATATTAACGATGAGACACAAAGTCGACAATTTGTATTCATATCGATTCAATCCAATTTTTTCGATACTTACAAACTACAATGTAATATTCTATTCCAGGTAATCATCACGTGTGTACCATTCACGTCGATCCTTTATACCATTGAATCCTGGCCATGGGGATTGGTCGTGTGCAAATTGTCGGAATGCGCAAAAGACATTTCCATAGGCGTCTCCGTATTCACGCTAACGGCGCTATCTGCGGAAAGGTAGAGATTATCATAAATAACATTTGACATTGTTATAAGAATTTTCAAAGTCTTAATTTGTACAGAGAACTTCTTTACCGACTCTTAGATACTGCGCCATTGTGAATCCCATTCGACGACACGTAGCAGGACTCAGTGCCAAGCCATTGACCATCCTGACTGCAACGTTAATCTGGGTCCTGGCAAGTATCCTGGCGATGCCTGCAGCACTTTTCTCCCATGTCCCAACAGTACCTTTAAGAGGAAATCACAGTATACTGATTTGCAGTCCATTCCCAAAAGAGTTTGGTGAGTCTGAATACACCTATTAAGACAACAGCTTTCCTGAATACTCCTAATACTAATGTACACGAATACGCTTACAATTCTCTACATAGGAGAGAGCTATCAGAAGGGTATGGTGCTCTTTAAGTTCCTGGCCTATTACGCGATACCACTCTGCATAATAGCAGGGTTCTATCTAGGCATGGCACGCCACCTGGAATTATCCACCAGAAACATGCCCGGCGAGCTACCCGGCGCACCGCATCAGCGCGGCCAGATACGAGCTCGTAAAAAGGTTTTACCAGAATTCCCCATAAAGCGAACTTCAGTACGAAAAGCCATTAATTAATCAGATCGTTGCCATTGTCCCATCAGGTTGGCAAGATGGTTATATCGTTCGTAGTGATCTTCATCATCTGCTTCCTGCCTTATCACACCTTCATGCTATGGTTCCACTTCTACCCATCATCCCAGGAAGCCTACGACGACTTCTGGCATGCCTTTCGCATTATTGGATTTTGCCTGAGCTTCATAAACAGCTGTATCAATCCAATTGCACTGTACTGCGTAAGCGGGGCATTCCGAAAGAGGTACGCGTATGAATACCCACCTAAAATTGGCCAATCTTCAAAATACTTTACGACCACCCTATACATCGATCCAACCCATTCGATGCAATCAGGTTCAACGAGTATCTCTGCTGCTGTGTACCTGGTGCCCGACGACGTGAACGTGGCGAGGGTCGTTTCCCACGAACCCGTGGTGACGCAAGCACCCTGTACGAGACGAGCTTTCACTCAACCTGCAGACGGCATACCCAAGAATTGAATTCGACTACCCTCTTCAATCTGGGAAACGAAGGAAAGCCAACCTGAGGTAGTACGACCCGTGAAAAGGCCTATGTCGCTTTGTAGGACACGACGAAGAAAAAAAAAAAGGCCAGGCGAACCTGTATATCACGAGTAGGATGAATCGATAGAACGTTAAGAAAGAGAAGAAAAAATGATTGGATAAAAGATATGAAAAGGAAAGAAAGGTAATACAGGGACCTATACGTTACGACAGTAATGACGTATGTGTAACTACAATCACGTGTGATGATATACGTACTTATTTCCTCGAAGCTCAGTTATACATTACGTATACATAGGTCATATAGACTTGACATTTGATTCGTGTTACTGTACGAGACGTCAGAAATCTCGATGCGCCAAATACACGTATATGTATTTCCAGCATCCGTTAAGATTCTGTATCCTCATCTAATTATATATAATGTATAGAAATCTTGTGACGAGATGAAATTCTAACATATCCAGCTCTCACTGGACAAGGAATCGCCGCACTAGTTGCTTCCGGAAGACGTTATGTGTACGGGAACATTCGTGCACAGCATCCGGGACTGTATCTTTAGAATATATCTATAAAGAGATGCGGATGAAAAAGAGAGCGTGAGAAGTAGACTGTATTTTGACTTTTTCTTACATCCTCGAAAATCGATACAATCCTTTTTCTCTGATATTGTTCGACCTCGTGTTTTATATTTACAAATCGATCCGACTGGTCCAGTCGTTGCACAGGATTTAATGCAGTGGCAATCGTTTCGCGTTTTCTGTAATTTATAAAGATGTATTATATTATATTAAGCGTACGTGTGATATGGTCGTTAACGTAACTCGGGTATATTTTATTGTATACAAGGTAATGTTGTATATAATCGTATATCTATATATCATACAAAAGACCCGTGAACGTATTGCAATTAAATCACCTTACTATAAATACATTCCGAAAGCTTCGTACGCTAAAGGGAAAAGATTCGATTCGCGTCCGCAAGGGGTCGCGCCTGACCGACCGTCAGATCACGCGCGACAATTACTATGTATGTCGTATCGTGTAGTAAAACGAAGAATAAAGTTCAATGTTTCGACGATGCCTAATACCAATGTACCATATGTCCACGAGATCAATCCCAGGATGAATGAATTGCAGATCTTTCGAAAATTCCTTAAATAACAGAATATACGTATTCAACAAGGTTAATAATTTCTGTGGAATTAGTTATAAGCATTAGATGACATAAGAACACAATGTTCGTGTATCTAAATGGCAAGATAATAAATTACGAAAATTTCATGTCTAATTATCCAATGTTTTCGGGTGCGAGGGAGATTTTTTTCAAATAGAAAAAAAAACACAGGGTGAGTTAACGTTATTATGTAATGGACAAGTGAAACGATGGAAAATTAATATATTCACCAGGGAAAGCGATGCTGTTGCTTAGGTAAACTTGAAATCGTACAACGTGAACAAAGTTACTAATTTCAAGAAAATTTAGTCATCAAAATTTCGGGTCCTGTGCGTAACTATTGAGGGTCGAGTTTCACGCCGCGTTAGATTCATTTCGTGAGGCTCTTGACACGATGAAATATCTCAGAAACTATTCCATGCATGCACAGATAGATTTTATACACGGGTCACCCTGCAATTTGACTATTCGGATGGCAGCGGGTGCGTCAACTTGTACTTGAGTGGTGAAAAAAATATTTAATTTGCAATTTACGTATTTCGATATTCTCGAAAAAAAAATGGGATTCGATGTATCATTAAGAATCGTTATAGACGCGAGGATCAGTGGGCATAATTGTTATTAACAATCCAGTAAATAAATCTCAAAGCTTGTCCTCCAGTCCACTTCATTTATTACCACGAACGTAAACAGTGTTTTATTCCTCCAAAATATATCAGACGGATCTAAAAAATTGTCTGTCAGATATAAAAAAGAAATAACCATCTCTCCAGTCTAAAGCACAAGCCCTATTGAATCGTTGAAGCATCTCTAGGACATCTAACGAAAAAGAGCTTGGCAGATTTATGGTAAATCCTTTATCAATTGGAAGGTTTCAAAGGTCGCGCTACGTAATTCCATGTAAATGAATTATATCGAATAACCGTATGAAAATGTTATTTCTTTATATTTTCCTTTGTAGCATCCAATACGTCAAGAAACAATTTAATCTCCCAGTGACTCCCGTGAAATTCACATACGACACCAAGGATTCCCAGTTACCTAGTAATTCGCTAACTTTACTCGTGAACGAGTGCGATATGGGGAATTTGCAATCACGATAGATGGCGTTGCTTTATGAAATATTTTGAAGAACAGGGCGAGTCACGATATTCGGGGGGTTAGAATACCAATGAGAATTCTCTATTGGCAATACCACTGAACCTAAACGAATAATGTTAGCCGCTCGTTTCATTAGAAAACAGAACACGTTTTTCTCCTCCGCGAAAGACCCAATAGAATATCATGCCTATGATTGTTACGTGTTTTTATATATTGTACCAATATACCATTCATTGTCATCGCTCTGGAAGGATAATAAAATTTCTTTGGTTCTTTTCATACTTACATCCAATCATTTATTCTCGGTTTCTTATTATCCCGTTGATCATAATAGAAATTCCGAATGTTTCTATTCCTTGTCGTATATTAACGACGACGAGAATTACAGCAAAACACGAAACGATATCTGACCAGGCAACCTAGAAAACCCGTGCGAAAAATGTATTATAAAATAAAATTGACAAGTCATGAATTTACGACCATTTCAAATTTCCATAGACATGTCAATATTGATAAATCATAAAGAATGACGATCACTATGCATGCTTGCACGTAATACTTAAAATTGTATTAACCCTTATAAGTTCTGCATAAACAGCAGCTACAACACATAAACACCATAAAGCTAGAAACACTAAGAATCTCATATCCGAAGCAAACAATTCAAGTCTGTTGTAGAGAAAAATATAAGGTGCAAATACATTTACGCTAAGAAAATCCATATTGTGTAATTCAGTATTTCACCACGAAAGCCCATAAGCCTTTATCCCTGAATCTCAGTTATCTAGTCAAGCCAGGCTGTCCAATCCACAATGCATGAATGTTATAAGGATACCGTATGATGGTAAATTCACATGAATGGTATCGCTACCGAGCAGGTCACAGGATATAATAAGATAATTTAACAAAACCAGTCGGTTGTCTGGAGTAAAATTTCCTCAAATGGAAAATCCCATGTCACCTATGCTTCCCATACGATATACGTTATACAAGGTGTCCCAGAATTGTCAACTATTCTCAACCAAGTTTCACCACCGATTAACATATATCAATCAAGTATATGAAATATCGAAAATTATTAGCGAAAAATTAATTTAATTACATATCAATATCAGTTCAGTCAACCGTCAACTTCAGACAGAAAATTTGTGTCGTACACATACGACATAATAATTCCATAGCTATGATAAAAAAAATCATCTGATTCATAACTGAATCAAGATGGCGGCTATGAGTATACACGATATGTATACCTGTAATACAAACGTAAGAGCGAAGCCATTTAAAATGGTGGCTTCCATTTAAAACACGTGACAGATGTTTCCAGCGCTTTGCCGTTAACACTTTACTACTACTAATAAACCGGTACGACACTCGCGTCTCGTGCTATTTCGATTTTGGGTAGTTTAAGGGTGGGTACCCTTACCTTTTGTCGCACCCGCACCGCACTGTTTACTCCTAGACCATTATGTCTATATATAGCAATTCATTCAAGGGATGAGAAGACCAATTCACTATGATAGATAAAGACACATATGTGCACTGGTTTTGCAGAATAAAACTTTCTTCATTATTAAACTACCCGTTGTAAGGGTAGAATTAAAAATTTGTTAAACGTTGATATTATAATCTTTTATATAACTATGACATTTTTTATGGATTTCGATGTTTTTTTTTTTCCATAGTGTGAATGGTACTTTAGGTACACGTATCCCATATGTACGGTAGTGGCTAACGATTTTAACGTATACTCTCCCTACTACTCATGGGGCACGCTTCAAGATCAGGGGGTCGTTTTGCAGCTGTCATGGGGTATTTCATGGGTGGGGATATGGGGCACGCGACAAACTAGCACCCTCGTAACGATCATAGTCAACCGTCAGTGTTCGGTACGTCTTGTCGTTGATGAACGTACGGTAAGAATTGTTAAAGCACCTATGAACTTGTTATGGAAACTTATATAACTTGATATAAACGTGACGGCAGTGTTGTGCTTTGTAATCGACTTATTATATGGTGGCTAGTAAAACGGCTTGTGGGAATACATAACGGGTTGACGGCTATAAATCGATTGTTAAATTACATTACGTCAGATTATATACGCCAGGGTGAATCCTGTGACAGATTTAAATCAGCAATTAATCACGTGCGTTGTAATCGTATAGACGTAGACGCAGTGTTGTTATTAGGTTTGTCAGTTGAATTGATTGTATGGATCAGAGTCAGAGGATTAAAATATTGTACTATGTTGTAATGACACGTGTATGACATGTATTTAATGTAATATGTAATGTACGAGTGACTTTATATGTACTTTATAAGACCTTGTGTTACAGATATAGTCTTGGTTACCGAGCATGAAGAGATCTTTGTCGGTAAGATGAAAATTGATATATAGGATTACAGATAAAAATGACTTATAATGTTGGTCTGATTAAGTGTTTTAATTTAACGTTTAATTCTATGCAAAGGCACCGTGTCTCGCAGAGGCGGATAATGAAGCTAAGAAAATTAAGTCTGCTGCAGAAACGCTGGTAATTTTAATTAGTAATAAAACTTTTAAGTTTGCTTTACTCTTTGATGGAGTTTACCCCAATCTTTGTACCATCGTTAGCTTATTAACGTTAGTCGATAATGTCATTTGAGTTTGACTATTTTAAATATCTAATAAATTTGGCTTTAATAATACTGTATTGATTTCTTGTGATTGTATTGTAATAATTATATTGTTTTATTTTTATTTGCAGCAACCCAATGGCCGTGAATACCTACAACTGGCTCTGGCGAAGGTTTTGGAATTGCAACGACAAATAAAGGATGATTCCTACATTACCGACAATACCAGCGACTTGGGTAAGAGAATATTTTGGAGATCGCATGAAGCAGACAGCAGTAGATTTTCATTTAAGATTTAATAAATTGATACTATTAATCAACAGGAGAGTCTGATAGCGAGGAGGATCTAATGAAAGAGGTCTTGACAAAGGTTTTCAAGGACCTGCCAGGCTCCTCCTCTACGGTAGACTCGGTCATAAATCGCGCCATAAGACCACAACCTGCTCAACTTGAGGTCGTTCGTGGTAAAAGCATTCAGCTTTCGGGATACGATATGTGCCGAAGAGTGGCCGTCGATTTTATGAGGAATGTCGTGAAATACACCCCAAGAAATCGTGAGAATGCTGAGAAATTTCAAGTGGGAAAGTACTCGAGGGTCGAGGCAAGAATGGCAAATCGAAGGACAGGACTACTGGTAGAACATAATGTACGAAGCGTGAACGTTCGTCAAATAGATGCGAACTCGCAAGATATTCAGAGAGAAAACTTGTCTACGGAATACGAAGTAAGGATTAGAATGCTGAAGGGATTAGATTTACATCTGGCAGCCAAACAAAGAGATTATACGGCTCGCCTTATGAGACAGTGAAAAGCCATGAATGATTTCATCGCGACTTAGTTATACTTTAATCTAGTCTTATTACCAAACGTATTTATTATAATTATCAGTAAGAATTCTAGTCATGGCGTGTGAATAATGCTAGTCATTGAAGATGTAGAAACAAATATGTATAACCTAATAATTTTCTATTGTAATACAAAAAATTTACTCACCATTTTGTCATTCTTCACTTCCAACTATCTGAATCCAAGAAGATTTGTCTGTGAATTCTTCTTGACGTATATAATGAATCCACTTATATCACTAATTGACACAGCACTGCAAACTATCACACCATTTGTAAATAACACAAAGAAACTAATAATCTGAAAAGTTCAACGGGAAAGTTCCAACGTCTTTTCTCGTATAACCGTTCGAACTCTACAAGTCCCAGAATTCTCCGTTTAAGATACACATTCTCATCGTTAGAGCGCAGCACATTCAAATATATCAATAAAACAGTTACAGTTACCAAACATATACTTCGGCGTTTAATAAGCGTAATGAATGCAATGAACACCAATTATATATAGTTTCTTAATTAATTTTCTACTTTAACAGCCGTACATTATAATAAAGATGAAAGAAATATACCTTCTTGCAACGCTTGCTTACCATAAACATTGAGTGTTACAATACCGACACTACACTTTAGTAATAATTTCTACCACGCGCGGCGCTAGTGTAGTAATCGTATGGCGGCTCACGATGTAGCAGTGTTCCGTGAGCTTCCATCGCGTTCTGTTTGAGTCAGCGCTAGTAAGCTGCCTATCGGACGCCAAAAAGTGCCTTCATACGCGAGCGAGCGAATCAAAAGGAATCGAAATGGCGGGTGACGGCTACGAGAATGGTACGGGCAACGGGGACGTGCCCGAGATCGAGTTGATTATTAAGGTGAGTGCAAGAAAGCTCAGCAGGCTGAAGTAAATAATTTCAGAGAGCCCTGAGCCTTCCTTACAGAAATGGGCGTGGAACGCCAGGACGGACTACGCTCGACGAACTCGAGTCTGCTTCCTCACGAATTTCTATAAAGAAAAACTATATCACCGAAATAAACAACCATCCGTACAATACAAAGCACATACGCCTTGGGATATTCAGAAAGTGTATTTTTACCGTGGTTATTCCAAAGTTACCCATAATTCCTCTCAGCTGTCTTTTGTTTTTTAAAGTGACGTGACTCGACGAAGGTCTCGGCGCCAAGTTAACATACATATATATCTTAAACATTCACAAGCATCGCTATAAGAAAAATTCGTTGGTAAATTGTACTGTTCTGAGTTACCGGAGACAATATTGCCTATGTTTGCTTTATTTTTAGAAAATGCTGATGAACTGCTACCCAGTGAGCCGGTACGATAGAACTCGTTACGGCGTTCTATCGTGTTAACTGCTGCAGCAGCAATTCTCTCCCCTTTCTATGTCCTGGTTGCTCTCTCGTAAATGCCTACAAGAAGTAAGAACCTGAGGAATATCTCCTGAACTTGTGTCTGGAGGACGTGTCACGATACAGTAGAAACGAGATTTGCCCGTTGGCACGGACCGTTGCTTTTTTACTTGCCTTTCTCCATTTTACGCTCCATTTTTACTGTTTTCGCGACGTCATCGAAATCGCCTATCAGAAACACTCGCCAATCAATCGATTGTCACTAACGATCCGTCTCGCTGCTCATACCGCAGCCGGCGAGTAAAAGTAGCGCCGTTGCCTGGGGCTGCTTAGCAAAAAAGTTGTAAACTCCTGTGTACCTTAACGGGGAAATCTTAAGAAAACGTGCCTGCCTTGCTATTCCTGAAGGAAATCGAAAAGCTAGCGCGACAGGTTTCCACGTGGCCTGTTGTACACGACTAATGGCGTATTAGGTACAACCTCGCATCTCGATAACTTCCTACGTCCTTCCACTTGTAATACAATTCCGGGCACGTGAAAAGTGCTTACCAGCTTAGAAACAAGTCTATATATTATATACATACATAATATAACGTGCTGCAAGGTTGTCTAAGGAGTTATTATACAGGGAATATCTGAACACGCGCGACAGGTGGTCGCACTGAAAAGCCCTATAAACTTTTAGAAGAGTCTCAGAACTTGTTGCCTAGACTTCTTTTGCATTTATACATACGGTAACATTGTAGAATGCTCACCGCGTCTTAGGGTCAGCGCTCGTACACGCATTTCAATAACTGTACCGGATAAGAGTGAGGTCGTGCACAGCTTAAAAGGTCTCCAATGTGTCCTTTGATTAATTTAACCCAAAACACCCTCTACATAATTTTAAATATGTTGTTGAAGTCCCCAAATATTTTTTACCCGTACTCAGTATATCAATCATTTTCAAACAGCGCTTACGTACCGTTACAATAGGTGTTATTGACAGATCTCAAACATATTCAAAACGCTCGTACCGGAACCATCGTCAATACAACTTTACGTTGAGAATGATTACGTTACTAAAATAGGTTCATTGCCGTCGATTAGAAACACTTAGATAGGAACCGTTATTAAGAGTGGTACATATACACAGTTGTCAATTAACATCTCGTCCAGAACCCGTACGCTGGTTTTCCGTCTCGTTCAATTTATTTTCTCATTGGAACTCGGATAACATTTGATTTTCACGGTGCGCGTCAGTATTATATCGACTGATAAGATAAGACGCGAATCGATCGTAGAATTATGTCAAATATCATTGTCAAGAGTTCCAGAAGAGTCCTGAAAATCTTCCGTGTGATTTACCTTGTACATTACGATATAAGAAATTCGACTCGGGCACGTGCAGCTCCTTATCAAATTATATTGTAAGATTCTACAAGGTAAAAATCTTGCTCGCCATGGACGTAAGCACCTTTGTCCCTGGGTCCTCGCAAGTCCCTATAACGGGGACTGGCCGACCTTGCACTCGAAGTGTGTCAAACGGGACAGTGAACACCTCTGCGTGGAACGATATCTCTTCTCTAACGTACCGTTAAGCTCGTGCATACTACTTTTCCTTCTTACTGAACATCATTCTCGTATCAACCATGTCGATGATTTCCATTCGACCTCACGCACGGGAGGGCATGGGTGATAATTCGGCGAACGTCTATATAACAACTTGCGCACGTACAGCACCACCCTGTACCAAATTCTACGCACGTAGGATTGCGCAAGAGCTACAGTGTCCTAGGATCCACGGGATACCTGTTGTATGTACTTTGGAGTTTGGAATCTACCAGGCGAGACCCAGGTCGATCGTAGTCGAATAAAATACACTGAGTGACGTACGGTTTTAAGATACTAGAAAAAGTACGAGACTAATCGACTCGAGTGCAGGGCTCTGATCAAGTGAATGGATGAGTGAGACTTGCAATTCACGTGCATCGCAAACACTGCTTCTTCTGTATGTTTTTCAAGTGTGTATCATAGACAAGAACTTATCAGGGATTTACTGCAAAAATCTTGCACCCAGAACTACTGTCCATGTATTAGCCAATTATAGGTGGCTATTATTTTTTGTATTTTTTTTTTGTCGGCTACACTCGAATCCTCGAGAGTTCATCTCGCCTGGGTACCAGCTCAGTGACGTTTCCCACCGTTGACGTTTATTTATCCGCACATCCGCTCTGGATCTTGGCCAAGGAACGTAACTAGTCTCGGTAAGAGTGTAACTTAAATTTTTCATCTTGACAAAATTTTGTACGAGGACTTAAGATGATTGTGAATTAATTTTCTTTTTCTTTTTTATTGTTGTCTAGAGTGCCTTCCTCCTCTGCATCCTTTCTGTCTCCTTGATCATTGCGCCATATGAATCATCATCCATCGCTGGGCACTTGCAGCGATATTAAGCGTATATAAGGAATTCGGCCTTCGACGTGGGACTCTGAGCGAGAAGGATGCTGGCTGCGAATCGCGTCAAAGATGTCGATGCCATTAATAGCTTCTTACTAATGCGTCTATGTACAATGTATATACTGCGTATGCTTTTAGACATACCAGAAGGTACTGAAGGAGCGTAATCTTGCATAGATGTAGATTAGGCTGACGATATTTATCAGAGGAATAACATTAAGATAATCGGCATGAATTATTAGTCACCGATCCTCGTTGTTTCAATTGACGTTTTATTGGGCTTCTTGTGTAAACCTTTTTGGCGGTTTCTAAGATGTTACGTGTATCCGTATAACAGATTTACAGCTCTGCGTTGCTTTGGACTTAGTATATTTTAAGGTTAGAATATATCTTTGGATTCTTATGTAATTCAATATACAGTAAGGTTCTCTGTGGTTTAACGGGCGACTAGACTTGTATATCAGATTTTCTATGTTTTGCAAATAACGAGCCGCGCCAAGCACGTTTAAACGATAAGGAAACCGACGAACGTCCAGCGCGCATAAGTAAAGGTTATTTGAATTTTCTATAGCAGACATTCAGTACTGAAGTTTACGGACTACAACTTCCAATCTCTTGCCTTAGTATTGACCAGCCGATTGGTTAGTTTTTTGACATTTTTATTTTATCTACACGAGCTTCCATCTAGTCCTATGCTTTTTAATTCAATGCTAATCTCGACCACGTACTTTTGCACGAACTTCACAAGTTTCTTACTGTCTATTTAAGTGCATTGAAAACGTCGCGTCCTACGAAGCGCGATTAGCGTTCAGCTGTGAATTTCAATTGCATCGACTTATCGGATTTCGCAGTAAGCCGATAACGACGAGTAGACCAGTAATTCGTATCGAAGAAGGTCGTCGTATGGCATCCATATCCATTGGCAAAAGTTTATTCCTCTTTTTTTTTGTTCATAGGCCGATACGCGCTCGACACGCTTTGAATTTCCCGACTTTCGTAAGAGAGAAAGGAGTAGAGGAGGATCCAATCGAAGGCACGAGATGCGAGCCTAAAGATGGAGAATGCATGATTCTCTCCCACTGCTGACATTTGATATGAGATTTACGTTCTCTGCAGCAACACAAATATCCTGAAGAGATTTTACTTTCGGGTTTGCTGTCTTATTTACGTGGAGACGTACGAGAGACTAAATGGTCGAAAGATGAGAAGTCGCTCATTTGTCTTCGCTTCGTTACGATATTTTTCATGAAAACATAAGCTGCCGTCCTTAGACTTCATTACGAGATGAAACTCTGCTTTAATTTATAGCCGTTTAACAACTCGCCACGTTTCACGGCACGTGCTCTCAGCTGTGAAAAATCTTTGTATCACAGTTCTAAGTTATCGATAGTTGGCTTTACTTTATTATGAATATTTGTTGTATGATCTTCCTCGTCTTCTATGCATTTGTTGACGTTTAATCGCAGTTTGGATCATTTTATAACGAGAGCTACCAGTGACATAAACTACGTTTATGGTCATCTTCTCGTTATTTTTCATTGTTTTTCTTGGCTTCACGTCGAGTCGTTCAATATCCAGTTGGAAGAAAGTTCACGAAAGAGTCTTGTAGCTAATTCGTACGTGGTTGGACCTACTGACTCGAGCCTTGACTTTCGCGTTACGCAATGACGAATTCCCAAACCCGGAGAACGGGCTATGCGTCATCAGGCGTAAAGACTATTATTGAGAAATAGTAAGGACACCGTTATAAAACAACTAGAAGACCCTATTTATAACGAGAGCGTCGATCGATTGATCGATCTTGGCCATGGATCGAAAGGGAGAGTGTAGACGACTGGTTATAAATATTCAGTCGCAGAGCAAATTATCAAAGCACATATTATTAGAATAACTCGAATAATTATTGAAATAAGAAATGGTATCGAAAACTTAAAAATTGTTAATTTCTATGTCAAAAAACATTTAAAAATAACATTTAAAATTCTCGTAAGTCAATTGACATCAAAGGATACCGAAGAGCGACCATCTTGTTTTTTTTTATCAGACTGAAAATGATTCCGGAGACAAAAATGGTTGAGCCTACTTAAGTCTTACACGAACGACACGTATATGTGGAATTTGCTATCGCTCAATGATACATGACGATTACAGAAATAAGATACAGATATGGGTTGTAACGTGGCGATTTGAAAGTCAAGAGATAAGTCAGTTAATCTTATATCGGTCGGTAACAATGTTT
Source organism: Syrista parreyssii (assembly GCA_030142615.1). Classification (NCBI taxonomy): domain Eukaryota; kingdom Metazoa; phylum Arthropoda; class Insecta; order Hymenoptera; family Cephidae; genus Syrista; species Syrista parreyssii. Next base: position 679,424 of record JARQTG010000334.1, read on the forward strand.
GAGCGCGAAGTAATGTATTGATGAAACCTCAAAGATATGTATGTATCATTTAAATATTGATGAACTGTACACAGACGTGTCCGCTGATGCTGGTTATTCTCGTAGGATCGTGTCAGCATGATGAATAAGCCAATGACATCATTTTGTGCCGTGACGTTTTAACGGGATGCTGTCACAAGATCGGCCTGAGAAATAGGAATAAAACAAGAATGCAGATAACAACGAGTGACTACGATATAGCAAGGGACTTGCAAATACTTATTTCTTTCAACGTACTATAGTCATCGTTTCCTCGAGCCTAATGACCCTGCCTAAGGAAATCCTCACTTCTCTTCACATGCTCTGCCTCCTTGTTATTACGATGATTCACTTTTTGGACGACTCCTTTTACGGCAGACAATAGACGATCTTTCGTTTACTCTGACATCACGTTCCAAATTCAAGGCGCGTACGACAGAACTACTGGAGACATCGATCGGCACCATTACAGGACTACGAGAGTCTGCGAGACAAATCGTGACTTGAATGACTGGAATATACCTTGAGAATGAAAGCGAAAGTAATATGAATTTAGATGTAGGCTGGATTATAGGTTTGGCGCCATGAAAAGCCTTTAATGAGAATTTAATTGTTAGGTTAATAATAAAACTTGTCAAGATGGCAAGTGTACTAACAAATGTTTTCAATTAATGTTCCTAGGCCTCGACGATCGATGGTCGCAGGAAGGGTGCCTGCCTCTTCTGCCAGGAGTACTTCATGGATCTCTACCTACTCGCAGAGCTGAAGACAATCTCCTTGAAAGTGACGACAGTGGATATGCAGAAGCCGCCTCCAGATTTTCGTACGAATTTCCAGGCGACGCCGCCTCCCATACTCATCGACAACGGGGACGCCATCCTGGAGAACGAGAAAATCGAGCGTCACATCATGAAGAACATACCTGGGGGGCACAATCTCTTCGTCCAGGATAAGGAAGTCGCGACTCTCGTCGAGAACCTCTTCAGCGTGAGTTCCGTACCGGGCAAGCTTTCATAGCTCGTCTGGCCAGCTTCACCGTAGATAACAGTAAGCTCCACTCGCAGAAGCTGAAGTTGCTGCTGCTCAACGCCAAGGACAAGGACAAGGATCCAAAGTCTTCATCCCTGATGGCTCATTTACGTAAGATCGACGAGCACCTGGGTCGCAAGGGCACGCGCTTCTTGACTGGCGACACCATGTGCTGCTTCGACTGCGAGCTGATGCCACGTCTGCAGCACATCCGGGTCGCTGGCAAGTACTTTGCTGACTTCGAGATCCCGGAAACCTTGGTTCACCTATGGAGATATATGCATCATATGTATAGGCTCGATGCATTCCTGCAGAGCTGTCCTGCCGATCAGGATATCATTAATCATTATAAGTTGCAACAGGTAAATCATTTAAATTATTTAATAGATATTCTCGTCATTCCAATATCACATTGCTGCTACTACAATGATTACATGTAATCTCGCAATACGTACCTACTGTGCCATCTTGCAGAGTATGAAGATGAAGAAGCATGAGGAGCTGGAGACGCCTACTTTCACCACCAGCATCCCCATCGAGGTGAATGAAGATTAAACGGATTGGGCTATTGACGTCATCGTGCCTGGATACCACGCCATCACGATCGACGCTCGTCGACGCTGGCGTCGGCAGGCTCGACGTCGTCGGCCAGACGGCGACCCGGCACCGTCCGCGAATCCATACGTAGCGCAAAAAAAAAGGTTCCTGTCGCGCCCTCCAACGCCCCAACGCCATCGTGGCTCGATCGTGTCGACGCTGTTTCCTAAGCGACACATGTACACACACACACACACACATACGCATCAAAATACGTGCATGCTAATACACACCTATTATATAATATATATAATACACACGTACGAGACTACACGTGCATGCATGCGTACACACACGTTTACGTATATTCATTACAAACACATTCAACTTAACGTAAATGAATCTACGAAATTAATAATATACCGATTAAGGCCCGGTGCCGGACCTTAAATCGACAATGCTTCTTTTTTTATCGCAAGAGACACTTTGAAACAGCTTTTAAAGCTTACGTAACCTCGGACGACCGAATTCGATAATTTGTTGTTTACTCCTTGCACACCTGTTATACATATATGTATTCCTATATCCCTTAACTTACTTCCTTCATTTTTCTTCCTATCTAGTGTTGTCATTTGCACTTATGTACCGGAAGTACATAACTTCCAACTTAAAGGTCTTCGACCTGCACCCCCTTGTCCCTCACTGGTTTCATCACGCGTTTTCGTTTGTTCGTGACGCGCATCATTACCTGATTTAAGTGCTCTCGTAAAAATCGGCGGCGTCCATGCCGGGACGTTCTTTTTTTTTGTCAGGAATAAGGAAAAAATTAGTAAAGAGAAAACGTAATACTGTGCCAAACTTGTCGACGAATAATAACACGTTGTTACCGACATTGCGATCTGTGAAAAGCATTTTTTCGAATACAAAACGAGTTGCTCCTAATGCTTTGCGAGATGTTCATCTTTATTTACCACGTACGAATATTCGTACTCGTGTCTATTTTCACTGGTAATGAATTTTTCTGTAATCTGGCAGGATTCGCACATCACTAGGTTCTCTGGGGAAAAGATAATATGAGAAGATGAGAGAATGAGATAGAGAATCTTATGGAATTTAGGAGTCAACCGTCTTGAATTGTTTATCGTTACACGATCTACAAGTCGGTAATTCGTGCAAATATCAAGTCCACGATTATTTATGCCATTAATTGACAGATATGATCGTGCGGTACCTTCAATCTTTACCATCACACATGACACATCAGCAGACATGGCAATAAAGTAACTAGATGAAGAAACGCGAAACATCTCTCTTATTTGCATATCCGTATAGCGAGCCAATGATAAACGATGACAAATTTAACCATCGCTATTATGTATTATTATTATATTATAAAATATCGTATTACTACATTTTGGTTTATATTCATAGGAGTCAATATACCAGTGTTTACAGTAACATTACGTCTCTTTATTCTTACCAATTACCTTATCACATTATAATTCGTGAATGAATGGAAATGGCTGAAACGTCGACCAAGTCATCTTCAACGAGGGTAGAGTGGATAAATCGTGGGATAGTACTGAAGAGAAAAATATCTGTCACGCAAATGCCGGCGAGAACAAAAAGAACGAATAGAAAGAAAAAAATAAGTTCACGAGGGGTCGGATAGGTGTTGGAAGAAGTTTTAAAATAGGCAGCCGGCTTCCCCTTTCTCATGTTCCACGACTAACTATTACTATGCCTTCCATTCATAAATAGTAGGTACTCGTCGTAGCGGCGGCCATCTTGACTACGTGGATGGAAGAAGGTTCTTTTATTTTGATTCGAAAAAGGCTTTTTGGTATATTACATTAGTGAGTAATAAGAGAAGCGTCCTTTAAGGAATATCGGCGAGCAGCACGTATATATTTGGTTTGTGGCGATAATCAAAATGGCGTGATACAATGTTGGAAATGAGGCGCGTAGTACCGAAACGCAGTGCACAGCTGATCAGTGGTCTCGACGGACGGTCGGCGCTCGTTCGTAATTTTGAAAACGCTCGAAAAAATTAACGTCCAAAGTGTAATATGAGCCATGAGATAGACGGTATTTCCTCGTGAGGAGGAATTAGACAATTCGTAAACTAATATTCAGCCACGAGTGTTTTTAAAAGTGATTCAAGTGAGCGTGACCGTACTTACCTCTGGACATTTCAATGGTTGCCGTCCGGTGAGTGTACACCTACCTTCGACAATCATTTATGATACTTACGACTACGCGTACACGACATTTCTGTTCTCGTAAGCATATTATACGATGGAGTCGCTACGTTTTTATTATATACAATAAGGCGAACCGCCAATCATGACGTGTTGACCGTCTCAGGCGTCACGTACTGCAGGCATAATATGATTCGCACGATCTCACCTATCTACGCTTAATGCTTCATTACTCCGATTTCCGATAAGGATAAATATATTTATGATTAATATACTCGATATGAGTGTTTATGAAAAGTATTGGAAGGAGAATTCCACGCGTGACCTCGTGTGAACCCGGCACTCGTGTACTTGGCTGTTCCCATCGATACAAATATGCCGGTTGATTATATGCAAATGTTTTAACCTCGTTATGATATCGCAGTACGAGATTAATTATTGTTACTGCAGTAAACACAGTGATTATTACATACATATATATGCATTGTAACATAATGAGATTATCCAGAAATAAAAGCATTTAAGTATCCCAGGAAGACGCTCAACAGTTTCTAACGACGTTACTATAGCTTCGAATTGATATACGATTCAGTTTATTTTGTAAAGACTGAGAAAAGCGTCAACGTGAGATCAGAGAGAAATAAAAATAACGTTATTTCCAGGGTCATGTTTATTTTTAACATATCCAACAGAGTCATCGACTTTTTAATTCCGTATCGAACGTCATAAATTTCATAAGGATTTGACTAATGTTTCCTTTAGTACTTTCTTCCTCTCGTTCTACCTGTGTCACCTGCGTAAATTCTATGTCAATCTTCAACTATCTACTACTGTCTTTTAACGTCCTCCGCAGAGATCTTTATTTTTAAAAGTTTGTACAAGTTGATGAATGATTGACTGAACGAAATCTCTCTCAACCTCTCTCCCTCTCTATCCCTCTCATAGACTCTCGATAGCACCATTTCGAAATAATGTCCGAGCCAAGGACTTACCAACTGTCTTCCTTACCTTAACCTTGTACGGTTTGGAAAGTCGCCCCGACACTTCCTTCATGAGGGTCGTCGAGCTTTCTTGGCTTAATCGAACAGTACAGCCGACGTTCGGGATAAAAGCCAAAATACGCGATACAACAGAGGATTAAAGCACAACAGCGTCTACTTGCAGCGAGAGATGGATGATTGAGTAAACAGGAACAATGTAAAAATACACAATACATGATGAATAGAATTTAAATATGAAGAAATGCATAAAAGATCTCTAATATCAATGCCTATACGTTCGACCTGGTTACCATAGCGGGTGGCTTTTATTTTTAAAAGTTTGCACACGCTGGATAGATTCTCGTGGTCGTCGTTGTATCGTTTCCCGCGTACGTCAGTTTGACGGGCTGACGTAGTACGATGGGTTGCGACGCCGTTGGAACAGGTGTCGGCGAAAAGCTTCTAGTGCTTCTCGCGAAACCAATAAACTATCAGATCCTAAAGAGAGAGAGAGAGAGAGAGAGATATGACCGTGTCGTGGTCACGGGTTTATTTACATCCTGTCCTATTGGCACGACTATCGGTTTCCTACGTTTCCGAAATCAGATAAGATTCTCTGAGTTTTAACCGCCTGGATAGCAAAAAGTCGAAGAGCTGGAAACCCTTATTCTCTCTTTTCTTTTCTTTCCTCTCTTTTCATTTATTTTCTCTCTCTTCTTTCCTCTCTTTCAAACACTCCACTCTGGTCCCTCTTTCTCTCCATCTCAATCTTCCTTTCTCTCCCTCTGTTTCTCCTAGGTATTCCATGACACAAATATCTTCCCGGCAACCAAGAATTCCGCTTTTCCTTTTTCCTTACCTCTCGGCGAACGGACTCTCAGTCCTATACTCTCTTCTAGCTCCTCTTCGTCTTCTCCTCACGTTTCTCATCTCTCATCCTTTCCAACCATATCCCGACTAATTCCTTAACACTGCTACCTGCCGAAGTGAAAATCTGGCATCAACTCACGCGTCTCAATCTCGAAATCGCTATATCAACCTTCACTCGGTATCCTAACGAAAACTGGCGTAGCTTTGGCTGTGCTTGGACGCGTTTGCACAATCGCTACTCCTAGCGCACCGGAACGAATTCGATAATCAGTTGAAAAGTCGTCGATGAAGGTCAATCTTTAGCTAATATTCAAGTAAGATAGTTTTAAGACCATTATCACGCCCAACGATTATCCATGTCAGATACATTTTGCCTAAAGATGGAAAGACGGATGTTATGGATTATTGTATCAACTTATATTTCACGTCCTATTATTTATACTGGAACAAATCTTTTATTATCTTCATAATACCATATTGCTCAATGTATCCTGCCATTCTAAGGATTCGTGGCCACGTGCCAAGAGGACGTCATTGTTCTTTCAAATAGCCTTACGGTCAGCTTATCAATGCGTGTATGAACGCTCATTCTTCAATGTTCCTCAGACGTTCGTAGGCAGCGAAAGCAGTCAAACTTAGACAGGACAAGATAGCAATGACTAGGTATAACGCGTGTGGCACTATATTACTCGCGCGTGTGACACGTACAGTGCCGGCTAATTATGTGGCACTCCTCCGGCACGCGGCACAGGTGTCCACCGCAACCCGGTGCCTGCCAAGTCCGCCGATCTACGTTACTCTAGCTCTCGGTTAGCCCGAGCGAACTGTGCCTTGCTCTTGAAAAATGGGTCAGTCGGGTTTATAAATACGAAGGTGGATCGGGAAACCGTATGGAAAGCGCCCCCGCTGCCATAATAATCAACAAGTATGCTCATCGAGTCTCATACTCTGCTGCATCTTCATCTGCGTCATCTTCTTCCTCGTGTGCTATATCACTTTATTGTCTATATGGATTTTCATTCCTTTAGTATTCATGAACACATGAGTTGAGCGTATATATCGTGTGTATCATATGGATGGCTCGGATTTTGCGTATATAGTTACTAGCCACGATGGCACCGATCCTCCCCCCGCTCACCTCCCCCACATAGAGTACAGTGAGGAGAGGATGTGGACGGTAAGGACTCGATGGAAACTCGCCAAGAATAACGAAGCTTACACCTGGCACCCGCAGGTAGGCCCTGCCAGGAGGATGGGGGCCCACGATGGGGGAGTGCCACTGCTCTAACATCGCCATCATGCAGCTGTTCCACGAGCTGAAGCAGCAGTTTCCTGCGCTCCCCGACCACGTCGTCTCCCAGTGCATCGCCCAGGTAGACCCTAGGGTCCGCGTGCTCAGGGGAACCATGAGAACCTTCTGGTTATCTCCATATAGGTTTTCCTGGAGTTCCTCGTTAACACCTCTCATCATGTTCATCTTACTAAGACGTGGTCCTGGAGTTATCGCTTGAACTCTCTCAGGATGCGCTCATCACGTTATCACATATCCGTCCTATCATCTTTATATATATTGCATGGAGTGCGCGTTGTGTTTGTTTTACAGTTAAGGGTTGTCACCCGATCCGAGGTACTTCCGGGTACCTTTAACCCCGTAGACGATGCACGAGACAGTCATAATTGTATTGTCCGAGTTTTCGAGGTATAATTCAACTGTCTAAGGCATGCTGGGTAGTTCACGGGAGGTACGCGTGTGTTGCAGAACAGCCACGATCGGGAGACATGTGCACGGAGCCTTCGTGCGACGCAGGACTCGCGGCCATCGCCGGGCGCGTTTCCACCGCCAGCCCCTGTCCCAGCACAGCCAACCCCTTGCGCCATGAATTCCAATTCCTCGCGTGCCCATCGGCCCGCGTCCCTAGACATCGGCGTGGCACGACGATGTCCTGTCACTTGCCCACGCGTACCCATCCAGCATCCGTCCCATGTTGCGCCATCCTCTGCCCCGGCGGCTTGTCCCGCCAGAGGATTTTTCGACGACCTCAACACCCCCAGCAACGCCGGCTTCGAGCTCAACGTCAACGTCGCGTGCAGTCCAGCTAGCAATCGCGGTACGGACTATGTCAGCTCGAACTCTTAGATCATCATCCACGTTAACAGGGCGCGAGCTCATATAATATCAATATTCTAGCCTGGACTAAAGACACCCTGTACATTTTACTCGCTCCACTACTACCCTCTGCCTACGAACGTAATCACATAATCAATGCGTGCTATTACTGGTCTGTGTGACATCCCCCTTGATTACTCTAATCCGTCTTTCTGTCTTTGCTGTGATCATTGCGAGTTTATTTTTCTTATTTTTCCTTTTATACGAATTTTTCTTCGACTAATCATGTGTTTATCTAATATGTTAGAGGAGAACGTTTTTGTAGAAGAGTCTTGTACCCTTTTTTCTTCTTTTTTTTGGGGGATGTTTGTTATATAGATTTTCGAACGGTACCACCAAGTACCTGTAAACGAAGCGATCTGGTCGTGGAACCACGACCTCACTACGCCGACCCCTTGACAGCGAATGTGAGTAACGGACCCAATGGTACTCCTGTGGTTGATCATACGCGGAGCTACACTTCCGTCAGTCTCACCCTGAGGCCACCATCGTCCGAGCCACAACCACCTATCGATATACGCTCACAGGGCTCGAGTTTGACTTACTCGACCTCCTCTGTCGATCCTAGGGGTTTTCAGAGTAGACTTCAGATCAGCATCGGCCCAGGAAACGTAGGCAGTGTAGCTGCTGCGAGGATCAGACCTCCTATGGGTCCCACAAGACCAACTACTCTGTTAACTCCACAGCAAACTACACCTCATCGACCTCCAGGTACCAATAAATTAAATTAATTCTAATTGCCAATCAAGTAATCAATTTTTGTTTTCATTCATCAGGTCTACCAGCTGGACCACCTAGTCAACTACCAAGACCAACGACGACCATGAGTGCTCCAACGACACCCTCCGTTCCCCAGGTCGGCAATGTTCCTGGCAACCCTAGCAGCCTCCCTACAACCCCTTCGGCACCCTCGACTCCACCTCCGTTCACGCCACGTGCTGCAGCTACCACCAACGCCTCTTCCTCAACGACCGCCGAACCCGCTCGATCGCCGCTTAACCAAGGTGGATACAAGTTTTCTATCACCTTGTTGCACTTCTCATATATTTACCTGAGAGTCACACGTTCGCGCGAACGCCCACGCTTGTACTCCGCAGCATCGATATTTACGCATTCCTGACCCACGCTCGGCTATACATAGAGTCACGCATACTATTACTCACGCAAATCTCTGTCTTCTACTATACTTATGTACGATACTCTGTTTTCGCCTAGTCTATACTATACTGTATTCTCTTATGTTACACTCTGTTGTTAATCGTTGCAATTGATTGTATTCTATGAGTCTCTACCTCGTACCGTTCTTCACTCTTTGCAAGAGTATTATTGAATAATTGATATTGGACATCTATGACTGTTCCGTATATGTTGTTTAAGTATCACCTAATGTCATTCACGTCAGACTACCTAGACGAAACACTGTTATCGTTTAGTGATAACGACATAGCACGTTTTATATAGGAAGATAAAAAATGACTCTCCCGCCAGAACACTTGGCTCTGTTAAATGTATCGCGTAGTAGCTTCACCCTCGATGGATCTTGACACTGTGTTGAGTAAGGCGAATAGTTACACACGTGGACATGTCGTGCGATTCCTGTGTTTCCTCCTTTGAGACATCAGTGCGAAGAAAATATTATTCCTGTTTTCTGTGTTGCAGTCGCGGAGCGTCAAAGGCGGCTGGTCGAGGAACAGTTGGTCAGGCGAGATAGACTGGCATCGGAATTGAGGGCCGAAAAGGGAAGATTGGAAGCTATGAAGAGAGAATTAGAATCCTTGGCGAGACCATTGGACTCGACGATACCGCCACAGGTAGGACTTGGAAATTGTTGGAGAAATTATTTTTCTAACGTTGATCTGTCGATTTAGGAACTCAAGAGGAAGCTGAGAAGCGAAATTTACCAACTACAGGTAGAATGCGACAGGCTTGCTGACGAGGTAGACCAGAGATCCGATCCAAGAGGTGCGTAACGACTGGACAACCTGAGTGTCCAGGAACTTTCCTATGAAATCCAGCCACACGATGACACGTTTCAGTACCTCTTGGGGAGACGAATGAGGAGTTTTATCAGGGCATTTATACGGGGCAACCGTTTGTTCCTATGCCCTTCAATGCCAATCCGCCACCGCTGCCCAGTCAACCTCCTGCATGGGAACCAGTCCCGCCCAGGAACACTATACCCAACGTTAATATTGATCCTGACCGAGATGATCGGGATGGTCCTTCCTGGGTCTGCAAGATGTGTACTTTCGATAATCATCCCCTGATGGACAAGTGCGAACAGTGCGACATGCCTAGGCTGCTCAACCATAATACAGGTACGACATCGATGAAGACCTCACCCAGGTCAATCTCCATTGACAATTCGAGGCCACTGTTGGCCACGAAATCTTTGGTAGATTCCAAATCCAGGAAATAAGAATCCACGTTTGACGATGTTTGATCATTTTTATTTAATAATCGCATGCCTCATAACGTGATACGTTTTCAATTGAGTGATGGTTATCTTTTATTTTATGCTATTCTAATAATGTAACAGTACCTTGTTATTTGTGATATTAATCAAGATTTTCGCGCACGTACTGACCGTTTTATTCATTGTTAGGCAGATATAATTCCGTACCTCTTTTAGTGTACCTACGAGGCTTCGTGGAATGTCAATTTGTATATATGGTAAATGTATTAATAAATATACTTCATAATTACGTGCATTCGTTTATTGGCTTATTTGCCTGCCATGACCAGGAATTGTGCTTTTTCTTGCGTTTAAGAATTATTTGTTACTGGACTGTACTATGCTGTTTAACATTACGTTTTATATTTCCTCTTGTGTGCCAATGTGCAAGGCATTACTATGCTCCGTTCTTTTATCACCTTACCAGCCATTAACGGATAATAGAGAATTATTGAGGGGGAAGAGGGGGAATTTGAACTTTAGAACGCAAGGTAGGTAACCTTTAGTAACGAAGCAAATCACTTTCTAGTAATGGAGGAATAAGACGTAATGATCTTCGAGATTAGTATTGGAATAATATAAGATGTTTGAATAATTTTTTATTATGAATGATAATTGCTTTTATTTATGTAACCATACAACGCATTGTGTTAATAATTCAGTTGTGCTGTTAATTAAATCTTGTTTAATCGTCAGGTATTATGTAATTCTCAGGTGAAACGCAAGATATTCATATACGAGTGACCCATCATCATAACTTTTCGCCCAGACGTAAGTAATTTTGATGAATTTAACGATTTACTAGTAAATATCACGAGAATAAAAAATTGAGGGATATTAATTACATTGTTTGCAGGAACGGTGCACAGTTGGGTGGTATGATGTGAACTGAATTAGAGACCTAAAAACTGTACATATAATTATTTTAATTAAATAAAAAGAGGTAATAGGAATTTAAGTGACTGATACAAAAATGTGACTGTAATAATTAATTTAATTTTTTATTTGCGATTAGCATACATATTATACTTAAACTCATAAAGAATTTACTGTGTAAGGCCTTTGTTCTTACGTTGAGACTAAATACTAATCCGAAATGATTTTGTACTAGCCGGAAATTCCAATACATTTTGCCTTTTTGTATTCTATACGGAATAATAAACACCACCGACGTCATTGCAGACCAGAGAGTACATACAGTACATTACATCCTGGAAACGTACTTCGTCCCAAGAAACGCAGAAAAGATGTAACAAAAATAAGAGCAGGGCTATGCTCTCTAATTATATAGCTGTACCACGTTCCAGATTGAGTTTTGTTTCCCGAGTATGCTCTCCGTAGAAGCGTTCAAGTTTCTGGTTAAACTTGGCATTTCTTTCATTAATATAATCTATATCAACATCGTCATTGTGCATTCTTCTTCTACTGTACTTCTCACGTTTGGCAATTCTGTAAAGAATAAATAGAGGGTAAAGTAAGAGCACTGTTACACTAAACTTTTGTTCGTATCTAATAATCAAAGATTTCGACATACTGTTTTTCCAAGTCATCGACCATCCTGTCCACAGCATCCTTCTTATCATTATGAAGACCATGTAAAATAGTATTTCTGTCTCCATAGAAAGCAGGTCCTAATTTTTCCTTTGCTTCTTCATAAGACTCCATATTAGGCTTGATGCCTTTCACTAATCTGTTGTATTGTCTAATAGTCGCTTGTTCAAAGTCCGCAAAACCAGGGTCCGGATTTTTTTTCTTTCTCTTCCTGTCAAGTCTTTCTGCTTCGATAGCATCCATGTTCAAAAGCTTTGCTCTATCATAATCGACTCCCTGAGAAATGATGTGCATAACATTTTGAAATAAAAAGACAGTTTATTTCCTTGAATTGTACCTTAGCCTCCGCTTCCTTCCTAGAATTCTCATCTTGCATTATCCACTCAGCCTGTCTCTTGCGAGCTTCCCAATTAGAGGGCAATTTCTTTCTCTTATCCTCTTCAACGACTTCTTTGTGGTTTTGCTGTCTGGCTTCGTTCTAGACAAAGGTATGTGGTTATTTATGTTCTTAGTCTTTGAGGTTAATCTAACTTACTCTTTTTGCATGAAGATCCCGCAAACGTTTCATTCGCTCTGCTTGTTTTTCCGCGAAAGTCTTCGCACTCGTGGACGCCTCGTCGCTCATTATTGTTGAAAGATAATTTTTCTCTTTTATTCCACTTTTCTTCCTAGTATAAGAGTATACTCTAAACGTAAATAGGGCGCGACACCATATAAACACAATTCCACAATGGCCGACAATATATAGTGATGACGCATTAATTATTGCTTGTACATACTGTTTTCATTCATTTATAAAAAAAATCATAAACTATATTAACATCCCGATAGTGTCTCAAATTTTCGATCATTTTAGAGTAAACTCTCTTTGCGCAAAATCAGATATTATTATTTAACAATATTACGAGCACTTACAAAAAAACATTCTGGACCTATTTAAAAAATCAGTATTCTTAAACCATACAGTTTAACATACTGATTAAATTACAGTACATTTCTACTAATAAAAAAAATTAATGTTACAAGGTACTACAATGTTTCGCGTGGATTCTAAAAATATGTGAATTATATCAGCATCATTCGTCAGCCACATAATCATTGTCATTTATCAATTATTTCTTAATTGGTAGCTTTACTGACGGTCTAACTACCATTTAAGGTATCCGTAATAAAAATCATTTAATTAGTATTTCTCCTATAAAATCATAAATAACAAGGACAATATAATTAAAGGTTCTGTTTTCAAAAACAAGCTTTTAAAAGCTCACTATAGCCATGTCTGTTAAGCGGTCCTACGATTGGATCGGTGTATCAACCAATCGCGCAACCTGAATCCTACAGGCTATAACCTCGAGAATCCGATGTCTACTGGATGTAAAAGTGCTCGCGTTACCAGCGAGGCACTGCGTCACGAGTAGATACTCGGTAAAGCACTCGCGATTTCATAAGATTACATAGTAGGTAACCCGCGTGGAGGTCCCAGCCAAGACTACAATACATAACGCTTAATTCTAAAACCGTTTGTAAAATAAAAAGGAGAATCGTCCACAAGGTCCCTGTGAACGTACGGACATTTATCGATGGAGACGTTGGAGTCAAGTCGCGTGTGCCGCCTTTGCGGCGAGCAATCCGGCATTTGCATCAACATATTCGACGAGAAGGAGAATCACGTCAGGAAGATCAACGCAGTCCTTCCGATTTTGGTAGGTGCAGCCTCTGACTTCTCACCTATCCTCGAGTCTATAGAGCAACTGGCTTCACTATACTAGACAAATTTAATATTTTATGTCACATTTTTTTACTTCTATCTCGACTAGAAGTTCTAGCGAGTCTTTGGTGATCTTCGGCATTGTAACACAGAACATATCTCTTCAACGCTCCAAAGCGTTCTCCTTTCTTTGCTAGTCGATTCGCTGCTGAAAATGGGGATGGCGTATAGTGGCGCCAAAAGGTTTTGTTCAGAATGAGAGGAATGATGCGCTCACTGCAGTCCACAGTGCAGTCTTTGCCGATGCATTGCCTGCTGAGTTTTGCAAGACTTGATAATTCTTCAAGGGCTGGTTCCACAAGCACGGTTTATTATTTAAACTCAGTTTAACTCCGCGGCTAACCAATAAGACACTTGCATTTTGAAGATAAACGGAGTTTAAACAATAAACCGTGTTTGTGCAATCGAGCCTAAATCTGACCCGATATTTTTGATAACGTCTATTTCGTTGATAAGTATTGGGATATTTGTTCAATTTATAGTTTCGGCTTGTTATCTTTTTTCGTTGATTTTCAATGGAGTACTTTTATTTATGCATCATTGCGTTCCGCGCGTGAGAAATTGTCTGGCGTTAATGGCGGAATTATATATTTTCAGGTACACGAAATGGACATGCTTCCGAAACATATGTGTCATCGTTGCAGTTATAAATTAGAGGAATTTCATAAATTTTACGTCGACTGTCTCAAGACGGATGCGGATTTGAAGAGTCAATTGTCTTGGATGAGAAAAGACGACTTTACCGAGGATCTTGGGGCTCCTATGGTTCACATTGAAAATATTAAGATCAAAACGGAACCCCCGGAATATGATATATACGATTTGGATCCTATTGCGGAGAACGTTAATTATATTAACTCTATGAGCTCTGCCAGTTATCCTGTTAATAATAATAGCCGTACTGACGAGAGATTGAGTTATTCAAATTTTGATAATTGTACGCGATGCAAGTGTGATTTTGATCAGAACAATAGCACTGATGAACTGTTATCAAAGGAGGAGTGTGCTAGAACAAGACCTGTATATATTGTACGTGAAGAATTAAGCCGTAATAATATTAGTGTATCTGACAGAATTATACCTGAGGATACAAAGATCCGTTCCGAAATTGCAACAGAGGTACAAGAAAACAATAACGAATCTGCAAGTTGTGATGATGACAAACGGTCCAACAACGGCACAGGAATGACTTCTTCGTTGAAAAAGGCTGTAGTTTTATGTACGAAAAATGTTCAAAATTTAAACATTGACAAGAAATTAAGAAAACTTTCAGAAACGTGTAAATTACGGCCTGGAAGGAAATCTTTAGATTGTGACGGTAATAAAAAGAAAATAAGAATCATCTCGACGTTGAACGTTGAACAAATAAATAGAAATATCAAGACCAACGAGGTTTTTGAAGGTGCTAATAATTCTGATGTAATAACGAACGTGAAACAGGAACCACCTGATCATCTTGAGAGACGTATTTTGAGGCCGAGGAAAAATATAATTGATTATGTGGAAACGAAGAGGAGACAATCATCTAAAAGGGAAAGAGATACTGTTACAAATTCAATGAATAACGAACATTATTCGAAACGACATAAAATTCAAGAGGTCGCTGAAAATGCGTCAAGTACACAAAGTAGAATAAAGAAATCAATAGCAATGAAGAAAGAAAAAGTGAATGACTATGAAAATTGTACAACCGATATGCATATCAGCAATCGAGCTCTATTGGCGAATAAACAAAATTGCATAAAAAATTTAATGAAATCGTTCGACTCGATAACCAATAATGTTATAGTTAAATTGGAGCAATGCATGCCCGTCAGTGTGATAATAGACGGTAAGAAAGCTAATAGTAGTTTCAATATAATTGGACAAAAAAAGTCACTATCAAACGTTACAAAAAAGAAATTGAAATCTGAGAAAATTGCTATGAAACGCGCAGCAAAGAATAATCATCATTTAACACCAAAGCATTTGAGAAGTCAAGATGCACAACTTAGAAGCGGCAAGATATTGAATTACGAGAGTATACCTAGATCCAGCAAGAATCCAAAAAGAAATATTCTCAATACCACAAAGAATAATGTCGGTGTAAAAAAGGTTAACGCTTCCACAAAATCTTTGACCAATATAAAACATTACTGCGAGAAGTGCAATTTTAAATTTGCGAATAAGGAACTTTATAAATTGCATGCCTGTTATTACGATTAAAATGATCATCCTTTTTAGTTTTAAACAGATACTTCAGATAAGACACTGATAACATATTTCTATTGAAAAATGTGGCAGAGAAGTATATATTTTATTGTTATGCACGTATTTTCGTGTACACATTTGAATTACCTTTGCCCGCGGCTATTTTAAATGGAAGTTTTAAATAATTATACAAAGAACGTACATACATGCATACTTATATTGTATGCATGATAAATATCCTTTGATGAAAATATATTTTAAGATCTTTCAGTTTATATGAAGAATATGTTATTGTGATATGAATCAATTTCGACTGCTGAAATATCAGATCGATGCGTACTATTATGTCTCCATTGTAAATAGTAAATCATGTAAGAAATTTTCTAAACCGTGTATCACACGTTATATTTTATATGTTAATAGAGCCGATGTGTGCATTAATAACCCAGCAAAGAAAATATTAAAGGTAACACGCATGTTAGTTGTAATTTCGTACTCACATTTCAATGTAACACTACTGTTATATTTACATTATGAAAATGAATGCGAAATTGCAACATGTATGTTATATGTAATATTGTCTTTGTTGTGAAGCGTCTATATCATATGTATCACTGAAATGAGAACAAATAAATTGTCAATAATAAAATGTTAACAGTGTATAGAATTTTTATTATCTTGTTTCCATATAGCTGCTAGACACATTCTATTGTATTCGCGTATCTGCGATTGTACGCTTGAAGTATACTTATGCTAGTTAAAATCGCTTAACGTTACAGGAATTTTTTATAAAGATTTATACCAGTTAACAGATAACATTTAAAGTAACATACATATTACATGTATGATACACGCAAGCTATTAATTCCTACTCAAATATGTAACATGTTATATTGATGTTTGTTACGAGGAGGCAATATTGGATTTATATGACGAAGGTGAATGTATCGTGTTACATATTTGAGCAGGAATTAATAGCTTGCATGTAAGTCATATGTAATATGTATGTTACTTAAAATGTTATGTGTTAGCTGGGATAAACCATTTTATTTACTGGCTAAAGATACGGTGGGATCTACGTTATTATTCGGAATGGACCAATAAAGGGGAATTGAAAATGAAGAGTACGTTTTTTTCTGCTTAAACCGAAGCAGCTCACTGGAAAATTTTTAACTGATTGCGTATTGTCTGCCAATGGGGTAGCTGAGTTGTTGTGAAGTAAGGGCGGCGTGCGCCCCCGAATTCTGCACTCTTTGTACGGCGTTGAGGGAACGAGTCACAAAATAACAAACAAACAAAAGGCGAACAGATGTCAAACAACGCCGGGATGATGATCAATTATACGTTTTATTGGAATTTTATGAGCGGTCAGTGAGAGTTGTGTGAAATGTTTCAGGACGGGAGAAACTCACCACTCTTAGAAGACGTAAGTTAACTTGTGATATCTATAATACGAATGCTCCAAATATATACTTAACCTTAGCTAGTAGCGTCTGACATTCATGGCAGTTTGATGGTTCCGTTTTAATGTTCTGTCATAATTCAGTTTTTATGAAGCCTGCACAGTATATTGGACTATTCTTTGATTAGATACTATATTGAGCATTTTTGTATCTATATTTCGTTACACAGAATCTCTCTGATAACAATACTTTCTTGTTTTTGTTTACTCTAGCAGCCTATTTCAACTGAGGAAGATACCCTGGGATCTTCTATTAGTCTTAGTGTGGGAGAAAATTCTATTCGTATAAAGGAGAAGTCAAAGCCCATTAAGGAACCTGGTTGCATTGTCGAAGGAGTTGAGAAGGAAAGATGGTGGTTGAAAAAAGCAGAGGCACGTCCAGGTGTTACGGATGTAAAGAAATTAGAAGTAAGGGAGAAACCATCACCAGGTCCTTCTCCCGATGTAACTTCTTCCATGGCAGAATTTCTTGAAAAAGAAAGACTGTGCAATGTAATATAATATTCTATGACCAATGTGTCCTGTATTGGTTTTGTTGACTCTTCCATAGTAATTTGTTTCTCATCATATGTGGCTATATTAGTTTTTGTTGTGATTGTATATAACGTACTACCTTTGTCCAGAAAATATCTTTATATTACTAAGCATGTAGTATTGTGACATCTTTGGAAGATTGTCAAGAGAACTATCATTTATGTTAATTTAATTAAAATTTATACTGGGAGATGTATTTTATGGATACATAGGTTGCGTGTAAAAGTGAAGGCGAGGCCAAGGACAAAGATGATACACTTTGCGATGTACTTGCATCTGTAGCATTTGATAAGTATCCATCAGATTTTGAAAGTGAGTATGTTGTATTTTGTTAAAAGGATCTTCTTATTGACATATATTGTTTATGCGTATTAGATGCCACAGATGAAGACATTGGCAGCATCTTGGAGGAAATGAGTAAGATTGCAGGAGCGCTGAGTCCAAACTCTGGACCAGATCACACAAAATCTGGGAGTTCTGGTAAGAATAAAACCGAAGAAGAACGATCTGTCGAGGAGCTATTAGAAGAAGCTGAGAAACTAGTAAAGAAAAATATACATAGTCTTTCAAAAAGTGCTTCAAAGTCTGAAACTTTAGTACCAGACAAAAATTTAGATACAACTGAAAATGTTGAAAGAGTCAGACAACTAGAAGAAGACATATTTCAAATGATAGAAGAGGAAGTTCATAAGGAATCGGAAAAAATGAGGAGGAGTCCTAAATACGAGAAACAGAAAGATTCCAGTCAGAATTTTGAAATAGTTTACGAAAACGTAAACACATTAAAACCCCCTAAAACTCTAGAATTACAGAGAAAGAAATTCGAGGAACAGAAAGTTGAAATTTCGAGTAGCTCAGATTTAGACGACCCTATAGAACGACACTCAAAATCAGAAGAATTAAAAGTTGCCAAAAAAGTTGAAGCCAAAGACAATTTGCAGAAGGAGATAACAGATGTAGATAAGGATTTTTTCGACGATTTATTAAGGAAATCCAAAGAAAAAATCGAGGGTGGTATGTCCGGTAGTTCCAGTTTTGGTCAAGAAGATTTTTCGCACTTCTTGAAACTTCTACAGGATCAAAGCGACAGGAAGGAACGTGAACCTAAGGGAGCCATGGGTTCTTACAACTTTATAACAAGGCATAATGAATCGAGAGGCGGTACCAAGGATGATAATGAAACTGCTATTGTGAAAAGCCCAGCATTTCCAGAAAAAGAATTTTCTGAAATTCTGGAAAGAGAATTGCTAAAAGTAGATAGGAAGAAAATAATGCACGAAATAGCAGAATCTGAATCCAGTACCAGTGCCGGACGCTCCGCTCGTTCCGAAGGATCGATTAAGAGAGATGCGTCGATGTCAAGAAATGCTAGCGTAGATAAATCAAAGAAATCTGATAATGGAAGAAAGGATAATATGCTCTCAACAAATTTAAGTGTTGAGAGTGTTAAATCAAATGAATCCAAGGAATCCAAAGTCGTAAATGCTAAGAGTGAATTGTACACAGTGGGTTTGACACCAAGACTGGAATTGTTCGCTGATGCAATTCCTAAATTAATTGCTGAGAAATCGAATGAGAATTTTAAGAAACAAGAACTCGATAGAATGGAAAATGAAAAGGATGCTAATGGAATAGCAAGGACTGGTGTATCCGACGGCAACAAAGTACAAACGGATTCAAAAAAGTTACGAGATGACCATAAGAAGATGATTAGTACCGCAGGGTCGTCCAATTTTCAAAAAATAGGATCTGATACTGCAAGATCAGATCGTATCCCTGTGGTGTTGGATAATAAGATTGATAAAAAGGGAATAAAGTTCGCTAAATCTAAAAGTTATGACCAAATTTGCAAACCCATTACGAATCTGAAATTATCCCTCGATGACGTCAAGAATACCAAAGGCGTTGATATTCCAAAGAGAACTGTATCGGCAGCAGCAAAGAAATCTCCTTTATCAAAGACAAGATTACAACCTAAGTCAGTTTCTAAATTTACTTCCACAGTAAAATTGTCTCCCAAACTTCGAAAGGATTCACCGAAAGAGAATTCTGCTCCATGTTTAGCTTTTGGGTCTAGAGTAACCATGACTAAGTCTACGGACAGCATTTTGAAAAATTCATTAGCTGGTGGTGACACCAGAAGAAACTTAACTAAAAATGACTGGGAAAGTTTGTGTCACGAGGAGCGGCACAAGAACGCACTTTTAAAAGGTGAGTATTCAGTTTCCTGATTACGTTAAGATTTCTGTTTTAACTGTGTAAATCAATTCCTTTGCATTCCACAGAGCAACTGAATTCCGAGGCCAAATTATACAAGACTCAAATGGAAAGTATGCGCACGTCTTTCGAGGAGGAACTATTTTCCTTGAGAAAACAAAACATAGTATTAAAAGCAAAGGTCGATGAACTCACATTGAATGAGAAGAGATCAGATTATCACGTTAAGAGCGATACTAAAACATTAATGTTAGAACGAGAATTAGAGAAGCAAGAGAGTCTCATAAGAGCTTACGAGGTGGAGAATAAGAAGTTGATGCAGGAGACAAAGCGTTTGCAAGATGAAGGAAAGAATCTTCAGCAAAAGCACAAGAACGTGATGATGGAATCAAACGAATTGCAGAAACAAGCTGATCGTATAAAGGACCTGCAAGAGGAGATGTTAAAGTTGAATTTGGTGGTAGCTGAGCTCAAGGAAAAGAATACTGACTACTCGATGAGGAATGAGGATCTGAATCAGCAGAATGGGTTGCTTAAGGACGAGCTGGAGATGTTCAAGGAGCAGCTGTGTACTAAGAATAGCTCTGTAATGGAACGTCTACAGGCAATGACTACTAACGAGTTAGAAATGAGGAAGCAGATAGAAGACATGAAGGTTGAATTGAATTCTAAGAGGGAACTTTTAAGGTCGATAAAATTAGACTACGAAAGGTTGCAACAGAATTCTTTACCTCTAGAAAAGGAGCTTCTGGAATTAAGAGTTAGAGAAGGCGGATTAATGGAGAAGTTACAAGTAGCTAAGAGTCACGTTGAGAGAGAGAAACAGCTTACGCAAAAACTGAAAGATCAGGTGATTCTGGACAGTAAAAAGATCATGGATTTGAACAGACAGGTACGAGAAATGGAAAGGATCCTTAAGCGAAAAAATCCGGATTCCGTATCAGCTCTTATATTAACAGCAAACTCCGAACATGAAAGAATAGGTTCAGAGAAGGTGAAACTCCTAGAGGAAAGGATTGTTTCTCTGGAGAATGAAATAAAGGCAAAGGAAAACATTGCCCAGGAGAAGCTTGCAGATTTCCAGAATAAATTCACCGAAATGAAAGAAAGATATTCAACTCAAGTAATGGAATTAGAAGGGAAGCTATTAGAAGCGACTGTCAAAGATCGTAAGGTCTATAATGACATGTTCACACAAACAATGTCGAAACATTTAGAAAACAAAGGAGTAGAGACAACTAGAAATCAAGATAAGGAGAAAGTTCCAATTGTTGAAAGAGAAGAGAAAAAAATAACAAAAGTGGGTCCTAAGTCTCAGAATGCAAAAGAAGATGCTCATTTAATAGCAACAATCAGAGGTCTCAAATTAGAACTTGCCAACAAAGATAAAACTGTATCAAAGCTTACAAAGGAATTTCAAGAATTACAGAAAACAAATCGTAGACTGCAAAAGGAGCGTGAAAAGTTATTAAATGATAGAAGGTCTTTTAAAGGTGTTGATGCTGATAAGCTTATTGCAAACAAAGTTACTGGTATGGATTCCAGACCTGCAAGTTCCAAGACTTCTGATTCTAATGATCAGAATTCAAATGTATATCAAAATGGTAACGTGGCCAATGCAAATCAGAGACTTTCTGGTTCCACCCAGAGACTTTATGACCCGTTACAGTTCTCTGAAAATTCGGAAAATGCTAAAACGAAGAGATTAACCAACGAAAATGAAATCCTCAAGGAAGAATTAAATAAAATGAACAAAGACTTCATGGCGCTAAAAAACAAACGTCTGCATGATCTAAATTTGCTGCAGGAGGAACATGAACGTGAAATGGCGGCTCTGGTTAAAGAGTACAGTGTGAAGTTCGGCGATTCTAAAGTGGTAAAGTTGCAGGTCTGTAAAGAGCACGCGTTTTGGTTCGCATAATTTTTTCAAATCTTTTTTTGTCAATAATCGCTTAAAATGTCCGTATTGAATTTTTCGAAGAAACACATATAGATTTTTATTTCAATCCATTTTTGTATATTATATTATTTATTTTTTTCACAGGGTCAAATAAATACACAAGTAGCTATAATATCTCATCTGAAGCAACAAATTGAAAAGCTCAGGGATAATAAAGAGCAAGTTATTGTTCTAAAAGCCGAAAGAGAGCATCTCGAAAATAAAGTAAAAACCCTGAATGAGAAAGTAAAATACTTATCCACACCAGTTAGTAATAAATGACAATTAATAATTTATGTCATGACCTGTTGCTAATCCATAATATTTCAGGGTACTGAACAACTTCAACTACTACAAGACAAGATCACTATATTACAGCAACGTCATGAGAGCCGTGAAATGACATTACAATCATTGGTACGTGACTTATTGAGGAACAAAACTCAGTGTCGTGATTGTAAAGGTGAGAAAGGGAAGAACAAGCAGCTGTGCTATTTCCGACAAGAACTGGATCATATCCTAGGCATGCTCCAGGAACTTGCAAATGTTTACTGATGATGAACAGATGATTGGAGACGTCAAGTCTAAAAGGAATGCTTAAGAGACTGGAATCTTGTCGAATACATTCAAGATTCTAGATTCTTCTCTTGCCAATGGTTACATAGCCAGTTTTTGCCACTGTTGGCAGAATCAATCCTTCCAAAAAAGTGACTGATTAATTGCACAGGAGTCGAAAGCCTCTTTTCTTTACTTGTAACATTCCTGTAATTGCACCTTGAACACAATTCTAATGATGTTCAGGAATAGACTGAAGTCTGTTGTTATGTTATCTATGTAAAAGCGTCGAGATATAGTATGTAGTAAGACGCAATGCATTGCTTGCATGAAAATTGAAAATATCTTAATTGGATTTTACTTGGTTATTGTGATAGTGTTGACTCACTGCCAGAAAAATTAAGATGAAATTGAAAAAAAAAGAATAAGAAACTATGGAAACGTAACGACAGGCTCTCCTAAAGTAACTTCTAGATTTTCTTCCCGAAATAATATGCTAATGATTTTATAGAACTTTTTTCTAGACTTTGCTGTATATATGCTGATAAGTTATTGGTGACAATTATAGTATTGTCTTTAACATTGCTGTAGCGGAGCCAAATGTGATGATTAGTTTACTGACAATTGGGCATTATGTACGATGACATAAAGCGTCTCGTATATCGAATATAATTTATAGGCCCAGGCGCGGAAATCATATCTTTAATAAAACATTTTTTTCCTGAAACTCTTTAAAGAAAGCTCGCACACGACGTTGAGCATTTATGTACCTAGCACATCGCACACGCATTTCATTTTTTACTATCGTTAAGTCCACGAACATGATGTACAAAATTGAAATTATCTTTAATAAAATAGCTTTTGTCGATTCGAATACACAATACTTATATTGTCTGTTTATTTTTGGAATTTTTAAGGTATGAAATTATGTTTATAATATAAACATTCAAAATATATTGTTTGAATGATTTATTCACAATAAAATATCTAATTTTACATAGATATAAATATACATTTCAGCTGCATACTATAACAATTTAATATCTTGACATCTTTTGCTGTACATTAATATTCACGTTTATAAGCTTCAACAAATTTTGTTCATCTAGTTTTGAATAACGATAACGAGCTACAATTTAGACGGACATACAAGAAGCGATAAAGCGATTTCCTGATTGGTCATTCAGGTCAAGCAGAGGTAGTTCACCATACGAAGAAGTGACTGGTTTGCCGGAAGATGTCTCTGCAAAAGAACGTTCTGTGAATAATTCAAACGAGTGTAAGATCACTATCGTAATTATGTGATCATTGAACACTTACCCGAACAAAGTGCCTTTCCCGTTGTAAATGGATGCTCCATACAAAACGCAAAGTGCCATAACCAGTGCTTGCCGTAACATTTCGTAAATCGTAGAAACCGCTATATTTGCTTCCGGTACTTTAAGTCCAGCCTCAGTCTTCGAACGCTCTTGATAACTGATCCTTTCCGGTCCACGAATATCATATCGTTCATACCTTGAACGAGACTCGTCAATCTTGCGGCGAAGGAAACGTTCTTCGCGTTCCTGAGTATTTTTCACGTAAACTTCACGAGCACGAGATTCTTTTTCTAAAATACGATTACGAGAGATCCGTTCGTTATCTTGAACTCGATCTGAGGTACGACGATCGATCAAAGATCGAATATTTCTTTGGCGATTATCTTGAGCGTTTTGGGTATTACGTCGGAGAGTGTCGACCCAGGATCTTTCTGTGGAGTGACGATCAGTTCTTGATTGGGAGATGATCATTCCTCGACGATCTTCCTGGACACGATTTGAGGTACGACGATCGGCTAAAGATCGAATATTTCTTTGGCGATTATCTTGAGCATTCCGGATATTACGTCGGAGAGTGTCGGCCCAGGATCTTTCAGTAGGAAGACGATCAGTTCTGCTTGTGATCCTTGCAAGATTTTGGAATTTGATGACTAATGATCGTCGATCTGTTATTTCTTTAGATCGTTGTTTAGTAGGTGAAACGACTTTGCGGTTGATTCGAGTTTGAATACGATCGTTGGATCGAGACAGATCATTATGTACATGGCGACTATCGACCCTGCTTCGTTGATCCTTTTGATCAGAGACTCGACTGTTGTCAAGATCAATTACTCGACGAGTATCGATTCTAGATTGGTGACTACTAAGATGGCTGACTCGACGGGCGCCGATTCTCTGACGATCATTCTCAACGTTTGAGCGACGAATATTGATCTTGATTTGACGATCGGTTTCATCGTTTACACGACGCGTGGCGATTTTATCTCGACGTTCATTGGTATCTAGACGAGTATCGATCCTGGTTTGGCGATTGTTACGATCAGTTGTATGACGAGAATCGATTCTTGTTTGACGATCTTCGATGCTCCTTACACTTCTGATGTCGGTGCGAACTCGACGTTCATTTAAATCTCTTACGCGACGTATGTCTTCTCTAGATCGGTGACTATCGAGATTATTTACACGACGCACGTTTTTGTTAGATCGGCCAGTCTCAAAATCATCCACACGACGCGTATTGATCCTGACTTGCCTCTCAGTGACGTCTCGTACACGACGTAGATTGGTCCTAGCTTCCCGGTCTAGGTCTCTCTCATGACGAATATTTGTTCTAGCTCGATCACTAAGGTCACGTACTCGTCGTACCAAATCCCTGTCACGGGATACACGATCCAAAGACCGAACTCTTTCACGTACTAACGAATTCCTTCGAGAGTCCAATTCACGAGGTTCCAAGGAAAATCTTCTTTGGATTAGAAAACGTTCGCTTCTCTCTGATCTACGATCATCGATCGTTGGTAAACTTCGCTCTGTGCGTACGTTGCGAATCATTGAAACTTCACGTTCTCTACGAGCGTCACGAGTGATCAGGTAAGAATCTTTTTCACGGCGTATATCAGAAATGCGACGTTCCATCGATCTAGATCGGATCCCCATGTTGGATGGCCTCCAGAGAGTTTCCAAAGATCGTGAGAATCGGTCCAACCGGTTTTCACGGGCAAAACGATCTTTACGTGGCTCATCAAGATGGCTCCTAGTCCGTTGTAGATTCAAACGATCTACGGATCTTCGGAACTGTCTTCTAGAAGCTTCTAGTGATCTTTCACGATACTCTCGCCTAACAGATTCCACAGATCTTTCTCTACGTTCCATCTGGATTTCTCGTCTCTCTGTAAACCGAGCTCGAGATTCGTCAAGATCATTGGATCTTGCTAGTCCTGACCGAGTATCCCCAAAACTTAAACGACGTGTTCCAATATCCCTTGAGACCCGCGAATCGAAACCGTTACGTCTTTCTGTTTGACGATCGGTAGATCGAGTATTCTTGGTGATTCTGTCAAGACGATCGCTACTAATACCAGTCGCAAAACGAGCAACGCGTCTCTCATCACGATGATCCTGAACGTCTCTAGAAATTTTACGATTGGAATTAGCCCGATATCTTTGCAAATACGTAACCCGATCAGATTCTTGAGAAGCGCGTTCAGATCTTTCTAGACTTCGCAATGGAGATAGAAACTGGCGTCTCTCGTCGTTTCTAGCAAATCGGCGTTCTCTGTTATTTGCTTCTCTATCGGTACTTCGAGATCTGGTATCGACAATTCGGCGACTCTCATCAATCCTGCTTCGTGATCGAAGATCATTCTTGGTCCTAGTAGCTCTGTCAGTGTTGTGAACCCTGGACAGTCTACTAGATCGGTTCAGGAAGTTAGAATCTTCTGTCCTGCTTCTAGAGATCCTAGTAGCGCGAACAGTCCCAATCCTGGACATGCGATTCAGTCCGTCAGTTGTCCCCGTAGACAGTTTTTCAGAAGCCAGGTTGTCAGCAGAAGACATCCGGTTGAATGGATTATCATTGGGACAGGCATCAATCCTATAGTAGCATATGAGAAAAATGGTAAAAAATGATTTGAAAATGAAACAATATTTGAGAAAGAATTGTAGTGCATTACTCATGAGGTGCTCCATGCTGCAGTTCAGGCCCTGCAAGACTTCCGGCCTGACCTTCTCTATCTCTAGAAACTAGACCCAGAGTAAGGCATGCTAAGGAGACGATCATCAGACCCATATACTGCCAAGATCGTACTGGCAGTACGACGTGACGTGTCTTCCGCATTCTGAAGAAAGTCAAAATCAGATTTCTAAATAAAGATTAAAATGTTTGAATAAGTCTATTTTATAGTACTTTGACGCTATTAGTACAACGACCCAGACAATACATAATGTCCATAAGTCGTTTTTTAGGCGTTGAAAGACACAGAAGTTGTTTTTGAGACATCTTAAAGATGACTTTTGGACATATTTGTTGTCTGGGGAGTATTGGAAGTGCCATTTTCTTATGATTTTAAATGTAACAAAATCTCTTAGACTTCAGTTCTAATTTTTGTGGGCCAATTGTTCTAAGTATGCAAACTTTTACTTACATTTTCCAAGTCTTTTGGGAGTTGCCAGAGTTGAAAGTTCTTCTTGAGGTTCTTGGTGCTCCACAAGGTGCTTCCTCGATGATGCTCCAAGAGCAGCTAGTGCAGAGTGTCCTGAGGGACCTGGTTATATACTAAACCCGGCTCGTAATTCAATAGAAGTGCAATCTGTGGTTATCAGCTAGGACCACATGGGGCTCGTGCATTGAGGCGCGAAAATCCCTCTCGTAGGCGGCGAAATGTCGCGCGTAGAAAGATTATAAAATGGTAGTCCGATCGCGGATTAACCATCTGGAAAATTGAAGCTAAGAAATATAGCGAATTTTGAATTGACAGTGTAACGATAGAAGCTACCTGTTTCACGAGAATGACTGATATTTCGGTTGACATAATTCAATTAAATTCTAAAAATTGGTGGTACTACTCTTTTTTAAAATAATAAACTGATTCAATTTTGACTGTAAGTTGTAAACTTATAATTTTGGTAATTTTTATTTTTACGCTTTTGGTGTGACTGATTTTGAAAAATGATGTCACTTTATAGTCGGTATGTTGCATTGTCATTTTTATTTCTCAGTATTTTTTAAAATAAATATAAATTTTGATTTGATATGTATGGGGTTGGGAAGTAATTTTTGAATTCGAGTACTCTTATTTCTATTTTATTTTATACAAAACACGCATTACAAAGCATCTGCGTTTAGGCTACATTAAAATACTTTAAAATACTGCTTATAAATATATGTACACGGGTCACGCTTCTTTGCGCAAAATTTTCCAAATTTTGTCGCCTTGGTTCAATTTAAATTACGAGGTCGTACGAGGCTCGTTCGGCCACAACCCAGTTCGAATTGTCGATTGAATTAATTAATTAATTACAATCGAGAAAGTATTTCAATAAATTAATAGCGCCGATTTACAGAATTGAAAATGTACAAAGGTTTCCGGAACAAGTGGGTCTTCCTTTTGGTTTTACTCTTGTCTAAAATCGAACGAGAGTATGCCATTGTGAAATGCAGAGTGTTAAGAGGATAAGCACTTTAAAAAGTGGACTGTTGGTCCATATGTTTTCACTACCGGAAGTCGTCCTTAGTTCACTACAAATATTAGTATCGTTCATTTCCGGTAGGGCCGTAAAATTCGGGAACATCTGAATAGCCCCAGGCTGAAATTAAAAAGATAATTATATTTAATAAAATTATATAGAAAAACAGAACAAAAAATTTTTTTCTCATCATTTAATTATCGAAACTTACTACGGGCAACGTGTCATCCCTTTTTCTACAATAGGTCATGTGTTCTCCATAATAAAGGCTACTTTCTATCGACTTGACAAGCAATTCCTCTCTCCAAGGCATATCTAACATATGCTCAGCCAATGTTCTGCCGCGAAATTCCTCAGGATTCTCAATAACGAGGTTAGCAAAGAGATTAGCATTTTCCTCATCCTCGTTATATTCCTTCATGGCTCTCAAAGCCGATACTGTTTCCCCTGTGACAACTTTCTCGACTTCTGTTGGTGGATAAGGCAGAACCGGTTGATGCTGTTGTTGAATCGTTGGCAAAGTAATTGCATCAGTTCTATAATTGAAACAAAGACGAATAAGATATAAAAATAAAATCGCATTCATCATAGTCATAAAATAATAACATAATCAAACCCACGGTAACGAGTAAATTCTAGATTGCGAATTGAATATAATTTTTCGAATACAAAAAAAGATAATAAAAAATAACCTTTGACTTACCCAGTAGTCAAGAAGAGTCTCTCCAGGTCAGTCATAGAGATACCCTTGAAACTAGCAATCCCCAGGGTGTGAAAAAGATTCTCAACAGGAGTAACACTATAACACCCAGCTAGCGAAGTTCTAGGATAATGTACAACAAATGCCAAGCACATTTCCTGATTAGCAGAATATCCCCCCAGGGTAATTTTGGATCTATCCAAGGTGCTGTAAGCGCACTCAGCCACGAGTTCGTCACCAGGTAGAATTTTTATTTCCTCATCTAACGTATGTGACTGTTGATAATTGAAGTCGAAGTGATTATCCTGAACAATTCTAGGCAATTCTTTCCCTTGACGTATGTGCTTCAGTCCAAGTCGTTTACCAGCAAGATGAGCGTGCAGCACCACGGACACGACATTGATCCCATGTTCAGGTAACATCTATCGAATAAACAAAAATCAATGAAACATTTTCAATCACAAAAACACGAATTATCCATGTACCAGTACTAACCTTATTCGTACACTGTGACGCACAATAGCCTGCTGTTGCGTATTCCTTCTGTCTAGGAGGTACAACCAGTAGAGGACTTACAGCAACACCAGCAACAAGTATACCTGCGTCATGCTTGCGCAACTTAGGCGTGAGATGAAGTCTTACACCACTACTATCATTGACGTTCTTAAAACCAGGATTATTATAATGCACCTCCAGCATATAGTACGATCCTTCAGCATGTTCAGCAATAGGAATCCCTACGTGTTCAGGTAGCCATTCTCCTGGAAGATAAAAAAAATGTCAATTACAGATCCCTTAATTTCAGACGTAGAATGATCATGAGTATTACTGTACCTTTACTACCCCGGGCCCAGGCTAGAACAGGTTGAAGACAAGATGACCACTCTTTGGGTCTGGTACCGCTGTAACAGTCTGCACCGATGAGTTTGGTATGCTTGGCCAGGATCGAATCAGTGGAAGCACATTCGTAGAGTATGATGTGATGAACCAGAGCCTCGTTCGCCTTCTCCACCAATGGCGTGTACTGAAATACCAAGTAGTTAATCATCCTTCAGTATCTGAATAAAGTGTAGTACGTGGTACGAAAACGGTAATGCTAGGTAGGCGTACGATCAGTTAGAATGACTCTTTTATTTTCAATGGGAAATCCCATTGTCAGGCTATCTACGTGTCTCTATACTTGCTAGTCCACGTGACATCATCCTCGAAAGACAATTTGTTGTTATTCATATAACGTTCTAGGCGACGCGACATCCGCTCGAATCAATCTCAATGACCGTCATTTGCCAAATTCGTCCCTGTTCTACTATTGAGTGATGTACGTCATGAAGAAATCATCATTGAATTATCATCAATTGATGGGCTACGTATCGACTGTACTTACTCCGATCATGTGATGCTTCTTTAAGAGACCTGGCGGTCTGAAGATCTTGCACCAGTACGTGGTGTCGGTATCATTAGGTACTGCAAACTGAAATCAAAAGAATTTTCTATTTGTATCAACATTAATCTTGAATCAGGAAGTAATGTGTTCCAATATAGTATAAAAATGTAGACTTTAGTTTTGAAGAAATTTACTGATTTATCTTCTTTTTACTATATACCGTTGCTCTTGCATATCTCATGACTCTCTCTAACGCTCTCTCCTTAATTACCTTTTTCCTTCTCATAATCTTTTTTGTTTAGCCCATCTGACTAATTATTCCTAGTTACTCTATTCGTCCCAATCATCGATCATCGATCGGACTCTCCAATCGTTCGTTCTATCCCTCTTTTTTTTACACAGTTCACCATAGTTACACCTCGCTCTCTCCATCTCTTTCTCTTCCTCTGCCGCTTACACACGGAATAATTATCATAGTCTTTAACTTACCTGATTCAATTTGACATCCCAGTGCCGTAGATCTGAACTGTCCAATTTGGGCTGAGGATGTGGGGCTGGAGCCTTAAGCCTAAGGGCACGACCTCCACGTTTCTCACCGTGCCACATAGCAGTATTTAATTCCGGATCAGTTTCGTGTATTGCCCATAATACTCGTACCGTGTCCCCCTGAAAATAAGCGAGACAGTCCCCCGGTGTTATCCTAGAGAACGTACTGTCATAGGACTGACTACAGTTAATACGGAATCGGTTAAACAAGAAAGGATGCCAATCGAAAAAAAAAAAAAAAAAAAAAAAAAAAAAGAGAAGTTCTCCGGGGGTCGTTCGTACGGCGGTAGATACATCGTGCCCGGATTAAAAGTATTTTAATGGGTCGCATCGCGTGGGTTAGGTTTGGAGCTGGTGAACATATGTGAAAGACCAGGAGTCCTGGAGCGTTTTGTAAGACGACAGGCATGTTTAGGGTATACCGCAAAAGGCTCGGCATGCTAAACGCTTAAATACCAGTCTTGACAATCGCTATAGGCTCTAACTTTCCATTGGGAACTTTAAACGCGTCCAGTAAATCAGGCTGAATCTCTCTTACTTTATTTTATTCCGTTTGTTAGGTCTTTTCCTTTTTTTTTTTTCTTTTCTTAATTCTCCTTTGTTGTAAATTTAATCTAGCCGCTACTGCGAAACGATCCTCTGAACGTCGTTCTTGCGAATTCATGAAAAATGGTTGAAGGAATTCACGACTGGTTTTAATTCCAATGCTTACGGTTAGTTGATGATCTTGGGGGTCGCAGGTCTGCCACCTCCTGGAGAACGTGACGCTCGTGTGAGTGCCGTTTTGCGAACTACGGAGGACTTCCACATCCTGCGAGGCATCCGTTACCGGCGCCGCGTTCGACTCCTCGATCCCATGAGAGTCCTGCAAACGGAAGCCAGAGTGCAATGAGCGTCGTACGAAGAGTTCAATGTCCTTCATAAGAATTACCAGAAGTCCATTGACAATTGAGACTCCGAGCGAGTATGATTAAATCCAAATTACAGATACAGGAAGGACGTTAGATACATATAATCAATTCTATTAACCTTTCTAAAATCTACCATCATCTCATTTGCATCTGGTACCTTAAGTTATTTCGTAAAATAATGACGTTTCTTAATTTCAATTATTTAAATGCTTATTTCATGCCCATTCGTTACACAGAGTACGAAACCAAATCAAATGTATACTATTAGGTCCGACGAGTCTTCAGCCTTTTTTTACCTCATTAAATCTTACATCATAATTCCTTCTTCCTCTACCTTCTTCTCCTTTATCCAAGTCTCTGGTAGCTTTACGGTTTTTCTTTTAACTTTTCTTTTGGCTCTACGTCTCTCGTTCGTTACAAACTAAAGGCACGAATGCACGTGAGCGTAAAACGCCCGGAGCGTCTAGGTCCGTTGCGCCCGTTTCTGGACGCAGGGGCAGGACTGCCAACGTTCCTCCAAGGGAAGTCGCCTTCCTGCACGTAATGAATCCAAATAATTACCAAGTGCCGTCATGCCTACCACCGCCTCCGTCAGCAGACCGTTTCAGCTTCGTGGCTCGTTTGGATTCAATTCAGTCAGGCTAGATCGTATCTTCATGGTTTCATTGAGAATAGGTACTTACACACTTTAAACCCAGACAAGTGAACAGGACAAGATGGTAAGAAAAAATTGAAGAAAAGAAAAAAAGTAACCAAGAGAAAACAAAACGACAACATCCTTTAACTAAAGCATAAAACTTGTGCTGCAAGATCAGTATAAGATCATTGAAATTCAACCAATTGACATTAATGTCGAATACGAAAAAAAAGTTACTTAACTCGACGTCGGTTCCATCAAAAATTGATCGTTAAACCAATGTAGTCATAAACGGTTGTATTGGCGACCGGATGTGTCCTGCTAAGATCTTTCCTTCATTCATCTTTTTTTCTCTACGTCTAGTCCGATTCAGGAGAAGCAGACCGGTTCGTGAACGTTCTCACCGTAATCTCTCATCGTACATTTTCTCGCGCATTATGCGGATATTCCCATCGTTCTACCAATTACCTACCGATCTTGAAAGTCCCTAGACTATTAGGCGAAACGTCATGGCTGATCTTTTTACGGCTACTTCAACCGGTCGTTTAAACAAGATCGATTAGACGAATGACTTTATAGGTTGGTTAGTTAATTTTTATTTTATTGGAATATACGTAGAATAATTGGGGCAAAGTAGAGGGAAGATATTTCTGTTCGTTCTTGGGAAACGGATCGTTAATCATTACTCAACAATCTTAATGAAATCTACGCTCGGCCGATCTCGCCAATCATTCCGTCATTGCACCGCATTCTATACGATCCACTCGTTACGGGCTGGGACTTGGCTGGAATACGTATTCCGGCGCCCCAGGAAACGTAGGTACCCATCCGTGGCGTCACATCCGTTTGATTA
The DNA here is from genome assembly GCA_030142615.1 of Syrista parreyssii. Classification (NCBI taxonomy): domain Eukaryota; kingdom Metazoa; phylum Arthropoda; class Insecta; order Hymenoptera; family Cephidae; genus Syrista; species Syrista parreyssii. The sequence continues at coordinate 712,432 of JARQTG010000334.1, forward strand.
ATCTTCGTGTACGTATGTCTATATTCTTGGTACGTATTTATTGGTCTTATGAAATTGTTCGATCCGTTGACTGCGATTGATCACTTTTATTGTATACACGCTACCTATACCTATATCGATCGCTATGAGTATTACGAGTAAATAAAATGAAGTATAGCTAAGACCTTTCTTCAGCATCTTGAAATTCTTTTGTTCGAAGTAAGGAGAACTCGGAGTCGTAATTAAGGATCGTCCGAAGTCTGCTGGAAGCTTTTTTTAACGTTCAATACGACTGTACGTAATTGAGAAAATGGAGGATCTTCAGCGACTGGTTCAAGACTTTGTAAGGATAGCTTGAAGATTTCAAATGATACGAAATGTGTTTTTCCTTTGTATACATATAGAATGTTTACTGTTGGTTATAAGGAACCTCAAAGGCCTGTGGTTCGAAGGACGATAACGCTAGTAGTAAGGATAATTGAGAGGCGTAATAACTACCGGGAGAAGACCGTAGTATAATAATAATAGGGAAGAAATAATACGGGTTAAGCAGGGAGTAAAAAACATTTATAGATTTTCGGTTTAAAAACAAATGAGTAAAAATACAAGATAGCCTGGACATTCAAGTGAAAAATCATCACGTTCTACCGTACGAAAATGGAGATATTGAATGTTGACTTTATTCATTTTAATAGGTTGAGTATATCTATATAGTGGAAATTTACACTTAGATTTGTTATATCTGAAATACTATATGGTAAATCTTATTAAAAATTTGCACAGTCGAAGATTTTGTTATTGTCTAACATATACAACAAATGTAGAATTTTACATTGAATTAACCATTGTCACTGAACCTCGTGAACTTAAGTTTTTTTTAGAGAGGAACAATAAACTGAAATCTGCTATACCAATCTCGGTACCAAAGATCAGGTTTGTTTCGGTCTTTCTACCGAGTACAACCAGTACCCATGCACCTAAGTGTACCTGAAATTCATAAAGATCTCAGAATCTCACGCAGTGTCTATGGCTTTCAAGGACCTCATCTACACGCAATGGTTATAACAAGGTCCTGGGCCTGTCGATCGATACCGGTTAGAAGAGAAATAGAAATTCATCCTTTGTGTTACGGTTCCCAGGGATCTGGCCGTGGGATGGAAAGGGGAGGAAGAGAAAAGAAGAAGAAAAAGGAAGGAATTTCTCTCGCGGGGATTGCCCCTCGAGGCGCCACCAGGACGGTAGCCAGGTGTTTTCGAACGGGAGTCCCTCTCCTCCGGCTCCCTCTTCGCCATCCTAAATTCCGCTCCCCTTCAGTTCGGGCTACAAGACCGACTCCCTTTTGCCACCTGGTTAGAGCGGCAGCTGGAACTTTGAGGTCCTTAGAGAACTGGATAAAAGGGGTTCCTCTCGTCCTTCGGCCTGGAACCTCCAGGATTCTCTTCATTCGCACTCGTGCTACGTCAGGGCTCTAACTACGACTACTTGCTTCTTTCATTCTTCCACTTTTTGAAATGCCCGCCTTTTCTTCTCCTTCTTCCTCCTAGTTAAATACAAGTATTCCCCTAGTCCTTTATTTATACGCAAGAAACAGGACGACTTTCACACCGAGCACAGACGCGAGCAATGTACCTCAGGATGCTGGACACTACCAGCAACTGCCGTCGCGTCGTAAAAGTTCCTCGGCATCCCTGAACGAACGCTTTACAGTTTACCGGATCGTTCGTGTCTCGCCGCCACCTTTCCTTCTATTTTTCTCACCTTCCAAGAGGGCGCGAGTTATATAGGTACCCAGACGGCGACCATTAAACAGGCGGAACGTGAGGAGGCCTCCCCCATGAGAACATATCCTTGGGGAGATACGGGGGAGAACTATTCTATCCTTTCAAGGATTGCACGGATAAGAAGATTACACTGGGATGAAAACGAGCTCCGTTTCCAAGGAGTACATGGATAAAGAAAACTCATGGAATTAACTCGATTTGCTAGTCTATTAGAGATCCTAAGAAAAAAAAAAAAAAAAAAAAAAAAAAAAAAACTATTAAGACCACCGCGATGAAAAGGAGTAAAACGTTCTAGGGTCCCTAGGCGTTTATTACTTAATTTCTCAAGTACCCGCAATCAATTACACCGCGGTATATTATTATACATCGTTTTATCAAGAGCGTCATTATATAAATATACATACATCACCAAAACGATATACAAGTATATTTAAGAGTATTGATTTATGACCAACAAAAAAATTGCGACAAATTCGATCGGGTTCTGTTGGCTTGCAAATCTTGCCACCCCGAGGCCAGCAATCTAGATATCAGAAACGGCACACGGTGGCAAGACCGTTCGCTAGGGATCATGGAACTCTAATTGCCATTAACGAGCGTTACGGTTCCTTGGTATCGATCCCCCAGGCTATACCTTACTCTCATCCTCCTCTTCTTCAACGTACTTCCTATGGTTTCGCTGTATATATATATATATATATATATATATATATATATATATATCTATAT